>JAILYB010000227.1:0-626535 GCA_021437785.1 Rhodomyrtus psidioides | reverse complement strand
CCCTTTCGGTACCTAAGTTGACTGAATTTTCTAGCTTGAGATTCATGCGGATGAGTAAGGTATGAACCATAAATCTAGAAATTCATGCAGATAGGAGTGATTATCCTAGCAATCACAATCAGTAACAAAATGCGCAACTCAAGGAATCTAGATATGCAAATAAATCACATGGCATTCCTAATAATGCCCTATTTATCAATCACAGCTCAAGAATGATTTAGCTGTCCTGGCCGTTCTACACTCGATCTAACCTAAGAAAAGCATTAGGAAGCATCGCAGGAGTTCGAGAGTACTCACATGGGGTTCGCCGTGACCTGGTTTGGTCTTGGACGAGCTATCGAGCTCATGCCGACCCGATTATATTTGGGGATCCACTCGGCGTTTTACACCATGAAATCATGTGAAACAAAAACGAAAATATTCAGCAAGGGGAATTTATTGTAGATGGTGGTCGATCTAATTGGACGTCAAGACTAAAAAATATGTAGAAATTTACAAATTAAAATACTCGAATGACATTTTTTTGCCAAATTCAACTCTATGCGTCGTGAAGAAACACATGCAATTGAACTTGAATTTTGACTATTTATGAGTTCAAAATGAAAAAGAAATTAAAATAAAAATATTGACTATTTTTCTATATTTTTACGACATCGAACGCTATTTTTCTTCATTTTTCATGTATTTTTCTATTTTTGGAAAATATTAAAAAATATGACAAATTATTTTTTTTTATCAAAAATGGTTCCTTTAGCTTGGTCAAGGTTACCAAAGATGATTTTTTAATTTTTTTTAACTTTTTATAGATTTTTTATGAATTTTTTAAAAATAAACTATGAAAGACTGATCAAAATCAGGTGTCAACAGCTGCCCCTCTTTGAGAGGAATTTCGTCAGAGGTTTCTCTCAAAGACAAGGTGACACCTGTATTCCGATCGACTCGACTGGGAAAATAAAAGAAATCATGACATCCAATTTTCATGCCCATCAATGTGTGCTTTTCCTTAAAAAGAGATGTGCTCATTCAATTCCCTAATATGATGTAAGAAAGTTAAGGAGTAGATAGACTTCCCTGCCCCTTACTTGTCGAATGCTTGCAGCATTTGCTGTGTCTGATGGGTTCAAGTAGATTCCTAAGGACTTGTCATCGGAGTGTCCTGGGGATGTTAAGCTCTGACCTGTATGGTAGGTCAAACCATAATGGGATTCCTAACTGATAGGAACCTAAGGAAGACGCATCCCACATTTGGGAATTTGCCAAGGGTTTTGATCCGTGTGGTGGACTAAACTAGAAATGGCTTGCCTAATGTAAGGCTTATTAGGGAAAACGAATCCTCCCGCGTTCGGGATTCATCAAGGTTTTGATCCGTATGGTGGATCGGACCATTGGGTTGATCCTTCAGGCGGTCTCTACCAGTCCTTTGACCCTTCAGGCGGTTTCTACCATTCATTGACCTTTCATGCGGTTTCTACCATTGAGTTGACCCTTCAGGCGGTTTCTACCATTGGTTGACCCTTCAGGCGGTTTCTACCATACATTGACCCTTCAGGCGGTTTCTACCATTGTTTTGACCCTTCAGGCGGTTTCTTCCATTGGTTGACCCTTCAGGCGGTTTCTACCATACATTGACCCTTCAGGCGGTTTCTACCATTGTGTTGACCCTTCAGGCGGTTTCTACCATTGATTGACCCTTCAGGCGGTTTCTACCATTGAGTTGACCCTTCAGGCGGTTTCTACCATTTATGAGATTCCAAATTGATATGAATCAAAGGATGACGTACCCACTCTTCGGGGCTAGTCGGAGACTCGATCATTCTGTGGATCGGTCTTAGAAAAGACTTGCCTACTAAAAGGCTTCACCTAAGGATGACGCACCCAGTCTTTGGGGCGGCCAAAAGTCCTGCAGAAAGCTTAGACCTGAAAATATTTTCCTCGCCAAGAAGATATTAGTAATCTTTGGGAAGACAATAATTTTCTAACTAACAAAATTCTACGACTTAAGTTTTAGTCATGAAATGTGCATTTTGATTGCTGGAGGTTATCCAAAACATTCCTGCCATATACAGATGTGATCATAAATTCCTTGCACGGAAACTCTAGATCAAACAATTTGAAAATTTCAAAAAGAGTTTGCTCAAAACATCCATTGGAGTATTTCTCATCCAAGAAGGCTTCTCACTGCTCTGTGATAATGATCTTTAATAGGGAAAGTGCTCAATTTCCTACCAACCTGTGCCTGGGTTTCAGGATCATTCGCAACGCATACATTTCGACCGATCAGGAGGTCTTTCATGGGACCGTAGTGTTAGGCTTGGATATCGGTTTCCAAGGGGGACTCACTTTTGAGTCAAGGCCGTTGAACGAAAATTTTCACTATCTGCTCCGGGTTTACAAGTCAAGAACCCTGTAAAATGAGAAAGAAATAGTCTTGCTCGTACTTCTTTGAGCTAAGTTATACATTAACCCAAGTGTCTTAGTCAGATAAGACTGCTTCAGGGTTGTAACATTGGAAGGATTGGGGACCGAAAAAGGCTTATTTTTTGTCCAAAAATTGTGAAGGGTTTGGCATTGGTGATCATTGCAAATTTACCACATGTCCTTCGAAGAACATCTCCATTTCTTGAAGTGTACACTCCTCTTTTAGAGCGCACAAGGATGTTTAAAAGCGTCTCTTGTTACATTAAGAGACCGTCTGTTTGTGTGTTTGCAATTTGAGCACGACATCATTTGGAGAGTAGTCATCTTAATATGACTCCTTTGCAGGGTCTTTTCATCGTATATCTAGACTTTACTGGGGATATTTTGAATAGACATCAGCCTTGCTTTTTACCAGGCACTTTGCTTTTTCTTGATGTCTAGGGATTTTTCTTTTCCCCCTTTTTTTAATCCCGTGTTTTTCTTTTCTTTTGGAGCTAGGATTTTCGGCAATCATGCTAGATATGCAACTTAAACTTTGGCACGCTTCCATTCCTAAAGTGATGTTGCCTTTGCTTTGGAATATGCAATGATCACCAATAGGTTGATGAAATGAATTTGCTGGCTCAACTTGGTCGTGCAAAGGATAACAGTGTGTAGGATAGAGAAATGAATTATTCTCGTCATCCTATGACACTTGGATTATCATATAAACAACACACAAAGATTTATGTTAGTCCGAGCAAGAAAATTTCAAACCGTTTACTTTCTGATACTGTTGGACTAACCTTCATTTGCCCCAATGTGGGGTGGTTCTTGACAGGGTTGAGAATGAAAATCGCCGTTCAATGGGGTTCTCAATGGGCATCTGTAGTGTTTGGAATGAAGAAATAAATGCCTCTGTCATCTCGATCCATGTAATCGTTGCGAATGACCCTTATATCCATAGGTTAAGGTTTCGCTATCATTTCCAATCTCCTCATCTCTCAAGTGTGTATGGGATGTGTTTGGATTAGGCTCGCTTCTCTTATGAGAAAATACCCTTTTGAACAGTTCAAACGACTCTTGTTGGAAAAATTCATTTCATTTCATCAAGATTTATCCTTCAAAGGGATTTTGTGATGCACCATACATGTGTAATTCATGTTCAGACAATCTCATGTTTTAAAACATGAATGTCAATGAAGTAAGAATTCTATGTCTTTTTAGATGTGAGAATCGAATTATTTCTGAAAGTTTTTAATCTCCAATGAATTGGGAAAAGGGATACTTACCTGCCCATCGAGGCTGGAGATCCTGGAGATATAAAAGGGATATGTCATCGTATATTCTAAAACTTTACAAAAATTGGAACGATACATCTTATCCTTGGTCATATGCTCCAACGAGTGTACAAGGGTTGTGAAAATATGTCTGCCCTGATAGCGAGCTCCTGCCAAGGATAAATATTAAGCATTATTTTGGGTTTCCAAATTCAAAACAAATTGGGACGATACTACTTTACTCTTGATTTGAATTCCATTCTGCATGCCAATGTGGGGATTGCAGAAGCCGGCCCTCAAGCTTGTGGCCATGATTTCTTCGTCTGGTTGGGCAACGAATCCACCTCAAGGATTTACGTCGGAGGAGATTCATTCATCTTTTTGGGCGTGTTTCATGCGCTGTTTTGTTATTTGAATGCATGGCTTCTTGGGTGCCTCGTCTCTATTCATCACCTGAGAGGAAAATGAGAGAACATTATCGCCGCATCTGATTGAAAATCATTTAGGAACGATACGTTCTTTTTACCAAATGGGTGGCTCCGCGGCCAAATGCGTTTTACGTTGAAAGGATGGATTCCATTACGCTCTGCGGATGATAACTATCGCTTGGGGGACTTGCCCACGGATTAAACGATGAATCTGATGTCTTCGGCTTCAACATGCTTTCCGGATGTAGGAATGGTTTGCCCCCATTTTCAGTAGAGATGGGTTTTGTCGAGTGGGCGAGATCAAAAACTCATCCTAGATTTGGCTTTAGTCGAAGGTTGAAATCCCGACCTTGGATAAGCGAATCATGATTCATCTCCTTCTGCTTCGGATTTGTCATTTGCGCGCTTCACATTTTACAATACCAACTTCGCCGCTTGATGAAAATGAATCGATGATTTTCGAATTGCCCCAAGTTCTATAGTCAACTGCGTCGAATCTCTTTGAACTTCATCGAGTGATAGACCAACTGATAAAACGATTTTTCAATCCCGAGATCGAACTCCTGACGTTTCGTACCACTGCCATTTCACTGACTACCAAGACACATCACTATTGGCGTCCCTAACTGGTTCATTTTTTGTTATAAAATTCTTGAAGCAGTTAGCGACCCCCATCGAGAATGAAACAAGCTCAATTTAGAGTTCATAACGACTAAAGGTCCCTTAGAACGATACAGAGCTAACCGTCTTTGAGCTCGCTCGGGCTTTTGCTCGCATTTTCCTATGTGAAGCCTTTAAATGTTTTTCTTCGTGGCGTTCAATTGATTCGCCTCGACTCTAATCTAACAAGGGATTGTCGCACTCAAGCATGATGATGCTCGCAGGTAGTACTGATCGCTGCCCCAGATTAACTCTAGGCATTAAGGAAGATTATCTTGCATGGAAGACTTTATGACAGAAAGATTAATGATACATCCAGTCACATGTGCCTAGTTCCCTTGAGGATTCTCGGTGATCAGCCAGTTACACCATGAATCAGACATATAATCGTCATTTTGGATCATAACTTCATGAGCCCATCAGTTTTAAACTGATCGATCCAGATACGGAGCTCATCATCAAGGAAATCTTTTGATTCTTCGAGCAACTGATATTCGGGTTGACCATCATCGCTTGGCGTTGAAGGATTCCTGTTTCTGTTGTGAGCGATCTGATTCTTCGAGCTAGAACCTTCGTCGTTGCTCGAGATTATAAGAGGATGATTGATCGGTTCACTATCAAAAGCACCTTCCATTTGGGAATGGAAGAAACAAAATCCTCAGAGTATCCGCCCGCTTGATCTTCCGAAATCATACGCCCAAGCCAGGCAGATCTTTGAACACTAGGCGCAATATGTTGATCGGCAATAGGAAGAGCACTAGCGAAAAGTTGCTGCTCAAACCAAGGAGTTCGTACCTGCTGCACTTGTGGCATATCCTCTTGAGTGGTGCTGAGATGATTCGGGGGAATATTCTGATTAGCGCCCAAGTAGTCGATGGTGCTGCTACCAGCTTGGTCGGTGCCTAGATTCGGCAGGGTATTTCTTACTTCAGGGGCATTGTAGTTGTGGCCATGCCTAGTGTTTAGGCACAAGTTGAGTTCTTTCAGGTTCAGTGCTGTGTGGCACTGTCTTAGCGCCCTTCTGTAGCTCTTGAGGTGACTCGCGACTCCATCTTTAGTGAGTCCTGGTATGTTCATGATCTCAAGTATGCGCGTTGGATATGCTGAGTTGATCCCTAGTTGCTGAACTGCACTAAGGAACTTGAGATGAAGCTCGGGAGACCAATTGACCCTCGTCTTCTTGCGACCCGGAACAGTGTTGACAACTTGGCTATTGCTCTCTGGCCTATTTCCAGTAGGATTTGATCGAGCCGGAAATTGTTGTGGAGGGAATTCATCAGCTTTGGATTGGTCGGTCGTGATAGTAAGCTCATCGTTAAGGAAACTCCAATCATGGTGACGCATATCCCATCCTTTAGAAGGCATCGGTATTGACTTCGTAGAATTGATTTGTTCATGCATATCTCCAACAAAATCCGATTGTATCAAAGATGGTTCGAGGGAGTGGGGTGGTGAATGAGCATTTTCAATCCTCATATAAGGCTTATCAAGGAACATTTCGCCGAGAGTGACAGGGCCACCGCAATTAAGGCAAGCGATAGTGCTGGGAGCTTTCTTATACCTCATGTTCTCCGCTCGAAGCTTTTCGTTTTCCTCCTTTAGAATCGCAAGTTCTTGACGTCTGTGTTGAGCCCTCAATTTGGCTCGCTTATTTTGAAACCAAAACTTGACCCTCAAAGGTTTCATCCCTAGCTTCTGGCCCAATTCATTTCTTTGTTTCATGTTCGGGAGAGGGCATTCACTAAAGAAAGCTTCAAGCTCTTGGATTTCATTCTGAGTGTGGCACTGGCGACGTTTCCTTTTCCGGGATTGACCATCGCTGCTGCTGTTGTCGTCGCTGCTGAGATCCTGAACTTCGTTGCCGAAAGGGTTGGGTTCTGTGGTTCTGGTACCAGACGCGATCCTGGAATCTTCGAGATTTCTCAATAGTTCATTTTCTGAGATTTTTGGATCAGTCGCCGCTAGCAACTGACGGTAACCCTCAAACATGTTGGATCGAAAAATGTTCGATCAATTTTTGCTCACTCAGGGTTCTCTACTCTCTCATGTATGCTCACTCTCTCTAAATTTTCTTTTGAGTGGTTCTGTATGCCCATGAAACGTTCTTTAAACATGGATGAAGATCATCAGGCAAGCGTTGCTCCCAAGATTTCGTATTTCCCGCTTTGTCGTCTTCTTTCTTCTTTTCAACGTGGAGGGACACCAAATCGATTTCCTTTTCTCGATATCCATGTCTGTCTCCCACTTATTTTCAAAAAGGTGGAACTACGCTCGCCTCCCGCTCAGTTTTTTAATATGATGGGACCGGCAAATCCTTTCGCAACTTTTTTCGATAGTTGCGCTTGTTGACACCTGATTTTTGATCAGTCTTTCATAGTTTATTTTTTAAAAATTCATAAAAAATCTATAAAAAGTTAAAAAAAAATTAAAAAATCATATTTGGTAGCCTTGACCAAGCTAAGGGAACCATTTTTGATAAAAAAATAATTTCTCATATTTTTTAATATTTTCCAAAAATAGAAAAATACATGAAAAATGAAGAAAAATAGCGTTCGATGTCGTAAAAATATAGAAAAATAGTCAATATTTTAATTTTAATTTCCTTTTCATTTTGAACTCATAAATAGTCAAAATTCAAGTTCAATTGCATGTGTTTCTTCACGACGCATAGAGTTGAATTTGGCAAAAAAATGTCATTCGAGTATTTTAATTTGTAAATTTCTACATATTTTTTAGTCTTGACGTCCAATTAGATCGACCACCATCTACAATAAATTCCCCTTGCTGAATATTTTCGTTTTTGTTTCACATGATTTCATGGTGTAAAACGCCGAGTGGATCCCCAATTATAATCGGGTCGGCATGAGCTCGATAGCTCGTCCAAGACCAAACCAGGGCACGGCGAACCCCATGTGAGTACTCTTGAACTCCTTCGATGCTTCCTAATGCTTTTCTTAGGTTAGATCGTGTGTAGAATGGCTAGGACAGCTAAATCATTCTTGAGCTGTGATTGATAAATAGGGCCTTACTAGGAATGCCATGTGATTTATTTGCATATCTAGATTCCTTGAGTTGCTCATTTTATTACTGATTGTGATTGCTAGGATAATCACTCCTATCTACATGAATTTCTAGATTTAGGGTTCATACCTTACTCATCCGCATGAATCTCAGGCTAGAAAATTCAGTCAACTTAGGTACCGAAAGGGCGTCAACTCTGACAGTTGGTGTAACTAAGTCCCCGAAACTATTTCTCTGGTTCTCGCAGAATTGAATAGAAACTCCCAACTATTCGATTGGGTGGTCTAATCACACCCTAAAAAAATGATTGGTGGCGACTCCATGGCATGCACACTTAGCACATGTCACTAGACCACACTGAAAGTCGGTCACGCATACCTCCGTTGTGATTTGGGTAATGGGCCTTGGGAGAGGTCCGCGTCCGACCAGACAGGACGGCCCATTAGCCCTCGAGAGCCCGACAACCTCAAGAGGGTCGCGACAGCGCTTAACTCCCGCTCAATTTTAATATGGTGACACCGACATATCTTTTTACAACTTTTTAAGGTTTATCAAGCCTGAAATCGCGGACTGGGACAAATCTGATGGTTCACCGAAAGAGCCACCATTGCTTTACCCAATTAACTTGGCTCCACGAGCATTATTGCTGTGCCTTTCTTCATTCTCGAGTTGCTATAAAAGGAGGAGTTAATGCAGAGAAGATTAACACTCTTACATAATTGCCTTTTTGTATTTTAATCACTCTACCACACTCATCTTCTTCTCCCTCACTCCAACGAAAATGACCTCCTCTCCTATTCGCGCTTTCTCAGCCGAAATTTTGGCCCAGTGGGAAAAACTCTATAACCTCCTCGGTCGAGGCTATGCTCATATAGCCGATCACCCAGAAACTGAAGATGAAATCCGTATTTTGCTCGTGGAAATAGACACCACCTCCATCGAGGGCACTAATTTAGAGAGGGAATATAGAATCTTCCCAACCCTCTTTATAAACTTTTTAGAGACTTACTGTGTCGCTCATCGAAAAGCTACCGTGGCTCACGTTTTGCGAGCTCGCTATGAGGATCGGTCCAACTGCTTGGTGTTGGCCAACCTTGTGGCCGATAGTCACAGAAAGGCTGTTGAGTTCGCCAACAAGCGAGTCTCGATGTTGCTTCGCGAGAGGGGAAATTTGGTGGAGCGCTTGGCCTTATCCCTGACCACCTATGAGCACGACCGTCGTAATGTCGTGTTGAAGTTTCAATGTGAGTGGCAGGAAGAAAGGCTTGACAGCATTACCGCGGATATAGCCCATGGGAGAGGACTAGTTCGGGACCTGGAAATAGCCGCCGAAGATCACGGGACCAAGGTTGCCGATCTTAAAGGGGAATGTAAACGCCTTCTTCTTAAGCTTGCAGATCTCGAGTCTCAAGGTGGTGAGTATAAGCAAAGCATCAATAATATGGAGGGCCAACTAGGTTCCTTTGTGATGCTAATTAGGGCTCATTGCGGTTTTATGTTTCCACCCCGATGATATGTATGATCTGCTTTTAAGGTCCCTCGATTGAGCGAAATGAATGAAAGCTCTAATGTGTGTGTCTCAACTTCTGTATGGCTGACTTCCTCGAACACATGACCACTCTCAACCTAGGCAAGCTGCGCTTTGACATTGATGATTCGAGCGTGTACATCTTGATTTTTTAATCTTGCTTATGATCGGATAAAGGAACCTCCCACTGCGATTATCCACAAAAAGACTTCTCTTCTCTACTTGTTTTTAACCTGTTTCAAATGAAAAGGAAGAATCAGAAGAAAGAATTTGAAAAATAAAGCATAAATCCTTTCAATTTTATGCTTACTTATGATTAATAGGGATAAAAGCTTTTACAAGGGTTTTGGCCTTGTGCAAAAGCTTTTATCAATATTCCTCAAAGGAAAGCATATCATTGAAAGGAATGTAATTCACGATAATTGCCTTTGATCAATTCCAAGAAAATCAATGGAATGTTCAAAAGTACACAATTACGATGTGTTTTAAATTCAATTGAAGATACGGTATCCAAATTAAAGCTGTTTGCTAAGAACGAGAGTAATTTGGATATCTATCTTTTCATTAAATTTGAAAAACACGAATACTCTTGATCAATTATTGTGGATTACCAATGATGCAAAACATGCATGAACCAATTCAAGTTTATAGTTCCTTCTGGCGAAATTGGGATTGTATTGCCCTATACGGCCAAAAGGTTGTATAAGACTTCCAATTTCAATTTCATCCAAAAGAATTATAAAATTGATTTTGGAGTATTCGAGTGATTAGAAGAAATGCCACTATCACATTCCAATGACAAGTCAATAGAAATACAACAAATTTCAATCTAAACGTATATAAACACAAATAGATCCCTAATACAATCAATCTAAGGGATCAGATAGAGAGGATCTCAGCAAAATAAATCCTATACAAGAAGGCTAGAAATGAAAAATAAAACAAAGGAATGTGATCTTAATACTTAGAGATGCCCCAGTTTCGATCTTTGAGACGTGACTTCAGGATCACCTATTCCAAATCGTCATCTTCATTAGATGATACCTCAATGATGTCCATAGTAGGCTCTTCTTGTCCACTTGGCGCTCGTAATGGGATGACACCATCTTCATCTTCCATCAAGAACATTGGGAGGAAAACACTCATATCTATCCTCAAAATGGCATTTAATCCAATCACCGGAATTATGCAATGAATATAATGATTAAGAGCTGTAACAAGTTCGAGGGATAGAAAAGTCTTACCAACCAAACTTAAGAGAAAATCAAGCTTCTCTGTATTTTTTGCAGTGTTAGGTATACTAACCTTCCATAGAAAAACGCATGAGACAAGTGAGGGAAAACTCCTAAAAATCAAAAGATAGGGCTTGGTACCTAAAGCCAAGGTTCTCGCGTCGAATTCTGGGAAGAGCCGATTCCATTGCACAACTATCGTTGCATTGGGACTCAATCCATAGTTCGAAGTGAGAGGAATTGAAAAGTGGATTATCCCATGTTTTTCCTCACGGAGATTCCATTTTCAATTCCTTCTATTGTGTTCCTAAAGAGGGCGCCTGGGGTTTTAGGCGCAATTGTGTGTATTCATTGTGTCGTGCTAAAGCAATAGACATGCATTTTATTTAACAATCACCGCTTCAATATAAACATCCACACAATCATACATCCAAAACTCCTGCCTGCATAAAACAAAGTTAACAAGCACTTCACCCCTTATTTCTCCCGTCTACAAAAACATCTAACACATTCGTTAGCATATACACCTCACTTTCGAGAGCATCTGCATAAAATTAGGTTAGAAGAATCAATCAACTTTTTAATCGGCTCAAGTCCACTAAATGGTTAAGAACCAGTCCCCAGCAGAGTCGCCAGTCTGTCGCGACCCTCTTGAGGTTGTCGGGCTCTCGAGGGCTAATGGGCCGTCCTGTCTGGTCGGACGCGGGCCTCTCCCAAGGCCCATTACCCAAATCGCAACGGAGGTATGCGTGATCGACTTTCAGTGTGGTCTAGTGACATGTGCTAAGTGTGCATGCCATGGAGTCGCCACCAATCATTTTTTTAGGGTATGATTGGACCACCCAATCGAATAGTTGGGAGTTTCTATTCAATTCTGCGAGAACCAGAGAAATGGTTTCGGGGACTTAGTTACGCCAACCGTCAGAGTTGACGCCCTTTCGGTACCTAAGTTGACTGAATTTTCTAGCTTGAGATTCATGCGGATGAGTAAGGTATGAACCATAAATCTAGAAATTCATGCAGATAGGAGTGATTATCCTAGCAATCACAATCAGTAACAAAATGCGCAACTCAAGGAATCTAGATATGCAAATAAATCACATGGCATTCCTAATAATGCCCTATTTATCAATCACAGCTCAAGAATGATTTAGCTGTCCTGGCCGTTCTACACTCGATCTAACCTAAGAAAAGCATTAGGAAGCATCGCAGGAGTTCGAGAGTACTCACATGGGGTTCGCCGTGCCCTGGTTTGGTCTTGGACGAGCTATCGAGCTCATGCCAACCCGATTATATTTGGGGATCCACTCGGCGTTTTACACCATGAAATCATGTGAAACAAAAACGAAAATATTCAGCAAGGGGAATTTATTGTAGATGGTGGTCGATCTAATTGGACGTCAAGACTAAAAAATATGTAGAAATTTACAAATTAAAATACTCGAATGACATTTTTTTGCCAAATTCAACTCTATGCGTCGTGAAGAAACACATGCAATTGAACATGAATTTTGACTATTTATGAGTTCAAAATGAAAAAGAAATTAAAATAAAAATATTGACTATTTTTCTATATTTTTACGACATCGAACGCTATTTTTCTTCATTTTTCATGTATTTTTCTATTTTTGGAAAATATTAAAAAATATTAAAAAATATGACAAATTATTTTTTTTTTTATCAAAAATGGTTCCTTTAGCTTGGTCAAGGTTACCAAAGATGATTTTTTAATTTTTTTTAACTTTTTATAGATTTTTTATGAATTTTTTAAAAATAAACTATGAAAGACTAATCAAAAATCAGGTGTCAACACACCCATAGAACTCCAATGCTTCCTCCCTATAGTTTTTGACCCACTGAATCTAATGATGGGCTCAATTGGGGTCGATTCGTCCATTAGGAACCCCAATTTGACAAAAATCGATTTCGGATCTTATTCAACATTTGGGGTTTTCATTTAATTCCACACTCATTTTTCACTAAATCACCATACTAGATGTGATTCATCTCATGGAAGCCGATTTCCAAATTTAATTTGAGAAATTAGGAATTTTGGTGGGTCAATTTGGCCTATTTTTGGCGAACCGGGTCAACTGGGTCGGGTTGACCCGACCCAGTCAACCCGTTGACCAAAATTGGTCATAACCCAGAGCACCTGCTGGCTCTTCGCTTCTTTGGCGCACGAACAGAACGGGGGGAGAGGAATGGAAAAGAAAAATCAGTTGGCAAAGGAGATTCAGTTGAGAGGAGAAAAACAGAACGGACGCGGGAGGGGGAGCTGGTGACAGAGAGAGAGAGAGAGCAAGAGAGAGTCTGCAGAGAGAGAAAGAGGCAACCGAACCTGTGCATGCTTCGCCAGATCACCACCGGCGAAACCGAAGCCGACGATGACCATACCTGACTTCCCTAGGCTCCGGAGAAGCGACCGAGCCCTTTCGAAGAGCCTTTCATCTCGAAAAACGGTGAGATACTCTCCCAAGCTTCTTCTCGGCCTCCAATGGCAACTCAAGCTAGAGTCGCTCATTTGCCGCGATTTTTGTTGCAATCTGTTCATCTCGCTTCCCTGAGCATTTTCACTTTTTATTGCATATCATTTCGACGTCTAAATCGCCTGGTCCACCCCCTACCATGACCGATCGGTCAAGAGCTCCGCGGCTCATTTTGGACCAAAACCGAAGCTCCGAGATAGCCAAGTAAGTCTTCTTGAACCCTTATGATGCTTCTCGAATGATTTCGTAGGTTAGATATCGCTAGAAATGGCTAGGGCGGGTTCTCGCCGGAAATTAGCTCCGGCCTAGGTTGGTGAGCTTATCGAACTTGATTCTGCTACGAGAAGCGTGATATATGTTGTAGAGCTCGGCGGGATGAGTTGAACGGCGGTGGTTTCATGGACTTTGGTGATCCGTGCGCGGAGAAACCGCCTTCCGACGAGGCGCCGGCGAAACAGAGCCGGCGCCGATCGTCTTCTTCGGCAAAGCCGTTGACCGGTCAACGAAAGTTGACCGGTCAACGCCCACGTGGCGCTGACGTGGCGACCACGTGGCAGCCACGTCATCGCCGGCGGTTATAACCGAAACAAAGAAGATCGGACGGTGGTAGTCGTGCCACGTGTCGCGATCTTGCTTTTTACGAAATTAACAATGATTTTCAACAATTAAAAATCCCTCAGATCGGACGGCTGTAGTTCAATCTTGCCTTTCAATCTGGGCCGTCAGTTCCTTATTGGAGATCAGACCGTCCGTAGGAACGCCACGTGGCACAATCAGAGCCGCTCATTCGAAATAGGCGGGAATCGAAAAATTCGAGCGGGGGGAATGGAACGATGCCGTTTCGGTGCGGGTCGGATTTGGGCCGGTCGCGCGCGGGCCGTGGGCCGGGTCACCCGACCCGGCCCGAATAATATTTTTAAAAATAAAAAAATTCCGAAAATGATTTTAAAAAATAAAAAAAATCAGAAAAATCTTAGAAAATCCAAAAAATGCTAGAAAATTTCAGAAAATTCCAAAAAATGTGGAAAAATTGTGGAAAAATCCTAGGCACTCTAGAAATCCCCAAAAATCGAGGATTGACCACAGACAACTGGTCAACCCTATTTTTGGGGTTTCTTATCCAATTTTCCGAGACTTGACGACATTACCCTTTAGGGGCAAGTCGCCTTTGCTGTGTATGCTAGATAAGGCCGATAATGCCAAGGTGAGAATTAGGGTCGATTAGATGACCAATTCTTAGGTTTGGGTTTTCAAGTCTCGCCTCTTTTCTCAAAATGACGATTTTGCCCTTTAATGGGAAAATCGTCTTTCTTGTCTCAATCGAGTTCTGAAAATTGCTTGAAGTTAGGGTTTGGGTCAGGTGGACGACCAACCCTAATATTTGAGATTTTCAGTTCTCATCTTTGTCCAAAATGACGACTTTACCCCTCCAAGGGTAAAATCATTTCTAAATACTAGAAAAATCCTGGAAATTCCCGAAAAATAGGAAATGGATTGGATTGATGGCCAATCCTATTTCCTCTGTCTTTTGAATTACCAATCTCTCTCTAAAATGACAGATTTACCCTTTTTAAGGTAAATTTTCCCCGAACTGTTCAAAATTACGATTCTGCCCCTCATGGGCGAATCGTGCCAAAATCATTCTTGAGCCTTGATTGATATTTCTCTTGGCTAATAGGGCCTCATTAGGGATGCCATGCTGATTTCATGTGTTTTATCCGCATGTACTGGATCCTTGATTTGCGCACTTATTTCTATTGATTGTGATTGATAAGGTAGCATTTCCCATCTGCATGAACTCCTAGATTTAGGATCTATACCTCACTCGTCTGCATGAAATCCTAGGATCAGATAAACCATTCAGCTTAGGTACCGAAAGGGCGTCAACTCTGACAGTTGGCGTAACTAAGTCCCCGAACCCACTTCTCTGGTTTCCGCAGAATCGAATAGACCACTCCCAACTATTCGATAGGGTTTCCGATCGTACCCTCCACGAAACGATTGGTGGCGACTCCTTGGCATGTACACTCATCACATGTCACTAGACCACACTGAAGGTCGACCACGTATATCCAGCAGTTGCGATTTGGGAAATGGACCTTGGGAGAGGCCCGCGTCCGATCCAGCCAGCGATCGGGCGGCCCATTAGCCCTCTGCTCCCGCCTCGAGCTCCGGGAGAGGGTCGCGACAGACTGGCGACTCCACTGGGGACATTTTCTAAACCAGAATCTCTGGTTACGAATTCCAGAGGACTTGAGCCGATTAAAAAGTTGTTTGGTTTATCTGACCTTGTTTTCTGCAGATGCTCTCGAAGGTGAGGTACGTACACTAACCATTGTGTTAGATGCTTTTGCAGATTGGAGAAATAAGGGGTGGAGTGATTGTTGACATTTTTCCTGCAGGTTGGAGTTGGAAATGTATGTTTATTTTTATGCACATACTGAAGCGGTGTTTTGATACAAACTGCTGTGCATGACCTTGCATTGTGATGATCACGACACATCGCACACATTGGCGGTCAAACCCCGACTGCAAACCACCTCTAGGTTACCTTAGATAGGGAAGGGATGCGAAAAGGATCTTGTGTTTGATGGCACTTGAGACTTTCGTATTCGTTCCCGCCTTCCATCTGCATTGGCGATATCTAGCCCTCTTGGGTAGGTACCCTTGGGGAGGAATCTGCCTCATGTGGATCGTGGGAGCCTGAGCCGTAGATTCCTTACCTGATTTTTGATTTTTAGAGTATACCCCTCACTTGTCTCATGCGCATGTCTGTGAGAGGTTGGTATACCTAAAACCAAAAAAAAAAAAAAAAAAAATCTCGCCGATCACTATTATACATGACATACATTTATTGAAGATTCCTTCATCTATTCGCATGCGAGATGTGATCGAACGATGGTAAAACTGTAATCGTTCCAATAAAAACTTCGAGTGTTATACTTGACTTGCTTGGTTATTCCTTTTGCAAACAGGTCAAAACGGTTGAAGGCCAATGATGCGAGGCTTATTTTCCCTGTAACATGAAAGGAGTTGCGTCTTCATCAAGAGCCACCCATGGGGTTTCCAAAATAAGATGAATCGACAATAATAAGCCCAGAACAAGACAACATGAAAATGGGGCATGCCTGATTTGGATCGACCTCTCTAAGTTGAAAAGGGTGTATTCGTTCCAAATTAAATTGATTTGTTTAAACAATGACATGGTTACTCGCACTTGCAGGTGATTATAAAAAATGAGTGGGGATCGTTAATGAACATTCATTTATCTCTAATGATCAAGATGATGGGAGCTGAGGAAATATACGCTAGGGATAGTAAATCTGTGATCGTTTCAATTAGAGCTTTTTGTGCAACAATTGACGTATTCCTTCCTCATGTCATGTAGGTGAAATAAAAGGATTGTGTGAGGTCGACATTTGTCCCTTTAAAGAAGACTCAATTGTGGACCCTCAAAACTGGAGGCCAATGTGACATAGCATGATCGCCAATTAAAGCACGTCTCAAGGAGTCCAAATACTCGTGTTTCTCACCATGAAATTGATGATCACTCAACCAAAAAATGCAACACTTCAAGATTGAAATGCATCAATAGAGCGAAAGTGGCGAAAGATCACCCAACCTCAAGAAGGAGAGTGACAGAACTCAAATAGTGTCGAACATCGTGCAACATCAAATGTCGAGACCTTCGGATAATTACGATGAAGTTTCATCCTCTGTTGTCACAAAATGGAGTAAATTGTTCCTTATTCTAATTCCATTTCATACAAATGACTGAGATGTTTCTCTTTCATATACAGAAAATGATAGTTGAAGACATGTGTCAGAATAGATCGAAGAATGTCAAACGCCAAAATCACATGACATGGAAATGATTGACTCAACCAACAAGGAAGGCGTTAGCGTGATACAATGGAGCTTCATATGGCTAAATCAGCTAACTCAAGGTAGAATATTCAGTTGCTGGGGGCAAATCATTTCCCTATCCAGAAAGCATGCCGAAGTCGAAGACATCAGATTTGCCATGGTGATACGTGGGGCAAGTCCTTGAAACAATAGTTATCACACATGGAACGTAATGTAATGAAATCCATAGCAACAACGCTTCCAAGAAGAACAATGTCGAGTCATCCCTCTTGGTAGAAAAGGACGTATCGTTCCTAAATAAGTTTCAATCAGATGTGGAAATAATATTTCCTATCTTTTTCCTCTCAGGTGATGAACAGAGTCAAGACACCCAAGAAGCAACGACTTCAAAATGACAGAAAGGGAGTACCCATTTCTCATATCATCTCACACATGCATTTAAGATAGATGATTTCAAGAGCGTCATAATGACTCAATTTGTGAGCAAAATTCTCGAGAAAACTTGAAAAAGTTTCTTAACAATTAGAAGTCTCTTTGAAAAAAGCATTCGAAAAGAAAGCATTCAAACTTTACAGATTGACATACTTGATAAAGAGATGCTCTCTGTGAACAGAGTGAAAAGTGCGAATCCATTTTTCGTTGCAAACAAGAAACATCTTAGATCACTTGCATCATACATATCATGCATGCATCATTTATATGCATATTCTTCCTTGAAGGATGTCGACAGGTCAAGGCAAAAGAATCCAAATGAAAGGAAAATGCCAAGACCCAAGGAACGAAGGGTAAATTGTATCAATTCCAATTGCCCATTTTGTATGCTGTTCTGACACGAACCTTCTTTCCTTTGATAGGGAAATACCAAATAGTTCAATGGCAACTATGATAGCTGATATTAAGGGAATGCCGGAAGCCTCCCAAGCCAGACAGACAGTAGTTCCTAAACAACTCAAATCCATCACTTGCCCCCGATATAGCTGATAAAGAAACGACGGGAAATAATCAACGGGCGGAGGAGGATATCCGTGAGCCGAACACCCCGTCACAACAAAAAGCGTCCCATGTTGTTGTTGTCAACCCCGAGAAGAAAGAAAAGGGGAACCAGACTGTAAAAAGCCGAAGTAGAGGCTAAGAGATCAGCCAGGATTAAAGAATGGTTAAGCAGCCATGGCTATGAGTTAGCCCGTTTGGACAAGATATCTCACTTCGCCGAGGTGGAGACCCCTCCTAACTACAAGGAACCGGACTTCATGAGGAAGTATAAAGGGACAGGATGTCCTCGCGCTCACCTCAAATATTATCTGCACAAGATGGCACAGTATTCAGACTATGTTCCATTACTGATGAACACGTTCCAAGAGAGTCTAGCTGGCGCCGCTCTAGCTTGGTTCATTGAATTGGACCTGGATGATTACGATGGGTAGGAAGATCTTGCAGAGGATTTTCTTAGACAATACAAGTTCAACACAGCTACAGCCCCAACAAGAGAGGACCTTATGCGAACTTCGAAAGCAAGGGGCGAATTAATCAGGACATATGCCCAGAGGTGGCGAGCCTTGGCTACTCAAGTGAAGTCGTCAATCCCGGAAGAGGAACTAATCGATTTATTCCTGAAAGCACTCCCTTACGAGTACTTTGACAGACTGAACACTTCTGGATGTCAGACATTCGCACACCTGATTAAGGTCGCTGAGAGGCTGGAGTGGGCCTTGAGAGAAAGAAGGCCTCATGAAACTCCTACTAGGAAGCAGTATCCTTTGAGAAAGGAGAGAGAAGCCGGACTGGACATAGCGTTTATACCAGATCCCCACAAGTCAAAGCCGTTTGGCAATTCTAATCAGGCCAAAGGCGGATCATCCTGGTCAGCGCCAAAGGTACAAGAGCCTAGAAGAAAACAACCCCAAAGGCAATTCTCCCAACTCCCGAGACCTTTATCCAAGCTGCTCCCGATGCTGCTGGAGCAACACTTGGTGGCGAAAGAACCACCTAGGGCAAACCCTGCAAGATATCCTGGCTTTGATGAGAGCCAGACCTGTGCCTACCATATGGGCGAAAGAGGGCATAATGTGGATAACTGCTATATCCTAAAGCTGAAAGTGCAAGCCCTAATTGATAGTCAGATTTTGAAATTTGACAATGCAGCCCCAAATGTGCAAGAAAATCCGTTGCCAGATCATCAAGCAGTAGGGGCAATATTCACTGAAGAAGAGGAGGATGACCTTAAACTAAAGGTAGATATGCCTAAGCTGGACGCCCTGCTAACAACCGCTTCATCATACCCAAAAGAAGGGGAGATATCAACCGACCAAAAGAAGTTGTGTATCGACAGGATGGTGAGCTTGGGGATAGTGTTCGATATTACCGATGAAGAATTCGAAGGAGTCGAAGCTTCTCTATCTTTGGAAGGAAGCCACTTCGTGATCAAAACTGAGCGGGATAGCACCTGGGACATCCCGCACGAGAATTTGATAGACAATCTTGGGCCGATCACTCAGTCAGAAGAAGAATTCGAAGAGGATGAACTGAAAGCCAAAAGGTGAAATCTAGCAGATCGCAGATTCATGGCTAACACACCTGAAATAGGTGAAATTGTAGACAACCTGGGTCAAGACTTTGGAGGGTACAACTTTAAAGTGAAGTACTCCGCTCCTCCTAGCTTCTACCAAAGAATGGACGATATCATACCAGACGGATGGGGATGCATGGATGATCCCGTTCAACCTGAAAAGGCCTTTTTCAAAAGAACCTGAGTCATCCTTGACCAGAAGAGGGTTACTAAGCTTGGCACAAAGCAGTATACCGAAACAAAGAGATCAAAGGATCAACAGCAGGGTTCAGCTGAATTATTCAAAGGAAAAAGAGAATACCCGAGATCTGCCACATCAGCAGTATTAGGCGACGATGACTGACATTGTCGACTGAGAGGCGAAATCTTCTCAAGGGACTTTGACAACACTGTGTCAATGATTGAAACCGCTACGATGATGAAGGTTATGCGTCTACCCGCAGGGAATAGAATGCCTTTGAGGAATCAACGCCTCCTACTTCGGAAGAGCCGATTACTGTTAATTTGGGGGATACTGAAAATATCAAAGAAGTCAAGATCGGTGGACATTTATCCCGAGATAAAAGACTCAAGTTCACAGAATTACTAAGAAGGTCGTTAAGATGTCATGCGACAAATTCCAAAGATGTCGAGCTACCAAGAGGTAGATAAAAGTGATCGAAGATTCGGATGGTTGAGATAAATAACCAGAACCGGCAAAGAATGTTCATTAGGGAAAACCCCTCCTTTCCTGTCAAGAGACCAAGCTGGGGGCAAGATGCTCGTGTGCCACCAAGATAGCATATTGGAGCAAGTTATCGAGCCCCAAAGACGACAAATGTCAAGACAGGCCCTACTGGGGCAAAGCAACCGAAAGAGACGATCTCCTTGATCAACGAAAATACAATACCTCAAAGGGAGTATCATGTTCCTTGGTGATTTATGTAAAGTTAAACATGGATGAATACTCATTGCTTCATGTACAGGTACAAAGACCTCTTCAAATAGGATTGGAAATCGTCAAATGATATGAAAAATGCTAAGGCATTTGGCCAAGATAGACGTCGCCCAACTGGGGCAAATGGATTGTTGATGTTATCAACACCTTCAAGCATGGATGGAGGGATTCGACGAATGTTGTCCATATCAGCATACAATATTGGAATGGACTCAATCAAGAGATAAATGTCGACAATTGACAAAAGAAGGGTAGTTGGGTGTCGTATCCAATTTACTCATTTTTCTTGCATTTGCTAATGCAGAACCATTTCTTTTTGTGGCAGAATACGCCATTAGGACATTATCAGGAGTCCAACAAAGAGGAGAACATCACAAGGATGGTCACAAGTGACAAAGATGCATGAAGCAAACGACTTTCTCAAGCATTGGAAGGACGACACTTCAAAGGTGAAAAGTCAAGTGAAGATCCAAGTAAGAGATAATCCAAACTGGATAAGGGATCACATGAAAATGCAAAAATAAATAGAACCATTTGACTGGGGCAAGCATTACCTAGCCATGACAAGTCATGCCTAACTGGGGCAAGCAGATCATCTACGTGACTGGAGGAAAAAGTGGCATTTCATCCCCAGCAAGATCAATGAACGTGATAGAAGAGTCGTTCACATCAGAGTTAAACCTCAAGATACAAACTTGAGTGAAGGGTGACTTTGTGTCGTTCTAATTTGATCTCCAATTATCTTTCTCCTAATACGAATTGGCCTTAATTTCAACAGAAAATTACTGGCACTCAAAAGGAAAGAACTCGCTGACTCAACTTCAAGGCGAGATGATCTTTGGAGATAACAGTTTCGGAAGTCAAGCATTCAAGAAATGATCTTTGGCTATAAGATCAAGTGGAGGGTAAAAAGTATCGCTTCCACACCACATGCTTTAGCATACATTTTGATAACAATTCATTTTTCCTTGAATAAGGAACTCCGAAGAATGGCATGGAAGACGTTCAAAAGAGAATGAAGCCATCAAGCAGGATTCATTGCTCCAATCAGATGAAGGCGTCATCGCCATAGGTCAAAATGGCTGATTTATGTAATCTGCGCATTGGCGTTCAGATGAGAATGCATGATCAAGAAGACCTAACGTCGTGGTGGTCAGGTGCACATCCTTTCTCTTCAAAGACTGAGAGTTTTAAGAAATTTTAGAACTGTTAACCACCCTGTGTTGTTAAGAAAAATGCAGATTTTCATGAATCTATCCACTTCCATTGGAGTGCATGATCAAGGGTAAGGTGTATCGTTCTAATTTTCTGAAATTCGAGAGCATACACTGACATATTCCTTTTATGTTTTTCAGGAATCTCTAGCCGCGCTGGGCAGGTAAGTATTCCTTTCCCAATCTTTTAGGTTTTTAAGACTATCAGAGTCCTTATTGCTAAAATTGGGAGGCTTTTTGGAATCTAGCATACATTCAAAGCTCATGTATGAAAGACACAAAATTCTCACAATCATGTCATTGGCATTCGTGTTTAGATCTGGAGGTTATCTGAACACGACTGAAACATACATGGTGCATCATAAATCCTCTTGGAAGGTAAGTTTTGGAGAAAGCAAAATGAACTTTTCCAACAAGAGTTGTTTAGAACTGTTTAAAAGGATGTTTCCTCAGACAAGAGGCAACCTGAATCCAAACACGTCCTATACACACTTGAGAGATGAGTTGAGTGGTAAGGATAGCGAGACCTTGACCTACGGAAGTAGGGGTTATTCGCAGTGATTACATGGATTGAGAAGACGGAGGCATTCGTTTATCTATCATAAACACTACAGGTGACCATTGATAACCCTTTGAACGGCGGTTTCATTCTTCACCCCTGTCAAGAACCACCCCACAGTGGGGCAAATTGGAGGTACGTCCAGCGGTATCAGGAGGTAAATGGTTAGAAGTTCTCTTGCTCAGACTTGCATCAATCTTCGTGTGTTGCTTGTCATTTTAACTTCTATGGTAATTCAGGTGCTTTAGGATGACGAAAAGCATTAATTTCTCTATCCTATACACTTCTACCCTTTGCACAGCCCAGTTGAGCCTATACGTTCATTTCACAAACCCGTTGGTGATCATTGCATATTCCAAGACGGAAGCAACGTCCCTTCAAGATCGGAAGAGTTCAAAACACAAGATTTGTGAAAAATTCATAGATTAATGTTTGAGTGCTAAGATTCAAGTTGTACATCTAGCACACTCATTTGAAAATTCTGATCCCCAAAAGAAAAGAAAAGGTGGGATCTCGACAAAAGATGAGAAAAAGAAAAAAGAGAAAAATCCGATCTTGGGCATCAAGAAAAAGCAAAGTGCCTGGTAAAAGCAAGGCCAATGCCCGTCCAAATATTTGTACACTTGTGAATCATGTGTTTGATCTTGTAAATGCCAAAAGATGGCATGATACCTTTGTATAGATCACTAATGAGATCTGATTGTAAAAGAAAATTCTAAGGGAGCTGGACAGCAAAGGATACTCCCAGATTATGTCACACTCAGATGATGAAAGTGTAGACAAGATGTTGACACAGTCTCAACATGAAAGAGATATTCTCTAAAGACTACTAGTGCACTTCAAAGACTGAAGACGCTCTTTGAATCAGAAGGGGCAAGATGGCGGCAAAACTTGCAATGATCACCAATATTAAACCCTTCGCGTATTCTGAGCCAAAAACAAGCTTTTTTTTGGGTCCCCAATCCTACCTACATTACAACCCTGAAAAGCCTTTTCTGATTAAGGCACTTGGATTGACATAGGGTTTAATGTCTAAGCTTAGCTCGAAGAAGTTCGAGCAAGATTATTTCTTTCTCATTTTGCAGGTTTCTTGACTTGTAAACCTGGAGCAGACATTGAAGACTTCTCTTCGAAAGCCTTGACTTGCACGCAAGTCCCCTTTGAAAACCGTTGACCAAGCCCAACATTACGGTCCCTTGGAAGTCCTCCTGATCGATCGAGGTGTATTCACTGCGAATGATCCTGAACCCTAGGCGCAGGTTTGATAGGAAATTCGAGTGCATTCTTAGTAAAAGACCATTACCTCAAAACGGTGAGAAGTCCTCTTTGATGAGAATACTCCGTTGGACATTTTAACCAAACTCTTTTGGTAATTTCAGATTGTTTGATTCAAACTTTCCCCACAAGGAATTTTTGATCACTCCCGTATGTTACAAGGTGTTTTGGATAACCTCCAGCATCGTAATGCATCCATTGAAATTCTTTCATGACTATGATATAAGTCATAAAGTGCTATCAGTTTGACATCAGATATCACCTAAAGGCCATTGATGTGCCTTTGGTAAGAAATTTTCAGATTGGAGCTTCTGCAAGATTCTTGATGACTTCAGCTCCTAAAATGGCTCGTATCACTCTTGGTGAGAAACGTTTAACATGTCTAAACTTCTGCAGAATTCCTGGCAATCCCAGACCTCAGAAGAACACAACCTCTCTTGGTAAGAAAGAGTTTACATGTTCAAGCTTCTGTAGGACCCCTGGTATCCCCAGATCTCAGAATGCTACTTCTTTTGTGAAGAATATATTTCAAGTTTAAACTTCTGCAGGACCCCTGGTAACCCCAGGTCTCAGAATAACACATTTCTCTAAGAATGAGAGTTTATATGCCTGAGCTTCTGACAGATTCTTGGTAGCCCCAGATTCTAGAATGCTATTGTTCTTGGTTAAACTTCTATAGGAATCATGGTAACCCCAGATTCTAGAAGGATGCCTTGCTCTGTGAAGAAGAGCTTTCAAGTTTATTTTCCTGCAAGATCCCTGGTAATTCCATATCTCAGGAAAACACATTCTTATGAACAATTTTGTAGATTTGATCTTTCTGCAGAATACCTGGAGCTCCCAGGTCCCAGAATGTCACCTCCCATGTCAAAAGGACAATGTTTGAAATGATCTCCCTATGTGAGATACCAATATTACATGTTTGATCTTTCTGCAGGATACCTAGAGCTGCCAGATCCCAGAATGTCACCTCAAATGTCAAAAGGACAATCTCCGAAATCATCCCTCTGTGAGATTTCAAATTTACAGGTTTAAGCTTTCTGCAGGATACCTGGAGTCCCCAGATCCCAGAATGTCACCTTCAATGTCAAAAGGACAATCTCCGAAATCATCCCTCTGTGAGATTTCAAATTTACAGGTTTGACCTTTCTGCAGGATGCCTGGAGCTCCCAGGTCCCAGAATGTCACCGCACATGTCAAAAGGATAATGTTTGAAATTATCTCCCTGTGTGAGATCCCAGTGTTACAGGTTGGAACTTTCTGCAGGATACCTGGAGCTCCCAGATCCCAGAATGTCACCTTCAATGTCGAAAGGACAACATTCAAGATAGTCTTTCTATGAGATCTCAGGTAGCCCCTAGATCCCAGAAGAATCTTATCAAAGCTTTTGCAGGTTTAAGTTTTCTGCAGGATACTTGGAATCCCCAAATCCCAGAATAACGCCTTGCATGTCGAAAGGACAATTTTCAAGATCAGCTTTCTGTGAGGTTCTAGGTAACCCCTAAACCCAGAATAGCTCATTTGGTGAAGCCTAAGGGTTAGGCACACCTCACTTGTACGAATCCTAGTTAATTCCTTAGAATATAGGATCAAAAACTGTTGTCAAAATCTGCTTTCTGTGAGGTTCTAGGTAACCCCTAAACCCAGAATAGCCCATTTGGTAACGCCTCAAGGTTAGGCACACCTCATTTGTATAAATCCTAGTTAATTCCTTAGAATATAGGATCAAAATGTTCGACAATCCCTAAGAGATTGGGTGCGTCATCCATAGGTTCCTAGCAGAGAGGAATCCTATTCTCAGCCTGATCCCCCTGAAGGATCAAAATGTTCGACAATCCTTAAGAGACTGGGTGCGTCATCCATAGGTTCCTAGCAGAAAAGGAGTCCTACTCATGGTCTGATCCACCATACGGATCAAAACCCTAACAATCCCTAAGAGACTGGGTGCGTCATCCATAGGTTCCTAACAGAAAGGAGTCCTATTCATGGTCTGATCCACCATACGGATCAAAACCCTGACAATCCCTAAGAGACTGGGTGCGTCATCCATAGGTTCCTAGCAGAAAGGAGTCCTACTCATGGTCTGATCCACCATACGGATCAAAACCCCGACAATCCCTAAGAGACTGGGTGCGTCATTCACAGGTTCCTCTCAAGTATAGGAATCACATTCTGGTACAGTCTACCATACAGGCTAGAGTTTAACCGCCCTAGGATACTCAAAAGACGAGTCCCTATGTATTCACTTGAACTCACTATACACCGCGCATGCCGCACGAGCATCAGGCAGGTGACCAACAGGTAAATAGCATGTGGGTCTCTCTACTTTCGCTCTCACATCAGCAAAAGAATGAAGAGCAGAGCGTTCACCAGTGGGGCAAGTAAGATTGAGTGTCAAGATTCGTTTTTCTTTTCCCCAGTCGAGTCGGTCTAGATTCAGGTGTCACCTGTCTTTGAGAGAAACCTCTCACGAGATTCCTCACAAAGAGGGGCAGCTGTTGACACCTGATTTTTGACCAAGTCTTTTTCAGTTTTATCTTTGAAAAATCACAAAAAATTCATAAAAAGTTAAAAAAATTACAAAATCAACTTTGGTGGCCTTGGCCAAGCCCAAGGAACCATTCTTGACCAAAAAATAATTTTTCATATTTTTCACATTTTTTAGTATTTTTAGAAAATAGAAAAATACTAGAAAAATCAACAAAAATACAATTTGAGGTCACAAAAATATAGGAAAATAGTCAATATTTTTCTTTTAAATCCCTTGTCATTTTGACCTCATCATGATTCGAAATTCAAGTTTAATTTTGTGTGTTTCTTTATAACGCACAAGGTTAAATTTGTCAAAAAATATGTTTTGAGTCCTTTTATTTGCAATCTTTTGCATTTTACGAATCTTGACATTCAACTTGATTGCCCTACATTTCAATTTGGTTCAATTGTGTGCCGATTTGGTCAATTTTGGCTTTAGGGACCTAATTGCATAAAAAAATCTTTTTATTTTAGTCCCTAAAGTACCAAATCCAAAATTAAAATTTTCTGAGGGACACCCATAGAACTCCAATGCTTCATCCCTATAGTTTTTGACCCACTGAATCTAATGATGGGCTCAATTAGGGTCGATTCGTCCATTAGGAACCCCAATTTGACAAAAATCGATTTCGGATCTTATTCAACATTTGGGGTTTTCATTTAATTCCACACTCATTTTTCACTAAATCACCATACTAGATGGGATTCATCTCATGGAAGCCGATTTCCAAATTTAATTTGAGAAATTAGGAATTTTGGTGGGTCAATTTGGCCTATTTTTGGCGAACCGGGTCAATTGGGTCGGGTTGACCCGACCCAGTCAACCCGTTGACCAAAATTGGTCATAACCCAGAGCACCTGCTGGCTCTTCGCTTCTTTGGCGCACGAACAGAACGGGGGGAAAGGAATGGAAAAGAAAAATCAGTTGGCAAAGGAGATTCAGTTGAGAGGAGAAAAACAGAACGGACGCGGGAGGGGGAGCTGGTGACAGAGAGAGAGAGAGAGCAAGAGAGAGTCTGCAGAGAGAGAAAGAGGCAACCGAACCTGTGCAAGCTTCGCCAGATCACCACCGGCGAAACCGAAGCCGACGATGACCATACCCGACTTCCCTAGGCTCCGGAGAAGCGACCGAGCCCTTTCGAAGAGCCTTTCATCTCGAAAAACGGTGAGATACTCTCCCAAGCTTCTTCTCGGCCTCCAATGGCAACTCAAGCTAGAGTCGCTCATTTGCCGCGATTTTTGTTGCAATCTGTTCATCTCGCTTCCCTGAGCATTTTCACTTTTTATTGCATATCATTTCGACGTCTAAATCGCCTGGTCCACCCCCTACCATGACCGATCGTCTTCTTCGGCAAAGCCGTTGACCTGTCAACGAAAGTTGACCGGTCAACGCCCACGTGGCGCTGACGTGGCGACCACGTGGCAGCCACGTCATCGCCGGCGGTTATAACCGAAACAAAAAAGATCGGACGGTGGTAGTCGTGCCACGTGTCGCGATCTTGCTTTTTACGAAATTAAAAATGATTTTCAACAATTAAAAATCCCTCAGATCGGACGGCTGTAGTTCAATCTTGCCTTTCAATCTGGGCCGTCGGTTCCTTATTGGAGATCAGACCGTCCGTAGGAACGCCACGTGGCACAATCAGAGCCGCTCATTCGAAATAGGCGGGAATCGAAAAATTCGAGCGGGGGGAATGGAACGATGCCGTTTCGGTGCGGGTCGGATTTGGGCCGGTCGCGCGCGGGCCGTGGGCCGGGTCACCCGACCCGGCCCGAATAATATTTTTAAAAATAAAAAAATTCCGAAAATGATTTTACAAAATAAAAAAAATCAGAAAAATCTTAGAAAATCCAAAAAATGCTAGAAAATTTCAGAAAATTCCAAAAAAATGTGGAAAAATTGTGGAAAAATCCTAGGCACTCTAGAAATCCCCAAAAATCGAGGATTGACCACAGACAACTGGTCAACCCTATTTTTGGGGTTTCTTATCCAATTTTCCGAGACTTGACGACATTACCCTTTAGGGGCAAGTCGCCTTTGCTGTGTATGCTAGATAAGGCCGATAATGCCAAGGTGAGAATTAGGGTCGATTAGATGACCAATTCTTAGGTTTGGGTTTTCAAGTCTCGCCTCTTTTCTCAAAATGACGATTTTGCCCTTTAATGGGAAAATCGTCTTTCTTGTCTCAATCGAGTTCTGAAAATTGCTTGAAGTTAGGGTTTGGGTCAGGTGGACGACCAACCCTAATATTTGAGATTTTCAGTTCTCATCTTTGTCCAAAATGACGACTTTACCCCTCCAAGGGTAAAATCATTTCTAAATACCAGAAAAATCCTGGAAATTCCCCAAAAATAGGAAATGGATTGGATTGATGGCCAATCCTATTTCCTCTGTCTTTTGAATTCCCAATCTCTCTCTAAAATGACAGATTTACCCTTTTTAAGGTAAATTTTCCCCGAACTGTTCAAAATTACGATTCTGCCCCTCATGGGCGAATCGTGCCAAAATCATTATTGAGCCTTGATTGATATTTCTCTTGGCTAATAGGGCCTCATTAGGGATGCCATGCTGATTTCATGTGTTTTATCCGCATGTACTGGATCCTTGATTTGCGCACTTATTTCTATTGATTGTGATTGATAGGGTAGCATTTCCCATCTGCATGAACTCCTAGATTTAGGATCTATACCTCACTCGTCTGCATGAAATCCTAGGATCAGATAAACCATTCAGCTTAGGTACCGAAAGGGCGTCAACTCTGACAGTTGGCGTAACTAAGTCCCCGAACCCACTTCTCTGGTTTCCGCAGAATCGAATAGACCACTCCCAACTATTCGATAGGGTTTCCGATCCTACCCTCCACGAAACGATTGGTGGCGACTCCTTGGCATGTACACTCATCACATGTCACTAGACCACACTGAAGGTCGACCACGTATATCCAGCAGTTGCGATTTGGGAAATGGACCTTGGGAGAGGCCCGCGTCCGATCCAGCCAGCGATCGGGCGGCCCATTAGCCCTCTGCTCCCGCCTCGAGCTCCGGGAGAGGGTCGCGACAATACTCAGACAACAACCACTTCCTATTTTTGAACCGGCTGTTCTTAAGGAGTTGCCTATCCCTCATGGCATGGATGCTGATCTGCTCAGGCCTCCCAGAGCTGCTTTAGCTGCTGTCCCCACTATTGATGTGCATTGAAGTGATTTATTTATGTACTTGATTGCTTTTTCATTTAAATTGATTGTGATTGATAGGAATAGTCGTCCAATCTGCATGAAAACCCTGAATCAAACCTACCTCACCCAAACTTGCGCCTGCATGAACTCCTAGCTAGGAAAATCACTCGCGTTAGGTACCGAAAGGGCGTTGGTAATGACACCGACGTAACCAAGTCCCCGAACCCAAAATCTCTGGTTCCGCAAAACTGATCGACCTCTCCCAATTGGTCAGTAAGGTTTCCGGTCTACCCTCCAATAAAGACCGGTGGCGACTCCAAATGCATGCACAAGTTGCACATGCCACCACGACCACACTGAAGGTCGAAAGCGATCGACTCTTATCGTCGAATCCTTCTAAAATACTCCCGCCGCGATTTGGTATGGGCCTGGGAGGGCCCGCGCCGATCCAAGACCCGCGATCGGTAATCCATTAGCCGCGTCCGCTTCCGGACGGGTCGCGACATTGACCCTTCAGGCGGTTTCTACCTTGAGTTGACCCTTCAGACGGTTTCTACCTTGAATTGACTCCCAGCTGATAGGAATCTAAGGCTGACATACCCTGTCTGGTTGGGACTAGTCAGAAACTCGATCGTTCTGTAGATCGGTTTGGGAAAAGGTTTGCCTACTAAAAGGCTCCACCTGCAGACGACTCACTGAGGTCTCTTTTGGAAGGTTTACCTGACTTTAGGTTCACCCGAAGGCCATTCTGGGATTCAGGGGTTACCTGAAATCTCGCAGAAGGCCGGATTGTCCTTTCGACATGCGAGGTACCTTTCTGGGATCTGGGGATTCCAATTATCCCGCAGAAAGCTGAAACCTGCGAGATTTTTCTTCACCAAGAAAACATCAGTAATCTTTCGGAAGACAACAATTGTCCAATTGATAAAATTTTATGACTTAAGTTTTAGTCATGAAATGTGCGTTTTGATGCTGGAGGTTATCCAAAACATTCTTGCAACATACAGATGTGATCACAAATTCCTTGCATGGAAAATCTGGATCAACAATTTGAAATTTTCAAAAAGAGTTTCTTCAAAACATCTATTGGAGAATTTCTCATCCAAGAGGGCTCCTCACTGCTCTGTGATAATGGTCTTTTGTAAGGAATGCGCTCAACTTCCTACTAACCTGTGCCTAGGTTTTAGGATCATTCGCAGCGCATACATTTCGATCGGTCGGTAGGTCTTCCACGGGACCGTAATGTTAGGCTTGGATATTGGCTTTCAAAGGGGACCCGCTTTGGAGTCGAGGCCATTGAATGAAAGTCTTCATCACCTGCTCCGGGTTTACAAGTCAAGAACCCTGCAAAATGAGAAAGAAATAGTCTTGCTCGTACTTCTTCGAGCTAAGCTATATGTTAACCCAAGTGTCTTAGTCAGAGAAGACTGTTTCGGGGTTGTAACATTGGTAGGATTGGGGACCGAAACAGGCTTATTTTTGGCCCAGAATTCGTGACGGGCTTGACATTGGTGATCATTGCTGATTTGCCACCTGTCCTTTCTTTTCTGCATCTTTAGCCTTTGAGGCGCGCAACCTATCTTGTGGTGTGCACCAGCTCTTTAGAGAACGTCTCGTCGCATTAAGAGACTGATGACTCTGTCTGCGTCTCTGCTCCACGCTTGACACCATTTGGGGAGTAGTCTTTTTGATCTGACTCATTTAGGGGTCTTTCTCTCTTCCCAACTAGGCTTCATTGGGGATCAAGCAAACAGCTTGCACGAGCATCGGCCTTGCTTTTACCAGGCACTTTGCTTTTTCTTGATGCTGGGGATTTCTTTAATCCCTTGTCGTAAGTGAGATGCTTGGCAATTGTGCTAGATATATGATTTGGCTCTTAGCCCGCTTGAGTATCGACTTAGTAACTTTTTCATAAACCCTAGGTCTTGAACTCCCTCGTTTCTGAAGTGATCTGCCTTTGTCTTGGAATTTGCAATGATCACCAACGGGTTTATGAAACGAATTTGCAGGCTCAAGTTGGCTGTGCAAAGGATTCGGTGTGTGGGATAGAGAAATGAATGCTTCTCATCATCCTATGGCACTTGGATTACCATATAAACAACACGGAAAGATTAATGTTAGTCCGAGCAAGAAAATTTCTAACCATTTTCTCCTGATGCTGCTGGACTCACCTCCATTTTGCCCCAATGTGGGGTGGTTCTCGACAGGGCTGATAATTAAAACCTCCATTCAAAGGGGTTATCAATGGTCACCTGTAGTATTTGGGAATATGAAACGAACGCCTCCGTCGTCCCAATCCATGTAATCGCTGCGAATGGTCCCTACCTCCGTAGGTACAGATTTTGCTATCCGATTCACTTCCCTCGTCTCTCAAGTGTATGTAGGATGTGTTTGGACTGGGCTCGCCTCTCTTTTGAGTAAACTTCCTTTTGAATGATTTGACAAATAATCATATTTGAAAAATTCATTTCTTTCTTTCCCAAAATTTATCCATCGAGGGGATTTTGTGATGTATCGGACATGTTTTATTCATGCTTTGGGCAACCTCCCGATTTAAATCATGAACATCGATGCATTGGATAATTTTCATGAACGGCTGAAAGGATTTTAACATTTTTTATCTCCATCTAACTGGGAAAGGGATACTTACCTACCTGTCGTGGCTGCAGACCCCTGAAAATGTAAAAGAAGCATATCATTGTATGTTCACGAATTTTTCGAAAATCGAAACGATAAATCCTACCCTCATGCACCCTAACGGGTAGTACGTGGGATGTAAAAACTTGTTCGTCTCCAAGGCGATTCCCCTGTCAAGGATAAACAATGAGTATCAATTCATATTCTCAAATTCAACACAAATTGGGACGATACAACTTTACTCTTGGTTCTCATCCCGTTTTGATGTTGCGTATTGATATGAACAACGTCTATCAAATCCGCCTATCCATGCTTGGAATATTTGCAACATCAATGGTTCAGCTGCCCCCGGTTGGGCAACGTCTGTTCTATTATTTGAACAGATGGCTCCTTGAGTGATTTATCCACGTTTATCACCTGAGAAGGGAGAGAAAGGAGACATTACTTCGGTATTCGATTGAAGATCGTTTAGGAACGATACATCGTTTTACCAAATGGGAGGCTTCGTGACCAAACGTATTTCGTATTGAAAGGGGTAGATCCCACTATGCTCCGCGGGTGATAGTCATTGTTCCTGGAACTTGCTCCACGGATTAAGTGATTAATCCACGGCCCTTGGCTCGAAGATGTTCAAAGGGTAATATTGACACTCAGAGCGGTTAGTTTTAAGCGTTAATTAAAAATGTTCCCGTGGGAACTTTACAACGAGATCCGTAACCCATTCATTCGAAGTATTCACCTCTCACTCTCCTGAGCCTTTTAATGATTTAGCACACGAGCTTCGAACCAGATGTCCGGTTGCTGGTATCGGTCACGACCGCGGAGATGCGCCTGTTCTAAAGTGCTTGACCCATAGGCCGAGTTGCTCATTCAGGAGATCATCTGACTGCTCGAGTCGTTGACGTTCAAGTCACGCATCCTTAATCGTTGGTGATGGACTTCTCCCATTACTTTCGGCATAAACAACCCGGTTCCTCGGGTTATGCTTGATCCATATGCCGAGTTGCTCACTGAGGAGATCACTTGAAATTTCAAGCCATTGATGCCCAAGTCGGGCATCCTCAACCGTTGGCGATGGGTTCCTCACACTACTTTCGGCATGAACAACCTGACTCCTCAAGTTGGTATTTCCATCGTTGTCCAGTAAATTTGTATCCAATGCTGGATTCGCCGTAGGGATAGCACTAACGATCGGTTGGTGCTCAAATTGGGGAGTCCATACTCGCTGGAATTGTGGTGCATACTCTTGAGGAGTACTGAGGTAACTCAAGGGGGAATTAAGCCGATCGTACCAAGAATAGAGGTCTTCAAGGAGATCGTCTGACCCATCGAGCGACTGACACTCAGGGTGAGTATTGTCGGCTACTGGCGAATGAATTTTTTTGCCATTTTCGTCATGGACCACCTGATTCTCCGAGCCGGAATCTCCGTAATTATCTTGCAAGATTGTATGTGCATCTCCTGCCAAGGTTAGATCCGCTGTAGGACTAGCACTAACGGCCAGTCGGCGCTCAAACTGGGGAGTCCCTATTTGCTGAAATTGTGGTGCATACTCTTGAGGAGTACTGAGGTAACTCAGGGGGGAATTCAGCCGATCGAACCAAGAATAGAGGTCTTCAAGGAGATCGTCTGACCCATCGAGCGATTGACACTCAGGTTGAGTATTGTCGGCTACTGGCGAAGGAATTTTTTTGCCATTTTTGTCATGGACCACCTGATTCTCCGAGCCGGAATCTCCGTAATTGTCTTGCAAGATTGTATGTGCATCTCCTGCCAAGGTTAGATCCGCTGTACGACTAGCACTAACGGCCAGTCGGTGCTCAAACTGGGGAGTCCCTATTTGCTGAAATTGCGGTACATACTCCTGAGGAGTACTAGGATAACCCAGGGGAGTACTCTGATTGATGCCTGAACAATCGCCCGTGTAATTGCCAGTCACATCGGTGTTAAGAGGTGATTGGATGCTTCCTGCTTCATGAGGATTGCGGTCACAGCCATGCTTATCATTTAAACTTGAACCGCCTCTATCTTGGTCTAGCGCCACTCGTCCATCTCTCAATAGTCTCTGGTAGCGCCAAAGGTGATTCTTGACCTTACTTTTAGCCAGTCCCGGTACGTTCATGATCTCGAGTATGCGCGATGGGCGAGCCATGCTGATCCTTAACTGTTGAACTGCATCAATAAATTTGCTATGAAGCTCCGGGGTCCAACGAAACCTTATTTTCTTGCTAGCCGAAGTAGTGTTAGCAACTTGGTGCTTACTCCTCGCGGAATCTGGTCGTGTTGAACCGCCTCTATCTTGGTCTAGCGCCACTCGTCCATCTCCCGGTAGTCTCTTGTAGCGCCAAAGGTGATTCTTGACCTTACTTTTAGCCAGTCCCGGCACGTTCATGATCTCGAGTATGCGCGATGGGCGAGCCAAGCTGATCCCTAACTGTTGAACTGCATCAACAAATTTGCTATGAAGCTCCGGGGTCCAACGAAACCTTATTTTCTTGCAAGCCGAAGTAGTGTTAGCAACTTGGCGACTACTCTTCGCGGAATCTGGTCGCGTTGGAAGTTGCTCTGGGGGGAATTCAGTGGTCTCAGATCGGCTGGTTGTGATGGTGAGTTCATCATTGAGCGGACCTGACTTGTCATGACACATGTCCCCTTTCACAATGGACGTCGACTTTGACCTTATAGCACTGGTTTCCTCTTGTAGACCCTCGGCGGTACCCGTCTGTTCCAAAGATGTAGCGAAGGGCATTGCAACAAATGAGCATTATAAACCCCCAGATCTGGCTCCTCAGTGAATACTTCACCCGTGGGAACAGGGTTACCGCAATCAAGGCAAATAGCGATGCTTAGAGCTTTTTTATATCGAGTGTTTTCTATTCGAAGCTTTTCATTTTCCTCCCTCAAAATCGCTAACTCGTGCCGATCGCGTTGATGTTTCAGCCGGTTTCTTTTGTTTTCAAACCAGCACTTGACCTTCCGAGGCTCCCATCCTAACTCCTGGCTCATTTTGATTTTCTGTTCCTTGTCTGGATAGGGGCATTCCCTGAAAAAAAGCTCAAGTTTATCGACTTGACCTGAAGTGTGGCGTTGGAGATGCTCCCCTTCCTGACGCCGATCACCGCCGTGGTTACTGTTCTCGTTAACCAGGCCTCGGGTTTCATCATTGGAAGGGTCGGCCTCCATGGCCCTCGTGTCAGGTTCGGTCCTGGGATCTTTAAAATCTTCTATCAGCTCAAGCTCGGAGACCTCTAAGTCTGGCGTTTCCAGTAAATGACAGAACCCCTTGAACATTTTGATCGAAATATCACTGATTGATTTTTCGTTAACTCGGCTTTCTTTGTTCCTCCTTGGATCCTCACTTTCTCTGCAAATTCTGAAAGGTTAAGTGAGTCGGATCACAGTTCTTTGCTCAAAGGTGATGGCTACCTGACGAGCGCCCTTCTCAAGGCTTCGTAATTTCCACTTTGTCCTTTTTTTTACTCTTTTCTACGTGAACGGAGCCTGAAGATCTCTTGCGTTGATTTCTCTTTGTCGAGCACTACGCTTGTCCCCCTAGCCCAGTCTCTAGAGTAATAGGTCTGCCCACCTTTCGGCGCCATTATGTTTCGTAAAACCCGAGATCACAGGACAGTGGTGGATCCGTGACTCATCGGGGGTGCATTAACGAAACCTGCTTGGCCCTGCTGCACACAAACTATTATTATAACTTCTCCTTGCTTATTCGAGCGTTTATAAGGTGAGAGATTGATGTCAAGAAGATTAATACTTTAGCCTTATCAGATTCAGTCTCTTAAACACTCCTCCCATTCCCATTCTCCTCTCCATCATTCAATCGCATATGGATTCCTCCTCTGTGCCTGCTGCCTTAGCCGAAGCTTCGACCCAATGGGAGAGATTTTATCATCTCTTAGGTAGGGGTTATAGTTATATAAACAGTCATCCTGAAGCCGAGGTTGAACTCCGTACTCTGATTCTGGTCTTGGACACCGCATGCATCGAAGGTACGAAACTGCAAAGGGAGTTTGTAATCTTCCCCGCTATCTTCAACAATTTCCTAGAGGCTTACGAAGTCGCTAGCCGAGACGTCACTTTGGCTAGCATCGTACGAGCTCGCTATCAAGACAGGGCTGAGTTCCTGATGTCGGCCATGCTGACGGCCGATAACTATAAAAAAGCTGTTGAATACGCCCACGCCCAAGTCTCATTGCTGGTCCGTGAGAGGGACAACTTGATGGAGCGTCTAGCTCTCTATCAAACCGTCTTTGAGCAAGACCAGCACAATTTCGTGCTGAGGTTCCAGTGCGCCTGGTTGGAGGAAAGGCTTGAAGATCTGACCGTGGATATAGCCAGCGGGAGAGCGCTGGCTCAGGAGTTAGAGCATGAATTCGAGTACTATGAGACCAAGGTGAATGAACTTAAGGAGAAATGCCGTCTCCTTATCTTCAAGCTTGTAGACCTTGATTCTCGAAGCGTTGGCAGTAAGCAAGGCATGGATAACATGGAGAGTCAGTTAAGCTCCTTCGTGATGCTCATCAGAACTCATTTTGAGTTTACGACTCCCCCTTAGTAACCCATTTGTAAACTCTCATGTGGAGTGAAATAAATGCGAGTTTTTTTCTTTTATATATATATATATATGCTCCTTTATTCTGCATGGTTGGCGAGCCAAGAAAGGTCCTCGCTTTCGGATCTATGCGACTCCCTTCTCACATGTGCCAACAACTTGGTTACGCATTATTTCCACAGCCTGACGCTTTTCATTCGAACGATTTGAATGCTTTGTGAGAAATAGATTTGTAGCTGCTCAAAACTTTAAAATTACCCCTGATTTTTGCGGTCATGGTGTTTGGGGTAGCTAACAATCTCTCCGCTTTCGAGCTCGCTCACGTTCTGCTCGCAACTTATGCTGGCCCTTCTGCCCTCACGTGTCGGGTTGATTTTATCTTGAACTTAATATAACAATGGATTGCCGTATCTATACATGATGACATTCGCAGACAACATCGTGCAAAATCAACTCTAGCTATTAAAGAAGAAAACAAATGCGCCGATGAGAATTTTACAATAGGGGATACATCCCTCTCGCGTACATCACCCTCTTTCTTTGGGTATGTCCAATGATCAACCAATCTGGCCTCGGTTCAGGTGTGCCACTACCGACTGCAGATCATGGCTGCCAACCTTTAATAGCTTCCAACTGATCGAACTAGGTACCAAGTCCTTCATCGAAGAAATCATCTGATCCCTCGAACGATTGATGTGTAGGTTGAGCTGCATCGCCCGACGGGTTCTTCGAACTGGAACCTCCATCCTTGTCTGGGAATATAAGAGGAGATTCGATCGATTGACTACCACAAGCATCTCCCACTTAGGAATTAGGGAAATAAGAATGCTCAAAGCATTCCCCCATCAGATCATCCGAAACCACATGTTCAAATTGGGCAAACCCTTGAGCACCGGGTGTAGTGGGTTGCTCTGTGACAGGAAGAACACTGGCTAGCTGCTGCTCGGACGGAGGAGTGCTTACTTGCTGCACTTGTGATGCGTGCTCTTGAGGAATATTGAAATGACTCATGAGGATATCCTGATCGAATCCCCAATAGTCGTCTAGATTCGACCGGGCTTCCTTTGACATAAGGGTGCTGGATTCGTAGCCGAGTCTATTGTTCAGATTCAGTTCTGCATAACGCTGTCCTAGCGCCCTTCTGTAGCAACCAAGGTGATTCGCGACTAATTGCCTGGTAAGTCCTGGTACATTCATGACCCTAAGTATGCTTGTCGGACCTATGAAGTCGAGTCCTATCTGTCGAACTGCGTCTAAGAACTTGAGATGAAGCTCCGGGGGCCAAATGAATTTCTTCTTCTCGCTGTTCGGAATAGCGTCGATAGCCTGCTGACTAATCTTTAACCCCTCTTGAACCGCATCTGATCTTACCAGAAGTTGTTGTGAAGGAGATTCATGGGCTTCGCTATGGTGACCCCAATCATAACGACACGTATCACATTCCTCAGAAGGCGCTGGTATAGTCTTTGTAGGACTGATCTACTCATGAGCGCCATCAGCAAAATCTGATTGTACCGGAGACGTTTCGAGGGAGTGAGGTGGTAAATGAGCACTTTCAATCCTTGTACAAGACTTACTAGGGAATATTTTACTGAGGGTGGTAGGGCCACCGCAGTTAGGGCAAGCTATAGTGCTAATAATTTTCTCATACCTCGTGTTTTCCATTCGAAACTTTTCGTTCTGTTCCTTTAGAGTCATGATCTCCTGACGCCTGCGTTGGACACTTAGTCTGAATCGGTTATTCTGGAACCAAAACTGGACCCTCATAGAATCCATTTCCAGTCTCTGGCCCAATTCAATCCTTTGTTCCACGCTTGGGCAAGGGCATTCATCGAAGAAAGCTTCAAGCTCTTGGATTTCCTTCTGAGTGTAGCACTGGCGACGTTTTCTTTTCTAGGGTTGAGCATTGTGGCCACTGCCGTCGTCGCCGCTGTGATCTTGATATTTGTCAGCGGAAGTGTTGGGTTCCATGGCTTCGATATCGAGTTTGATTCCAGAGCTTTTGAGGTCTCCCAACAACTCGTCACTGTTTTCTGTTCTTTTTTTTTGTATACTCGCTCTTTCGATTTGTTGTCTCCTTTTCCTCGAAAGCCACGCCTGTTCAGCGCTCTGTTTTTGAAATGACGGAACTGTTCATCTCCTGTTTGGCTTTTCGACATGATGGGGTAACCAAATCCTTCCGCGGCTTCTTCGATAGTAGTGCTCGCCTTTTACTTTTCCTCAATAGTCATGCCTGTTCAGCACTGTCTTCCTTTTTTAAGTGGCAGAACTGTTCACTCACCGCCCAGCTTTATGCTTGATGGAACAACCCAATCCTTTCGCGGCTTCTTCGATAGTTGCGCTCGCTTCTCACCTAAAATCAATAATGGTGAGACCAAAGAATCTTTTGCAGCTTTCATTTGGCAAGCCTGAAATCACGGACGGGACGGAGCTGATGCTTCACGGGAAGAGTGACCCTTGCTTTACTTAATTACCCTGGCTCCACAAGCATTATTGCTGTGACTTTTCTCCACTCTCGAGACGCTATAAAATGCGGAGTTAGTGTTTGGGAGATTAACGCTCTCATATAATTTGCTTCCATCTTCTAATCGCTCCATTACACACCTCTCCGTCGAAAATGGCCTCTTCCCATGTTTACACTTTCTCAGCCGAAGCTTTGGCTCGATGGGAAGAGTTCTATAACCTCTTGGGTCGAGGTTATGCTCACATAGCTGATCATCCTGAAACCGAGGACGAAATCCGAGTCATGTTCGGGGACCTGGACATCACCTCCCTCGAGGGTACTGCGTTGGGGAGGGAATATGGAATTTTTCCAACGCTCTTCACAAACTCCTTGGAGGTCTACCGCGCTGCTCATCGGGAAGTCACCGTGGCTCGTGTCTTGCGAGCTCGTTATGAGGATCGGTCTAACCGCCTGGCGTTGGCTGACTACTTGGCCGATAGTCACAAAAAGGCTGTTGAGTTCGCCAAAGAGCGAGTTTCGACATTGCTTCGCGAGAGGAGGAATCTGGTGGAGGACTTAGCTCTATCCCTGGCCACCTATGAGCACGATCGTCGTAATACCCTGTTAAGGCATCGAAGCGAGTGGCTGGAAGAAAGGCTCAACGGCATAGATGCGGATATAGCTCGTGGGAATGGACTGGTTTGGGACTTGGAAATAGTCGCCGAAGATCACGAGACTCAGGTTGTTGCAGTCAATGATGAACGCAAACGCCTTCACCTCAGGCTTGCGGACCATGATACGCGGAGTGGTGCGTACCAACAAAGCATCCATAACCTGGAGGGTCAGCTGGGCTCATTCGTGTCGCTGATTAGGGCTCACTTCTGCTTTACTTTTCCACCCCGATTTTCTAACTCGCTCATGATCAGAAGAAAGAATAGCTTCAGGCTTATCCAAGGAAAGATTTCTCTCTATTACCTATATTTTTTACCTGCAAATAAAAAGACAGAATCAGAAGGAATAATTTGAAAAAGAAAGCAAAAACCCCTCTCAATCCTATGCTTGCCCATGATTAATAAGGATAAGAACTTTTACAAGGATTTTAATCTTGTGCGAAAAGTTTTTATCAATATTCCTCGAAGGGAAGCATACCATTGAAAGGAATGTAATTCACGATAATCGCTTTTGATCAATTTCGAGAGGAACGAATTACTCAAAAGTGCAAGACATGATAACGTGTTTTAAATTCAATTGAAGATATGGCATCCAAATTAAGGTCGTTTGCTAATAACGAGAGTAATTTGGACATCTATCTCGTCATTAAATTTGAAACAACGCCGATATTCTTGATCAATTATCGTGAATTACCAGTGGCGTACAACATGCATGAACCAATTCAAGTGTATAATTCCTTCTAGCGAAATTAGGGTTTGATTACCCTATACGACCAAAAAGGTCGTGCAAGATTTCCAATTTTAATTTCCTCTAAAGGAATTATAAATTTGACTTGGGAGTATTCGGATGATTAGAGAAAATGCCACTATCACATTCTCATGACCCGTCAAAAGAAATACAACAAAGTTCCCATCTGGATGTATACACCAATAGATCCCTAATACAATCACTCTAAGAGGTGAGATAGAGAAAAACCTCAGTAAAAATAAACCCTATACAAGAGGACTAGTAATGTAAAATAAAAACAAAGGAATGTGATCCTAACGTTTAAGGATGCCCCCAAGTTCGATCTGTGACTCCCGGATCACTTGCCCCAACTCGTCATCTTCATTGGATGATACCTCAATAATGCCCATAGTAGGTTCCTTTGTTGCACACTCGGTGTTCGCCATGGGATATCACCCTCCTCGTCTTCTATCAAGGACGTTGGGGAAAAACACACATATCTATCCTCGAAATGACATTTATTCTAATCACCAGAATGCAATGAATGGAATGCATATATTCATATAAACTGTAATAGATTTGAGGGATAGAGAGTCTTACCAACCAAATTGGTCGACTTATGTGCGATTTTAGGTGTACCAACCGCCCAAAGACATGCGCATGAGACAAGTGATTGTGAACTTCTAACAATCATAGGGTTTGGCACCTAAGGTTAAGGTTCCCACCTCGAGTTCTAGAAAGAGCCGATTCCATTGCACAGCTATCGTTGCATTGGGACTCGATCCATAGTTCGAAGCGAGCGGAACTGAAAAGTGGATTACCCTGTGTTTTTCCTCACAAAGATTCCATTTTCAATTCCTTCTATTGTGTTCCTAAAGGCGGCGGCCAGGGTTTTAGGCGCGGTTGTGTGTGTCCATGTGTCGTGATCATCACGATGCAAGTCATGCACAACAGTTTATCAATCAGCACTTCAAATCATCCACACAAGCGGTTGTGTGTGTCCATGTCTCGTGATCATCACGATGCAAGTCATGCACAACAGTTTATCAATCAGCACTTCAAATCATCCACACAACATACATTCCTACGCCCAACCTGCATAAAACAATGTTAATCACAGACTACCCCCCTTATCACTCCAATCTGCAAAAACATATAACACATATCGTAAGCGGACTTACCTCACCTTCGCGAGCGCCTGCAGGGTTAGAAAAATCACTCACCGTTTTAATTACGGCCTAAGTCCACTTGAGGTCTAGAACCATAGGTTCTAGAACAAAGGGTCCCCAGTGGAGTCGCCAACTGTCGTGACCCGTCCGAAAGCGAACGCGGCTAATGGATTACCGATCGCGGGTCTTGGATCGGCGCGAGCCCTCCCAGGCCCATACCAAATCGCGGCGGGAGTATTTTTCAAAGGATTCGACGATAACAGTCGATCGCTTTCGACCTTAGTGTGGTCGTGGTGGCATGTGCAACTTGTGCATACATTTGGAGTCGCCACCGGTCTTTCTTGGAGGGTAGATCGGAAACCTTACTGACCGATTGGGAGAGATCGATCAGTTCTGCGAAACTAGAGATTTTGGGTTTGGGGACTTGGTTACGCTGGTGTCATTATCAACGCCCTTTCGATACCTAACGCGAGTGATTTTCCTAATTAAGATTTCATGCAGGCGCAATTTTAGGCGGGGTAGGCTTGATTCAGGGTTTCATGCAGATTGGAAAACTATTCCTATCAATCACAATCAATTTAAATGAAAGCGCAATCAAGTGCATAAATAAATCTCATCGATGCACATCAATTCAAGTCAATGGCTTCCTAGCATAGCCATAATGGCTTAGGGAAGGTGTGATTTCGGACCCTAGGTAAAATGGGAAGATTTGGAGGCGATTAGCCCGAAGGGCAAAATCGTCAATTTTTGGAAGATTTGGATACCGAACTACCCAAAATATTCCATGGCCAGTTGATTGTTGCCATTTCCCATTTTTCGGAATTTTTTTTAGAATTTTTCTGAATTTTCCGAATTTTTTGAATTTTTTTATGATTTTTCATTTTTTATTGAATTTTCGAATAAAAGCCCAATTGCACTCTAAAACCCAAATTATCAGTCCAGCCCGTACACTGGCATACATACCAACTCAGACCCAATACACATAAATGAACCCACGTAGCTCCTATTCCTATCCACTCCTAATTCACACTTATTTTTTAATTGTTTTTTTTTATTCTATTATTGTATTCATTTCTTGATGTCATCTTCTACCTCCCATCACCCTCTCCCCCACGACAATGCATTTTTACAGGAGGACACCATGGAAGCTTCTCTGAGACCTTCGCATACACCATCTTCGGCCATCGAATGTTGTCTCGAATTATGATATCTAGCTACCTTCGTCACCAGGCAGTCACGGATGCGTCGCCACTAGTCCAGGCTTCGACATCGTTTTTCTCTTCATCATTTTTTATTTTTTATTTTTTTTGTCAAAAGTTTTCAAACGGACCACCACCATGGTTGGGCGACACCGTGATCAGCAATGCACGACATTTACGGTGAAAGGAGAACAAATCATCAACATGGCAGAATCAACTCAACTCTACCGTCGACCAACCAAATAAAGTATGCTGACACAGACAGACTTAACTCAGACATTAACAAATAGGTAGGTTCCAGGAATGAGGGGAACTGATTTTAAACATTTGAAACGTGAACTAGAGCAATCAATAAATAAATAAAGCAAATGAATAAAACATAACAAACGGGTGATAATACTAGCAAAGAACACATATGCATAAACGTACGCTGGACTTATGTCGAAGAGGACGAATGTCGGTCTAGATCATCCGAGATAGTACAAAACCGAAGAGGTGACTTACCTAAACAGTCGCGAGCCGACGTCCTTTGACGATCATTGAGCATGGCGTCGACGATATTTTACCTAGACTGCGGTGGTGATTACGACGACATGGCGGTGACGACTTCAGCCTCCAAATCTTTCTCTGGCGAGGAAACTTGACGTTCTCCATGGACCTCATCAGACTGCCACTCCCAAGAGTTCGTCCCCCCTCGTTTGAGACGCGGTTTTTTTTTTTCACTTACCATTCCCGGATGGCCATCTGCGTGGTCCATTTTTGAAGATCCCCTCCCCCAATGTCCATTATGTATGTCTTCTTTTGATCAGCGACCAGCCGAAAGGAAAAAGATTTCTTTAAGAAGATGCTATACCCTTTTGGTATTTCTTTCCCCCTTTTTTATTCATTCTTCATGGTCTTCTTTCTTCTTTCACCGACAAGGTTTCCTCCTCTTTGCTTGGGAGCCACACCAGAATGCACTCATTCATCATCTTTATTATTTTTTATTGTCCATTCCTCTTTTCTTCTGCTTTGGTGGTGTCTTTCGATTTCTTCTCCTGTCGACGGATATTTTTGTTCTGTAATGCTCCCCAACACCGTCCGCTTTCTCTCCCACCATGTATCGTTCTCCTTTGGTAGGCCAACTGTGCCATTTTTATCATTTTAGTACAACGTCGCTTCTCCTTTTTCTATTTTCCTGAAATATATATAATACGAAAAAATACGAAAAATTATTTTTTTTATCCAAAATGGTCCTTTTAGCTTGGCCAATGTTACCAAAGTTGATTTTGTGATTTTTTTTAACTTCTTTTTATATATATTTTTAATTAATTTTAAAAATAAAAATCGCAATAATAGATGGTCAAAAATCAGGTGTCAACAATGACAAGCCGCTAGTTACTAGAGAGGCTTGCCCTCCATTCCGCCCCTTCTGTGAGCCCGGTTTCTTCTTCTTGGTCTGAAAATCATCCCACCAATCCGGATAACCATGTAGTTTAAAACAAGATGCTGCTGTATGTTTAGGATTCCCACAATGAGAGCACCCCTCAGATTGAATTTGAATACCAGGTCTAGGTCGAGCTCCCAGGGTAGAAGGGTGCGAATCACCCTTACCCCGCTGTGACATCATGGCGGAACCAGAGGTGACCCCGATGGGAGTGGAGAGCATGACAGATTGACGCGTATCCTTTCGCCTGACTAGGGCATAAGCTTGCTCAATAATGGGAAATGGATCCATCTTCAGAATATCAGCACGAACATTGTCCAGGCGATCATCGAGACCGTCCAAAAAGGTATAAACTCGATCTTCATGGACAATAGCATTGTACCTCTGAATATCAACTGAAAATTGCATAGGATTAGGATGTCAAAAATCAATCTCACGCCAGAGCCCTTGAAGATCATTCTAATATTTCTCGATGGGTCCACCGCCTTGCTTTAATCGAGAAACCTACCTCTTAAGATCATAGATTTGGGAGGTGTCAGATCCATCAGAAAAGGTCGTTGCCACAACATCCCATACGGCTTTGGCAGTAGGAAATCGAATAAAGTTTGGTATCAAGGCTGGGTCCATAGAATTGGTCAGCCAACCTTTCACTGTCGAATCATCGGTCTTCCATTGTCGAAAAAACGGATCAGTCGGAAGGGACTCAGGAGAATCACCGTTCAAATAGCCCAGTTTGTCTTTGCCCGAGACATACATCTCAACAACCTGGGACCATACGCCATAATTTTTGCCATCAAGCTTGACAGCAATCGGTGCAGCAAGAGGTTCAATGCGCGACGGTGCGACCTGGTGGGTCAAAAGCTGCTTCATCGCAGCGGTTAGGTCTACCAGAATGGCAGTAGCAGAGGTACTAGCATCCGTTTGGTCAGTTGCAACAATTGGCTGATCATCGGCCATGAGATCAGTTCCGCAGAATGAATTGCTCGGATAGGACGAAGTCAATCGGCATGAGACGACAGCGCCGTGACGAAAACGGCCCAAAACGCCGTAGTCGATCGGCGCGAGATGAAAACGTCGTGACAAAAGCAGGACCGCCGTAGTCGATGATTGACGTACAGTACCCTAAGGATTAAACCCTAGGGCTTTGATACCTTGAATAGAAAGAAAACTCTCATTTTTATTCAATGAATATTTTTTCTGTTTATGTACAATACTCAATCCTGTCATATATATAGGATAACAGACAACCCTAATTAGGAGATACACAATAGGAATGATTCTATACTAAGAAGAAATATATAAAATAAAACTTCATAGCAAATAGTCTAAAATAGCTCACGACCACAATTGCTTGGAGGACGAGTGTCGACTTCTAGCGTATGAATTTATGCCTCGTGGTAGCTTATATTACCATTTATTCAAGAGGGATTCATACTTCCAACCTTTGTCTTAGAACCTTCGGTTAAAAGTTGCACTTGGTGCTGTAAAGGGGCTGGCCTTTCTTCACAGCGCTCAGGCAAAAGTGATATACCAGAATTTCAAGACTTCTAATTTCCTTCTCGATTCGAGTTACGATGCTGGGTTTGATAGCCGCCTTGCTGCATTATTGCCAACTAAGGTGGAGCTCCAGTTTAGCGGCAATGTTGATGTGGGGGAGAAAGATGCAATTTTCAATTACCATAGGAAATATCTTCCAATTCACAGGTTGCATACCACACTCCTCCTTATTTTCCAGTAGATGTAATAGGAGACATACACAAAGGAGGGTCGCGGTTGTTTAAACGGTTGGGTCTATGTGACTTTGCCAGGATTGACAGCTGGTTTTTTCCTTCCAAACCTTTATCACCTTCTAAGAAAGTATTTGGCACGACTGATTATGGTACAATAGTCTTCACTAATATAAATCTGATTAGGGGTGTCAGAACTGAACTGCGAACCACACTAAGAACCGAACCGAACCAAACTGAACTGAAATTTTCTATATTTTTAGTTCAGTTCGGTTCTTAGTTCAGTTAATTAAAAAAACCACAATTTTGTTATCATTTCGATTTTTATTGGTTCAGTTCGGTTTAATAACAGAACCGAACTGTTTATATATAACCTTAAGTCTCACGGTTCAAATCCTCTTCTCAAACTCAAAATTCGCGAGCCCTAAAGTCCATCTCTCTCGTTTGGGTAGTCTTCTCGCGCAAGACCATCTCGATTTCGTTCAAGCTTCTTGCATCTTTCTCGGCTTCGTCCATCTCATGAGTTTGCTCTAGCTTCTTACCGTCTTTGTGGGTCTCCGAAGCTACTGTTGTCGCCTCTAATTTCAGATGTTGAGGGATTGTCAGTTTCGACCATCTTGGTTCTCAGCGATTTTTTAGGGTTTTACCCTTTTAGCAGGGCCTAATTACGCGTCGTCGAATTGAGGTTTGCCTGGTTGAGTTAAGTTCGAGACTGCTTGCATCGATCTCTTCAAGGGTGAGCATAGAGCCCCTTAGTTCCTCAAGCTCCAGGTCTGTCCTCGTTCTTGAAAGGCTTCTGGGCTGTTCCAATCCTTCGTTTCTCACCTCAAATTCGTTAAAGACGATATTTCAAAAGGTGGGTATTGGATCGCTGATGTAGAAGTGCTGTTGTGTCTTCTAGTTCTTTTACCAATTTAATTTCAATATATTTGTTTGTGCGATGTACTGTGATGTGTTTGATAGAATGACTCAAAGAGGAGGAACTAAGTTTGTTCTATTCTGTGATATTAATTTTTCTACCATGGCGTAGTTGTATTACTCTTCTACGAGTTGTAGATGTTATAGCTAGTTGATGCACTTTTTCAGAGATGTTCTAGTTCTGTGGTTGTTGGTTAATGTTCTAGTTATATGGTTGTTGGTTCTTGTCTTGGTATGAACCACTGGCATGTTAAAGTAGAAGAAATGTCTGACTGGATGTTGAAACTTTTGAAGCATTTTTTTTATGTCATCGTTTTTCTATTTCTTCTGTGAAATTTGCAGCTGCTGGTTGACTATCATTAATGGGGATGGTTGAGTTTGGGTTCTCCGATGATCTAAGAACTTTGGGGAGATTGAATTTTGGACTATGGTTCCAAGTCCTAGGTTGTCAATTTCGAAAATTAGGATGTTTTTATGCTATGAGACAAATCTTAAGAGGACCAAAGGTGTGATTTTTAGATGCTCCCACTGCTCCCTGGATGTGATCAGTATAGCAGTGTGTTTTGGTTGTAAAGATTTGTTGTTTTCCACTATGCATATTGGCTTTGGAGGGTATCATTTTACTCTTGGGGGGAGTCGATTTCGTGTGAGGTGGTTCTATGGAAGGTTGAGGTTGATCGACTAGCTGCGCAATTGTTGTCTTCAGATTCGGATGCTCTGGAGATATGCTGTTGAATGTTTAAGTTATATCCCTTTATCATTGTACAAGTTTGGGTTTATTCCAGTTATATCCCTTTTGTTTTTTGGCATATTCCTGTTAAACATGTCTGCCTTTAACAGCAAGCTATTCAATTTTCTTATTACTTGTGGAAAAGTTTGCAAGTATGTTTAGTATTTCATTCTTTTGTAGTTTCATCTTACGTGAATAAGTTAACAATATTTTCATGTGACTTTTTACTTGTTCTATTGATAGATGGATTCAATGGGTCAAAATGCTGGCATGGATAAAAGGAGATCAACGAGATCCGATGTGTGGGTTCACTTTAAAGAGATAGACCTTAGCCAAGGTAAAGCAGAATGTTTATATTGTGAGGCTCTTATTGGTTTTAAGCATGGGACAACAGCGATGCGTACTCATTTAAGCATATGTAAGCAATATCCTTATGGGAATGTGGAGAAAAGACAAAAAGATGCATCGAGTCAGCTTGTTGGGTTAGGCAATTCATCTGGGCCATGGAAATTCGACCAAGTTGTAAGTCGAAAAGACCTAGCTGCCATGTTCATTATTGCTGAATTGCCTCTGAAGTTTGTAAAAAATGAGGCATTTCGAAAATTCATGAGGTGAATCCAACAGAACTTTTTAATCCCCTCAAGAAACACCTTGAGGCAAGCTTGTTATGACTTATTCTTGGAGGAAGGAAACAAATTAAAAGCATATTTTTTTGATACATCTCCAAGAGTATGTCTTACCACTGACACATAGACCTCGTGTCAAAACTTGAGTTATATGTGTCTCACCGCACATTTTGTAGACACTGAATGGATGTTGCAAAAAAGAATTTTGAATTTTTATCAAATTCCGGGACATTCAGGTGAGATTATAGGAAAACGGTGGAGAAATGTTTGATTGGTTGGCGGGTTAAAAATATTTTTTCTATCACTGTGGATAACGCAAGCTCTAATGACTTTGATATCTTGACTTGGAAGAAAGTTAATTCTTCGAGATATCATATCCTCTCTTCCGTTGCTCGGGATATTTTGGCTGTGCCCGTCTCAAATGTAGCATCAGAGTCTGCATTCAGCACCAGAGGTCGTGTACTTGACGTGTTTCGTAGCTCCTTGACCCCAAGCATGGTGGAAGCTCTTGTATGTACTCAAGATTGGTTACGATATGCACCAATTTCAGTTTTAATCGAGGAGGACTTAGCAGAACTCGAAAATTTTGAGTCGTGATAAATTACCATAGAATTTTTATACCCTTCAATATTTCAATAGATACTAAAATTCTCATTTTCATTGTGAATTCAATGCAGATTTGTCTACTATGCTCATGGAGCTTAACTCGAAATTGATTTCTCTTGATGATTGACAAACTTGGATGTTGGTACTTATTTAACCATTTTCTTATTGGTTCAATCTTGGCGTTTGAGGAAGTTGCTGAAGTAGCTTGACCCCATTATTGCTCGTTCATATTCTACTTTGATCCTGTCAGCCTTCATTGGAGCTTGGCAATTATCTGCATTCTTGACAAGGATTGTCACTCTGGCCCTATTATACTTCATCTTGTTTCACTCCGGCTTCATCATAGTAGATCAATTTTTGGTTACATCAGAAGGTGAGCTTGAAAGAATCCTGTGGTTGATGCGCATTTAAAAATATTCAAATTTTCCAGACAAAGTGGCGTCTCATAATTGTGCAAAATATTTATAGTTGTAGTTGTAGTATCGAGATATTAGGCAACAAGTATGAACTAAATACCATTTCCCAAGTGCAGAGAGAGCTTCAATTTGTGATCCTTGTCCAAGTTACAAGAATAATGTAGTAGAGAAATCAATTTTCATTGAGTTTTGTGAGATGAACATTGTTGATACACTTGCCGCGGGTTGACCGAGAAGGTTTAGGAATTCTCGGTAGTGGTGATAAGTCAAACAATATGTTGTGGACTTTGTTGTTACACTCACTGAAGGTTGTCGCGGCCCTCTCGCGAGCCGGTTGAATCTGGGCTAGCGGGGGTTAATGGGCCATCCGATGTTGTATGATCGGACGCGGGCCTCTCCTAAGGAGGTCCATTACCCAAATCGCAACTGCTGGATATACGTGGTTGACCTTCAGTGTGGTCTAGTGACATGTGAAAAGTGTACATGCCAAGGAGTCGCCACCAATCGTTTCGCGGAGGGTACGATCGGAAACCCTATCGAATAGTTGGGAGTGGACTATTCGATTCTACGGGAACCAGAGAATTGGGTTCGGGGACTTAGTTACGCCAACTGTCAGAGTTGACACCCTTTCGGTACCTAAGCTGAATGGTTTATCTGATCCTAGGATTTCATACAGACGAGTGGGGTACAGATCTTAAATCTAGGAGTTCATGGAGATGGGAATTACTACCCTATCACTCACAATCAAGGGAAATAAGTGCGCAAATCAAGGATCTAGTACATGCGGATAAAACACATGAAAGCAGCATGGCATCCTTAATGAGGCCCTATTAGCCTAGAGAAGTATCAATCAAGGATTAAGAGTGATTTGTGCATGATTCGCCCATGAGGGGCAGAATCGTAATTTTGAATAATTCGGGGAGAATTTATCTTGAAAGGGTAAATCTGTCATTTTAGATGAATTGGGAAGTCAAAAGATAGGGGAAATAGTATTGGCCATCAATCCAATCCATTTCCTATTTTTCGGGAATTTCTAGGATTTTTCTGGAATTTAAAAGTGATTTTACCCTCGGAGGGGTAAAGTTGTCATTTTAGACAAAGATGAGAACTGAAAATCTCAAATATTAGGGTTGGTCGTCCACTTGACCCAAACCCTAACTTTAAGCAATTTTCAGAACTCGATTGAGACAAGAAAGACGATTTTCCTATTGAAGGGCAAAATCGTCATTTTGATAAAAGAGGCGGGGCTCGAAAAACCCAAACCTAAGAATTGGTCGCCTACCAGACCCTAATTCTTACCTTGGCATTATCGGTTTTATCTTGTATACACAGTAGAGGCGACTTACCCCTAAAGGGTAATGTCGTCAAGTCTCGGAAGAACGGATAAGAAACCCCAAAAATAGGGTTGACCAATTATCTATGGTCAACCCTCGATTTTTTGGGGTTTCTGGAGTGTCTAGGATTTTTCCACAATTTTTCCACAATTTTTTGGAATTTTCTGGAATTTTCTAGCATTTGTTTGGATTTTCTAAGATTTTTCTGATTTTTTTTTATTTTTTAAAATCATTTTCTGATTTTTTTATTAAAAAAATATATTATTCGGACCGGGTCGACCCGACCCAGACCCGAACCCGCGTGAACCACGGCTCTAAAACGACGTCGTCTCATGTTTTTTTATTTTCGATTTAATCGGATTTAATCCGACGGTCCCTAATGAACCGCGTGGCTAATCCACATTCATCGGATGGTCTGACTAGAACCTACGGTCTAGATTAAAAGAAAAGAATCGCCATTGAAGCTCAGTATAAGAGTCGAAGCTCTGCCTCATCTGTTTTCGCGGGTTCCACGTGCGCTGTCGGCGGCGATCGACTCCGGGGACTTCGGACGACCTCCTAACGGCCTTGTGGAGCTTTGGTTTAGCTTGGGAAGGCCCAACCGGTGCTCTGCAATTCGAGCTCAATTTCTCGACGACGGGGGTCGGAGAACGAGCTCTCTCTCGCGTTCTCTCTCTCTTACGCGATTCAGTTTCTCTTTCCTCAACTGAATCAACCGTCCTTTGCTTCGCGAAGGCCTTTGCTTTATATATCATTTTCAGTTTTTGGGCGCCGAATCGGGTAGTTGAAACAGGCGACCTTCGCACGTGAGAACACGTGCGAAATGGTCACTGGCGACCGGCTTCTAACGAGCATCAGGTGGCAATTCCGTTCGGGGTCTTTGGCGACTGCATTTGGCATGAATTTGGGTGAATTTCATCCAAATTCTGTCGTCGTTGACTTTCACGGGCGCCGCGGCCTTGACCGGCCGATTACTCTCCGTTCCGGCGGCCATTGGTCGTGATCTTGATGTCAATCGACGGGGAATGTTGTGGCGAATGAAACTCCCACTAGTTCTTTTTTAATTGCCGCCGATTGTTTGGTTAATTTCCCTGTTGAAATCCAACCTTGCACTGTTCATTTGTGCGCAGGCTTGATGAAGATGATGACACTGTTCTGGACCGGTTCGACCGGTCGGACCGGCGGTCTGACCCGTCCGAACCGGTTCCAATTTGGGATTTTCAAAATTAATCCAAATCTGTTGGGAATTTTTGCAATTAAATTTCAGAATTGAGTTTTGGTCATGGATTTTATCTAAAAATGTGGTTTTGCCAAAAAATTCACCTCAATTTCTAAAAAAAAAAAAAAAAAAACCCCAAATTTCTTTTTAATTACAAAATTAGGAATTGTGCAATTGAAAGTTCAAATGACCAAATTGAGTCAAATTACCTATCCCAATCGATTCAGAATGATAAAAATCATTGGGCAGCATGTTCAATTTGTAATGATAGCCCTTGAATTGAAAGTAATTTCAATTATGCTCAAATTCAAGGACTAAAATGCAATTAAGTTTGTAATTGAACAATTTGCCCGAACAATTAGGTCAAATTGAAATAGGGGACAATTAGATTGAATGACAAGATCCTAAAAAATGCTAAAATTGCAAATTAAAAAACTCAATTGATATTTTTTTATAGTATGGGTTACAAAGGCACACCCATAATTGAATCCAATTTTGAACTTTTTGTGAGGTCAAAAATACAAGGGATTAAAAATAAAAATATTGGCTATTTTTTTATATTTGTGTGACCTCAAATGCTATTTTTCTTGATTTTTTGAATATTTTCCTATTTTCTAAAAATACTAAAAAATGTTAAAAAATATGGAAAATTATATTTTGTTCAAAAATGGTTTCTTGGGCTTGGGCAAGGCCACCAAAGTTGATTTTGTAATTTTTTGACTTTTTATGAATTTTTTGTGATTTTTCAAAAAATAAAACTGAAAAATACTTGGTCAAAAATCAGGTGTCAACAGTTGCCCCTCTTTGAGAGGAATCTCGTGAGAGGTTTCTCTCAAAGACAGGTGACACCTGAATCTAGACCGACTCGACTGGGGAAAAGAAAAACGAATCCTGACATTCAATCTTTCTTGCCTTACTAGTGAACACTCTGCTTGTTCTGCTTTGGCTAATGTGAGAGAGAGAGACGGGATAGAGATGCTCACCTGTTGCTTACCTGTTGATCACCTACCTGATGCTCGTGCGGCATGCGCGGTGTATGGCGGGTTCAAGTGCATACCTAGGGACTCGTCTTTTGAGTATCCCAGGACGGTTAAACTCTAGCCTGTATGGTAGGCTGTACTAGATTGGGATTCCTATACTTGACAGGAACCTGTGAATGACGCACCCAGTCTCTTAGGGATTGTCAGGTGTTTTGATCCGTATGGTGGATCATACCATGAATAGGACTCCTCTCTGCTGGGAACCTATGGATGATGCACCCAATCTCTTAGGGATTGTCGAATATTTTGATCCTTCAGGGGGATCAAGCCGAGAATAGGACTCCTCTCTGCTAGGAACCTATAGATGACGCACCCAGCCTCTTAGGGTTTGTCGAACATTTTGATCCTTTAGGGGGATCAGGCCGAGAATAGGACTCCTCTTTGCTAGGAACCTATAGATGACGCACCGAGTCTCTTAGGGTTTGTCGAACATTTTGATCCTTCAGGGGGATCAGGCCGAGAATAGGACTCCTCTCTGCTAGGAACCTATGGATGACGCGCCCAGTCTCTTAGGGTTTGTCGAACATTTTGATCCTATATTCTAAAGAATTAACTAGGATTTATACAAGTGAGGTGTGCCTAACCCTTAGGCTTCACCAAATGGGCTATTCTGGGTTTAGGGGTTACCTAGAACTTCACAGAAAGCTGATCTTGAAAATTGTCCTTTCGACATGCAATGCGTTATTCTGGGATTTGGAGATTGCAAGTATCCTGCAGAAAACTTAAACCTGCAAAAACTTTGATAAGATTATTTTGGGATCTAGGGGCTACCTGAGATCTCACAGAAAGACTATCTTGAATATTGTCATTTCGACATTGAAGGTGACATTCTGGGATTTGGGAGCTCCAGGTATCCTGCAGAAAGATCAAACCTGTAATATTGGAATCTCACATAGGGAGATAATTTCAAACATTGTCCTTTTGACATGGGAGATGGCATTCTGGGATCTGAGGACTCCAGGTATCCAAGAGTGATACAAGCCGTTTTAGGAGCCGAAGTCATCAAGAATCTTGCAGAAGCTCCATTCTGAAAATTTTCTTACAACGGCACATCAATGGTCTTTAAGTGATATCTGATGTCAAACTGACAGCACTTTATGACTTATATCATAGTCATGGAAAATTTCAATGAATGCATTACGATGCTGGAGGTTATCCAAAACACCTTGCAATATACGGGAGTGATCAAAAATTTCTTGTGAGGAAAGTTTGAATCAATGAATTTGAAATTACCCAAAAGAATTTGGTTAAAACGTCCATTGGAGTATTCTCATCAAAGAGGACTTCTCACTGTTTTGAGATAATGGTCTCTTACCAAGAATGCACTCGAATTTCCTATCAAACCTGCGCCTCGGATTTTAGGATCATTCGCAGTGGATACATCTCGATCGATTAGGAGGACTTCCAAGGGACCGTAATGTTGGGCTTGGTCAACGGTTTTCAAATGGGGACTTACGTGCAAGTCAAGGCTTTTGAAGAGAAGTCTTCAATGTCTGCTCCAGGTTTACAAGTCAAGAAACCAGCAAAATGAGAAAGAAATAATCTTGCTCGAACTTCCTCGAGCTAAACTTAGACATTAAACCCTATGTCAATCCAGGTGCCTTAATTAGAAAAGGCTTTTCAGGGTTGTAACGTAGGTAGGATTGGGGACTCAAAAAAGGCTTGTTTTTGGCTCAGAATACGCGAAGGGTTTTACATTGGTGATCATTGCAAGTTTGCCGCTGATCTTGTCCCTTTTGGTTCAAAGAGCGTCTTCAGTCTTTGAAGTGCATTGATAGTCTTTGAAGAGCATTGTCAGTCTTCGAAGCGCACATTTGTCTTTAGAGAATATCTCTTTCGTGTTGAGACGACGTCAACATCTTGTTTACGCTTTCATCATCTGAGTGTGACATGATTTGGAGCATCTTTCGCAGTCCAGCTCCCTTGGAATTTTCTTTTACAATCAGATCTCACTAGTGGCCTATACAAAGGTATCATGCCATCTTTTGTCAATTACAAGATCAAACACATGATTCACAAGTGTACAAGTATTTGGATGGGCATTGGCCTTGCTTTTACCAGGCACTTTGCTTTTTCTTGATGCCCAGGATCGGGTTTTTCTCTCTCTTCTTCTTCTTTTTTTGAAATCCCATTTTTTCTTTTCTTTTGGGGATCAGAATTTTCAAATGAGTGTGCTAGATGTACAACTTGAATCTCAGCACTCAAACATTAATCTAGGAATTTTTCACAAATCCTGTGTTTTGAACTCCTCCGCTCTTGAAGTGACGTCGTTTCTGTCTCGGAATATGTAATGATCACCAACGGGTTTGTGAAATGAACGTACAGGCCCAACTGGGCTGTGCAAAGGGTAAAAGTGTATAGGATAGAGAAACGAATGCTTTTCGTCATCCTAAAGCACCTGAATTACCATATGAGTTAAAATGACAAGCGACACACGAAGATTGATGCAAGTCTGAGCAAGAGAACTTCTAACCATTTACCTCCTGATACCGCTGGACGTACCTCCAGTTTGCCCCACTGTGGGGAGGTTCTTGACAGGGGTAAAGAATGAAACCTTCATTCAAAGGGTTATCAATGGTTACCTGTAGTGTTTATGATAGAGAAACGAATGCCTCCGTCGTCTCAATCCATGTAATCACTGCGAATAACCCTTACGTCCGTAGGTCGAGGTCTTGCTATCCTTACCACTCCACTCATCTCTCAAGCGTGTATGGGACGTGTTTGGACCAGGCTTGCCTCTTGTCTGAGGAAACATCCTTTTAAACAGTTTTGAACAACTATTGTTGGAAAAGTTCATTTCGCTTTCTCCAAAACTCACCCTTCAAAGGGGATTTATGATGCACAATGTATATTTCAATCATGTTTAGATAACCTCCAGATCTAAACACGAATGCCAATGACTGTGAGAATTTTGCGTCTTTCTAGACATGAGCTTTGAATGTATGCTAGATTCCAAAAAGCCTTCAAATTCTAGCAATAAGGATTCTGACAGTCTTAAAAACCTAAAAGATTGGGAAAGGAATACTTACCTGCCCAGCGCGGTTAGGGATTCCTGAGAAACATAAAAGGAATATGTCAGTGTATGCTCTCGAATTTCAGAAAATTAGAACGATACACCTTACCCTTGATCATGCACTCCAATGGAAGTGGATAGATTTGTGAAAATCTGCATTTTTCTTAACAACACAAGATGGTTAAGTGTTCTAAAATTTCTTGAAATTCTCAGTCTTTGAAAAGAAAGGACGTGCACCTGACCACCACGACAGTAAGTCCTCTTGATCAAGCATTCCAATCTGAACGCCAATATGTAAATTATAGAAAACGGCCATTTCGACCTACGGCGATGATGCCTTCGTCTGATTGGGGCAATGAATCCTGCTCAGTGGCTTCATTCATTTTGGAGCGTGCCTCTTTGCCGTTCTTTGAAGTCTCCTGCTCTTCGTTTTGTTGTCTGCTGTCTTCATTCAGACATTCCTAGTATTTGCCATCGAGGACCTTGCTTCCTTGGGTCCTGCAATTTTGAACACATGCTAATGTATGCATGGATGCATGATATGCTTATGCAATGACTATTATGACGACTCGGCTCAATCCGGGATGAGTCATATAATCGAAATCTGATTTTATTTCAAGGGTAATACTTCTTCACAGCATCTGAGTTTACAGGGTGCCCCAGTTCTTCTCCTTCGGAGTTTACAAGAATCAATGCTCATCCAGTGAGAATCTTCTTGATAATGTAGGGGCCTTCGTAATTCGGGGTGAATTTACCCCCCGGATGGATATTACTCGGCAAAGTCTTCCTAATTACCAAGTCATTTACTTCGAAATTTCTGGTTTTGACCTTTCGGTTAAATGACTTGGCTACCATTTTCTGGTAAGTTTGTCCATGACAAATGGCTTTAAGACGCTTCTCGTCTATTAAATTCAACTGTTCGTATCTGTTCTTGGAATACTCTGACTCAGAGAGTTTACCCTCTGACAAGATTCTCAAAGAGGGGATCTTAACTTCCACGGGTATGACTGCTTCCGTCCTATACACCAGACTGTAGGGAGTTGCCCCTGTGGAAGTCCTGATTGACGTTTGGTAAGCCATTAAGGCGAAGGGCAGCCTTTCATGCCAATCCTTGTAGTTTTCTACTGTTTTAGCCAAGATTCTTTTGATGTTTTTGTTGGCTGCTTCCACTGCCCCATTCATCTGTGGGCGGTAGGGGGATGAATTCAGATGTCGAATACCGAAGTGATCCAATAGACCATTGACAATCTTGTTGTTCAGGTTAGACCCATTGTATGTGATGATTGCTTGAGGGGTACCATACCAGGAGATGATGTCTCTTTTGACGAATCTTGCCACATTTCTTGCAGTGACATTCTTGTAAGAACTGGCCTCTACCCATTTCGTGAAATAATCAATCGCTACCAGGATGAAGCGATGACGATTTGAAGCCACAGGATTAATAGGCCCTTTCATGTCTATGCCCCACATAGAGAAATGCCAAACTTCCGACATTTGGTGTAGTTCGTTTGGGGGTGCATTGATTTTATCACCATATATTTGGTATTGGTGGCATGACCGGACATGCTGGCAATAGTCTGATTCGATGGTCATCCAAAAATAGCCAAGCCGCATGATCTTCCTGGGGAGGAGGTGGCCGTTCATGTGAGGCCCACATATTCCTTCATGGATCTCTTTCATGAGGATATTTGCTTCTTTGGCATCTACACACCTCAACAGAGTAGAGTCAAATGACCTTTTGTACAGAATTTATCCATTGAGGAAGAACTTGCTGGCCATCTTGGTTATGTATCTCTGGTCTCCTAGTTGGCATCCTTCAGGAAACTCACATTTTGAGAGATAGTTCTTGATGTCGCAATACCATGGTTCCCCATCAAATTCTTCTTCGATTAGCATACAATAAGCTGGCCTTTCAACTATATTGATCCTTATGGGTTCTATATCCAACCCTCCAGTTGTTTGCAACATTGAGGCAAGGGTGGCTAACGCATCTGTAAATTGATTGTGGGATCTCGATAGGTATTCGAATGACACTTCTTCGAATTCGAGTATTAATTCTTCAAGGTATTCATGATAAGGGATGAGCTTTGCATCTTTCGTCTTCCACTCTCCCTGTGTCTGTAAAATGATGAGCATGGAATCTCCAAAAACTTGCAACCTAGGTATCTTCATGGAAATGGCCAATCGTAGGCCTAAAATGCACGCCTCATATTCTGAGATGTTGTTGGTGCAATGGAAAGTTATTTTTGCCGCCACTGGGTAATGTTGATCATCAGGGGATATCAGTACTGCCCTAGTGCCTGCCCCTGATAGATTAACAGCACCATCGAAATACATGACCCACTTGTCTTCTGTTAAGTTGAGAATCTGACCTTCTGTGCTTGTTACTTCAGGAGACTCACCGTTTGACGGGTTTTCTGCTAGCATGTCAGCTATAGCTCTTCCTTTTACTGACTTCTGTGGATAGCACTTGATGTCAAATTCAAACAGCATCACTTGCCATTTTGCTAATTTCCCAATCAAAGCGGGTTTCTCCAAGAGGTATTTGACAGGATCGTTTTCTGTTATGAGATGAATGTGGTGGTGTAGGGTATACTGCCTCAGTCTACGAAGTACCCATACCGCTACTACACAGGCCCTTTCGACTGATGCATACTTTGCTTCAGATGGCGTGAATTTCTTACTCAGGTAATAGATGGCCCTTTCTTTACCATCTATCGGGCTTGTCTGGGCAAGTAAGGCTCCTAGGGATTCCTGCTGTATAGTCAGATATAAGGTCAATGGGTGACCAAGAATTGGTGGCACAAGTACCGGCGGTGTGATCAGATAGTTCTTGATCATTTGGAATGCCCTGTTGCATTCAGCATCCCATGTTACTTTCGCGCCTTTCTTAAGCAATTTGAAGATCGGCTTAGCCACATCAGATAGCTGATTGATAAATCTGGCAATATAGTTCAGTCTCCCCAGAAGGCTTCTCACTTCCTTTACTGTGGAGGGAGTTGATAGATCGTGGATAGCTTGAATCTTTGAAGGATCAATCTCAATGCCCCTGTTACTGACTATGAACCCAAGAAGTTTCCTAGATCTCGCCCCAAACACACATTTGTTAGGGTTCAACTTCAACTTATATTTGCGCAGGCGCTCAAATAATTTTCTTAATACCTGTACGTGATCCTACCCTTTCTTGGATTTGGCGATCATGTCATCGACGTACACTTCAATTTCTTTGTGGATCATATCATGGAATAATGTGACCATGGCCTTCTGATAGGTAGTCCCGGCGTTTTTTAATCCAAAGGGCATGACTTTGTAGCAAAAGTTCCCCCAGGGTGTGGTAAAAGCAGTCTTTGGTTTGTCTTCTTGTTTCATGAAGATTTGGTTATATCCCGAAAATCCATCCATAAACGAGAACAATTCATAACCTGTTGTGCTATCCACCAACACATCAATGTGAGGAAGTGGAAAATCATCTTTTGGGCTTGCTCTATTCAGATCTCTGTAATCCACGCAGATCCGAACTCTACCATCCTTCTTCATGACGAGGACTATATTTGCAATCCAGTCTGAGTGTGTGATAGCTTCAATAAAGCCTACCCTAAGAAGTTTCATGACTTCTTCCTTAATTTTATCTTCCAACTCAGCCTTCATCTGTATGCTGCCTTGCTTGACAGGTTTGATACTAGGATCTGTGGGTAAGGCATACTCCACAATCTTGGGATCTAGGCCTGGCATATCAGCGTAAGACCATGCAAAAATGTCTTGATATTCTTTTAATAACTATGTGAACTCGAGCCTTTCATTTCGAGATAAATGCCCGCCGATCTTGACCTCTTTGATATTCACGGAGTCTCCTAGATTAATAATGATTGGTTCTTCTGAAGTAGGAGGCTTTGATTCCTCAAAGGCATTCCAATCTCTGCGGATAGAAGTATAACCCTCGTCTTCATCTTCCTCAATGCTATAAGAATGGTTACTGGAGAAATCCGAATATCGTAACAACCCGGTATGCATGTTTGAGATGATATGCCTGAAATGTCATGAGTATGGTTAGTTCGCACTCCATAAGAATGACATGCATGATCATGGAAAGTCTTTTCGAAAGAGTTTTCGAAATAGGTACAGGTATAAACGGGACTAATCCTCATGTCATTGGATATCCCGGCCCCAAGGAAATCTCTTTGAAAATCAGGAGTCATATGGCAAATCAGGCCTCAAGCTTTTGTGCAAAAGACTAGTATCATCATTGGGCTGATTCGTGGTTCCATATGTCCTTAACAAAATATGTATGGATTTATTGAATGCAAGATGGGCCGCATTACAAGATGTGCTATTTGGACCAACGGCCGGAGATCCAAAGGCGTTTCCCTATACGTACAATAAGGAAAGAAAATGCGACAAAATGCAAAAAGTTCTAAATGCAGTATTTAAAGACAAGGGAAGAGTCTCGTTACTCAGAGGAAGTGGTTTCATCACTTAGCCACTCTATGATGGCATTCACAGAGTTGTCTTCCAGAAAAGGATTTGTTAGATCTGGTTCTATTGGTGAAGTGACATCTTCTTCAGACAACCATTTGGAGTTCTGGTTGAAGTAGGTGTTTAAAGGATTATTGAACATTCGAAACCTGTCTTTCCAAGTTGGAGAACCGATAAACGAGTTATTCGGGCTGTTTCGGCCTCCCAGACGTCCCAGGATTTTGCCTCGGCCTCGGCCTGTTTCCTTTGGGACAGATTCATCCATGTGATATTTCTGGTACCCTGTTGACACCTAATTTTATTATGATTTTCTTTATTATTTTATTTGATTTTATTTTATTTATTTGTCATTGCATAAAAATGAGAATTGGTCCTAATTCTCACCAAAAAGAATTTTCATTCATAACGTATTTGATCCCTTATTCATGCATTGTGTTCGCATAATTGAGTTGAAATCGAGAATGAATGAGAGGTAGACGCAGTCCTGGCAAAGATAGGATCGACGCTCTCGGTAGAATTCGGATTTGCATTTTGCACCACGGGGCCGCTGAGTCGAACTTGAATATATGAAAAAATGGGATAAGCCATCGGGCAAGGGAAAGGATAAGCTCCTTTGGCAAAAGAAAAGCATTCATGCGCCACCGACAACAGGGATTGGGAGACAATTCAATAAAGGCGAAAGCTCGTGGGGGTGCAAGGATGAGCTGGTGGGGTTTCTTAAATGAGACAATGGGGAGTAACTAAATAAAAGGGAAGCCATTAGGGAATAAGATAGGAAAAAGAAAAAAAAAAGGGGGCATGAGGTGCTCGTGAAGAATAAAAAAAGGGAGAGGCCCATCCGCAAAAGAAAAAGGGCAGGGGGAAGATCAGGAAGGTGGCGATCTTGTTCGAGAGAACTGGCAATCAAGGGCCGACCTCAACGAGCCACACGAGACGAGCTGTCGTCGAGCCACCAACTCCCGTCGTCCTCCTTATCCCGACTACCTACGTCGTCAACTCCTCAGGCCACCCCCCCTCTCCAACTATCCCCTCCATCACTTCAGCTGGACGCCACTCGAAAGAGCTGAAGCCTCGCAAGACCATTCAGCCGCGCCGCTCCTGCGCGAGCTTCTCCGCCGTGGCTCGTTCGTCATCAACCTCCTCTTCCAGCTTGCATCCAGACACCACCACGCCTCACCCGACCTTCTTGACTTACCGTCGTGTCACCAACAGTTCGCGAGCAGGAGGCCGACGTGACTCACGTCGCCGAGCTCCGTCTCCCATCACCTCCATCCGTAGGACCAACAACCACCATAACGAATCCTTACAGCGGCCCAGGTCGTTCATGGTTAGAGATTCAGCTTGTTCGAGGGAATGCTGGACAACCTGGGCAGTCTCAGGCAACAACGGGCTTGCCAAGTCCGCGAACGAGGTGGTCCTCGTCATCGAAATAAGGCACTTCGCGACCGAGCTCTCTGTCCTCCATTGGCCACCTGAGCGGGTTTCGCTTTCGTCGTCTTCGACAAGCCCATCTCCATTCTCTTCGAGGCTGCTACCAGCCCTCACGGGCATTACCAGACCATTCACGGTCACCTTCGCCTTCTACCCCATAGTCTCGAGCTTCCCGACGTCGGACCCGAACTCGTTGCGGCCCCAACGAGCTCTGTTCGGCCGCGTAGGCCTGATATCCACCATTTAGAGCTATCCGGTTCTTGTCCGGATCGCCCTCAGCTTCTTGACACCTCGGGTTGCTATTCCGACGTCGAGTTGTCGCTGCTCGGTTGCTCAGAGTTGCTGTCCAGCCATTCGTCGCCGCTGTTTGGTGCCGGCGTGCACTGTCCGAGTTTCCTCAGCCCACTTGAAGTCGTTTGCGGTTTGACGATTGAGTCCCGATGGAGCGTGTTGGTCGTCGACGGAACGAACGACTTCAAGCCGCATGCGGGGGAGGAGCCGTGTCATGAATAACGGGAGCCAAGTACTCGAGCTCGGTTCGGCTTTCATGGGGGAGGCGAACGTCCTACGTTGAAGACAATGAATAGTGAGGTAAGAATTATTTTCATGTTGGGTTGGGTTTGTAGATTATTTGGTCTTGTGGGCTAATTGGGTTTGCGTTGGTGTTAGTGGAAGGAAGGTTGGGCTTGCGTTGGTACTAGAGGAAGGAAGGTTGGGCTTAGGCAAATGGGTTTAGTAGGCCTAAAAGGAAAGAAAATGGGCTGGGGTTCCTTGTGTGCATTGGGCTTGATTCAAGTCCTCACTCCAAATGCATGCACAATTTGCACATGCCACCACGACCACACTGAAGGTCGAAGGCGATCGACTCTTATCGTCGAAGAATACTCCCGCCGCGATTTGGTATGGGCCTGGGAGGGCTCGCGCCGATCCAAGACCCGCGATCGGCAATCCAATAGCCGCGTCCGCTTCCGGACGGGTCGTGACAGCTGGCGACTCCGCTGGGGACTTTGTTCTAGAACACTTGGTTCTGGACCTTAAGTGGACTTAGGCCGTAATTAAAACGTTGAGTGATTTTTCTAACCATGCAGGCACTCTTGAAGGTGAGGTAAGTCCGCTTATGGTAGGTGTTATATGTTTTTTGCAGATTGGAGAAATAAGGGGTGTAGTCTGTGATTAACATTGTCTTATGCAGGTTGGGCGTAGGAATGTATGTTGTGTGGATGATTTGAAGTGCTGATTGATGAACTGTTGTGCATGAATTGCATTGTGATGATCACAACACGTGGACACACACAACCGCGCCTAAAACCCCGGGCGCCGCCTTTAGGAACATGATAGAATGAATTGAAAATGGAATCTCCGTGAGGAAAAACACGGGGTAATCTACTTTTCAATTCCGCTCGCTTCGAACTATGGATCGAGTCCCAATGCAACGATAGTTGTGCAATGGAATCGGCTCTTTCTAGAACTCGAGGTGGGAGCCTTGACCTTAGGTACCAAACCCTCTGATTTTTAGAAGTTCATCATCACTTGTCTCATGCGCATGTCTTTGGGCGGTTGGTACACCTAAAACCGCACATAAGTCGACGAGTTTGGTTGGTAAGACTCTCTATCCCTCAAATCTATTACAGTTCATATAAATATAGGCATTTCATCCGATGCATTCCGGTGATTAGATTAAATGCCATTTCAACGTCCTTGATAGAAGACGAGGAGGGTGATATCCCACGACGAACACCGAGTATGCGAGGAGCATACTGTGGACATTATTGAGGTATCATCCAACGAAGATGACGAGTTGGGGCAAGTGATCCTGAAGACACAGATCGAAACTGGGGCATCCTTAAACGTTAGGATCACATTCCTTTGTTTCATTTTTCATTACTAGTCCTCTTGTATAGGGTTTATTTTTACCGAGGTTTTCTCTATCTCACCCCTTAGAGTGATTGTATTAGGGATCTATTGGTGTATACATTCAGATGGAGCTTGGTTGTATTTCTTTTGACGGGTCATGGGAATGTGATAGTGGCATTTTCTCTAATCATCCGAATACTCCCAAGTCAAGTTTATAATTCCTTTAGAGGAAATCAAAATTGGAAATCTTGCATGACCTTTTTGGTCGTATAGGGTAATCCAACCCCAATTTCGCTAGAAGGAATTATACACTTGAATTGATTCATGCATGTCGTACGTCATTGGTAATCCACGATAATTGATCAAGAGTATCGGCATTGTTTCGAATTTAATGACGAGATAGATGTCCAAATTGCCCTCGTTCTTACAAAACGGCCTTGATTTGGATGCCGTATCTTCAATTAAATTTAAAACACGTCGTTATGCTTTGTACTTTTGACTAGTTCGTTCTTCTCGAAATTGATCAAAAGCGATTATCGTGAATTACATTCCTTTCAATAATATGCTTTCCTTCGAAGAATACTGATAAAAAACTTTTGCGCAAGATTAAAACCCTTGTAAAAGTTTTTGTCCTTATTAATCACGAGCAAACATAAGATTGAAAGGGGTTTATGCTTTCTTTTTCAAATTATTTCTTCTGAATCAGTCGTTTCATTTGCAGGTGAAAAATAGGTAATAGAGAGAAATCTTCTCCTGGATGAATCTGAGGCTATTCTTTCATCTGATCATGAGCAAGTTAGAAAATCAGGACATATTTGCTCAACTTATTGATATTATGGTTCAGCTCACCCAAGTTGAAGATGTTCGGATGCTCGAAGAAATGGACCATATAAAAGCTAAAACACACACACATGAGCTTTCATTCACTTTCGCTCAATCGAAAGACTTTCAAAGCAGATTAATACAGATTAGCGAGGCGGAAAAGTAAAGCCGAACTGAGCCCTAATCAGCAGCACGAAGGAGCTCAATTGGCCCTCCATATGGTTGATTCCCTGCCTACACTCACCGCTCCGTATATCATGATCCGTGAGCTGGAGAAGAAGGCGCTTGCACTCATTCTTAAGGTCAGCAACCTTGGCCATGTGATCTTCAGCAGCAAGTTCCAAGTCTCGGACCAATTCCCTCCCACGGGATACATCCGCCGTAACAGTATCGAGTCGCTCTTCCAGCCAATCGCTCTAAAACTTCAACATGATGTTACGACGATCGTGCTCATAAGTGATCAGGCACAAGGCCAAACGCTCCACCAAATTTCCACGTTCACGAAGCATCGTTGGCAGTTTCCATAACCTTGTTGTGGCTGTCAGCCACGAAGTTAGTCAACGTCAGGCAGTCACAGCGGTCTTCGTAGCGGGCTCGCAAGACACGAGCCACGAGAACTTTCCGGTGAGCAACGCGGTAAGCCTCTAGAAAGTTTGCAAAGAGGGCTGGGAATGTTTTATACTCCTTCTCCAACTCAGTACCCTCGATGGAAGTAGTGTCTGTGGCCGCAAATAGAACGCGGATCTCAGCTTCGATCTCCGGATGATCGGCTATATAAGCATAGCCCCGACCCAAGAGATTATAGAGTTTTTCCTATCGGGCCGGGACTGCGATTGAAAAGACGCAAGCATGGGAAGAGTCAGAGGAAGAAGCAGAAGATGAAGCCATTTCTTGTTGGAAGGATGGAGAGGAAGACGAGTGCGATGGAATGAATGAAAGTGAAAGCTGGGCAAATGAGAGCACTAACCTTCTCCTCGTTTCATAGTAGCTCAAAAATGGAGAAAAGTTACAGCAATAATGCTTGTGGAGCTGGGGTAGTTAATGTAAAGCAGGGGCTGCTCCTCTGTGAATCATCAGACATGTCTCGATCCGCGATTTCAGGCCTGACGAGTTTGAAAAGTTGTAAAAGAGTTGTCTATTTCACCATTATTGAGATGGAGCGGGAGTCGAGCGCAAATATCGAAGGAGCCGCGATAGGGTTGATAGTTTTGTCATGATGAAAAGCTGAGCGGGTGGTGGACGTAATTTAGTCTTTTGAGAGATAGTGGGGGACATGTTCGGCTATCGAGGAAAGAAAAGCGATCCGTGATCTCTCCACCATGAAAAGGAAGGAAGACGACAAGATGAGAAACTCAAAATCTCTAGAAGAGCGCTCGCCTGGTGATCGTCTTCCATGCTCGAAGAGCGACTCCTGAGTACGCAAAGTCACTCAAAAGAAAGTTTAGAGAGAGTAAACATAGGAAGAGGATTACAAGACCTTGAGTGAATAAAAAAGGACGAACAAACCTTTTCTTGATCCAGTATGTTTAACAGTCATAGTCATTTGTTGGAGATGACTGACCCAAATGTCCTAGGTAATGTGCAGTTGGGAGACCTCGAAGTCTTTGGGATCGAGCCAGATGTCGAAACCATACTACCCAACCCTGCTGGCAACGAGGTTCAGGATCAGGGCAGCGACGATGACAGTGGTGGCGACGACGACAGTAGCAGCAACAACGACGGCAGCGGCGATGTCTCATCTCGTGGAAGAAGACGTCGCCGGCCCTATACTGAGAAGGAAATCCAGATACTCGAAGCCGCCTTCAATAAGTGCCGTTACCCGAATACGAGACGAAGAAGAAAATTAGCCCGGAAATTAAAGATGGAACCCTTAAGGGTCAAGCACTGGTTTCAAAACAGACGGGCCAGATCAGTGGTTCGGGGAAAGTGTCAAGAGCTCGAAACTCTAAAAGAAGAATACGCCAAGCTTCGAGCAGAAAACATGTGGTATAAGGAAGTCCTCATCAACGCCGCTTGCCTTAACTGTGGTGGTTCTATCGACACTCGCGAAATGTTCCGTGATAAGTTTTCTATGAGAATCGCAGGTGATCGTCCGCCACCCCACTCCCTCAAACCATCTTTTGAAAGAGGGAAGGCGCGTTACTACAATTTCCCTGACAATGGGCTTACTATCACCACAGACCAGTTCGAAGTCAACCAGCTTCCCCTGCAACAACCTCTGGCACAACCAGACCCCGCCGAGAGTAAATCGAGGAATGATCGCCGAGTCACGGATGCTATCCTGAGTCGCCAAAAGAAGTTCATATGGTCTCCAGAGCTTCACAGAAAATTCCTTGATGCGGTTCACCAAATAGGGAATGACTCATTATGTCCAACACGCGTACATGAGGTCATGAATGAACCGGGGCTCGCTAGAAGGTTAGTCGCAAACCACCTTAATGGTTACCGCAGGAAGCTACGACGGCGTCATGCCGCACGGCGCCTAGAAGAGCCCGACTCGAACTTGAACATTAGGTACGGCTACGAACGCAACAGCCATGCCTCAAGAAGAAAAGGAGACGACATTTATAGCACTTAAGGGGAAACGCACATACACTCTCATTTATAGCACTTAACAGGAGACTTTACAAACAGACTACTGAGGAGGAACCGTAAATCCAAAGTGAGTTCTAATGAGCGTCACAAATGAGCTCAATTGATTCTCCATGCTATCCATGCCTTGCTTACAACCCACACTCTGGGAATCGAGGTCTACAAGCTTGAAGAAAAGGAGACGACATTTCTCCCTAAGTTCATTCACCTTGGTCTCATAGTACTCGAACTCAAGCTCTAAGTCTTGAGCCAGCGCCCTCCCGCGAGCTATATCCATGCTCAGGTCTTCAAGCCTTTCCTCCAACCAGGCACACTGGAACCTCAGCACGAGGTTGTGCTGATCTTGCTCAAAGGCGGTGTCAAAAAGAGCCAGACGCTCCACCAAGTTGTCCCTCTCACGGACCAACATCGAAACCTGGGCGTGGGCGTATTCAACAGCCCTTTTATGGTTATCGGCCGTCAGCATGGCCAACATCAGGGACTCAGTTCGGTCCTGATAGCGGGCTCGCACGATACCAGCCAAAGTGACCTCCCGGCTAGCAACTTCGTAAGCCTGCAGGAAATTGTTGAAGAGAGTTGGGAAGATCACAAACTCCCTTTGCAGTTTCGTACCTTCAATACACACAGTGTCCAGGGCCGGAATCAGAGTACGAACTTCAACCTCAGCTTCATGATGACTGTTTATGTAGCCATAACCTCTACCCAAGAGGTGATAAAACCTCTCCCATTGGGTTGAAGCTTCGGTCGAGACAGCAGGAACAGGAGAGGAAGCCATCTGCGATTCAACAGCAGAGAGGAGAAGGAATGATGGAGGAGTGTTTGAGAGGTTAGATCGAAATGTAATCTTCTCGATGTCAATCTCTCGCCCTTTAGCGCTCGAACGAGAAAGGGAAAGCTGCAATAATTTTTCTATACGCAGCCGGGCTAATCAAGTCTCATTAATACATCCCTGGTGAGTCACAGATCCACCTCTGTCCCGTGATTTCGGGCTTAGAAAAGGTAACAACACCTAAAGGCCGGCGGACCTATTACTTTGGAGACCGAGCTAGGGGGACAGGCGTAATGCTCGATAAAGCAAAAGTCGACACGGGAAATCTGCACGCTCCACTCAGGCAAGAGAGAGTAAGAACAGACGGGGGGAATCACGAAGTCTCGAAAGGAACGCCCGTCAGACACTCGTTACTCGATTTCAAAGGGACGCTTCTTGGAACACGCCTAATCTCTGATAATTACAGAGAGGGCGAACATCTGAGAAAGGGTGGAGAAGATCAAGCGAACGAAGACCAGGAAAAGACATTTCGATCCAAAATGTTCAAGGGGTACCATCATTTGTTGGAAACGCCTGACCTAAATGTTTCCGAACTTGAACGGCTAGAGGAATTTGAAGACCTCGGAAATGAATTCGTCATGAAGGATATGGAAATCGACTCGACCATCCAGGAGACTCAAGCCCTCAGCGACCAAGACGCCAGCGACGATGATCCGCGCCAGAAAAGAAAGCGTCGCCAGCTCTACACTCCGGATGAGGTCCAGATACTTGAAGCTATCTTCAAGGGATGCCCTTTCCCGGACACAGAACAGAGTAAGAAGTTGGGTCAAAAACTAGGGACGAGCCCTTTGAGGATCTTGAATTGGTTTCAAAATAAACGAACCAAGCTGAGTAATCAGTACAAACGACGGGAGACCGCGTTTCTAAAGGAACAGAACGAGAAGCTTCGAACAAAGAACATGAGGTATGAAGAAGTTCTTAGCACTATTGTCTGCCCTAACTGCGGGGGCCCTACCACTCTCAATAGATTGTTTCCCGTTAAACCTTCTGCTAGGATCGAAAATACTGGTGATGTACATGAACAAATCAATCCCACAAAGATAGTGCCAGTGCCTTCTGAAGGAGGGAATATATGCCACTATGATGAGAGTCACCACGTCAGAGCCCAAGAGTCTTCTCCACAACGACTTATGGCAGGATCAGATCCTGCTCGAGAAGGGTTAAAGATCAGCCGTCAAGCTGTCGACGCTATTCTGAACCAAGAGAAGAAGATTTTCGCGTGGCCCCTTGAGCTTCACCGCCGGTTCTTAGACGTGGTTCGGCGAATAGGGCTCGACTATGCACGCCCGAAGAAAGTAATGGAGGCCCTGAATGCACCAGAACTTACCAAGGCTATGGTCTCAAATCACCTCGGTTGTTACAGAAGAGCGCTAAGACAGTGTCATGCTAACCTCGGTTACAAATTCAACACTTATTGGGAAATTGATTAGAATATTCATCTGAGTCATCCCAATTTTCTTCAAGAGTGTGTGCCACAGATGCAGCAGGTGCAGCACCCATCCGTCGCTGTTTTTCCGCTTACTAATGAGCTTTCTACGCTTAGTGCCCAAGGACTTGCCGAACTAGGGCATGTGGTTTCAAAGGATCTAACAAGGGAATGCGTTGAGCATTTTTGTTTCCCTAATTCCCAAGTAGGAGATGATTATGGGGGTCAATCGATCAACTCCCCTCTCATGTTCTCGAGAAGAAATGGAGGTTCCAGCTCGAAGAACCAGTCGGGCGATACTACCCAACCCATACATCAATATTTCGAAGGATCAGATGACTTCTGCGATGATCAGTCAGTGATACTTCGATCCAAAATGTTCCAAGGATACCGTCATTTGTTGGAAACGCCCGACTTAGAAGTCTCCGAGCTTGAACTGCTGGAAGAATTTGAAGATCACGGGACCGAATCCGGCACGAATGTCATGGAGATTGACACTTCCAACGATGAAACTCAAGGTTGTGGTAATGAAAACAATGCCCATAGCAGTGATCAGCGTCAGAAAGGAAAACATCCCCTTCACCGTACTTCAAGTCAAGACCGGGAGCTTGATTTTTTCTTCGAGGAATGCCCCCATCCAGATGAGAAGCAGAGGGCTGAGCTAGGTCGAGAGTTAGGGTGGGAGCCTGGGAAGGTCAATAATTGGTTTCGTAACAAACGAGCCCGGCTGAGGAATCTACATAGACAGCAAGAGCTAGCGATTCTGAAAGAAGAAAATGAAAAGCTTCGAACAGAAAGCGCTAGGTATGAGGAAGCGCTGAGCAGTGCCACTTGCCTTGATTGCAATAACCATATTCTCATCAGTGAAATATTCTCCGAAGAGCCACTTCTAGAGATTGGTAGTGCTCATATGTTACAATGCCTTTCGCAATGTCTTCCGGTGCAGTCAGATACCGTCAAAGGCTTACAAGAGCAGTTTCCAACACAATCAGATCTCATAGAGATTAGTCGGCAAGCTGTTCTTGTTGACAAGAAAGCGCGATTTTCTTGGACTGCTGAACTCCATCAGAAATTTGTTGATACAGTTCGACAGTTGGGGATCGACACGGCACGATCAACGCGCATACACGAAATCCTGAACGTGCCGGGACTCTCTAAAGTTAACGTCGCGAGCCACCTTGGATATTTCAAGAGGTTGCTAAAAGAGGGACGGGTGACACTAAGCTCGGATGGAGCTGGTTCGAACTTAAATGTTGGTCATAACTGCAACCACGATGATTGTAGAGCCGGGAACACCCAACCATGTTTCGGTGTTGACGAGACCAGCAACCATGTCACCGACTCCTCTAACCCAAATCAGAACGCTTCACCAAGCAGTCTCAATACCCCTCAAGTGTATATACCGCAGTTCCCGCAAATAGGAACTCCCCAATTTGAGTACCAACCTGTTGCTAGTGCTCTTCCCATGGAAAATCCAACATTTACATGGGACATGTCTACATATTTGCCGGTCAACAAGGGAGGTTCCAGCTCGAGGAATCAAATCATCCAAGGCGAGAGTGATCTATCGCCAGCGGTCGGTGATACTCGACTTGAGCATCAATGGCTCGGAGATTCGAGCGATTTTCTTGGGGAGGAACTCAATTTCTGGCTCGATCAGCCTGAGACTGACGGACTCTTGCAATGGTGATACAGAGTCGACGATTATGTGTTTAATTCAAGGCGCGATTGTTCAAAAAAAATGCTCAAGGGAGAGAGGTTGAATACCCTGAATGAATGTATTGGTAACCTCATCTGTAAGGTTCTCATGGGAGCATTTCTCCTTTACGCTTGGAACTAATTGCGCGTGAATGTCAATATTACCCTTTGAGCATCTTCAAGCCAAAGGCCGTGGATTAATCGCTTAATCCGTGGAGCAAGTTCCCCTAACAATGACTATCACCCGCGGAGCATAATGGGATCTACCCCTTCAATGCAAAATGTATCTGGCCACGAGGCCACCCATTTGGTAAAACGATGTATCGTTCCTAAACGGTCTTCAATCAAATACCGAAGTAATGTCTCCTTTCTTTCCCTTCTCAGATGATAAACATGGATAAAGCACTCAAAGAGTCAGGCGTTCAAATAACAGAACAGACGTTGCCTAACTGGGGGCAAAGGAACCATTGATGTTACAAACACTCCAAGCATGGATAGGCGGATTCGATAGATGTTATTCATATCAATACGCAACATCAGAGCATGATGAGAACCAAGAGTGAAGTTGTATCGTCCCAATTTATCTTGAATTTGGGAGCATGAATTGACACTTATTACTTATCCTTGACAGGAACTCGTCATCAAGGCGGGCAGATTTCCTACAAACCCGGTATACTCGTTGGAGTATATGACCAAGGGTAAGATGTATCGTTCTAATTTTTTGAAAAATTCGTGAACGTACAATAACATGTTTCTTCCACATTTTCAGGGATCTCCAACCGCGGGGGACAGGTAAGTATCCCTTTCCTCAATCCATTGAAGATGTTGAATAAAAAACTGAGAAGGAAAGAAAAGCTTTCAGAATCCGATAGAATTTTAACTTCATTAGCATTCATGTTTTGAAAGAGGAGGTTGTCTGAACATGAATAAGAACATGCATTGTGCATCATAAAATCCCCTTTGATGGGTAAAATTTTTGAAAAAAAAATGAAAGGGATTTTTTCCAATCAAAGTTGTTCAAAAACTTTCAAAAGGGCATTTTCTCAAAAGACGAGAGGCAAAGCCTAATCCAAACACGTCCTATACACACTCGAGGGAAAAGTGGAGCAGATCAGATAGTGAAATCTGGACCTACGGAAGTAGGGATTGTTCGCAACAATTACATGGATTGGGACGACGGAGGCATTCGTTTCATATCCCCGAACACTACAGGTGACCATTGACAACCCCTTTGAACGGCGGTTTTCATTCTTAACCCTGTCAAGAACGACCCCACATCGGGGCAAAATGGAGGTGAGTCCAGCAGCATCAGGAGAAAATGGTTAGAAATTTTCTTGCTCGGACTAACATTAATCTTTGTGTGTTGTTTATATGGTAATCCAAGTGCCATAGGATGATGAGAAGCATTCATTTCTCTATCCCACACACCGAATCCTTTGCATAGCAAAGTTGAGCCTGCAAAATCATTTCATAAACCCGTTGGTGATCATTGCACATTCCAAGACGGATGCAGCATCACTTCAGAAACGAAGGAGTTCAAGACTTAGGGTTTGCAAAAAAATTCCTAAGTTAATGCTTAACCTTGTTAGACCTTTGATCATAGGTCTAACACGATCCCATGAAGATGAGAAAAAGTGGGATTTCAAAAATGAATGAGAAAAATCCACGGCATCGAGAAAAAGCAAAGTGCCTGGTAAAAGCAAGGCCGATGCTCGTGTAAGTTGTTTGATTGATCCGCAATGAAGCCGGATGGGAAAAGAGGAAATCCCTAAATGAGTCAAATTCTAAAAAGGTTGCTCGCCAAATGGTGTCAAGCGAGGAATAAAGGCGCAAAAGAGAAAGGACAGGTAGCAAATCAGCAATGGTCACCAATGTCAAACCCATCACGATTTCTGGGCCAAAAACAAGCCTTTTTCGGTCCCTAATCCTACCAAAGTTACAACCCTGAAACAGTCTTCTCTGACTAAGACACTTGGGTTAACATATAGCTTAGCTCGAAGAAGTACGAGCAAGACTATTTCTTTCTCATTTTGCAGGGTTCTTGACTTGTAAACCCGAAGCAGATGATGAAAATTTTTATTCAATGGCCTCGACTCCAAGGCGGGTCCCCCTTGAAGATCAATAACCAAGCCCAACATTACGGTCCCGTGGAAGACCTCTCGACCGATCAAAATGTATGCGCTGCGAATGAGCCTAAAACCTAGGCACAGGTTAGTAGGGAATTGAGTGCATCCCCTATAAAAACCACTATCTCAAAACAGGTGAGAAGACCTCCTTGTCGAGAAATATTCCAATTGATGTTTTGAACAAACTCTCTTTGGAATTTTCAAACTGTTGATCCGGATTTTCCGTGCAAGGAATTTGTGATCACATTTGCATGTTGCAAGAATGCTTTGGATAACCTCCAGCATCAAAATGCACATTTCATGACTAAAACTTAAGTCATAAAATTTTGTCAATTGGACAATTATTGTCTTCCCAAAGATTGTTAACATTTTCTTGGTGAAGAAAAATCTTTCAGGTTTGAACTTTCTGCAGGATACCTGGAGAACCCAGCTCCCAGAATATCTCCTCAACAGAATCAAATGAAGCTTTGTCAAAATAAAATCTTTCTCTGCTTCAAAACTGAATTCCTGACAAATTTCAGGATCTTTCAAAAGAAGGAGTGAGGATAGAACCTTTTTCAAAAAAATCAAGCAATCCCAGTAGACGTGGAGAACCCTCGTCTCGGGACCCTTTTTCAAAATCAAGCGGCCCTATCAGACGTGGAGAACCCTCGTCTCGGGACCCTTTTCAAATATCAAACAGTCCCAACAGACGTGGAGAACCCTCGTCTCGGGACCCCTTTGCAAAAAAAAACAGGCAGTCTCATCGGACGTGGAGAACCCTCGTCATGAGACCCCTTTTCAAAACAAACCAATGGTAGATACCGCCTGAAGGGTCAAACAAAGGTAGAAACCGCCTAAAGGGTCAAAACAAAGGTAGAAATCGCCTGAAGGGTCAAATCAAGGTAGAAACCGCCTGAATGGTCAAATCAAAGGTAGAAACCGCCTGAAGGGTCAAAACAAAGGTAGAAACCGCCTGAAGGGTCAAATCAAAGGTAGAAACCGCCTGAAGGGCCAACTCATGGCAGATACCGCCTAAAGGGTCAACACAAGGTAGAAACCGCCTGAAGGGTCAACACAAGGTAGAAACCGCCTGAAGGGTCAACTCAAGGTAGAAACCGCCTGAAGGGTCAACCAAAGGTAGAAACCGCCTGAAGGATCAGCTTAAGGTGGACACCGCCTGAAGGGTCATCTTAAGGTAGATACCGCCATAAGGATCAATCCCACGGTCCGATCCACCATACGGATCAAAACCTTGACTAATTCTAAATGTCGGAGAAGTCATTTTCCTAGGTAAGCCTTACTGTAGGTGAACCGCTTATGGTCTGATCCACCATACGGATCAAAATCCTTGGCAAATCCAGAAGCGTGGGATACGCCTTCCTTAGGTTCCTACCAGTTAGGAATCTCATAATGGTATGACCTACCATACAGGTCAGAGCTTAATCTCCCTAGGATAAAATGATGAGTCCTAGGTATCTTATTGAAACTCGTCGCCACCGGCAGCACCTGACAGGTGAGCTTCAGGTAAGCCTCTCTCACTCCGGCCCATGTTCGAATTGCAAGAGCAAATCAGGGATTAAATTGAGCATTCATAAAAAAAAAAAAAAAAAAAATTAGGGTTCCAATGCCATAGCATTTCTTTTCCCCAGTCGAGTCGGTCAAGATTCATGTGTCATTTTGTCTCTGAAAGCAACCTCTGACGAGCTCACTCTCAAAGAGGGGCAGCTGTTGACACCTAATTTTATTATGATTTTCTTTATTATTTTATTTTATTTTATTTTATTTATTTGTCATTGCATAAAAATGAGAATTGGTCCTAATTCTCACCAAAAAGAATTTTCATTCATAACGTATTTGATCCCTTATTCATGCATTGCGTTCGCATAATTGAGTTGAAATCGAGAATGAATGAGAGGTAGACGCAGTCCTGGCAAAGATAGGATCGACGCTCTCGGTAGAATTCGGATTTGCATTTTGCACCACGGGGCCGCTAAGTCGAACTTGAATATATGAAAAAATGGGATAAGCCATCGGGCAAGGGAAAGGATAAGCTCCTTTGGCAAAAGAAAAGCATTCATGCGCCACCGACAACAGGGATTGAGAGACAATTCAATAATGGCGAAAGCTCGTGGGGGTGCAAGGATGAGCTGGTGGGGTTTCTTAAATGAGACAATGGGGAGTAAATAAATAAAAGGGAAGCCATTAGGGAATAAGATAGGAAAAAGAAAAAAAAAAGGGGCAAGAGGTGCTCGTGAGGAATAAAAAAAGGGAGAGGCCCATCCGCAAAAGAAAAAGGGCAGGGGGAAGATCAGGAAGGTGGCGATCTTGTTCGAGAGAACTGGCAATCAGGGGCCGACCTCAACGAGCCACACGAGACGAGCTGTCGTCGAGCCACCAACTCCCGTCGTCCTCCTTATCCCGACTACCTACGTCGTCAACTCCTCAGGCCACCCCCCCTTCTCCAACTATCCCCTCCATCACTTCAGCTGGACGCCACTCGAAAGAGCTGAAGCCTCGCAAGACCATTCAGCCGCGCCGCTCCTGCGCGAGCTTCTCCGCCGTGGCTCGTTCGTCATCAACCGCCTCTTCCAGCTTGCATCCAGACACCACCACGCCTCACCCGACCTTCTTGACTTACCGTCGTGTCACCAACAGTTCGCGAGCAGGAGGCCGACGTGACTCACGTCGCCGAGCTCCGTCTCCCATCACCTCCATCCGTAGGACCAACAACCACCATAACGAATCCTTGCAGCGGCCCAGGTCGTTCATGGTTAGAGATTCAGCTTGTTCGAGGGAATACTGGACAACCTGGGCAGTCTCAGGCAACAACGGGCTTGCCAAGTCCGCGAACAAGGTGGTCCTCGTCATCGAAATAAGGCACTTCGCGACCGAGCTCTCTGTCCTCCATTGGCCACCTGAGCGGGTTTCGCTTTCGTCGTCTTCGACAAGCCCATCTCCATTCTCTTCGAGGCTGCTACCAGCCCTCACGGGCATTACCAGACCATTCACGGTCAGCTTCGCCTTCTACCCCATAGTTTCGAGCTTCCCGACGTCGGACCCGAACTCGTTGCGGCCCCAACGAGCTCTGTTCGGCCGCGCAGGCCTGATATCCACCATTTGGAGCTATCCGGTTCTTGTCCGGATCGCCCTTAGCTTCTTGACACCTCGGGTTGCTATTCCGACGTCGAGTTGTCGCTGCTCGATTGCTCAGAGTTGCTGTCCAGCCATTCGTGGCCGCTGTTTGGTGCCGGCGTGCACTGTCCGAGTTTCCTCAGCCCACTCGAAGTCGTTTGCGGTTTGACGATTGAGTCCCGATGGAGCGTGTTGGTCGTCGACGGAACGAACGACTTCAAGCCGCATGCGGGGGAGGAGCCGTGTCATGAATAACGGGAGCCAAGTACTCGAGCTCGGTTCGGCTTTCATGGGGGAGGCGAACGTCCTACGTTGAAGACAATGAATAGTGAGGTAAGAATTATTTTCATGTTGGGTTGGGTTTGTAGATTATTTGGTCTTGTGGGCTAATTGGGTTTGCGTTGGTGTTAGTGGAAGGAAGGTTGGGCTTGCGTTGGTACTAGAGGAAGGAAGGTTGGGCTTAGGCAAATGGGTTTAGTAGGCCTAAAAGGAAAGAAAATGGGCTGGGGTTCCTTGTGTGCATTGGGCTTGATTCAAGTCCTCATTCCTAGTTTGGATTGGGCTCAGCAGCCTGATCCAGGCTCGAGCCCAATAGTCCCATCTGGATCCGACCACTTTAGTTAAGTAATAATTAAATAAAATAATAATAAAAAAAATTCAAAAATTCAATAAAAAATAGAAAATCATAAAACTAAAAAAAATTCGAAAAAATTCAGAGAAATTCCAAAAAAAATTTCAAAAATGGGAAATGGCCACAATCAACTGGCCATGGAGTATTTTGAGTACTTCGGAGTCCAAATCTTCCAAAAATGACGATTTTGCCCTTCGGGCTAATCGTCCCCCAAATCTTCCCATTTTATCCCTGGTCCCAAATCATTTCTCATCTAAACCCTTATGACTGTACCAGGAAACCGTTGATTTGAATTGGTGTGCGTTAGTGTGATTTATTTATGTATTTGATTGCGCTTTCATTTAAATTAATTGTGGTTGATAGGAACAGTCTTTCAATCTGCATGAAACCCTGAATCAAGCCTACCCCACCCAAAATTGCGCCTGCATGAACTCCTAGCTAGGAAAATCACTCGCGTTAGGTACCGAAAGGGCGTTGGTAATGACACCGACGTAACCAAGTCCCCGAACCCAAAATCTCTGGTTCCGCAGAACTGATCGATCTCTCCCAATCGGTCAGTAAGGTTTCCGGTCTACCCTCCAAGAAAGACCGGTGGCGACTCCAAATGCATGCACAATTTGCACATGCCACCACGACCACACTGAAGGTCGAAGGCGATCGACTCTTATCGTCGAAGAATACTCCCGCCGCGATTTGGTATGGGCCTGGGAGGGCTCGCGCCGATCCAAGACCCGCGATCGGCAATCCATTAGCCGCGTCCGCTTCCGGACGGGTCGCGACATACCCCAAACCCATTCTATGCGGGTTATCTTTTAACTGCAGGGGGACATTTATCCCTTGACTGTGCTTACCCAGACCTTTTCCAAGGTTAAACCCATATGCCAGTACTATCTTGGCTGGTAAGAGATTGGCTTCTGAGATATAGGGGGTTCTCAATCTTGTTCCTGCCGGGGTATGAACTGTTGCTACCAGTTCTAGGGAATGATAGCTTGCTTCTGTCTTCACTTCTGGTTCAATATAGGGAATGGCACTGCTCTGGTATGTCTGGAGGTCGACTTCTCCATGTATGGTAATCACCTTCCCATCCACTACAAAGCGTACTTTTTGATGCAAGCTTGAAGGGACGGCTCTTGCTGTATGGATCCAAGGCCTTCCCAGCAAGAATCCGAATGCACTGGGCAGATCCATTACTTGGAAGTTTATAGAGAATTTCGTCGGGCCGATGAATACGTCAAGCTCAATCTCGCCCACCACGGTCTTCCTCATTCCGTCGAAAGCTCTCACAGCCGTTTTGGATGCCTTAACCGTTTCCTCATTGATTCCCAACCTTCTTAGGGTAGCCAAATGGCAAATATTGAAGGCTGATCCATTGTCGATTAATACATGTGCCACTCTCTTCCCGTTACATTGCGCGGAGATATATAAGGCCTTGTTGTGCCCTCTTCCTTCCATGGGGAAGTCCTCGTCAGAGAAGCTCAATTGGTCTTTTAAAAGGAACGCCCCCACAAAGTCCCCTAATTGTACCTCGTTAATTGTTTCAGGGACATGTATTTCATTGAGTATCTTCAACAGTGTGTTCTTGTGCTTCTCTGAGTTGATGAATAAATCTAATAAGGATATTTGAGCCGGCATCTTCCTTAGCTGCTCTATTACTTCGAACTCGCTGGTTTTGATGATTGATATGAGCTTTTCGGCGTCTTCCTTTGAGACTTCCTTTTTTCGGATTCGCCTTCTCTAGGGGCATAAAACCGTCCAGACCTCATTACCACGTCTACTTCTTTAGTCCCATAGTCCCAATGGACTACTTTAGGATCGTATTCTTCTACTGGAGGGACTTCTATAGTTACAGTCGTCTGATAAGACGTCTTTGGTTCAGCCGTGTTGTCTGCTTCTTCTTGCGGCAATTGAATTACAACAGGCTTGACTAGGTAGTCTTTCACCCCGCTCATGCTATCAAGTTCTTCCAATCTAATTAGTACTGTCGTAGCGACTTCGACCATTGATACGGTGTCGTCAAGCCTTTTTGAAAAAAGTTCTTCCACGTCCTTCGAGGTCTCTGGTAGAGAGAGATCATCCATACCTCCACATCCGTCTGTTATGATGTCCTCAAATTTCTGATAAAAGCTGGGAGGGGCTGAATATTTCACTTTGAAGTTGTACCCTCCAGAATCTTGACCAAGGTTGTCTACAATTTCGCCCTTTTCCAGCGCGTTGGCCATAAATTTGCGGTCATCTAGACTTCGTCTCTTGGCTTTCAGTTCGTCCTTTTCGAATTCTCCTCCTGACTGAGTGACTGACCTGAGACTGTCTATCAGATTCTTGTGTGGGATACCTCAGGTGCTACCCTGCTTAGTTCTGATCACGAAGTAGCTTTCTTCCAAAGATAAAGAAGCTTCAACTCCTTCGAATTCTTCATTGGTGATATCAGACATTATCCCTAAGCTCATCATTTTGGCAATGCATAGTTTATTTTCGTTAGCAGAGATCTCTCCTGCTTTTGGGTATGACGAAGCGGCTGCCAGCAATTCGGTCAACTTAGGCACGTCTATCTTCAGCTTAAGGTAGTCTTCCTCCGCTTCAGCAAATATCGCTCCTACTGCTTGATGATTTGGAAGTGGGTTTTCTTGTACATTTGGGGCCACATTGTCAAACTTCAGAATCTGACTGTCAATCAGAGCTTGCACCTTCAGCTTAAGGATATAACAGTTATCCACATTATGTCATCTCTCGCCCATGTGGTAGACACAGGTTTGGTTCTCGTCAAAACTAAGATATTTAACAGGGTTTAACCTAGGCGGTTCTTTTGCCACCAGGCGTTGTTCTAGCAGCACTGGGAGCAACTTGGATAAAGGCCTCGGGAGCTGGGAAAATTGCTTATGGGGTTGCCTTCTTCTAGGCTCTTGTACTTTCGGTGCCGACCAGGATGATCCTCCTTTGGCCTGACTGGAATTGCCAAACGGCTTGGGCTTGTGGGGATCCGGTATAAACGCTATGTCCAGTCCGGTTTCTCTCTCCTTTTTCAAGGGTTACTGCTTCCTAGTAGAAGCTTCATGAGGCCTTCTTTCTCTCAAGGCCCATTCTAGCCTTTCAGCAACCTTTATCAAGTGTGCAAATGTTTGACATCCGGAAGTGTTTAGCTTGTCAAAGTACTCGTATGGGAGTGACTTTAGGAATAAATCAATCAGCTCCTCCTTTGGGATAGACGGCTTTACTTGGGTAGCCAAGGCTCGCCACCTCTGGGAATAAGTCCTGATTGATTCGCCTCTCGCCTTTGAAGTTCGTAGAAGGTCTTCTCTTGTTGGAGCTGTAGCCGTGTTGAACTTGTACTATCTGAGGAAGTCTTCTGCAAGATCCTCCCATCCGTCATAATCTTCTAGGTCTAGCTCAATGAACCAAGCCAGAGCGGCGCCAGCCAAGCTCTCTTGGAACGTGTTCATTAATAGTGGAATGTAATCCGAATAGTGTGCCATTTTGAGTAGATAATACTTGAGGTGGGCACGGGGACAGCCTGTCCCGTTATACTTTCTTACGAACTCCGGCTCCTTATAGTCAGGAGGAGTCTCTACCTTAGCAAAACGAGATATTTTGTCGAAGTGAGCTAACTCGTAACCTTGGCTGCTCAAGCACTCCTCGATTTTGGCCAACCTTTTAGCCTCTGCTTCGGTTTTCACAGTCTGCTTCCCTTTCTCCTCCTTCTCGAGGTTGATAACAACAGGCGAGGCCTTTTGTTGTGACCGGCTGTTTGGTTCATGGATGTCATCCTCTGTACGTTGGGTATCTCTCGTCACATCCTTATCTGCTGTATCCGGTACGAAAGAAGGACCCGAGTCGTTCTGGTTATGAGCCATTGTATGTTTAGCTTGGGTGGCTTCCAACATTGCCTTGATGTCGGCCATCATAGTTGCCAGGGCGGTCATCTGAGATTCCAGCATACTCACACGCGGAGTCAATTCTTGTTGCTCCATTCTTGTCTTAAGGCGAGTTCGGAAACGATGTGTTGGTAATTCCGTGATGAGAGTGTACATGTTTTAGAAGGATTCCCAGTGAGTATTTCTTTTGTCTTTGACAAAAAAGGAAGCAGCTAATTCTTTCAGTTACATGCTTCTGTTGTGGAAATACTCCTATATTTTGATTCTGACAAAACCTTCAAAAGATATTGTTTAATGTAATGTGATGCAGGAAGAATGTGTAAGCAGCAGGTTGAGTGATTCCAATTCTGTCGCACTGACGAAGCATCAGATGGAAGTGCTTCTAACGAAGGGTCAGATGGAAGTGCTTCTGACGTAGAGTCAGATGGAAGTGCTCTTGACGATCCAAATAGTGACGGATGGATCACATCAACTCTCCGTATTACCATTCCATGCCAACTGATCAAACTTCTCCTAGACAAAACTGAAGAAAGATCAGTTCCTGCATTTTACAAAACACGAAGACCCACGTATGGCAGGTTTCCGATCAAGGCAAGTGATATTCAATTATCCTGATATCCCCTCTTGTCAATCAAGGGACTTTCTATAATAGGATATCATCTTCTAAGGAAAATATCCTCGGGAATCCACTCAAACTTATCACACTTATGGAAGCTGGAGATTCAGTTGTATGGGCGACTGATCAGAAGGGTTCAATATCTTACCCAACGGTCTACATATCTTCTGAAGATACAGTCTCGTTCAATCACGATTGATGACGTCCAATCAAGGATTGAAGAGCGATCCCTTGGCTGGAATCCAACGGCTAGTTCGGAGGCAGGGGAGTATAAAAGAAGAATAATGTTCGACCAGAGAGTAAGGGAGCGAACATCAATCCAAAGTGCAAGAATAACTTGAGTTTCATCTGAGAGAGTATTCTGAGTATTCAAAATCCTTCACTGTGAAAATCTGTGTGATAAGGAAACAAAACACTTGAGTGATTGTAATCTTCTTGATTCTTCATAGTGAAATCCAGCCGATCGGCTGTCATCGTGGGAGAGTGGACGTAGGCTTGATCTAAGCCGAACCACTATAAATATCGTGTGCAATATTCTCTTCTCTAAACTCTTATCTTTGTGTTTAGATTTTCTGCACACCGTTATACTGTTTTTGTTCCTAATCGTACACTGAACTTTATTCATTCCGCAAGAAATTTCAATTGTGTTCGGAATCTCCTATTCACCCCCCCTCTAGGAGATATTGCTAGATACATCAATTGGTATCAGAGCAGGTTGCTCATTTTACGAAGCGTCTATTGACTTCAGAGTTAACGAGCTACTATGTCTAGCAATCACTCTTCAGGAACAAGCGATTCGCACTTTGCCAACATGCCTCCATACTTTGATGGAAAGGATTACAACATGTGGAGTAACAAGATGAAGTGGTTCTTCAAAGCCTATGATGATCTGATGTGGGATGTCGTTACAAATGGAATAGTTCCTGCAAATACCACAAATCCAACCTCTGCTGACGGAGTAAACATTGTCACAACAATGACTGATGCTGAAAAGGCTAAAAGAAAAGGCCTTGATTCTAAAGCTGTCAATGCTCTCTTTTGTGCCTTATCTACTCCTCTTTATAATCGTGTCTCAGAGGAAGAATCATCTAAGGCAATATGGGATAGACTTCATGTTACCTTTCAAGGAACAAATCGTGTGAAAGAAACAAAGCTCAGTATTTTACTGAGTGACTATGAAGCATTTGAAATGAAGCCTGATGAATCTATTGCAGATATGATAGACAGGTTTCAGACTTTGGCAAGTGGACTTGCAAGACAAGGTGCACCTATTGCTGAACCAATGCAAGTCAGGAAGATACTACGTGGACTCACATATGATTGGAATTACATCAAGCTATCAATTCAAGAATGCCAAACAATTAGACCCCTCTCGGTGATGAGCTAGTCGGCACTTTGCAATCCTATGAAACAGAACGAGCAAACAAAAAGGGAGAACAGAAAGGTAAAAAATCTATTGCATTAAAAAGTCAAATTAATCAATGTTTTTCTGACACAGATGATGAAAATGAGGATGATGAAGAATTAGCCCTCAAGGTCAAGAAGTTTAGGAAGATGGCTCGGAAAGGCAGAAATATCAAAGGAAAGAAACCTTGGAAAAAGAGTGAGGTAAAAATATCAAGCAACGACTCACAAGATAGCAAAGACGTGATTTGCTTCCACTGTAAGAAAGCAGGTCATATCAAACCGAACTGCCCAATTTTGAAGAAGGACAAACTCAAGTATGAGAAGTACAAGAAGGCTCTAAAGGCAGAAACTTTGAGTGATTCTGATGAAAGCGAGAATGATTATGCAAATATCTGTCTCATGGCCGAATCAGACTCAAGTTCAGATTCAGAAACTGAGGTATGTTCATCTGAACTCCCTGATGAAGTCGTTGAATATATTGATGAATTATGTAGAAACTACAAAGAAGCCCTTGAGAAGGTTTCTTGTTTGAAAAAGGAAAATACTTCTTTAAAACAACAAAATTTGTCCCAAGAAGAAAAAATTAGTTTTCTACAACAAGAGTTTCACCAGATGAAAGAAAATCATGATTCTGTTTCAAGAGAAAATGCTTCCTTGAAAGAAAAAATTTCTACAATATCAAAAAGGTTTTCACAAAGCTCAGAAACTCTGAATAGCATTATATCAAAACAAATACCCTTCAATGATCGATCTGGGTTAGGTTTTAAGAAGGAAAGTAGCCAAAGAAATGTCTTTAAAACTGAATTTCGAAAACCAAAGTTTTCCAATTACAAGCATCATTTTTATAAGCATTTTACTAGATCCTACATTCGACAACCTTGTGTGAACTGTGGTGATCCTAGCCATACTAAGGATTACTGCAAGAAAATCTGGAGACCTATTAAAATGTCAAAATATACTAACACAGAAGGACCCAAGAAAACATGGGTACCAAAGAAACAGTAAGTTGGTTATCTATTGCAGGTACCAAAGAGAAGGAAGAACAAATGGTTTTTGGATAGTGGTTGTTCAAGTCACATGACTGAAAATCCAGATGTGTTTATATCCCTCTCAGATTGTGATGGAAGAAGTGTGTCGTTTGGAGGAAGGAACAATGGTAAAGTGATCGGGAAAGGAAATGTAAAGATTGAAAATCTGACCGTTAAAGATGTCTCTCTAGTCAAAGGATTGAACTACAACTTGATTTCTGTAAGTCAACTCTGTGACTCTGGATATGATATTCGGTTCCAAGATCTAAAATGCACAGGTATGAGCAAGGATAAGAAGCAATCCTTCACGGGACGAAGGCATGGGAATATTTATCTTTTAGATATTAATGCTGACTGTGAACATGCTAAATGTCTTATTTCTGTCAAGGATGAATCTGATCTTTGGCACAGAAAGTTAGGTCATATTAGTATGAAACATATTTCAAAACTTTCCAAGAAGGGACTTGTTCGAGGATTACCTCAAACAAAATTTGAGAAAAGTGGACTATGTCATGCATGCAGACTAGGTAAGCAGGTAAGAAGTTCTTTTAAGTCTTTAAATCAAGTTTCCACTAAGCGTTGTCTGCAGCTACTTCATATGGACATCTTCGGACCAAATAGAACTCTAAGCATTGGAGGTAAGAAATATTGCCTTGTCATAGTTGATGACTTCTCTAGATTTACATGGGTTTCATTTCTTGCTCACAAAAACGAAGCTTTCATATCCTTTTCAAAACTTGCTAAAAGAATTCAAAATGAAAAGGGTTACACTATTTCCAGTTTGAGAACGGATCATGGGGGAGAATTTGAAAATCAAAATTTCTCAGATTTTTGCACTAATTTCGGAATTCAGCATAACTTCTCTGCTCCTTATACTCCACAACAAAATGGGGTAGTAGAAAGGAAAAACAGATCGTTGCAAGAAATGGCCAGAACTCTTCTTATTGAAAGTAAAATTGCCTCTAACTTTTGGGCTGAGGCTGTTTCAACAGCTTGTTATATCTTAAATCGAATTTCCCTCAAACCTTTTTCTGAGAAAACTCCCTATGAATTTTTCAAAGAAAGAAAGCCTGATATTGCATACTTTCATGTATTCGGTTGCAAATGCTTTATTCTAAAGAATGCTATTGATCGAGTTGGAAAGTTTGATGAAAGATCAGATGAAGGAACTTTCTTGGGATATTCAACAACAAGCAAAGCCTACAGAGTCTACAACAAGAATACTCGTACTGTAGAGGAATCAGTAAACATCAAGTTCGATGAGAGCAACCAGGATGATAAACCTGAATCCATTCAAATGCATACACTTCATCAAGTCACGAACTCACCAGCAGAATCAGATGTGAATTCGGAGAATGTTCAGAAGGAAACTTCCGCAGCTGAAGAAAGACCAGAAGATGATCAGAATGAATCCAAAATATCCTCAAATGATGGACTTGACAAAAACTGGAAGCATAAGTCAAGTCATCCAAAGGAACTTATCATAGGCAGCATAAATGATGGTGTAAAAACAAGATCCAAGTTCAAGCCAGCAATGAGCAACATCGCCTTGGTATCTGAATTGGAGCCAAAAAGGATTGAAGATGCATTAGCAGATGAAAACTGGATAAATGCAATGCAGGAAGAGCTACATCAGTTCAAAGTCAACAATGTTTGGGAACTAGTCAATCGTCCCAAAAATCGTCCAGTAATTGGAACAAAATGGGTATTCAGAAACAAACTTGATGACAAAGGAAAAGTTGTGAGAAACAAAGCAAGACTTGTAGCAAAAGGATATTCTCAGGAAGAAGGAATAGACTATGATGAAACCTATGCACCGGTTGCCAGGTTAGAAGCCATTAGGCTACTTCTTGCTTATGCGTGTTACAATGACTTCAAACTTTTTCAGATGGACGTAAAAAGTGCCTTCCTAAACGGCTACATCAAAGAAGAGGTATATGTAGAACAACCTCCTGGCTTCGAAGAACCTAGAGAAAAGGATCTGGTATATGTCTTAAAAAAGGCTCTCTATGGATTGAAACAAGCACCTCGCGCCTGGTATGAAAGGTTAAGTAACTTTTTATCTCAACACAGCTTCACTAAAGGTAATATAGACACCACTCTTTTTATTCAAAGAAAAGGTAAAGATATCCTTTTAGTTCAAATATATGTTGATGATATTATATTCGGCTCCTCTAATGAACTTCTCTGCAAGAAATTCTCTAAAACAATGCAGGATGAATTTGAGATGAGTATGATGGGAGAATTATGGTTCTTTCTTGGTCTTCAAATTCATCAATCCCAGAAAGGAACCTTCATATTTCAAGAGAAGTATGCATTGGAAATAGTGAAGAAGTTTGGTATGGAAAATGGCAAGAAGACAGAAACTCCTATGTCTCACTCTTCCAAATTAGATAAGAATGAAGATGAAAAAGAAGTCAATCCCAAACTATATCGAAGCATGATCGAATCATTACTTTATCTCACAGCTTCAAGACCCGACATACTATATAGTGTCTACTTATGTGCAAGATTTCAGTCAAGTCCAAGAGAATCACACCTATCAGCAGTCGAGAGAATAATCAAATACATAGGGACTTATCCCAACTATGGTTTGTGGTATTCTAAATCTTCTGATTTTACACTAAAAGGTTATTCAGATGCAGATCTTGCAGGTTGCAAAATTGATAGAAAAAGTACATCAGGAACCCGTCAACTCATGGGAAACATGCTTGTCTCATGGTACTCAAAGAAGCAAAATACAGTGGCACTCAGTACAGTTGAAGCAGAATACATATCTCTTGGAAGCTGCTGCACTCAAATACTTTGGCTAAAACAGCAGCTCAAGTACTATGGTGTTGAAGAATCAACTGTGGAAATCCTATGTGACAACACAAGTGCCATAAATCTCACAAAGAATCCTGTACTTCACTCAAGAACAAAGCATATTGAGATCAAGCATCACTTCATACGTGATCATGTTCAAAACCATGATGTTAACATTTCATACATTGACACGAAAAATCAACTTGCAGATATTTTTACTAAACCACTTGATAAACAGAGTTTCAATTTTATCAGAAATGAATTATCTATTATTAACCTTCCTTCTTAAGTATACCTTAGAACAGGGTACGTCAGAAGGAGGGTCAGAAGGAAAGTCAGAAAGAGCATCAGAAGGAAAGTCAGAAAGAGCATCAGAAGGAGAGTCAGAAGGAGCGTCAGAAGGAGAGTCAGAAGGAGAGTCAGAAGGAGAATTAGAAGAAGAGTCAGAAGAAGCATCAGAAGGAGCGTCAGAAGGAGCATCAAAAGGGAAGCCAAAAAGGCGCGTAAGAAAAAATTCACACTTTTCTTAAATCAAAAGGTCAGTTATCTCTAAAAGCTATCTTTTAGGTAAGTTCCTCATATGAATAGATATTGCTTAATATCTGATTGACCGTGAATATTCGTTTTTTAAGAATTCCTTTTTAAATCAAAATTCTCTTTTGTGTTTCCAAAAATAACCGCCTCTTTTATAAAAAAACGCTGAACCGTCACCTCTGTTCTCTTACTTTCAAAATTCTCTCAAATCAAAACCCTAAAACCGTGTTGAAAACCTCTCGCTCTCGATTTCCTCCTCAAAGCAACATTCTTTCACTCAAAGTCTCAAACTTTCTACGCATCAATGGCTCCAAAATCAGTCTCTGACTCGAAGAAGACGGCTCAGACCAAGAGGAAGTTCTCCGCATCAACTGCAAGCAGCGCGGAACTCACAGATACCCAAATCAACGAACAACGAGAAGCACTCCGCCTGACAAAAGGTCTATCTCTGTCTGCTTTTGAAATAAAGGAATCTATGGCCCATTCTATTAAGCCAATGTATGATAGAATCAAGGACGCTGGAGATTTTGGAAACGAACTTAGAAAACTGCTGAAAACTCATCACTTTGATAGTGAGAGCGAACTTTTGGAGTTTCTTAGTCTGCCTGGAAAAATCGTTGAACCACTTGCTGTAGAAAAACCTACGTCTGTCTCTAGCAAAGGAAAGGAGAAAGTGGCAGAGACAAGTTCGAAACGTAGACGATCCCCAATTAGACCTGGCGGTACGAAGGCGAAGGTGGAAGATGATGATGACATTCTGTTCAATGAATTTGTGAAAAATATAGGCTTTAATTTGGATAAAAGCTTTACTGGTCCATTGTTCCAGAATCAGGCTCACAAAGAACGGTTTGAAGCAATGAAACAGAGAGGTGTTATACCTCAAAGGGTATTTGAGTTAAAGTACTTTGACAGCAATGGCATCAATCTGAGGAAGCATCTAGAAAAGATGAAGCTAGATCAGTTTATAACTAGGAGAGGCTACACTTTTCCTGATATGGTAGCTTACTTCTATTCAAATCTTCAGTTTGTCAACTTCAACTCTCTGGCTTTCACAATCAAAAGAAAGCAGTATTTTCTAACTGTTGATGAATTGGCTTCAATCATGGGAACCAGAAAGGGATATTTCAAACCCTTAGATATCACTGCAAGTGAAGCTTTCTGCTTCCTGACTGGCAAATCTAGTTTCTCAAGGGAATCAAAGTCACACATTGCCTACACAGACTTTCCCCTGAAACATATCATGATGCACAAAGTGATCATTGAATGTCTCAAACCCAAGGCAGCATCAAAGACAGATATCTCAAAGTACGAGGCAAAGCTATTATGGGGAATCTTGACAGGACAAAGGATTTCTTTTGCTCACACTGTACTACTGCATATGTACAGATCAGCTCTCAAGCCAAAGGGGCAACTTCCTTATGCGGCGTTGATCTTCAAAATAATCAATCATTTCAAGATTGATAGCCTAGGTGCCTTTGTCGAGCAAGAAATTCCTTTAATGACTGCTGGAGAGACTATGGTAACAAAGATGGGATTCAAGATGACTCCTGCTGGATGGAGAACGAAGAACAATGAACCAGTCATTGTAGACTTTGAGGAAGAGTCACGGCAGAGATCTCCCAAGAAGAGAAAAGTCATGGCAGTTAAGGGTCAACAAACAGAAAGTCCTGCTGGTACGGACTCAGACGCAAGTGAGGAAGAAACAGGGGAATATGATTCTGAGGCTACCCCATCTCGAGGAGGATCAGATGCAGCTGGTCAGTCCGAAAATCAGAATGCTGAAGGAGTCGAGGAAGAAGTAGATGACACAGGACTACAACAACAAGAAAAAGTTGTGTATCCCTGTGATCTGACTGAGGCAGAATTCCTTACAATGTGGAATGAGGAGCAAGCTGCATGATTTGCAAATGACACAGAGTATGACATCCAAATCGTCAACTATGATCATGAGGAATTGCTAGCTCAAGTTCTAGTAACATTGGCGTCACAAGAACAGGAGCAAGAACAAGATGACTTTGACGCCTACTCTGTGTCCTCCACCAGACACACTATTCAGAAAGGTGCTACAAGTCTGGCCTCAGCAATAGCACGAGAAGATCAATTGTCCAGTGCAGAGTCCATTCCAATGGACATTGATGAAGAAATAGTCTCCGTGCCACCATCAAAGGACAAAGGAAAAAGAGCTATACTTCAGGGGGAGAAAGAGCCTGAGACTGTCATATCAGATGTCTTTCTCACTGAAGTCCTAGCTTCTCAAGCCTTCACTAAGGCTCATACTGAGGGGGAGACTTCAGAACCTACACCTCCAAACCCACATATGGACCTTCACGCGCATTATGACAATCTTCAAAATACTGTCATTCAGACAATGGCTGCAATGGAAACAAGATTTGTTCAGCAACTGCAGGCTTTTGAACAGAAGACAGATAGGAAGCTGCAGGGTCTGACTAGTCAGGTGACTAGGCTAGAAAAATCCATTGATGTCTATGGGAAAACGTTTCGTGATGAGATAACCAACCTGCCTACATATACACTGGTCAGAACGGACAGAACAGCTTCACACATGCCCTCTCCTCAAGCTGTCAGAGACCATGCTCAGATGCTGAGAAGCAGTTTTGCAGGACCTTCCCGAGGGGAGACTGATGTTGAGCCTGACGATCATCCCTCTTCTTAAAAACTCGGCTATTTTTTTTCTTTTCCTCTTCATGAACGCATTATCATTTCAAGAACTTTTTCGATGTTGACAAAAAAGGGGGAGAAGTTGAAATTATTTTTATGCAGTCTAAATAGATTATCTCTAACCATATTTCTCTAATCATATCATATCTCAATTTAGAGGAAAGGAGGAGAAGACCTAACCTACCGTTTTGCAGGACAATTCGTGCAGGATTATTGCAGGATAATCTTACTATGATCATGCTCTCCTATGAGCACACTTTCATTATATTTCACTCTAATGATGATTACCTGCAGGAGCAAATATGATGGCTACTCACTTTTATTAAATTATCACTGGTTTAATTTTCCTTTAAATTTGCAACTGGAGAAGTTTTTGTCACCATCAAAAAGGGGGAGATTGTTGTGGAAATACTCCTATATTTTGATTCTGACAAAACCTTCAAAAGATATTGTTTAATGTAATGTGATGCAGGAAGAATGTGTAAGCAGCAGGTTGAGTGATTCCAATTCTGTCGCATTGACGAAGGGTCAGATGGAAGTGCTTCTGACGAAGGGTCAGATGGAAGTGCTTCGTAGGGTCAGATGGAAGTGCTTCTGACGTAGAGTCAGATGGAAGTGCTCTTGACGATCCAAACAGTGACGGATGGATCACATCAAATCTCCGTATTACCATTCCATGCCAACTGATCAAACTTCTCCTAGACAAAACTGAAGAAAGATCAGTTCCTGCATTTTACAAAACACGAAGACCCACGTATGGCAGGTTTCCGATCAAGGCAAGTGATATTCAATTATACTGATATCCCCTCTTGTCAATCAAGGGACTTTCTATAATAGGATATCATCTTCTAAGGAAAATATCCTCGGGAATCAACTCAAACTTATCACACTTATGGAAGCTGAAGATTCAGTTGTATGGGCGACTGAATCAGAAGGGTTCAATATCTTACCCAGCGGTCTACATATCTTCTGAAGATACAGTCTCGTTCAATCACGATTGATGACGTCCAATCAAGGATTGAAGAGCGATCCCTTGGCTGGAATCCAACGGCTAGTTCGGAGGCAGAGGAGTATAAAAGAAGAATAATGTTCGACCAGAGAGTAAGGGAGCGAACATCAATCCAAAGTGCAAGAATAACTTGAGTTTCATCTGAGAGAGTATTCTGAGTATTCAAAATTCTTCATTGTGAAAATCTGTGTGAGAAGGAAACAAAATACTTGAGTGATTGTAATCTTCTTGATTCTTCATAGTGAAATCCAGCCGATCGGCTGTCATCGTGGGAGAGTGGACGTAGGCTTGATCTAAGCCGAACCACTATAAATATCGTGTGCAATATTCTCTTCTCTAAACTCTTATATTTGTGTTTAGATTTTCTGCACACCGTTATACTGTTTTTGTTCCTAATCGTACACTGAACTTTATTCATTCCGCAAGAAATTTCAATTGTGTTCGGAATCTCCTATTCACCCCCCCTCTAGGAGATATTGCTAGATAAATCAGCTTCTTGTCAGTAGAAGAGAAAAAGGGCTACCTCATGAGCCTTAGCTTCATGTAAGTAGTTCTTTTAATCATTTTCCGATAAGAATTCATGAAATTAAAAGAAGCGTAATTTCTGACGATAGTTTTTATGTTTTCGCAAAACATGTTCACATTTATGCTTATGTGTCCAAAATAGCATTGTCGCGACCCGTCCGAAAGCGGACGCGGCTAATGGATTACCGACCTCGGGTTTCGGATCGGCGCGAGCCCTCCCAGGCCCATACCAAATCGCGGCGGGAGTATTTTTTTAAAGGATTCGACGATAAGAGTCGATCGCTTTCGACCTTAGCGTGGTCGTGGTGACATGTGCAACTTGTACATGCATTTGGAGTCGCCACCGGTCTTTCTTGGAGGGTAGACCGGAAACCTTATTGACCGATTGGGAGAGATCGATCAATTCTGCGGAACCAGAGATTTTGGGTTCGGGGACTTGGTTACGCTGGTGTCATTACCAACGCCCTTTCGGTACCTAACGCGAGTGATTTCCTAGCTAAGAATTCATGCAAGCGCAATTTTGGGTGAGGTAGGTTTGCTTCAGGGTTTCATACAAATTGGAAGACTATTCCTATCAATCACAATCAATTTAAATGAAAGCGCAATCAAGTGCATAAATAAATCATATCAATGCACGTCAATTCACATCACATGGCCTCCTAGTATAGCTATAAGGGCTTAGGGAAGACATGATTTAGGACCGAGGTAAAATGGGAAGATTTGGAGGCGATTTAGCCCGAAGGGCAAAATCGTCAATTTTTGGAAGACGATTCGCCCAAAGGGCGAAATCGTCATTTTTAAGAATGATCGGGTTCAAAACACCCGGGATGAGCCTTGGCCAATTGATTGTGGCCATTTCCTATTTTTTGAGATTTTTCTAGAATTTTTAGAATTTTTTTGGAAGACGGTTTGCCGGCAGGGCAAAATCGTCATTTTTGGAAAGACCGGGGGTCGAAAGACCCGGAACAGGTCATGGCCAGTTGAATGTGGCCATTTCCTATTTTCTGGAAATTTTTTTAAAATTTTTAGAATTTTTTTTTGGAAGACGGTTTGCCGGAAGGGCAAAACCGTCATTTTTGGAAAGTCCGGGGGGGTCGAAAGACCCGGAACAGGTCATGGCCAGTTGAACGTGGCCATTTCCTATTTTCTGGAATTTTTTGAGAATTTTTAGAATTTTGTTTTGAGTTTTTTATGATTTTCCAATTTTTATTGAATTTTTGAATTTTTTATTATTATTATTATTATTATCTGAATTTTTTTATTCTCCGGACCGGGTCAGACCCGGCCCAAGCCCCTTGGGCGTCCGGCCCAGACCCACGGCCGAAACCGGCCCCGCGGAAACGACGCCGTTTTTGATTTAGTGATTTTTTTATCATTTTCTTAATTTAATAGAAAAGAAAAAGCAACGGACGCACCAGATTGTGCCACGTGGCCACTTGTGGTGCGTTCGATCTCTAACAAGATCAGACGCTCCTCGGGGAACCACGTGGCCCAATCTGAGCCGCCCGATCTGAATTTTTTATATTATTCGGAAATCCTTTATAAATTCTGAAAATATTTTAAATTATCCGAAAATCCCAGATCGCGACACGTGGCGAAGCCACGGCCGTCCGATCTGGGCGTTTATTTATTCGGACGTGGCCCCCCCCACGCTGACGTGGCTGCTGACGTGGCAAGCCACGTCAGCGTTGACTGGTCAACGCCTGATCAGAGCCGCCGGAGAAGACGACCGGCGCCGGCGATTCTCGCCGGCGCCTCGCCGGAGACCCCAAACCGACGTAAAAACCTCCATTTTGAGCCCCGATTTCGATACCTGTCGAACCCCCTCAATCCCCATATCAATATCCAACGACGACATGGCGAAAGCAACGCCGGGAACCGACCAAACGGGCGTCGTCCGAGCCGGCGCCGGCGAGGTTTTTGCAGAAAATTTTTTTTACTCTAAGATCGATTTTGGACGTTCGAATGGCATCAAATGGGTGTCAAGAAGCTTGCCTGAGTTCATTTGAAGTTCGCCGACCGCCCTTCGCGCCAGACCGAACTCCATGCTCGGATAAACCTCGGCGAGCTTCGGCCCCGATTCCCCGGTACATTTCAATGCAAAAAGAAGACGAGCACGGGCTTAGAACAAGATCTAATGAGGCTTAAGGGTGAGTTTAGTACAAATAGAGCGCGTGAGAGGCTCGGCCGAGGCTCGGGAATTCGAATGCCCATTTAGGCATTTCGTCAAACAGATTCCGTGCGGATAAGAAAAGGGTAGTCGGGGAGTAAAACCGACCTGTCATGGGCTCGGCGACGCCCAAGAATGTCTTCGTGATGATCGGTCCGGGCTACTGAAGTCTCGAGGAAGCTCCTTCGATGCCGGTTGCCCCAAAAAAAAGCTTCCCCATTTTCTCTCGGCCAGAACTTTTTCCCCTCGCCGAGCTCCTTTCTTTTTCTTTGTTTTTGTCTCTGGCCGACCGGTTCTGGTGGCTGCCGGTCCACCAAGTCGACCCTCCACCGCTGCTTTTGGTCCCCCGCACTTGTTTCCCCCTTTTCTTAAACAAATCGATCCCCATTGCTCGTTGTCCCCCTCCCCTGTTTTTTTTTTTGCGTCGGTCGGTCCCTCCAAGCGGGTCTGCAACTGAGTTGCAGACCCGGTTCGGACCGGGTCGGGTCGGGTCTGACCCGACCGGCCCGGTTCGACCAATTTTGCAAAATTGGGCCCCAAATCGACCACTTTTCATGAAATTGATACCAAAATCGGGTTCCTTGACATGTTTTCCATCAAATAGGGGTATTTTTGTGAACCAATTGGTTGAAATTTAGTGAAAACCCCAAATTGTCCCTAGGATCCGAAAATTATTATCGCCAAATTGAGGGCCCAAACGATCAAATTAGTCCAAATTAAGGCCACCAGTGGATTCATCATGATGAAAACCATAGGGTAGAGGTGTTTAATTTCAATGGGTATGCCCGTATGAAATTTAATTTCAAGAATTGCGAAACCGGGGACTAAATTGAAAGATTTTTATGCAATTAAGCCCTTTTGGTTAAAATTGATCAAATTAGAGGGCCAATTGACCTAATTGCATTTCAAGACTTTAGAATCTAATGTCATAGCTTATGAAAAGTGAGAATCGAAAATTAAAGGACTCGAAAGGGAATTGTTAGGCTCGGTTCGGGTTTATGTCTGTGAAGGAACATAGTGACCCGAGCCGAATTTTCAAGATTTAAAGTGACAAACTTGAAGAGGAAATTAAAAAAAAATTATTGAATATTTTTGTGTATTTTTCTGACCACGAATGGTATTTTTCTGATTTTTTGGTATTTTTAATAATTAAATAAATTCAAAAAATTATTAAAAATTACGAAAAATATTTTTTGTTCAAAATTGCCTCTTGAGACTAGGCCAAGGCTTCCAAAGTTGATTTTACAATTTTATGATTTTTTTGCTATTTTTAATTAATTTTTAGAAATAAAAATCACAATAATAGATGGTGAAAAATTAGGTGTCAACAGCTGCCCCTCTTTGAGAGGAATCTCGTTAGAGGTTTCTCTCAAAGATAAGACGACACCTGATTCTTAACCGGCTCAACTGGGAAAAAGAAATGCTATGACATTGAATCCTTAAGGCTCTTTGATGAAAGCTCAAATTAACCCTCGGTTCGCTCTAATAATTTGGACATGGGCCGGAGTGAGAGAGGCTTACCTGAAGCTCACCTGTCGGATGCTGCCGGTTGCGACGGCTTTCAAGAAGATGCCTAGGACTTGTCACAGAAAATCCTAGGGAGATTAAGCTTTGACTTGTATGGTAGGTCATACCATTATGAGATTCCTAACTGGTAGGAACCTAAGGAAGGCGCATCCCACACTTTGGGATTTGCCAAGGGTTTTGATCTGCATGGTGGATCGGACCTTTGTGTCGATCCTTATGGCGGTATTTACTAATGAGTTGACCCTTATGGCGGTTTCTACCATATTTTTGACCCTTTAAGCGGTTTCTACCATTGTTTTGACCCTTTAGGCGGTTTCTACCTTTGTTTTGACCCTTTAGGCGGTTTCTACCCTTGTTTGACCCTTTAGGCGGTTTCTACCTTTGTTTGACCCTTTAGGCGGTTTCTACCTTTGTTTTGACCCTTCAGGCGGTTTCTACCTTTGTTTGACCCTTTAGGCGGTTTCTACCTTTGTTTTGACCCTTCATGCGGTTTCTACCTTAAGTTGACCCTTCAGGCGGTTTCTACCTTGAGTTGACCCTTCATGCGGTTTCTACCTTGAGTTGACCCTTCAGGCGGTTTCTACCATCGATTTGCTTTGAAAAGGGGTCTCATGACGAGGGTTCTCCACGTCCGATGAGACTGCCTGATTTTTTTTTTTAAAAGGGGTCTCATGACGAGGGTTCTCCACGTCCGATGAGACTGCCTGAATTTTGAAAAGGGGTCTCATGACGAGGGTTCTCCACGTCCGATGAGACTGCCTGAATTTTGAAAAGGGGTCTCATGACGAGGGTTCTCCACGTCCGATGAGACTGTTTGATATTTGAAAAGAGGTCCTAGGACGAGGGTTCTCCACGTCATGCCAGGACTGTTTGATATTTTTGAAAAAGGGATCCTAGGACGAGGGTTCTCCACGTCAAGCTAGGACTGCTTGATTTTTGAAAAGGGGTCTCATGACGAGGGTTCTCCACATCTGATGAGACCGCCTAAATTTTGAAATGGGATCACATCCTCACCCCTTCTTTTGAAAGATCCCGAAATTTGTCGGGAATTCAGTTTTGAAGCAGTGAAAGATTTTATTTTGACAAAACTTCAGTTGAGTCTGTTGAGACGACATTCTGGAAGCTGTGTTCTCCAGGTATCCTGTAGAAAGTTCAAACCTGCGTGCTCCACTCCACGGAGCAAATATTTTTCTGGGATTTGGGGTTTCCAAGAATCCTGCAGAAGTTCGAGCCTGGAAGATTTTTCTTCACCAAGAAAACGTTAGTAATCTTTGGGAAGGCCACGGCTGTCCATTTGACAAAACCGTATGTTTTAAGTTTTAATCATGAAATGTGCATTTTGATGCTGGAGGTTATCCAAAGCATTCTTGCAACATGCAAATGTGATCACAAATCCCTTGCACGGAAAATCTGGATCAATTAGTTTGAAAATTCCAAAAAGAGTTTGTTCAAAACATCAATTGGAATATTTCTCGACAATGAGGTCTCCTCACTTGTTTTGAGATAATGGTTTTTATAGGGGATGCACTCAATTCCCTACTAACCTGTGCCTAGGTTTTAGGCTCATTCGCAGCGCATACATTTTGATCGGTCGGGAGGTCTTCCACGGGACCGTAATGTTGGGCTTGGTTATTGATCTTCAAGGGGGGGCTCACTTTTGAGTCAAGGTCATTGAATGAAATTTTTCACCATTGTTGATACATGGATTTTGATCGGTCTTCTCTAGTTTATTTTCAAAAAAAATAAAAATAAAAAAAATAATAATAATAATATATTGAAAATCCATAAAAATTAATATGATAAAAAAAAGGAAAAAGAAAAAGAAAAGAAAAGATGGCGATGGTGTTATAGAGAGAAGGGAAATAATAATAAAAATTTTGGAAGGAGTAGAGGACAGCAAGTCTGTCGTCCACCATGCAAAAGAGAAAAGAAAGAAAGATTAAAAAAAAAAGATGGGAGGTCCATTGGCAAAGAAAAAGGGAAGTTGGCGGTGGAATCAGGAGGTAGCCGTCCTTGTTAAAAAAACTGGCCAAGATCGAGGAGACAACCCCCGTCGTCCTCCTGATCTCGACGACCGACGTCGTCAACTCCCCAGGCCACCCCCCCCTCCAAAGATCCTCTCCATCATCTCAGCTGGACGCCATTCGAAGGAGCTGATGACCATTGTCCCCTGCTCTATTCAGCCGCGCCGCTCCTGTGCGAGCTTCTCCGCCGTGGCCCGTTCGTCATCACCGCCTCCTCCGGCTTCCGTCCCGACATCACCACGCCTCACCCGACCTTCTTGACTTACCGTCGTGCTGCCAACAGTTCACAAGTAGGAGCCAACGTACATCGCCGAGCTCCGTCTCCCATCACTTCCATCCGCGGGACCAGCAGCCACCACGAGTCCTTGCAGCGGCCCAGATCGTTCGTGGTTCAGCTTGTTCGAGGGAACTGGACAACCAGGGATCTCGGCAACAACGAGCTTGCCAAGTCCGCGAACAAGTCTCGAGCCTTCCGACGTCGGACCCGAACTCGTCGCGGCCCCCCAACGAGCTCTCCTCAGCCGCGCAGGCCTGACATCCACCATTTGGAGCTATCCGGTTCTGGTCCGGATCACCCTCAGCTTCTTGACACTTCTGGTGGCTGTCCCGACGTCGAGTTGTCGCTGCTCGGTTGCTCAGAGTTGCGGTCCAGCCATTTGTGGCCGCTGCTTGGTGCCGGCGCGCACTGTCCGAGTTCATCATGAACGGGTTCAAGCCGGAGGCCGCGCCGGTTCACGGGAGCTGGTCTTGAGCCCGCGGTGTGAGAAGGGTGGTTTGTGTTGATCCCGGCGTCGACGCAACCCAACCGCCTGTACGCCCATGCGCGGCATCGTGCGGCGCGGCGGGGAACGATACGCAGAGCAGAGCGGTCAGTGCTCCTTGTTTCAGGGTCGATGCTGGTGGAGCTCCGCGGCTTCGATGGCGACCTTCCTGTGGATCCGCGGGTCACGGGAGCTGAGGTAGACTTGGGTTCGGTTCGCTGTCATGAAGAAAGTGGACGTCCAACGTAGGAGACGATGAACAGTAAGGTAAGGTTTTTCTTGTTGGGTTAAGAACATGAGTAGTTTGGCCTTGTAGGTTATTGGGCCGGCGTTAATGCGGGTGGAAGAAAGGAATTGGGCTTAGGCGGATTACTTTAGTGGGCTTAAAGAAAGGAATTGGGCTTAGGCGGATTAATTTAGTGGGCTTAAAGAAAAGAGTGGGCTTGGGTTCCTTGGCGAATTGGACCCGGTTCGAGTCTTCTTTCCTGGTCCGGGTTAGGCCCAGCGACTTGATCCAGGTTCGGGCCCAAGAGTCCTATCCGGATCCGACCATTTTAATTAAGTGATAATTAATTAAAAAATAAAAAAAAATAAAAAAAAAACTCAATAAAAAATAGAAAATCAAAAAAATTCTAAAAATTTCTCAAAAATCCAAAAAAATAGGAAATGACCATAATCAATTGGCCATGGAGTATTTTGAGTAATTCGGTCTCCAAATCTTCCAAAAATGACGATTTTGCCCTTCGGGTTAATCGTCCCCCAAATCTTCCCATTTTACCCTGGTTCCAAATCATTCCTCATCTAAGCCCTTATGGCTGTACTAGGGAACCGTTGATTTGAATTGACGTGCATTGATGTGATTTATTTATGTACTTGATTGCGCTTTCATTTAAATTGATTGTGATTGATAGGAATAGTCTTCCAATCTGCATGAACCCTGAATCAAGCCTACCCCACCTAAGATTGCACCCGCATGAACTCCTAGTCAGGAAAATCACTCACGTTAGGTACCGAAAGGGCGTTGGTAATGATACCGACGTAACCAAGTCCCCGAACCCAAAATCTCTGGTTCCGCAGAACTGATCGATCTCTCCCAATCGGTCAGTAAGGTTTCCGGTCTACCCTCCAAGAAAGACCGGGTGGCGACTCCAAATGCATGCACAAGTTATACATGCCACCACGACCACACTGAAGGTCGAAAGCGATCGACTCTTATCGTCGAATCCCTCAAAAATATTCCCGCCGCGATTTGGTATGGGCCTGGGAGGGCCCGCGCCGATCCAAGGCCCGCGATCGGTAATCCATTAGCCGCGTCCGCCTTCGGACGGGTCGCGACAACCATCTGCTTCGGGTTTACAAGTCAAGAACCCTGCAAAATGAGAAAGAAATAGTCTTGCTCGTACTTCTCTGAGCTAAGCTATATGTTAACCCAAGTGTCTTAGTCAGAGAAGACTGTTTCAGGGTTATGATGTTGGTAGGATTGGGGACCGAAAAAGGCTTGTTTTTGGCCCAGAATTTATGAGGGGATTGACATTGGTGATCATTGCAAACTTGTCACCTGTGTTTTCCATTTTGCATCTTCAATTTTTGAGGCGTGCAACCGCTTTTGAGGTGTGCACAAACTCTTTAGAGAGCGTCTCTTGTTGCGTTCAGAGAGCGACTCTCTCTATGTATTTGTTCTGCGCTTGGCACCATTTGGGGAGCAGCCCTTTTGGATTTGGCTCCTTCATGGATTTCTTCTTTTCCCAACTAGGCTTCATTGTGGATCAATCAAACAGCTTATGCGAGCATCGGCCTTGCTTTTACCAGGCACTTTGCTTTTTCTTTTCTGATGCTGGGGATTTTCTCTCTTTTTTTTTTTTTTTGAAATCCCACTTTTTCTCATCTTCAAGGGATCATGTTAGACATATGATCGAAAGTCTAAACATGCTTTGACCATAAACCCAGGAATTTCTTTGTAATCCCTTAGTCTTGAGCTCTTCCATTTCTGAAGTGATGCTGCATTCATCTTGAAATGTGCAATGATCACCAACGGGTTTATGAAACGAATTTGCAGGCTCAACTTGGCTGTGCAAAGGATATGGTGTGCGGGATAGAGAAATGAATGCTTCTCGTCATCCTATGGCATTTGGATTACCATATAAACAACACACAAAGATTAATGTTAGTCTGAGCAAGAAAATTTCTAACCATTTTCTCCCGATGCCGCTGGACTCACCTCCCTTTTGCCCCGATGTGGGATGGTTCTTGACAGGGTTAAGAATGAAAATCGCCGTTCAAAGGGGTTATCAACGGTCACCTGTAGGGGGATATGAAACGAATGCCTCCGTCGTCCCAACCCATGTAATCGTTGCAAATGGTCCCTACCTCCGTAGACCCAGATTTTGCTATCTGCCCACTCCACTCATCTCTCGGGTGTGTGTTGGACGTGTTTGGACTTAGGCTTTGCCTCTCGTCTTTTGAGAAAACATCCTTTTGAAAAATTTGAACCATTGATTGGAAAAAATCTCTTTCATTTTCTCCAAAAATTTTACCCGTCAAAGGGGATTTTATGATGCCCCATGCATGTTCTTATTCATGTTCAGACAACCTCCTGTTTTAAAAACATGAATGCCAATGAAGTTTGAATTCTATGTCTTTTCTAGACATTAGATTCTGAAAGCTTTTCTTTTTCTCTATGTTTTTTTTATTTAACATCTTCAATGGATTGGGGAAAGGGATACTTACCTGTCCCCCGCGGCTGGAGATCCCTGAAAATGCGGAAGAAACATGTTATTGTACGTTCACGAATTTTTCAAAAATTTAGAACGATACAATTTACCCTTGGTCATGTATTCCAATGGGTAATACATGGGATGTGAAAACCTGTTTCGCCTTGTTGGCGAGCCCCTGTCAAAGACGAGAACCGTGTGTTAGTTTGCATTCCGAAATTCGAGACAAATTGGAACGAAACCGCCTTGTTCTTGCTTTGCGTTTCCATTTGAGCACAAACGCGCAGCTTGCAGAAATTGGCCATCTATTTTGTGGCCATGATTCCTCCGTTTGGTTGGCGATGAATCATTCTCAAGGATTTGCCCCAAAGGAGATCCATTTGTGTTTTTGGACGCATTCCAGCGCCATTCTTCAGAGTTCCTTTTATTCAAGGAAAAAGGGAATTGTTATCGGAATGCATGTCAAAGCATGAAGTGTGGAAGCGATACTTTTTACCCTCCACTCGATCTTATAATAAAAGACCATTTCTTGGAGTGCCGACTCCCAAGGTCAATAGCTTTATTCGCCTCCTCGTTGGCGAGTTCTTTTCTTTTGAGGCTTTCGGTGCCAACGACTCCCTGTTAAATGAGTAAAAACTCATGTTAGGCATGTGGTCTTCGAAGACCAAAATGGAACGATACAAGGTTACCGTTCACCCATATTCATATCTTGGGTTTAATTCTGATGCGGACGATTCTACAGTTGCGTCCATTGATTTTGCCAGAGAAGAAACGTTATTCTTTGTCCGGCGCACAAATGATTCGCTTGCCCCAGTTGGGCGTGATTTGTCGTAGCTAGGTGACGCTTGCCCCAGCTAACTCCCTTTTGCATTTTGCTGCATTGACGCATTCAGGCTATTTGACATCCGCAAAAATGGGTTTACTCGTGATTGAGTACTTCAACAACCCGCTCTGGTCACTTTTGGCGTCCAAGATGGTGGAAATTCTTCAGTGGTCCCATTCATTCTCGTCATCACCTGCAAGAATGAGGAACCATATCAACTCGTGAACCAGTCAATCCGATTTGGAACGGATACAACTTTTTCGATTTAGGGAGAGCCAATCCTAATTAGGTTGCTCCCTCTTCATAATTTGATTCAATTTGTCATTGCAATCCCAATGGGTGACATCTGCTGAAGGCACATTTCTTTCCGTCTTATAGGGAAGACAAATTTTCCTTCGTTTGTCTTTGACCATCCTATCATGTAGACAAAAGACATAAAGGTCCCCATCAGGTATAATATTCGAAGGGCTTATTGGAACGATTGCAGTTTCACCACCGTTCCATGGTCATCTTGCATGTGATCGGATGAGGACATTTTCGACAAATGTAGGCCATGTAAAACATGTCCCTCGTGTCTATCCACAAATGGATTTTCCTTCTCTACCTGTTTTTCACCTGAGAGGAAAAGATAGGAAATATTATGCCAGTATCTGATTGAAAATTAATTAGGAACGACACGTCTTTACACTTGCCCCGGCTGCCCCGGTTAAAAGGTATTTGTCCTCATCAGTTGACTCTCCAGGGTGGTCCCGCGCTTTTCCATGCCATCCTGATTCGTTTAAACTCGCGATTGATTCTTCATACAAGTCTTTGGATTTTGATTCATAAGCGGCGCTGAATGACCTTTTGGTTTCGAGGTGTACCAATCATTCACATACATGCGCATGAGACCAGTGAGGTTTGACTCTAAAAATCAAAAGATCGGCCTTGGTACCTAAGGCCAAGGTTCCCTTCTCGAGTTCTAGAAAGAGCAGATTCCATTGCACAACTATCGTTGCATTGGGGCTCGATCCATAGTTCAAAATGAGCGGAATTGAAAAGTGGATCACCCCGTGTTTTTCCTCACGGAGATTCCATTTTCAATCCATTCTATTGTTTTCCTATAGGCGGCGCCCGGGGTTTTAGGCGCGATCGTGTGTGTTCATGTGTTGTGAGTATCACAATGCAAGTCATGCACGACAGTTTATCAATCAGCGCTTCAAATCATCTACACAGCATACATTCCTACGCCAACCTGCATAAGGCAATGTTAATCACAGACTACCCCCCTTATCACTCCAATCTGCAAAAACATATATCACCTATTATAAGCGGACTTACCTCACCTTCAAGAGCGCCTGCAGGGTTAGAAATATCACTCAGCATTTTAATTACGGCCTAAGTCCACTTGAGGTCTAGAATCATTGGTTCTAGAACAGTCCCCAGCGGAGTCGCCAGCTGTCGCGACCCATCCGAAAGCGGACGCGGCTAATGGATAACCGACCTCGGGTCTCGGATCGGCGCGAGCCTTCCCAGGCCCATACCAAATCGCGGCGGGAGTATTTTTTTTAAAGGATTCGACGATAAGAGTCGATCGCTTTCGACCTTAGCGTGGTCGTGGTGACATGTGCAACTTGTACATGCATTTGGAGTCGCCACCGGTCTTTCTTGGAGGGTAGACCGGAAACCTTATTGACCGATTGGGAGAGATCGATCAATTCTGCGGAACCAGAGATTTTGGGTTCGGGGACTTGGTTACGCTGGTGTCATTACCAACGCCCTTTCGGTACCTAACGCGAGTGATTTCCTAGCTAAGAATTCATGCAAGCGCAATTTTGGGTGAGGTAGGTTTGCTTCAGGGTTTCATACAAATTGGAAGACTATTCCTATCAATCACAATCAATTTAAATGAAAGCGCAATCAAGTGCATAAATAAATCATATCAATGCACGTCAATTCACATCACATGGCCTCCTAGTATAGCCATAAGGGCTGAGGGAAGACATGATTTAGGACCGAGGTAAAATGGGAAGATTTGGAGGCGATTTAGCCCGAAGGGCAAAATCGTCAATTTTTGGAAGACGATTCGCCCAAAGGGCGAAATCGTCATTTTTAAGAATGATCGGGTTCAAAACACCCGGGATGAGCCTTGGCCAATTGATTGTGGCCATTTCCTATTTTTTGAGATTTTTCTAGAATTTTTAGAATTTTTTTGGAAGACGGTTTGCCGGCAGGGCAAAATCGTCATTTTTGGAAAGACCGGGGGTCGAAAGACCCGGAACAGGTCATGGCCAGTTGAATGTGGCCATTTCCTATTTTCTGGAATTTTTTTTAAAATTTTTAGAATTTTTTTTTGGAAGACGGTTTGCCGGAAGGGCAAAACCGTCATTTTTGGAAAGACAGGGGGGGTCGAAAGACCCGGAACAGGTCATGGCCAGTTGAACGTGGCTATTTCCTATTTTCTGGAATTTTTTTAGAATTTTTAGAATTTTGTTTTGAGTTTTTTATGATTTTCCAATTTTTATTGAATTTTTGAATTTATTATTATTATTATTATTATTATCTGAATTTTTTTTCTCCGGACCGGGTCAGACCCGGCCCAAGCCCCTCGGGCGTCCGGCCCAGACCCACGGCCGAAACCGGCCCCGCGGAAACGACGCCGTTTTTGATTTATTGATTTTTTTATCATTTTCTTAATTTATTAGAAAAGAAAAAGCAACGGACACACCAGATTGTGCCACGTGGCCACTTGTGGTGCGTTCGATCTCTAACAAGATCAGACGCTCCTCGGGGAACCACGTGGCCCAATCTGAGCCGTCCGATCTGAATTTTTTATATTATTCGGAAATCCTTTATAAATTCTGAAAATATTTTAAATTATCCGAAAATCCCAGATCGCGACACGTGGCGAAGCCACGGCCGTCCGATCTGGGCGTTTATTTATTCGGACGTGGCCCCCCCACGCTGACGTGGCTGCTGACGTGGCAAGCCACGTCAGCGTTGACTGGTCAACGCCTGATCAGAGCCGCCGGAGAATCACCGCTGCCTCGCCGGAGACCCCAAACCGACGTAAAAACCTCCATTTTGAGCCCCGATTTCGATACCTGTCGAACCCCCTCAATCCCCATATCAATATCCAACGACGACATGGCGAAAGCAACGCCGGGAACCGACCAAACGGGCGTCGTCCGAGCCGGCGCCGGCGAGGTTTTTGCAGAAAATTTTTTTTACTCTAAGATCGATTTTGGACGTTCAAATGGCATCAAATGGGTGTCAAGAAGCTTGCCTGAGTTCATTTGAAGTTCGCCGACCGCCCTTCGCGCCAGACCGAACTCCATGCTCGGATAAACCTCGGCGAGCTTCGGCCCCGATTCCCCGGTACATTTCAATGCAAAAAGAAGACGAGCACGGGCTTAGAACAAGATCTAATGAGGCTTAAGGGTGAGTTTAGCACAAATAGAGCGCGTGAGAGGCTCGGCCGAGGCTCGGGAATTCGAATGCCCATTTAGGCATTTCGTCAAACAGATTCCGTGCGGATAAGAAAAGGGTAGTCGGGGAGTAAAACCGACCTGTCATGGGCTCGGCCACGCCCAAGAATGTCTTCGTGATGATCGGTCCGGGCTACTGAAGTCTCGAGGAAGCTCCTTCGATGCCGGTTGCCCCAAAAAAAAGCTTCCCCATTTTCTCTCGGCCAGAACTTTTTCCCCTCGCCGAGCTCCTTTCTTTTTCTTTGTTTTTGTCTCTGGCCGACCGGTTCTGGTGGCTGCCGGTCCACCAAGTCGACCCTCCACCGCTGCTTTTGGTCCCCCGCACTTGTTTCCCCCTTTTCTTAAACAAATCGATCCCCATTGCTCGTTGTCCCCCTCCCCTATTTTTTTTGGCGTCGGCCGGTCCCTCCAAGCGGGTCTGCAACTGAGTTGCAGACCCGGTTCGGACCGGGTCGGGTCGGGTCTGACCCGACCGGCCCGGTTCGACCAATTTTGCAAAATTGGGCCCCAAATCGACCACTTTTCATGAAATTGATACCAAAATCGGGTTCCTTGACATGTTTTCCATCAAATAGGGGTATTTTTGTGAACCAATTGGTTGAAATTTAGTGAAAACCCCAAATTGTCCCTAGGATCCGAAAATGATTATCGCCAAATTGAGGGCCCAAACGATCAAATTAGTCCAAATTAAGGCCACCAGTGGATTCATCATGATGAAAACCATAGGGTAGAGGTGTTTAATTTCAATGGGTATGCCCGTATGAAATTTAATTTCAAGAATTGCGAAACCGGGGACTAAATTGAAAGATTTTTATGCAATTAAGCCCTTTTGGTTAAAATTGATCAAATTAGAGGGCCAATTGACCTAATTGCATTTCAAGACTTTAGAATCTAATGTCATAGCTTATGAAAAGTGAGAATCGAAAATTAAAGGACTCGAAAGGGAATTTTTAGGCTCGGTTCGGGTTTATGTCTGTGAAGGAACATAGTGACCCGAGCCGAATTTTCAAGATTTAAAGTGACAAACTTGAAGAGGAAATTAAAACAAAATTATTGAATATTTTTGTGTATTTTTCTGACCACGAATGGTATTTTTCTGATTTTTTGGTATTTTTAATAATTAAATAAATTCAAAAAATTATTAAAAATTACGAAAAATATTTTTTGTTCAAAATTGGCTCTTGAGACTAGGCCAAGGCTTCCAAAGTTGATTTTACAATTTTATGATTTTTTTTGCTATTTTTAATTAATTTTTAGAAATAAAAATCACTATAATAGATGGTGAAAAATTAGGTGTCAACAAGCATCACATAGAAATGAGAATGTATGAGAAAGTGTCACAATATTTGCTTATTTTACACTTGACAGAATAGCCTATTCAAGTCTAGGACGCTTGAGGTCTAAGGTATCATCATCATCCCAGTATGGATTCCCCTCTTCAGTCTGGGGCTCGTCATCTTCTGAATATGACAGCGGTCCCATGTCTTCGGGTACGTACGGCTCTATTCCAGGTACATATGGTACGATGTATTCGGGTACGTATGGCTCGACAAGGCTCCGTCTGGTCGCTTTAAAGTGCTGAATGTATTCTGTAGTGGCTCTATGAATGTTTTCTTCATGAGTCATGTTTTCTGGCCAACTTATTTCTTCGGCTTGCGAATTCTTCAAGGAGCGGATGATGGATGTCACCTTGGCTTCAAACTGTTTCTTCTCTTCCTCCATGAGAGTCTTGCTCGGTATGTCAAAAGAAAAGATATCAGGTTGTGGTGGAGAAGGGATCCCTTATAGCGCCCCAAACTGTCGTATCACCCTCTTCGGATAGTATGCGGTAGCGCCCGTGAATCCTAGCAAGGGGACTGGACCTTTGTCATCGCAGGCCAATCTGACTTTGCCCAGGGTTGGTAACCTTAGCCGCCATCGGAGCTGTTCGGGCTTTAGAACTTTAAGGAAGTTTTTCCACTCTATGAAGTTGAACTTAGGAATACGTGTATGTGTTCTGACAAAGGTTTTGAGGGGATGTGCATCAGGGCTGATTTCAGTGAAACCCATGGGGATGTGAAATTGTCTGATATGGGATGTGAACCACATATACAGAAGATCACTAGAAGCTCTAAAGAGTCCCTTTTTATTTTTCTTGAAGCGATTTAAAGAAAGGAAGGTTTCGGCAAGGATGATGTTTGAGTAATCCCACCCACAACAGACTTGTCTGGCTACTATAGCCATGATAGGTCGAAGGTGACAGATGAGATTGGGAACAGCACAAAGCTGAAGAATGCCAAGACAAAGGCTCTACCAGATTTGGTCCCTTTAGCGGCAGGGAGGCGGGAAAATCGGTCTATAAGGAAAGATAGGGAGATTCGTCCAGAATTGCTTTTTGCATCTGTTTTGACTTCGTTTAGGCTTGTGTCAAGGAATTCAGCCACATGACTCAAGGGTTCAAATCCTATGGGGGGTCGATCGAGTGTGTGAGTGAACTCAACTCCGATGACGGCACCGTATTCCTCGATAGTGGGAGTAATCTCCAGTCCTTCCATGCAGAATGTAGCGGTGGTAGGATCCCAATAGAGCGCCATGGCTTGGATAAAGGCAGGTGGACACTCAACCTTCAGCAGGTCTAACAGGTATCCTAGTCGGGATTCAGCATACTTCTGGCTGGCTTCGCTCATGCTATCCCACCATGATTGGAGTTCGGCCCGGGGAACTTTGAACACTTGAATATCATTCTTTCCCATCAAGTCTAAAATATGCAAATGATTTTTAAAAGTCAATCGTCGGAAATTACTTTAAAGACATGATTATGCAGATGCCATGAGATATGCATGGGCTAACTTAATTGCATAGTTCATTTTGAAGAAATGGAAATTAGGACCTTTTTCAGGTCTCGAAGGCCTGACTTAAAGCCTAATTTGAATTTCAGGGAAGTGAATTATGCAATTTAGTCAGGTTCACTCAGTGACTAGAGGAAACAGCAATGTCACATTCCATTGGTCAATACATCAAATGAACAAAGTGGAAAGAACTTTTATTACAATCAGGATGCTAATGAAAGAAAGGTAGAGAAAGATTCTTCAAACAAGAAAGCCATAAAAGGCCTATGGGATGTGAGGATCTAAATCACTCTTGACAGTCAGTCGGGAACCTTCCTTCAATCAAGTGTAGGGGAGTTATCTTCAATGTTCTGGTCGAAAGGTCGTAGTTCCTCTGGCCATTCTCTGGTCCACGGTGTGACGACTTCAGGAGCCTCCTCGGGTTTCACCTTCTTGAGTGTGATACGCTTTGGCTTTGTCTTGGTAGCATGACGTCTTCTTTTTCCCCAAAAAGTGATCACGGGTACACTTTCTTTGGTCAGTAGTTTGGCCTTCCGACGGGCATATGCCTCCCTGGCCAACTGGTTGCGACGCTGTCTCCTCATCTCCAGATAATTCTTGAACATCTCGTCTGCCTCTCGCTTAAATCTGAGGTCATCGACATAGTAACGGGTTTGGCAATCTTCGGCGTATCCCAACTTACGTCCAGTCAGTTCTCGGCCATGCACGAATCTGGTGAAGTGTAGCCTTGTGTTTGGTCCAGGGCGAGTGACTTTCCTCAGGTACTCGAAGGTTACCAACTCTGTCGAGCTCTTAAGGAACAACGACATCCTACCCTATTACCATTGCCGTTTCGATTAGTCACTTGAGTGATTTTCGTGATGCGAATGCATATGAATGTATGTAATGTGTACGTTATATTATGGAGCGGGGAACAATAAAGTACATTGAAAATAAATGCCTTACCAACCATACTTGGAGGGAATGTAGAATGTTCCCCTGTATCAATGGGTGGTTTTAGGTATACCAACCATTCATAGACACGCGCATGAGACAAGTGGGTATACTCTAAAAATCGAAAAATCAGGTGAGGAACCTACGGCTCAGGCTCCCACGATCCACATGAGGCAGATTCCTCCCCAAGGGTACCCACCCAAGAGGGCTAGATATCGCCAATGCATATGGTAGGTGGGAATGAGTATGAAAGTCTCAAGTGCCATCAAACACAAGATCATTTTCGCACCCCTTCCCTATCTAAGGTAACCTAGAGGTGGTTGCAGTCGGGGTTTGACCGCCAGTGTGTGCAATGTGTCGTGATCATCACAATGCAAAGTCATGCACATCAGTTTGTATCAAAACACTGCTTCAGTATGTGAATAAAAATAAACATACATTCCCAACTCCAACCTGCAGGAAAAAATGTCAACAATCACTCCACCCCTTATTTCTCCAATCTGCAAAAACATCTAACACAATGGTTATCATACGTACCTCACCTTCGAGAGCATCTGCGAAAAACAAGGTCAGATAAACCAAACAACTTTTTAATCGACTCAAGTCCTCTAGGATTCGTAACAAGAGATTCTGGTTTAGAATAAGTCCCCAGCGAAGTCGCCAGTCTGTCGCGACCCTCTCGCGAGCCGGTTGAATCTGGGCTAGCGGAGGTTAATGGGCCATTTGATGTTGTATGATCGGACGCGGGCCTCTCCCAAGGTCCATTACCCAAATCGCAACTGCTGGATATACGTGGTTGACCTTTAGTGTGGTCTAGGGACATGTGAAAAGTATACATGCCAAGGAGTCGCCACCAATCGTTTCGCGGAGGGTACGATCGGAAACCCTATCGAATAGTTGGGAGTGGTCTATTCGATTCTACGTGAACCAGAGAATTGGGTTCGGGGACTTAGTTACGCCAACTGTCAGAGTTGACGCCCTTTTGGTACCTAAGCTGAATGGTTTATCTGATCCTAGGATTTCATACAGACGAGTGGGGTACAGATCTTAAATCTAGGAGTTCATGGAGATGGGAATTACTACCCAATCACTCACAATCAAGGGAAATAAGTGCGCAAATCAAGGATCCAGTACATGCGGATAAAACACATGAAAGCAGCATGGCATCCTTAATGAGGCCCTATTAGCCTAGAGAAGTATCAATCAAGAATTAAGAGTGATTTGGGCATGATTTGCCCATGAGGGGCAGAATCGTAATTTTGAATAATTCGGGGAGAATTTACCTTGAAAGGGTAAATCTGTCATTTTAGATGAATTGGGAAGTCAAAAGACATGGGAAATAGGATTGGCCATCAATCCAATCTATTTCCTATTTTTCGGGAATTTCCAGGATTTTTCTGGAATTTAAAAGTGATTTTACCCTCGGAGGGGTAAAGTCGTCATTTTAGACAAAGATGAGAACTGAAAATCTCAAATATTAGGGTTGGTCGTCCACTTGACCCAAACCCTAACTTTAAGCAATTTTCAGAACTCGATTGAGACAAGAAAGACGATTTTCCTATTGAAGGGAAAAATCGTCATTTTGATAAAAGAGGCGGGACTCGAAAAACCCAAACCTAAGAATTGGTCGCCTACCGGACCCTAATTCTTACCTTGGCATTATCGGTTTTATCTTGCATACACAGCAGAGGCAACTTACCCCTAAAGGGTAATGTCGTCAAGTCTCGGAAGAACGGATAAGAAACCCCAAAAATAGGGTTGACCAGTTGTCTGTGGTCAACCCTCAATTTTTGGGGGTTTCTGGAGTGTCTAGGATTTTTCCACAATTTTTTCACATTTTTTTTGGAATTTTCTGGAATTTTCTAGCATTGTTTTGGATTTTCTAAGATTTTTCTGATTTTTTTATTTTTTAAAATCATTTTCTAATTTTTTTATAAAAAATATATATATATATATATTATTCGGACCGGGTCGACCCGACCCACTTGGGTCGGGACCCGGCCCAGACCCGAACCCGCGCGGACCACGGCTCTAAAACGACGTCGTCTCATGTTTTTTTATTTTCGGTTTAATTGGATTTAATCCGACGATCCCTAATGAACCGCGTGGCTAATCCACATCCATCGGATGGTCTGACTAGAACCTACGGTCTAGATTAAAAGAAGACTCGCCCAGGACCGTCTGATTGACTTACTAAAACCTACGGCCACGATTAAAACCTAAGACTCAATCTAAACCGTCTATTCATACTAATCTAAACGACGTCGTTTACTAACTAACCCATACGGCGCCGTTTCAACCAATTTTTATTTTCTGATTAAAATCATTTTCGAATTATCCTAATTTCTAATCCGACGACCATCATTTATTAGACTCGATTAATCTCAGCCGTTGAATCTTCCTATTCGAATAACAGCCCCCAACGGCCGAGCTGACTGGACCGATACGTGGGCTAATGACCTATTGCCACCTAAGCGTTTTGACTCGTTGACTCGCCAAGTCAGCATCGTCTTCAACCTCTCGACCCCAGCGGAATGGACGGCTGAGGAGCTCCGACGTCGATCTAACGGTGAAGCCTTGATGAAATCGCGCGAAACCAACGCCAATCGACTCGCAATCGGCTCTATCCTAACATATCTAAGGATCGGAGCATATAATCCACAGAATCAAGAACATCATGCGAGTCGCCGAGTACGGCCATGGAAGTTCAATCACACAGACCACGCGAGATTAGATCAATTCATTCACAGATTGACATGGCAGGAGGTGCAGAAGACTTACCTCGAGCTCCGATTGAGCTCGCTCAGCCCAGATTTGGCTGGGCAAGGATAAACAGTGGTCGGCTATGGAGGCTAAGTTCGAAGACTCAATTCGGGTTGTTCGAACAAAATCAATGCAAAACCAAGATGCAGCGATGGTCAGTGATGTTCAGGGAGTGAAACGCACATAGTAATTGAAGGAATGGGCGAGAAATGCAAGAATCGCCATTGAAGCTCAGTATAAGAGTCGAAGCTCTGCCTCACCTGTTTTCGCGGGTTCCACGTGCGCTGTCGGCGGCGATCGACTCCAGGGACTTCGGACGACCTCCTAACGGCCTCGTGGAGCTTTGGTTTAGCCTGGGAAGGCCCAACCGGTACTCTGCAATTCGAGCTCAATTTCTCGACGACGGGGGTCGGAGAATGAGCTCTCTCTCGCGTTCTCTCTCTCTTGCGCGATTCAGTTTCTCTTTCCTCAACTGAATCAACCGTCCTTTGCTTCGCGAAGGCCCTCTGCTTTATATATCATTTTCAATTTTTGGGCGCCGAATCGGGTAGTTGAAACAGGCGACCTTCGCACGTGAGAACACGTGCGAAATGGTCACCGGCGACCGGCTTCTAACGGGCATCAAGTGGCAATTCCGTTCGGGGTCTTTGGCGACTGCATTTGGCATGAATTTGGGTGGATTTCATCCAAATTCTGTCGTCGTTGACTTTCATGGGCGCCGCGGCCTTGACTGGCCGATTACTCTCCGTTCCGGCGGCCATTGGTCGTGATCTTGATGTCAATCGAAGGGGAATGTTGTGGCGAATGAAACTCCCACTAGTTCTTTTTTAATTGCCGCCGATTGTTTGGTCAATTTCCCTGTTGAAATCCAACCTTGCACTGTTCATTTGTGCGCAGGCTTGATGAAGATGATGACACTGTTCTGGACCGGTTCGACCGGTCGGACCGGCGGTCTGACCGGTCCGAACCGGTTCCAATTTGGGATTTTCAAAATTAATCCAAATCTGTTGGGAATTTTTGCAATTAAATTTCAGAATTGAGTTTAGGTCATGGATTTTATCTAAAAATGTGGTTTTGCCCAAAATTTCACCTCAATTTCTATAAAAACCTCAAATTTCTATTTAATTGCAAAATTAGGAATTGTGCAATTGAAGGTTCAAATGACCAAATTGGGTCAAATTACCTATCCCAATAGATTCAGAATGATAAAAATCATTGGGCAGCATGTTCAATTTGTAATGATAGCCCTTGAATTGAAAGTAATTTCAATTATGCTCAAATTCAAGGACTAAAATGCAATTAAGTTTGTAATTGAACAATTTGCCCGAACAATTAGGTCAAATTGAAATAGGGGACAATTAGATCGAATGTCAAGATCCTAAAAAATGCTAAAATTGCAAATTAAAAGACTCAATTGATATTTTTTCTCAAATTCAATAGTATGGGTTACAAAGGCACACCCATAATTGAATCCAATTTTGAATTTTTTTTTTGTGAGGTCAAAAATACAAGGGATTAAAAATAAAAATATTGGCTATTTTTTTTATATTTTTGTGACCTCAAATGCTATTTTTCTTGATTTTTTGAGTATTTTCCTATTTTCTAAAAATACTAAAAAATGTAAAAAATATGGAAAATTAATTTTTGGTCAAGAATGGTTTCTTGGGCTTGGACAATGCCACCAAAGTTGATTTTGTAATTTTTTGACTTTTTATGAATTTTTTGTGATTTTTCAAAAAATAAAACTGAAAAAGACTTGGTCAAAAATCAGGTGTCAACAAAGGTAATGCCTCTGCATTTTGTGTGACCATTTCTCAACCAACATATACTTTTTTTTTCTAAGATAGTGTTTAAGTCATAGCAGAAAGTCTTGGCATTTGTGCGAGATATGCACTGGTTCTTTCACACATTTTGTTCTCTTGATGCAGAGATGATTGATTAACACATCCAAAATGTTGTTGCTCTTTGCAATTTCTCCCTCTTGCTCAGTTTCTCTCCCTGGACCAAGTTGGTGCATACCTGTTTTATCTCTATCTAATGCTGGAACCCATCCATGTTTTTTTTGCAGACAATTCTGTCATCCACTGGGGATGATCTGTTAAATGCATGAAGACTCCAAGAGAAATGCTTGGTGGCCTTTTCTTGTACGTTATTCATTGTGCTTGTGAACCTAAAGAGAAGCACTTGGTTATCTGGCTGCAGCGATTAATTGTGCTCGCTCTTTTTCATCTTAATTTAAGGGCTGTGCTGCAACTTCTTTAGTTGGATGCCCAGTACCACTAGAATCTGTTATAGAACGGCGTCTGTCAAGTAAAGTCTGTATTTTCATGTGTGATCATGTGTTCCGTTTTACATGGCCTTGTTCTGCCACCCCTATTTCCTGTAACTCGAATTCAACGTCATTCGATATTTGTGTAATGGCTTTTGTGCCATACTTCTAGCCAATACTCACCATTGAGCAGGCAAAGGACCAAACTTCCCCAGTTTTCAATGTGAAGGGTGTAATATGGAACCCAAAAAAAAAAAAAACAAAAATCGAAAATCGAACCGAACCGAACTGATATTTTCAGTTTGGTTCGGTTCAGTTCGGACGGCCTTTTGTTCAATTCAGCGTATTTTCCAATGGTTCAGTTCAGTTCGGTTATTCAAATAACCTAACTGAAGTGAACCATTGACACCCCTAAATCTAATAAGGGAATGGAGCAAACTAGCTTCCTATTTCAGCAAGCTTCGAAGGTGAGATTTTCTCATTCAAACATCCCTCGAAGCATTATTAATCATGCTTGTTTGAGGTTTCCAGATCTCGCATCTTATAAAGATCTAGCTGGCCATTTGCCCAGAGTCGAGAACTCCTCGCAGGCTGCTGAAACTTCCAGAGAACTTAAAAAACGTCTCAAGATCTTTGTTATATTCGGAGGAAACACTTCTGAGAGACAAGTATCCCTCATGAGCGGCGCTAACATTTGGCTCAACTTGCAAGCGTTTGATGAACTTGAAGTAATCCCATGTTTGCTTTCTCCCTCAAATCAACTTTCATTGGGCACAGCTTTGAGTAGGAAGGATTTTGAGTTGAACTCATGGGTAGTTTGGTCTCTACCTTACTCCCTGGTACTAAGACACACAACTGAAACAGTTCTTGCCGCATGTATTGAGGCGATTGAACCATCGCGGGCTGCACTGACATCTCTTTTGCGGAAACAAGTTATTAGCGACCTCATGGAAGGTGAAACATAAGTGGTTTTTTTTCCCGCCTTTGGTGGCGTTCTTGTATTGCAGGAAATCATCGGGTTTAGTGAGCAACATGCACCATCCTGTGGTGATGCATGAATACGGGAATGGATTACCAGTAGAGAATGCGTGGATTGGCACAAGGGCTTATTGCTCTCAGCTTGTTGTTCCTGCGGTGTTCGAATTTATGAAGAGACCCGTGAAGGATTTGGTTGCCATCCCTGATAAGTTCGTTGTAAGCATGATGAACCAGTGCGGCCTGATCCTGTCGAAGCTCATGAAGCACGAGCACGGGTGGGTGTTCAGCGTCGACGCCGTGGGCTTAGGGCCTCACGATTACCACCAGATAATCAAGAACTCCGTGGATCTCGTTGCCGTGAAGTCAAATCTCGACAAGAACTTCTACCAATTGCCATAGGAGTTTGCGGCCGATGTAAGACTGGAAGCATGGTCAGGGGGCATAAATTCTGATGAAGGGTTTCAAGTGGGTGCTGGAATACTGTTTGCTTCAAGTCATAATTGTTTCAAGAGCATCGGACTTGTTGGAGGATATTTTGCTAGGTCAGTCACCGATCCAAGAGAATTACGAGCATTTGTTGCCGGTGGCATGCACTCGGGTGATCGAATAGAAAGAGATACCTGTCCAAAGCAAATTCGATGAAGAAGACGAGGGAAATTCAGGACGAGTTTTCATGCACCAAAAGCGTCTGATGTCGGGGCATTCCTGAAGACGTTGACGAGCTACTGATTCAATGAAAGCTTCTGACCGAATGCGAGTTTATCGATCGATATCGAAGTTCATTCATCGAATATCCACGTTCGTCGAAGGCCATTGATGATCTCTCATATTTTCGAGAGTAGTTGAATAGTTTTAGATTTCCAGAGTTTTTATTAAATATGATTTGTCTTCTCTAAGAATCAAGTCTAGTTCATTGGAATTTATTACGTTTCCTATTTTTCAAGAGTTTTTTGCATTTCCTAAGAGTTTTGTATTTCATTGAAGAGTCTCATTATTCAAGCTTGGAGAGTTGTCCCATGCTTGCCTCTAAAAGGATGGTACGATGAATGAGAATGGCATACTTCTTTTGATTATCGAGTTCAATTGAGCCTTTGTCTTGTTAATAAGAAGGTTTCTTGTTTATACTCTTATCCCTTATGTGGATTTTCTACGGGTGACAAGTATCATATCCTTTAGTTCCTCACTTGTATTACCTTCTATTTTGACGCAGCGTTCAGCGATAAAGAACAATCAAATCCTTGCTTAGAGAGAAAACTCGAAAATTCAATATTGATAATAATGTTCAGTCGTCAAAAATCCAAAAACAAGCTTATATAGAGTGTTAACCCTAATGACACCAAAAACCCCACTAAAAATAAAATTAAATTCGAAAAATACTAAAATAATTCAAAAGACCATCTAAACGATCTCGTATCGCTAAAATCCATCGTTAGTCAATGCCAAAGGCATTGAGTATTGATTAGATGGTCGTTTTTTCTTCAACCGACCAAATCTGAGCTCAATCCGATATCGCCGACCGGGTTCGCCGGTTCTAGTTGCATCATCGTTTCGCCTTTCGATTGTATTTTCGTTGGTCCAATCGGTCTAAAAACGCATTACTAAGAGATTTCGCGTCATATTTCTCTACGCTTTCTCTTTCTCTGGGCGCCACTTTACATGTCCAAAAACGAGTTGCTTTATGAAAAGGAAAGGTCCAAGGAATACGCGCCGTTACTGTTTCCACTCTGTTTCTGATCGTAACAGGGCTCGCCGAAGAGGAGAAATGCTTGCTGAAGATTCAAAGGAACTTCATTTGCACATACTCCAAAAACGGACAAAGCAGTGAGGTCATGGAGTCTGAAAATTACCCAAAAGCGAACCATCATTCCACACTGATAGAACCCAACCCAATCTTACATTAATCCCGCATTACATTTACAGGGGCCCCTTTTGATTCTTTTCCCTCCTAGTTTAACCAGAGGACATTTTCCTGCTTCTTCTTTAGTAAAGCAACTAGCTAAAAGCACATCCAATTGCAGACTACGCTCAAACAAAGCCAAAACTTGCTTCTCTCATCAAAAGTGGCCGAAGCGCCTCAGAGACTGGTCTTTCTCAGTCTTCACTGGTCGAATATCTTGAAGTCCAGTACTTCTCGATTTCCTCCGCTGTTCTCCCGGGAATCCTCCCGGCAATGAGCGACCACCTAGAAAACATGTGGAACTCGCGTTAAGGGCACGTCATATCCTGAACGATGAAGCGACAAAAGGATTGCAAGCGGCAGAGGAACCCAACCCACCTCTCACCAACGAGCTTGAACATTCTGGTTATGAGCGTTTCCTCATCCTCGGAGAACTCCAGCTTAGAATCTTGACCGATGTCCTCTGCTGCAAATGTTTCAACACCGATATCATTATAGCTCCTCAAGACAGCGTGAATTCTTGCTAAAGAGAAAAAGAAAAAGGAAAAAAAAAAAAGGGGGGGGGGGGGGGGGGGGGGGGGGGGGGGGGGGAAGGAGAGAGATTTCAAACTTGAAGTGGGTACCTCTGGAGTCCACGGATGAGTCATCAGAGGAATGGTCTAAGCGAGACATTCTCTGCTTTTCCCCGAGAGTGCAATTCCTGGGACCGAGTGGCGGAGAGGGAGAGAGAGGGAGTTTTTCAACACTGGGTTTGATTGAGTTTCATGAATATACAGACAGAGAGTGGGTGGGTGAGTGAGGGAAAGCGAGACTGAAACTCGGGCGTGTGTGAGGATGAAGGGATTTAATTAGTATTAATAGGGGAAGGCCACAAAGAGAGAGAGACTCTGAAGAGAGTGGTGGTCCTCCTTATGGAAACAGAGAGAGGGAGAAGAACGGGCGGTGAGTGAGAGAGACAGAGCTAGAGATAGAGAGAGAAAGAGAGGGAACCCAGAGTGAGGAGGAGGAGGAAGAAGACTGGTAGTTGACGGTGTAGGCTTTTGGGAGTCCAACTTTGATAGGTAGTTGAACTCTTGATATTGAACGAAGTATTGTTGGTTGGTTCGGAAATTCTCCTCCTGGGGGACGCTCTTCTAGTAGTGCCGCTCGCATCGTCTGTCCTGTGAAACTCATCAGAATTCCCTCTGATCCCGGATGCTGACGTGACTACCTCCTCTTTCATCACCCTCGCCACCCACCACCGTCATGAAAAGGGAATCCGACGCGCTCGAAGGCATGATCTCGGACAAGTCCGCCCGTTTCGATCGAACCGGTAATCATTGATCGCCTGAGCGTTCTCGTTTAGATCTACTTAATAAGGTTTGACGATCGTGCCTAGGTCCAAACTATGGGATCCCAAATCCAGGCACATGAGCAAGAATGGACCTATTTGAAGCCCTGATTTGGAGAAATGCTTAATCATAGAAGTTCAAATCCACCCGTTCGAACGGGGCGATCATGGATCGCATGATAATCTCATTTAGGTGTATCTAATAAGACGTGATGCTAGACAAATCTAAATGAGAATATCATTTTGACGATAGTGTTCGAAGACCGAACTGTGGATTCGGATTCGAGGCAAATGAGTGAAAATGGACATGTTGGAAGACCTGGTCCGGCGAAATACTTATTCAGACAAGTTTGCCATGCCACCTAGTCGAACTAGTTAGTAATCCTGGATAACATGAGGATCTCATTTATCTAATAAAGAAGTGACTGATCGCGTTTACGACCAAACTGATATTTGGAAAAGTAGATTAGTGGGCAAGGGGGGAGGGACCCACATGGGAATGGACGGGAGGGAGGTAGGGAACACGACGTGGCCTGGTGGGAGGCGGGGCAGAGGAACGGACCCTGGAGGAGGAAATGTTTGGTGGGGGGGGGGGGGGGGGTGGACCGGGGGAAGGGTGATGACTAGAGGTGGCAAAATGGGTCTAGAACCCACATTTGACCCATATTTGATGGTGATGGGTCAAAAATGGGTTAGCTTAAGTACTTAAATGGGTCATAAATGGGTTACTTAAAAACTTTATGGGTCATAAATGGGTTTCAAATGGGCCATAAATGGGTTAGCTAAGAAAACTATCTTAAGGCAATCATAAATAAGTTTTGTGAATATTTTTTTAAAAATCTAACTTTTTAATATTTTAATAATTTGTTTTTTATATAATTTTTTTTCTTTTCTATTTTCTTTTTTCTCCTGCCTTGGCCGTCGCTCTACTTTGGCCGCTAATGGTCACCGCTGCCCACCTCCGGTCACCATCACCAACCACCACCCTCCGCCGCCGCCGGCCGTCGACCGCCGCCACAGTGCGTGTACGAGTCAATTAGTATTGAAGTCTTTTAACTTAACTCGGCAAGATAAACCAGAATCGAGTACGAGTCAGCGTCGAAACCTGCCAGAGCACCTCCCTTCCCGAGCTCCGATTACGCCCCCTACGCCTTTAGAAGAGGCAGCCCGTGCGGGGAGAGCTACAGCTTCGGCAACAGAGGTGGCGAGCAGCAGTTTGAGGGGACGACGATGGCAGAAAGCAGGCAACGGTCAATAGTGGCGAGCAGATGTCGCAGGTGGCCGATTATAATAAAAAATTATTTTATAAAGAAAAAATTTAAACTTTTTCAGAAAAATTCAATTGCATGTTTTAGCAATATAATTTTTCTTAATAAATTATAAGAAATAAATATTTCATAATTTAGCTAAATATATAAGTATTTAAGTAATACGGGTCGGATCGGGTATGGGTCGGGTATGGGTTGGGTCGGGTATGGGTCACTAAATTTGCATTGGATGAATATGGGTCAAAACGGGTTAAATGGGTCAATATGGGTCGGACCATATTCGACCCGACCCATACCCGACCCGACCCACCCATTTGACGCCTCTAGTGATGACCCATATTTAAGAGGGGATTATCCTGGGAATATTGTTGGCAATTATTAAGGAAACGACAAAAGGAAGAGACAGGCATACCCACGAGATAGATCAGCCTTTAGATTGGGTCAGCGTCAATGGCCGTTTTTCCCCTGCCACGCATTGATTTCGGAACTGACGAGGTTGCGTGTTCTTTTTTTTTTTTTTTTTTTTTTTTTTGGACGAACTCATAAGGTGGTTGCTTATGTGAATTTGAAACAATCAGTAGAGATTATCCAATTTTTTTTTTTTTTGGGATGAGATCCTTTGAGCAGCTGAGAAAAAAGTAGAGAGAGAGAGAGAGAGATGAAGGAAATCTTGATTGGATTATCCATGTGGGGTGAGGAAATCGTCCGTTTAGGTGGTAAAATTCAGAGGATGGCCTCAAAAACGGGAAGGGTGATTGAGAGAGGATCCAAGGAAATTTGGGAGTTGTGTATCTCCCGCTTATTATTATTGTCGTTTTTTTTTTTTGTGGACCGCTCCATCATCGCACGTCAACACTGGCCGGCCTAAAATGTTAGAAAATCTTAAAAAAAAAAAATATCTCACGCAGGCACTGTCAACCACCACTAAGTGCTTGCCGGTCCGGCTAACCAAGGCACACCCACCACACCCCCTCCAATCGAAGCACGCGCACACAATGCTCAAAGGAAGATACACAAAGTTAGTGAGAGAAGTGGTGATGACTTGCGGCCACCACCTCAGCCGGGCTGAAGTGGGACTAAGCGACCTCAAGTGTTGTCTTGCGAGCTAGGGGTCGGGCGTGTAAGAGTGCGCAATCTTGCTAGATATATCACTCTCAGATATGCGGAAGCTTTGTGGTGATAATATGAGAAAAATGTAATAGACAACTCAAGATAAACTCGTTATACTAAACTGAAAGTATGACAATCAGAGATTATCTCTTATAACTATTACAACCTATTCTCTCATACCACACACCACACTTGAAGTCTTTCTCTAGGTTGAGAAAGCTTAGAAAACAACATATAAGACTAGCCTATTTATAGAAGAAACTAAACACTCTAGAAGACAACCATACCTAATCAAACAAAAGAGAGTAATCACTCCTCCAAGCTAACCACCCCCAGTAATAACTCTTCCATGGACAAGACCTAATTAAATATTCCTCCAAGCCCCAAGCATTTACTCCTCCATGGTGCAAGTCTAATTAGGTGTTGAACTTCAACAGGGCGACCCCAATGAGGGCTCGCCCTGCCACCAAACTAAGGTCAACATCCCTTACAATTGGCTCTAAGGCTTGTAGAGGTTCTCTCTCTCTCTCTCTCTCTCTCTCTCTCTCTGATTAGATCTCATTTTTTTTTTTAATTTCCTTTTGTAGTTTAATCTTTTATTTTATCATATAATATGTTAAAAATAATAATTAGAGGCTATGTAGCATAAGTCATCAATAGATCACCTCACCAAACTAATTCACAAAAGAGAAACAATCACATCGAATTCTACCCCTACATACAGCATGCCTCAAAAAGAGGTTAGGAATCCAAAGTAACGCTCAATTAAGGTTAATGGAGGAAGTTAGGAGATAAGTACGTTTTTAACGGGAGATGAACTGGTCAAAAGAGATCACTGAGCGAGAACTAGAAGGCCTTTTCCTCATTTACTACTTCACCTTTTAGCTCCCGCGACACGCGAGAAAGATGACCGGATCTTAAAAGAGAAAAAACGCCACAAAATTCTCATTCCCAAACCGATCCTCGGTCCCTCCCCAAAGGCAATGCCCGGAACGAACCACCAAGAACTCACGAAAATGCATCGTGCATTGCCATGTTTCGGGTGCGTGAACGAGTCCCTTGCCCACAGAATTGGACGATGCGGCGCGGGCTCTTCGAGCTTAGACATCGAGAAATGAAGGTGGTGGTGGAGATTTTGACCGGAGTCCTCTTCTCCGCCGACGTGCCAGGCGACGGCACCGTGGCGGACCTCAAGCAGGAGATCGGGGCCCAGCAGAAGCTCCCGTGCAACCGTCTCATCCTGTTGCTCCGCGATGGGGATCGGAGCGATCCCATAAAGGACGATGAAGACGGGGCTCGTCTGGTCGATGTCGGGATCAAGGATGGCTCCCACGTTTACCTCTTCTTCAAGCCCATCGATCCTGATGACTCCGATCAACCCCCACCTCCAGCGGTCGCCTTCGACGGTGCCGATGCTTCTCCGGAAGACCAGACGGTCGTTCATAGTACTTCAACTTGAATTTAGTGTCTTTAGTTTTGTCCTTTATATGTTGAAAATCCATCTTCTTTCAGAAACATTGCAGTCGCCTTAGTTTCGGTGTCTTAATTTACAGATTGCACGACTAAATTTCTTTTTATCTTGGGATAACTTGGATCCGCTCACAAGATATCATGCGTAAATAGAGCGATTAACAACCGTGTCGTCTGCGACTTATGTCATCCAGTCAATTGATAAGCTTGTTAATCATAGTTCTGAGAATAGGCTAGAGAATTGATTAGCATGCAGAAGTAAAAGAAGTAATTGCAACAGTAGTTTATTAATGACCCTAAAAGAAGGGCAGCGCTAACATGTAAAAGAAAACAGAAAACCGACGCATAATTCCTTTATCAATTCACAAAGAACAACTTATTTCGACTATTGATACTCCTAAATAGATAGATAGATAGATACTACTGTTGATTCGGTTTTTGGTAGAACTCCAAAGTCCAAACGAGAGGAACTTCTCGGTTGCCGGGGCTCAGAAGGAACCGCGCGTCACGGTGCCTCTGAACACGTAGAGCGTCTCGCCGTCCTCCACGCCGTGCCAACGCAGGCTGCAATCACCACGCATCAGCCTCTGTTTGTGTACGAAGATGTAGTCATCCACGGGAAGGATGTTGCGGCTCAGCAACAGCTGCCTCAAGTCGCTCACGGTGCAAGAGTCCTTCATTTCCAGAGGAATTGCGGCCGCATTGAGCAGGCTCGACGAAGTCTGAACCACTATGCCGAGCCTCCTACTAGGGGGCTCATGTCTCTGCTTGCCGAGGTTCTTTAGGAAGACAACTATTTCGGAGGACTCCCCGACACCATACTCGGTCAGGGACTGGAAATCGTCCTCTAGTTCTCTCCCCGAGGAGAAGAGCGACATCCTGGGGATCGGAGTGCCCTCCAGGATCTGTATCTTCTCCTTAAGGCTGTGGACCGTCTCGGTCTGATCGACTTCCACGCCGATTTTCCTCGTGGGGAACTTCACGACGACCCGCATTTTGCTACTGCCATTAGACGAAGGATAACCAGCGGCTTCGATGGTGAGGTGGATTTTGGTGCCTTCAGTGATGCACGGGTAGTCATCCATGTCGAGGCCGTCTACTAATTCCAAGCCGTACACGGTTAGAGATTGCGAGGATGTCGGGATACCGAGAATCCGTTCTAGTCTCTGCTTGATTTCCAGGACGGTTTCTTGGCGGGTGATTTCGGTCGCCAATTCACGGCCCGACACGACGATGATCACCCTCATTGTGGCGGAGAGCTCTGGCGACAGACCTTTGTTCATCGAAAGCCCCCGGCTTGTTTTGGGAGCGACGAGAGGGACCGTTCTTTCGGTGCGTTTTATAAACCGAAAACTCATGAGATGGAGAATGACATAGGGACGGGAGTCCCATGCTAACAGAATGGAAGTCACTGAATGCGTGCTCTGAGACATGTAAATCCGACCCTCAGGACATTACAGAACTTCATGCACTTGCAGGTTTGCTAGAACCCAATTCATCAATTTTTGTGCTCCGGACTTCTATTCCTGTCCTTTGGTTCAATGTACGTCAACTTTAACAAGTCGACAGAACAAGAACAAGAGATTTTCGTAATTGCACCAGCTCATTATAATGCATTTGCAGAATGTGGAAAGAAAGAAAAATTTCACAAGATCTAATGGCAAAGGAACGAGCGTAGTCGTTTCATCTTCCTGGTGATTGTTGTAATTATAGGTCATTAATGGCTCAACCATGGCATGCCGTCTCTTTAATGAGACATCTCTTTGGTGAATATTTCATAGTCGTCTCTTCAATTCACGTGTAAAAAGTGTTCTCTGTCTTTAGAAGGACGTGTCTATTCAGTTCATAGAGATTCATTCTCAGAGAGAAGTCGTAAAGTCGCTCTTGAGTTCATGATGGTAGTCATCCATACGTGCCGATTTTGGTGAAGTGTTAGACGTTGTTCGGTTTGCATAATACGCATTCTTCCTGCATTAGCCATCTTCGGCATCGACTTTGCATGTGGGTGCCGACGAGATCTCCGGTCGTGTCCGAATCCGATCGGGTGTCGTTCGGCTTCCAACTTGTCGTCCAAGTTAAATTTCTCCGGAAGAAGAACAAGTCCAAGTTAATGTAAATGCGTTGGACATGTGGCCCTACTGATGAAGTGATTGGGAGGTGGGGCTGGAGAGTACCAAAGTCTGGGATTCCATACCCATGAGCACTGCGTTACATCTACATAGTAAAGATGAGTGAAAAAAGAAAAGAAAAAATTGCACACCATATCCCTCAATAGAATTTTTCTCTCTAATCATTACCACTAAGTTAATAACCTTGTAATCATCTCAACAGGATGGTCGTCCCTCCCGCCTTCCTTTTCCATGAAAAGTAGTTTCTCAAATAAAAATTATCTAATCAGTCCTAAACTTATTGTACTAATGCCAGTTCAATTTTAAACTTTTTAATTTTGTTAATTTATTCCTAAACCTTGGTACGAAAATTCAATATAGTCCTTTCAATCAATTTCCTTTGGGAAAAGTTGATGTGGCGAGCTAGTCACCGCCAACAATCCCATGTGGCATACCGCTACGTTAGCAATTCCTTGGTAAAAATTGGCTTGAAGGACTATATTGTAACATCACTAAAAAGTTCAGGAGTAAATTGACAAACTTAGAAAATTTAGGACTAAATTGACATTTGTTCAATAAATTTATGATTGATAGGGTAAACTTTCTATTATTAGGAGGGATCCAAAGTAAAACCAGTGCTTTTCCCAACATATTTTATTTAATGTTTTGATTCATGAGCGGAGGCTCGCTGATACAAAACAAGGTGAAACTTATTTTCTCATCTCACCGGTAAGATGACCGTCGGTGGAATTCAGGCGCCGGAAATGGCAAGTGCTTGAATTCCGCGGACGGCAATCTCAGAATCCGAGCGACCAAAATAAAACCTTAAATTCTCAATTAGCCAATTTACAGAACCTTTATGTCTTGTTTTTGCACTTTATCCCGATTATTTGGCGAACGTTGACTGTTCGTAGAACCCTCGAAGCTTCTGGAATGTTCCACGAAGAAAATTGAAGGACGAGAAACGTTTTCCCGGGGGATGAATAGACAGACGTGTCCGCTGCGAAATTCATCCCGATCCCCCCTAAATCTGGTCGTTCCCGGACAAAACGGTGGCAAAATCTTTGTCGGATCGACTAGTTTTCTTGCAAGCGATCTCGTGCCCAAGAACGAAGCCAGCTCGCCAACCACGTCGGCAGGCCATTTTCTCGCCTTTTATGTTATTTTTTTTTTCCAATTGAATTTTTGGTCTGGACAAACGGTGATCTTAGCTTTGCCAATCGATGCTAATCCAGATTCTCAACTAATCCCACCCACTAATCCCCTACTTAATTGCCCTTCACTTGCTACCGCCAAACCAGCACCCGAGTTCCACGGCTGGCCATACCAGATACTCTGTCGGAGGAGGCCAATCCACATCGGAGCACTGTGTATCAGTTTTGAAGCTCACATCTGGCCACGTGGCACTCGCCCAGAAACTCAGGAACGACGTCAATAAAAACCAAGCCAAACCCTCGCCCAAGATGTTCCGCTCGACTCATCTTGCATGTCTTGGCCATACTATTAAGCGTTTTAGGACGCAAGGCCTTGTTGAGCTTTTGGCTTTCTCGATTTGCTTCAGTAGGTGTAGCTTCCATCCGCGTCCGCTAAATGGGTTCGGCGTTTCTTGAATCTCGGCTGATCGCGTGCATTGGAACCAGAGGCGGAGGGATTCGCCGCGAGGTTCGTCGGTTGCTCTGGAGTTTGGTATGATTTAAAGTTTTGTTCTGTGGTTTGAGCAGGGATTCTGGCGGAAAGGCACACTAGAAAGGAGGGAATTATCAAGTATGGATCCTGTATGTGACTTCTGTGGCGTAGTGAGGGCCGTGGTGTACTGCAAATCGGACTCGGCCCGCCTTTGTCTGCAGTGCGACGGGTGCGTCCACTCCGCTAACACGCTCTCGCGTCGCCACGCGCGTTCTTTGCTGTGCGACAAGTGCTGTTCGCAGCATTCAGCAGTTCGATGTATGGACGAGAAGTTGTCGCTGTGCCAGGGCTGTGATTGGAGCGGCAATGGGTGCTCGGGGAATGGACACCGCCGCCAGGTGCTGAACTGCTACACGGGTTGTCCTACGTTGTCCGAGTTCGCGAGCATATGGTCCTCGGTTCTTGATCCGCCTTGTTCCAATGATTCCCATACCAGGTGGGGGCCACCGAGCGCTCCGGCATTGGATGGTAATGGCGTGAGCAACTTGTTTGAGAATAGGGACTGCGAGGGCTCCTATGGGATGGCGATGAGCAAGCTGAATGAGTTTGGCCCTTGGATGCGGCCGGCTGCATTGTCGGCACCGAGTGCAGACTATACCCACCTGGGCAAAAATCAAGCACCTTTCACCGCTCAGGAACTCAATTTGCCCAAGGTAATGCTTCTTTTGTCGTGTGTTTCTTGTTTCATTGAGAAGGGGTGCAAGCAAAATATTTACTGCAGAATCTGTTGATGAACATCCAGACTAATCCTTTGTGTGCTTAGTCCATCTTTAAGAAACTTGATTTGGTCTGAATTGAGCCTCTCATTGCACAAAATTCAGGCGCCCTTGGGTTGTTCCAGTTCCAAAAGTCTCGGGTTCCAGGAGAGCAGCGATCTTTGCCAGAGTTTCGGCATGGAAGAAATTCCCCGCCATGGAAATGGCGATGAGGTTTTGGGCTATCAACCTAGTCAAAACAGGTTTCTCTTCGAAGATGGAGATATGGAGTGCCTTCTGATGGAGAAGAATCTGTCCGCTACCGAGTCCAATGGACCTATTGAGAGTGCCATGGAGGTCAGCTATAGTTGATCTACAAATAACATGAACTGAACGAAACCATTTCTCAAACCAAGCATGACAAGTTCCGGTAGTTGTGCTGCATTGTCTGTTGCGGAAGAAAACTTTCTGCTGAGCCTTTCTCCATATTCTTTTGCTTTCATCTCTGCTTGTTTCCGGTACTTGAGAGTAATACCTTTCGATCCTTACTCACTGTCGCCTTTACTGTTTCTTCAGGCGTCATCCTCGGCGCAACAGGACTCGGTATCTTTCCATTCCTCTTACATGGGCAGTTCAGTAACCGGGGTGCAGTCTATGAAGGGAGGCGCGAATCGCATGCTTATGAGTCCTGGTTGCAACAGAAATTTAAATTTCGGATATCCTGCTGGCCCGGTTCAGTCGAGCATATCACTGTCCTTGTCGAATATCACCGGGGAAAGTAGTGCAGCTGATTACCAAGACTGTGGACTGTCGCCGGTGTTTTTTACTGGTGAATCGCCATGGGAACCAAACATAGAGGCTAGTTGTCCGCAGGCAAGGGATAAAGCTAAGATGAGATATAATGAAAAGAAGAAAACAAGAAAGTACGTTCCTCAACCCTTAAGAATGTCAAAAACGTCCTTTTATGCTTAAAAGTGGGAACCTCATGGTGATAAAAAAAACTATACAATAGTTTCAATTGGGGCTGCTCCTTCAACACCAATACTAGTACAGACTTTTGGTTTCTAGATGTTAATACATCTGCACTTCTGTCGTCTGCAGATTCGGAAAACAAATAAGATATGCCTCTCGAAAAGCCAGAGCGGACACAAGAAAACGGGTGAAAGGTCGATTTGTAAAGGAAGGGGAAGCATATGATTATGACCCTCTCCGGACAAGGGACTCCTGAGCCATATCACAAACTTGGTCCTTGAAAGACAAGTCCAGACAGAATAAGGTAACGTTCCCAGTCACTCTATCAAAGACGGACTAACTTTCGACGATTCACATTCCAATGACCAATTACTATTGATCATAACGATCTGTTTTACATGATCAAAAAATGTTTACACTACTTGGATTTCATGACTCATGCTGCGAACTTTCTTGCCTACATAGTAGATGGTACATGATCAATCTCACTTTCATGTTAACAGGTTTGCGAGTATGTCCTTCACAAGTCTAATTGCCCTGTCTTGAGTTGGGGGAGGATTCTGCTTCAGCTCTCAACCTTTGGCCACTTTCCTCTTTCACTACCATATGCTGATAATTTCAGATCATACCTTGCGCCCTCGGCAGCATCTTCCTTCTTACCCAAGCTACCGCAAAAATGGAAAACTGCATTCTGTGGAGAGACACACGGACCGAATCATGCTGGATCTGGTTTCTTCTAATGCAGATATTCATGGGCTTTTCTTTCACCTTCACCATCCGGTTCTAAAGTTAGGAGTCCTCTAATAGCTCATCAAATATGTTAGCAGGGGATTCATGGAGTCGCCATCTTGTGCAGCCTAATATTGTTTGTTGATGACGTGGCTGCATATGTAATAAAGGCTCCAAATCAATAATAACAAGGGTCCAACTTTGATTATTAGATATGACAAAATATTTTGAGCTTTCTAATAATCTGTTCGTTCGTGCCATTTCACATTCTAAGCTATTCATGGGTTTGCAAAAGAAAATGCAAAACCTGCATGAATCGATCGGCTTCACGGGATTCATCTCAAAATGTCCGCGCACAATTCAAAAACCACACCGGCTCATCGAGAATAGAAGATGAAGCTAGCGACGTTAGACAAGACCCGAACTCTCACTCCGAAAACATTACATGATCCACGAGGTGCGACTGAAGTCGGTTCACACGTCCGTACATGCCATGGTTGCTTAAAAATCAGTTTTTTGAAAGTGAGACGACTTGACGTTTTGATCGAGTTTCTAAGCTCTCCAGGGTCCAGACGAAGGGGAAGTATTTCCTTCCAAACAGTTCTTTCTTCGTCAACTTATTACTCAAAAGGGTTGCAAGTTGCAACGAACGGTGTGGTAGCCAGTCAAAACAGTGCGAGAAACACAGGCCCACACGAAGTTCCGATGTGGGCTGCTCCTAAAATCAGAACCAGGAAGGAATACCATCGTACTCCGACTATTCTTCGTTTCCTCCGCCAAACCCATCTCTCTCTTCGTATCTCCATATCAACGCACCGCCGCTCAAGACTCGCCAAGCACGACACCGCCGCCGGAATCAAGATCCCCATCATCAACCTCGGAGGCGGAGCGACATGCCACCTTCAACCTCCTCCACGGCCCTCCTCAAGTCTCTTCCGCCCTCGCGCCTCAAGAACCTCCTCCTCGCCCTCGCCCTCCTCTGCATCTTCTACCTCCTCCTCTTCAACCACCGCCAGGCCGCCTCCCTCCTCCAAGCTTCCCCTGTCCTCCCCCCGCGCGCCGTCCCCGCGACCCCCACCTCCCGCCGCCACCTCGTCTTCGCCGTCGCCTCCTCCTCCCTCTCCTTCCCCCGCCGCCGGCCCTACCTACGCCTCTGGTACTCCCCCAACTCCACCCGTGCCCTCGCCTTCCTCGACCGCCTCCCCGACGGGGACCCCGCCCCGGACCTACCGGCCACCTTGGTCTCCGAGGACACCTCCCGGTTCCCGTACACTTTCCCCGGGGGCCTCCGGTCGGCGATCCGGGTGGCCCGGGTTGTCAAGGAGGCCGTGGACCGGGGCGAACAGGGGGTTCGGTGGTACGTGTTCGGGGACGACGACACGGTGTTCTTCGTGGACAATTTGGTCAGTGTGCTGTCCAAGTATGATCACACCAAGTGGTACTATATTGGGAGCAATTCGGAGAGCTACGAGCAGAATGTCAAGTACTCGTTCGACATGGCCTTCGGGGGCGGTGGATTTGCGATAAGTAGGTCACTTGCGGTTGCGTTGGCTCGTGTCCTGGACTCGTGCCTCGTGCGGTACTCCCATTTGTATGGAAGTGATGCCAGGATCTTCTCGTGCTTGGCGGAGCTGGGAGTCGGCTTGACTCATGAGCCCGGGTTCCACCAGGTACACGAATTTGTTGTCTTTGATGCGATATTTATCTTTCCCGAGTTGAATATAGCAAGCTAATCAATTCAGAGCTTGTCATCATTTATTTGAGTTCATTGTACAGAGTAGTTAGTGCATTACCAATCCAAACTGTGAAGTTTAACTTCTGTGCAACTATATGTTCAATCAAACAATGAAAGGCTCGGTGCTTCCATTGGTTTAGATTTCTGATTACCGAATGATGTCTGAATGAGTCGTTAGTGCTCTGGGAAAGTGCTGTTTTTGTAAGTTCTAAAGCTTACCATCATAAACATTTAAGTGCATTGTAATTGAGGAATCACTAGCTACTTGATGATGTTCTGAACTCTTGCTGCCTACTGAATTGAGCTGGGGGTGGGGTTGATCTCAGTTGATTGTTACATGTCATATCGTGTTGGGAAGTCGTATGTTGTGCAATGATTAATGACAGTGTACTTTCCAAATAACTCACGTTGACATTTCTGAGGTTGATTAAGTGAGCTTCACGTGAGGCCCGATAGATTCTTGAATAGCACTAATGCATTTCAGGTTGATATGCGCGGGAATTTGTTTGGCATCTTGACTGCTCATCCATTGTCACTGTTGGTGTCCCTTCATCATTTGGATGCGGTGGATCCGATCTTCCCCAACATGAATAGAACCCAAGCGTTGGAGCTTCTTTTTGAAGCTGTAAATGTTGACCCTGCCAGGGTTTTGCAACAAAGTGTCTGCTATGATCATACGAATTCGTTGACTATCTCTGTTTCGTGGGGCTATGCGGTCCAGGTTTTTGAGGGCAATGAGCTTCTTCCGGACCTCCTTGCATTGCAGAGAACCTTCACACCGTGGAGAAGGGGTATTAGTGCGGGTTCAAGTCACTATATGTTCAACATGAGGGAATTTCCCAAGGATCCCTGCAAAAGATCTGTTACATTCTTTTTGCATAGTATTCTGTCAGACGAGAATGGTGTGCAGAGCAATTATAAGGGGCAGGCCATTGGGCATTGTGTCAGAGGGAACACATTGAAGAATCTAAGAGGGATCACTGTGTTTTCAAGGAAGCTAGAGCATGATATAGAACAGGTATGGATTTGGATTCATTCCATCTGAATGCTCTTTCTATCCGAGACATCCTATTTTGTTTCATTTAACAATAGCAGCATCCTAAATGCTTTAATGATTTTTTATTTTATTTTATTGAGTTGCATTGTCTTAACAAGTTATTATTCCCTCTTCTTTTCAGATGAAAGCCCTGCGTCGTCAGTGCTGTGACGTTCTGCCCATTGTTAATGGATCAATGGTTATCCATATTAGACAATGCGGTGATACCGAACTTATTTCGATGCATTTATAGTTGACTTCTGCTGTAGCAATGAAGAGTTCCTCACTGGAAGCTGAAGTAGTTCTCATGACTATCTTGGAGCTGCCAAAGTCTAAATTCTAATCTGTAAGTCTGTTGCTGTTTTCAACATAGTGGCAAGTCTTCATGCATTTTGTTATGAATTCTTGCTGATAATGGTGAAGATGGTGTAGTTTGCTAAATCATGTTAGTGATGGCTTATGAGTCATGCATGCAGGAAAAGTTGAACTCAGTTTGTTAGAGTAATTCTAGGCTAAATTCCCTTCATAGATTTCTGACTGCAATTGATTTATTCTTCTCATTGATCACAACTTTCATGTATCATTGATTTATATGATTAAATAAATGCAACTTTCAGGGTATTTCTTCATCTAAAATACATTAGGCAATATTGGTTTGATCATTTCTATTTCTAGAGTAAATAAATATGTTGATGAACTCCTTATCTTGGGCTAAAAGTTCTTATATACTAAACGAGTATGCCAAATCGTTGATCCATATGCCAAATCCGATAGGCCAAGGAAGCCTTTTCTTCATAAGTTAAACACTAGTGGAGAATTTAAATAACTTTAATTTAGTCTGGTGATTTGTGCAACTCATGAAATTATTGGGCTCTTCTCTCTTGCTCTATGCATAATCTATTATTATAACAAGTGATTCTTGCTGTCTGCAGGTCAAATATGAGACGATTCTTTCTTGTGGAGAGATAGAGTGAAGGTGCTTGAGGCATTTAAAGTCAGCACGTGGCAAGATCTCCCGTTAGTTTAGGTCTTCGAGGTAGATTAGTAGTTTACACAGTGAAGTGGCAGACTCTACTTTGTAAATCGAAAGTGGACTGGCCTTTGTATCACTAACATTGCTGTTGGAGCAACTGCCATCCGTGCTTTGTGTTCCTGGGCATTTGGAGCAGATCTGTCTCTTTCTCGCAGACTGCTGGGCTGGGTTGTAAAGGTGAATGGCGGGTTGACTCTTCTTGCACAGTTCTTCAAGAGTTACTCGAAGGTTGGGAGCTATTTTGCTCATTAAGGAGGAACCATCTGAAGAGATTTGAAGTGAGGTTGCAATGCAGTGGAGGCTTCACGTTGCTGAGCAATATTATATAGTGGTTTTGCAAATTTTGTGAAAGAGCTGATGTTTTTCAATTGATTGAAATAAGTTTGCTCTGGCAATTTAAAAGTTGACACGATTGGTGCAATCTATACTTCGCGATTGTTTTGCCACACATGAATATTCAGGTTTGTGGATACGGGAATGATAAGCTCTTTAATTTGGGTGCAAGATTTCCATTCTTGTTGCATCTTCTGTTAGCCATTTGCCTTGTATCTTCTGTTGATTATTTGCCTTGTATCTTAAAAATTTGGAACCAGCTGTTTCTGTTACTTACACTGTTTTTTGCGTCGGATTTTCGATCCTGCAGTTTATGTTAAACAATCTGTTTGAACTCAATAAAAGTTGCTTTAGCTTGCAGAAGAACCTGCATTCAGTGTTAAGCAATAAAAGGCATCTGAAGGTAGGTTTTGACTGAGACCTTTCCTTTTAACAAATGTGGACATCTTGAGTTTGTAATTTCTTCAACTCGACTGAGATTTTCATCTCCCAACGTTAATTACTTAATTGGTATTAAGACAAAATCCTTATACCGTGTGTAAATGACTTGATGCCACTGCTTTCGCATGGAGTTGCCGAATCTGGACTCATTCCTCCCGCAAGAGTGCCTGATTCTCTGGTTCTGCACATGTTGATGACTCTGGTAAAAGTGCACCTTAAGCAATGGTTTTAGACTTTAGACCTAAAGTTGCTGCTTGTTTCAATGCCAGGATAATGTGAACATAATTCTCCATCTTCTCACTGAAGTTTGGTAAAAGTGCACCTTAAGCAATGGTTTTAGACTTTAGCCCGTTGACTCGAATCAATCTGGTATCGAGTTTAGAAGTCAAAAAGGTTCTTCTGGAGATCCAAATCAGTTGAGAAATGTGATGTTTTTTGCATCGAGGGGGCAAAGATCAACATAGTTTTTGTGTTGTTCTGTAAAAATGCAACCTTTGCAGTCGCCTACCAAAACTCCCTCTCCCTCTCGGTTGATTAGCCTCTTAAAAATTTCATCTTTGGTATTGGTTGCTTACTTGTTCGTCTTACTATTCATACTGTCTACTTCCAAGTATTCATCTCTGTATTCGCCCTTGCAAGAGTTATCTACTCCGACGAGCCTCGACCATATCGTGTTCGGCATCTTCTCAAGTCAAGACTCGTGGCCTAAGAGCAAGGAGTATGTCAAGCTCTGGTGGAACTCGCGCACTATGCGAGGCTGCGCCTTTCTCGACAGACTGCCTCCGGATGCTGATTCCCACAACAACACTTCGTCTCTTCCTCCTTTGTGTGTATCTGAAGATACGTCGCGATTCCGGTACACTCACGGAGCTCAACACAGGTTTCAGATCCGGATAGCCCGTATGGTCTTAGAAGCTGTGGCCCGTAACCATTCTAACGTCCGGTGGTATGTTTTCGGGGACGATAGCACTGTTTTTGTAACAGAGAATTTAGTGAAGACTCTTTCGAAGTACGACCACAGGCTATGGCACTATGTTGGGGCAAACTCGGAAAATCTTGTGCAGAACAGAGAATTCGGATTCAAGATGGCATTTCTAGGGGCTGGTTTCGCCATAAGTTCACGGCTCGCAAAGGTCTTGGCAAGAGTGATCGACTCATGTATAGATCGGTATGCTCATCTATATGGGGGCGACGCTCGGGTCTTTGCTTGCTTGGCAGAGCTTGGAATTGGGATGATCCATGAGCCAGGTTTCCATCAGGTATTGCTTCGTCTATATTCCATTCAAGTAAAAGAGCCCTGTTGTCGATCTTTCTCGAGTGCTTTGTTTCGCGAACATCACCAAGTAGTCATTCAAATGCGCGCTCAAGCTTTACATTACATCTTGTTATTACCCTAAACAGTAAGCTTTGCTTTATATAATGACTAATAGCGCATTAATTACACTTCGACTTCGGTTATCTGAGTTTCTTAGCCGACAATTCTGTCTGTTCATACGCTTTGCAGTTGAGATGCTAATTCATTCTGGAGTTTCTTGGGCAGCAATGCATGCTTGAGTTCAAAACTGTAACTCAGCACAAAAATAGCATGATATAATGCAAGACATGCTGCGATTCGAGATCGGCGCCCTCTCTCACAGAGAAATAAGATTCTCGATATCTGCTACTACTGAAAAATACAGATGTTCACTTTGATTGATTAGGCGTATTTATGTGTTTTCATGCCTTTCGCTTCATTGTCTTTTCATTAACTACGTATATGCCATGTATAGTCTCTACCACGATGGATGGAGTTCGGTATATAGATTGAAGTCTGGTACTAATCCTTGTACTACTCTTGTTGCCATCGCCAACTTTGTTGCCGCTGTGGTCATCAAATTAAATGGAGCCAGTTCGACATCCGTGGCAATGCGCTCGGTTTACTGACTGCGCATCCGGTGACACCTCTAATATCCATCCACAGTCTAGACCAAATAGACCCACTCTTCCCTGGAATGAATACTGTCCAAGCCCTGCAACATTTCTTCAGAGCAGCGAATGCTGACCCGCAGAGAGTTCTGCAGCAAACTGTTTGCTACGATCGGTGGTTTTCGTGGACGATCTCTGTATCCTGGGGATACGCCATCCAAGTGTTCCCAAACCATGTGTACTTGCCCGATGCGATCAAAGTGGGAGAGACGTTCCGGCATTGGAGAAGAGGAAGTCCGTTGGCGGAAGCGTATGTTTTCAACACTAGGGAACTGCATCCGGTTCAGTGCGCCAGACCCACGATCTTCTTTTTCGAGAAGATATCCAGGAGCAAGGACAGGACTAAGACCACCTACAAGAGATCGTATCTGAATTGCACGTACGACGACGGTTCCCCGAGGAAAATTAAGGAGATCAGGGTGCACGCACGCAAAATGGACCTCACTAAGAAGCAGGTAAGTTTTGACAATTTACCGAAGTTCGGACTCGGTCTGAAAGTGAGTGACTTAGACTGTATTTGTGTGTCGGACACAGTTGCAGGCGCCGAGACGGCAATGCTGCAATGTGCTGCCTTCCTCGAGTAACGAAGCGCTGGACATTGCCATCAGAGAATGCAAGGAAGAAGAGTTGATCTATCTCCACCTTTAGCTGCCTCAGAAAATGACCAATTTCCTTTCCATCTATGCTTCCAAAGTTTGAGCATGTGTTTTCTGTTTCGGTTGTGTATTCAATCAAAAGGTTTGTATCATAAACTCGTAAAAACACGATTTCGACAGGGATAAAAGGAGGGATATGCATACCCTGGAATGAGACAGTACCAAGATTCCGACCAAAATTGCGCGTTTCGTCGCGTGAATTTAGGTTCTGAGTTTTGGATTATGTCGAATAATCACGATCCAAGCGAAATTAGAAGATCCAATTGGGGTATGAATCTTAATCCCCAAGCAACATGCCAGAGCTAAAGTATGTAGCTTTAGCGAGTCTGTCTTGCCTTATGATAATTTCGGATCTAGAAGATCATTTATGATATGCCGCACGGTAAATTGCTGCTTATTTATATTTACAATATCCACAACGCGTAATGAGCTTTTGTTTTGTTTTTTGTTTTTAATGGTAAAGAATGTTGGTTAAGTTCTTGAAATCGATGTGCCGGGCATTGTAGCAAGACGCTAATCTTGCTAGATATAAAAACTTCCGTAAAGGCAAATCGAATCAATTGGGAGAACTTTTTTGCATAGATTCAGGCTAAAAAAAGGGAAAATTATCTAAAAAGTCATAAACTTGTTGCACTTTTGCAAATTCAGTCATAAACCTTTTAATTTTCCCAATTGAGTTCATCCGATCAATTTTAATTGGAAATCGCTCACGTGGAAGCAGGCCGTCTTACTTGGCACAGCCGCTGCTGACGTGGACAATTCTTAATAATAAGTGATGTGAACATGGATCACGCGGTGGGCATGTTAGCATGGATGAGTACATGAGAGAAGCTAAACAACTTCAGCAACAATTCAGGTCAAAATGGCAAATACTGGGGTCTCCGGTTGTGGCAGTTGGCGTTTTGGTTAGAATCTGCAATTACGTCAAACCTATAAACCCATAGATGACCCTCCTGAACTCGGGACGAGACGAAGGGTTTCGGTTGATTCAACAAGGCCTTTTTTTTTTTTTTTTCCAAGCGCAGCATGCGCTCTATGAAAGGAATAATTAGCACTATATAAAACTATTAAATAGTGACGGGGAAAATTATCCAAAAATTCATAAACATATTGTATGGCGGTCATTTCAGTATTAAACATTTGAATTGCATCAATTTAGTTCTAAGCATTTTGGCAATTTATCAATTTAGTCCTTATGGTCAATTTTCACCGTAAATTATTGGCGTGGACCTAAACCTTTTACAATTTAGTCATTTGGTCAATTTTGATCATAAATTATTGATGTGAATGACAGTCGGTTTATGTGACATGACCGGCGCTAACATAAATGATTCTTGACTCTCTTTTTTCAATTTTTCTACATTGTTCTTTTTTCCTTTCTCTTTTCGTTAGTGGGAGGTGACATCAGTGAGGGTTGCCCTTGCCAGATCGAGTGAAGGCGACCCTCAGGGGCCATGTTTGAGACTTTTTGAACAATTATCCCAATAGTAATACTAGCAGTGGGAGCCCCACTCTTGATTTAATCTTATTTCTTTCTTTTTTTCCTTTTCTTTTTGTTTGAGTTGTTGTTGTTGTTGTTGTTCTTCTTCTTCTTCTTTTCCATTTGGGACGAAATCAATGATCATTTTTCAGAAAAAAGTAATAATAGGAATTTATTATTCGAGAAATAACCTAAGTACAAGTAAGAGTGGAAGAATCATATACTAGTTTTAACGATTGCATTTGGCTTAATCAGGTCTTTAATATATGTTATTACGTTATAATCCGTGTATTTTAACTAATAAACTTTCATTTCATTGAGCTGTGACCAATGGCGCAATGTTATTCTTTTTTTTTTCTTTCATGTGATAACGTTCTAGGGAAATTTTTCTTTTGAATTGCATGATAATAACGGATGTTTAGAACTTTTAATGTGCTTTACTCTTCAATGTTAATCTTTTCTTGTAAATGTGTATAAAAAAATCGTGTAGTGATGACATGAGAAATAAATAAAAATTGGACTACTGGATTCACCAAATAAAATGAAAGTTGAACAGGTTGAGTACACGGAATATAGTATGATGACATACATTACAGTTATGATTGAACCAAATGCATTAGTTAGAACTTGTGAACAAAGATTTCATGCTTGCTTGAGTTTGGGTACTCTTTCGAATAATGGTTTCCTAGTGCAAAAAAAAGTAAAAGAAATATGCAATTCGTTTAAAACGATAATTAATTAGTTTTTTCTGTCAAAAAACAATAATTAGCTTTTTTTTGGTCGGCTAAAGATAAAAAATTAGTTGGCTATCCGCCTAAAAACTTTTTTTGGGGGGATCAAAAGTGGGCCATATATTTAATCTTAATCTTAGCAATCAAATTTTTAAGTTGCAACCGCATGTTAAAGTGGGACTCACAACGAATAATATCGGTCCATTCAAAGGCGTATGCTGCCTTGGAAAAACCAAGGCAGGGGATCCAGATACCATTCAAAGTGGTAGGGATGTCTGTAGACTCCCGTCGTATTTTGGGGGTGGCAAAAGCAGGCTAATGAAATGATAAAAAATGAAGTCGCAAAAAAATCTACTACAGTAAATGAACCAAGGAAGGAGTAATTCCTTTGTGACCACTTCCAGCCGAAAAATGAATAATTCCTCTTGTAACCACGTGATTTGTCCCATTGCGACAGAGACTTGGAGTATGCACAAGACACAACCGGACAGGATTAGAAGAAGTTTAAATTAATCAGCCGCGCTGTTATTTCTCGGGTGTGGCCCTTTTCATGAAATTTCTCGTTTCGTTCCTGATCTGATCTGCACGTCACAGTAAGTGTTAAAATTAATATCTCAGATTGCTTATTCCCGATATCTTTATTTAAATTTCTAAATCGGACTTTCTGATCATTTCCAGCGAGGTAATTACGTCCATGCGCACGCACGGTGAAGAGACTTCTGAAAAATATGTCTGGACCAACCTGCATTGAAAAAAAACCCAAGATATAACCTCGTAGAGTCTTCTAGAAACATATAAGAACACAAATATGTTCAAGGTAGTATTTGTCTAATTAGTCAAACCTTAATTTTTAGTTACTTTTCTACTTTTCACCATTTGCCCCCGAAGTCTAGCTCATTTGAAAGACCTAGGACGCGCATGATAATATTTCCGTTCCAGAAATTGATTTCTGACTAGAAATAGTTTTTTCTATTTTTGTTTATGGATGAGTTTTTGAGAAAAAAAAACCGTGTTTGATAATGACATAAAATTTCTTATCCTAGAATAAAAAAAAAATGCGGCAGTGGGGGGCGGTTGACTACCGATGGCAGCCAGTGACCGGTGGTGGTGGTGGCGGTGGTGCCCCCAGCGGCGGCGGCGACTGGCAACGACGGGTGATGGTCGGCGACGAAGATTTCTATTTCTATTTCTTGAAGAAATAACTTTTTTTTTATTTCTCATTTTTGCTTCAAATCTTTTTCTGAAACAACTTTTTGTTTAAGAAATAGAAAAATAGAATTGTGTTAATGAACGAGTTTCTGTTCCAAAAATAGCTTTGAAACAGAAATTCTGTTTCTGAAAGGTTATCATGCACTCCCTATCCAGCTAATAGTTCTAGAAAGTGGAGTGCCTTGCCGGAAAATTTGTACTTCTCCCTCAGGGTATTTCTGCAAAATCAACTAAACTTTTTCAAACTAATACAAATCCTACATGCACCTATACAAATTACATACAAGTAGAAGTACCCTCATCTCATTCATTGATTATAAGAATAGGGTTGCAGGTGATAATAAGTACGCTATAATTAGTAGTTTAGGATGCATTTGGCAACATTTTTGATTTTAAATTCTATTATCTGGATGAGTTTTACATAATCAGAGCGAGTTTGGTAACTGTATAAAAATTTTGCTTTCCGAAATAAAAATGCTTTTGGTAAAAGCACAAAATTTCTATTCCCGTGAACAATTTCTCTTCCTTTTTTTTTTTCATTTAACTCAAATAATTACGTCTTGTTGCTATAAAGGCAACCTACATAGCATCACTATAAAATGAATATAGATCATGCATAATCCATAATTTGTCTATTTAAGAAAGAACATAAGCTTAATGGACAATTTGCACTTAATGTTTTGCCACGAATTTGCACTTAAATTAGCTTATAAAAGAAGTTCGAATAACATAGTGTTGAACAAGTCAAAGACATCTCCACAAGAATCGGTTGAGATAGATATTTCCGGCTTCTCTCCACATCTATATCTCATTATTTATAACTCAATCAGTATCATTCAAACTTCAACTGAATTTTTTTATAAAGATTCTTTGCAAATGTATATAAATATATCATCTCTTTGTAGATAATCAATGGGAGAACTCAATACAAGCATCAATTTAAAATCTCTCTTTTTTTCTGTCTTATCTATCTCTTCTTTAGTGTTTGTAGTTTGAAGTTCTCTTTTTATTCTTTAGCACTTTGTTCTTATGTTCTCTAGAGATTCCGTTGCTGCTCCATGATGGTGCTCATCATGTAGAGACAGATTGAAGATAAGGTCAATGGTACTGCTCCACGAAGTTTGTACTTAAATTGCTAGCAACTATAAACATAAATATTGCAAAGTATTTAAAAGACAAGATCACAAAAATCAGAAAGAAAAAGTCATAGAATTGAACAATGAGCAGAGGTGTTAAACGGGTTGGTCGAGTCGGGTTTGAATATGGTCTTACCCATATTGACCCATTTAATCTGTTTTGACTTATTTTCATGCAGTGCAATTTTAACTATCCATATCCGACCCATACCAAACCCATACCCGACCATATTACTTAAACACTTATATATTTAACCAAACCATGGAAATTTTTTTCTTATAATATGTTAAGAAAAATGATGTTGCTAAAAGAATTTCATGCGATGCAAATCTAGTGAATGTTTTGAATATATGTATTTTTCAGAAATGAGATTTATTTTTTTATTCTTTAAAAATGTATTTTCTATTTTCTATTTTTTCTATTTTATTTTCCTTTTTCTTCTGTGGTTGGAGATGGCGAACGGCGACATACGATGGCGGCGCACAGCAAAAATGGAGCTGGCTGGTGGAGTGACGGACGAGCGAGGGGAGCTGGCTGGTCGAGCGTTCTACGCCCTTAGGTTTCATTTTTTTTTGGGGGGTTGAGGGAACAAAGGAGAGCTTTCCCAGAGCATTCTCACTTTATTGGTCTTGTTTCTCAAAAATGATTCTGGAAACAAAAAATTAATTTTTTATTCTTACTTCTGCTCCAAATCTATTCGAAACAAAATAATTTGAAACTATTTACGTTACCAAATATATTTCTCATCTTTTTCTGTTCAACAGAATATAATCAGAATCTTTGCCAAACAGGCTCCAGTACCTTTTCATTCGCGATGTATTGAATTTTTTGTTTTTTGTTTTTCGCCTATTTCATTCACCGTTTTTGCCTGACGGTATTGTTTACATCTTGCTCGTAAAGATGATCATCTTTTCCACTCTTGTTGCATGAAATTATACTCTTTCTAATTATTTCTTAGTATATAAATATGACAAGAAAGAGGAAATAAAATATATGGCTTCCACTCAAATTAAGTAAATATATGCCTTCCAGTCAAATTAAATGATGGTTACTTAAAAATGCTAGCTGAACCAAATCAGGAAGCACAAATGATGCAGCACAGGAAAGCAGCAAAGTAATAACATTTCAAGTGGCTAGGGCAAGAAAAGAAGCGGCTGGTTGTTAATCCATTACCTCATATGTCCAAACTTTAATGACAAGATCTCTCAAAAGCCTCAAATCTGTGTGTTCCTATATTGCCGGGTCTGATTAGATCGGAATCGCCACAGTCGGCAGAGGACCATGGTTACCAATTAACTAGCTCTTGACACTCCTAATGAGAGAAAATCATAAAAAAAAAAAAAATCACAAACCGATTGCATTGATATTAACTCATTCATAAACATTTCAATTGGGCCGATTTAGTCCTAATCCATTCGCATTTGTGCTAATTTAGTTTATCCGGCCAATATTGACCAGAACTCACTGATATGTGACACGGGCCGGGAGTTTCGTGACCCTTAAAACAAAATAGGGGATCGGACGACGGGTGTTGGGGGTCCTTCTACACTTGAAATCCTTGAAGCGATACTTGTTGATGCTAAAAACATAACTCATGAGCGATGTAGAGAGATAGTGAGTGAATGGGTTGGGGAGTAGCATTAGATTGATTTATACTAGGAGTTCTAGGATTAGATAGAATACATTCCTTAGGAGCTCTGAAGGCGGATTTGGCCTCCCGTGTACAAACTAGTCGAGAGCTGATGCCGTTCTCTTGATGAGGCCATGGCAGGCCGAAACCAGTCGTAGTGCTAAAGATAGTGTGTCATCGCTTGATACAAAGGACGTCCGAGTTAAGCTGGGCGTGGTATGACTCGATTCGGTAAAGATATTCGCTTGAGTGTTCCAGGGATAACTAAAGAAAAGGGCTGGCCTAGTCTTGCATGGCAAGCTGGGCGCCCCACGGGCTATTCCGCGGCCAAGGAATCTGTCGGCCCGTGACACATGCATGTCAGTCATCCTACGTGACACAACCGGTTCCGACGTAGACAAATTTTACAATTTTTTTCTGGTAATTATTATTTTTGTTTTATCTTTTCATTTGGGTGGGCAAGGATCGCCCAGGGCATCACTTACCGCAGTCAAGAGCCACCAAGCCCTCATCCAGGCGAGGGCGGCCCTCATCAAGTCCCTCGTGGCCATCCGGTCGATCCTCGCAGCCTAGGCGAGGGCTGCCCTCGACAGTCTATCTCCTTTTCCAATTGAAGAGGGCCTTGTGATGTCTAAAATATCAGCAATATTTAGCTTACTTTGATAGAGCCATGAACTCTAAAGTGGACCTACATCTTTCTGCATAATTTAACCCTTTTAATGCCTGGTGAAGCATCCCACGTCGACTTAAATACATAAGTGCGCGGACAATTGGCCTTCTCTCCCCAAAATCAATCCCACACGGAAGAATATTTCGTCAATTATCATTGGAGAGTATTTAACCCCACCTATTAGGAAAAATATTTGAACGACGCCGGCCGTGATTGAAGATTTGGACACACTGAAACCGAACAAGAGAAGCTACGAAAGAAAGAGTCGTTCCCTTTGACACCTTCAGTGATTTCCTCTCGATGCGTGTATAAATGCATGCAAATAACATTCTCATCACAAACAAAACACAAAGGTGATACAACTTCATCTCACGGCACATATATATCTAATCTGAAGTAACAACATGTCTTCGGCCCGCTTTGCCTTGCTCTCGCTTTGTTCTGCCCTCCTCCTCCAGACCGCCCTCGGTGCCGACCCTATCTTCCAATTCTGCTCCACCTCCAAGAACTTCATCGCGAGTAGCCCGTACGAATCGAACCTGAACAAGCTCATCAGCTTCCTCTACACCAAGACCCCTTCCTCGGGCTTCGGCCTCGGCTCCATCGGCCAGGTCTACGGCCTCGCGCTGTGCCGGGGCGACACATTGCCCTCGGAATGCAAGGCCTGCTTGGCTGACGCAGGAGCCGAGATCTGGCGCCGCTGCCCTCGCAACAAGGGGGCCGTAATATGGTACGACAAGTGCATGTTCAAGTACCTTGATGCCAACTTCTTCAGCCAGATTGACAGTGCCAACTGGTTCGCCGCATTTAACGTGAACAACGTGAGTAACCCTGCGGTTTTCAACCGTCAGGTAAGGGGGCTGCTGACCGGGCTGGTTGAGGAGGCTTACATGGTGCCGAAGCTGTTCGCGACCGGAGAGGCGGGACTAGCGGGTAAGATGAAGCTGTATGGATTGGTCCAGTGTACGAGGGATCTGTCGGCGACTAAGTGCAAGGAGTGTCTGGAGAGCGCGATCGCCGCGCTTCCAATCTGCTGCGACGGGAAGGAAGGTGGGCGAGTGGTTGGCGGGAGCTGCAACTTTAGATACGAGATTTACCCTTTCGTCAATATTTAAGAATCTTGGCTCCAGCACCTAAGTGGGGTTTGATTATTCCCTTGCTAGTGTTCCTAGTGTAATACATGGTAAATAAAGTGAAGGCGAGTCCTGGAATTTACCTGAAACTCTTTTATTATTTGTTTGGTCGTCGCGACCTAAATTTTTGTGCCAAAAACCTAGGCTAATGGATTAATAGACTAATTATTAATTACCCTAGCTCGAACTCTCCCAAGTCCATATGAAATCTCAACTTAAGTTATACTTGATAATATGCCTTTATGCAATATCTAACTTTGGAGTCAACACCGATCAATTTACGTTAGGTCAATTAGATACCTAGCAAGAGAACTAATTTTACTTCTACAAATCAGAGGTTATGAATTCTGGGACTTGATTACGTTGGACTTTTCTAGTTCCATTTCAGTTCGAAAATCATTTGATCAGGCAGCTTAATTGAGTTATAAGCTAAGTCACGAACAAAAGTTATCATGTTGGTGCACAATCAATCAAATGCAAAACCTAGAAATCAAGATAAATTGCAAGGAGCATGCGCCATCCAATTATTTTCTTTTTTAAGGAAAAAAAGGTTAACCTATATGCTATATGCAGTCCATGAATTTCTAATTTTAATGCAATGACATGAATTAAATGCAAGATATTCTAAGCTAATGTATATGAAATTAATCTAATTAATTAGATGACTATTCTATGTGACATGCAATTAAATTAAACTATTACGGTCTAATTAAATCGACTACATGACGTGCGAGTTAATTAAAGACCTAAACACGCAATTCTATATGCGATGCATCCTATGGTGCAATCTATATTACATATGGAAAGAATGAATTCCTTTTGATTTTCAAAATTATTTATGACACTAAATTCAACTATGCCTAAAGATAGTTATCTTACAAAGTTTACAGTTTATATTGACCTAAACCCTAACGTATTAAAGATAAAGATATTTTAGGCATCGAAATCTATTGAAACATGCAATTCTATGCAATCTAATATAGATTGTCTTAAGAATTTATTTATTTTTTTGGCCAAAATTCTTGAATTTAATTAAACATGTGTCTATGTGATTCTATATAAGGTAATTATCTACATGAAAAATCTTGTAGAATTTTAAATTCATGCAAGATAATATTATAAAAGATAGCAAGTCCAATCAGTTCAAATATAATTAGATAATTAAAGATATCGTGAAGTTTAAATCTCATTATTGATTTGTAATCTTAGATATTAACCTATCTGTTGAACTTATTATCCCACATCGCCTAATGACGGATCTTGTATGCTTTTTATATTCACGTGATCTCCCTCCACTGATCAGCTTAAACTTTTACAGCAGTTGACAGTGGTTTCACAAAATCTCACATGGTATGATGTCCTGAGTTCAAACCTTTTTAGGCTCGCAGGGCTTCGCCGGGGGAAGTCTCGGCCGCTCTATTTCTCACTCTCTCGCTTTTTATTCCGAATCTTTTTTAGCAAGAATTGATGTCGTAAACCCTGGGCACAACGTCTATATTTATGGACAAAAATGTTGCAAGTCAAGGGCCTAATTTTTTTTTTAATATTTACAAAATAGACCCAGGATCAAAATATTACTCGAATTAAGTCCTAAAGAGCCGAATTGCGTTAAATTGAGCCTTGTGCTCGTTGAAGAATTCGGCCAGACCCAGTGAGTGGGCTGAATCGCTCTTTCGCGGGCTTAATTAGGCTTTAATTGATTAATAAATATTTAATTAAAAAATCCTTTTTTAAATAATTAGACATTGATGGGCTGAATCAAGCTTAAAATAGGCCAAGGCCTTGTGAAATTTTGGCACTTGCTTCCCCCTCATGGCTGAATTCTTCTTGATGGGCTCTGGTCCAACCATGCATTAATTTTAGCTCTAAAATTTCATTATCCTAAATGCAAATTATCTGAATTTAAATTAAATTTTTGTAATTTTTCTTAACTGATTTTTCCAAAATTTAGGTTTCAACAATGGTTTATATAGGCTGTCAGCGAGTAGAAATTTGATGTTTTTATCAATAAGTCATTACTCATGACTGCATAAAAGTTCTTGTTGTGATTTAATTTAGCATAATTTGGGCTATCCACAAGTCTGTATTTTACGGTTATCGTGACATAGAAGTTATAGTGCCGGTGTATATATAACAACAATTCGATCATCCACAAGTTGATACATAAAACTTGTTAGTCTACCAATCATATGGCACCTTCCATCGCCATTTTGCCAAGGTTATGTATGTAGAAATGTTTTCGGAATGGTTGGTGCAGAACTTATGAATATCGTAGAAATGTCTTTCCCGTTTGTGACCATTCACTATCCTAGACAAAGAGAATTTCGGTGGTTGTGTCCAAATATAGACAAGTCCAAAAGAAAGAGGTTATGTAAAGAACAGGTAAAGTCTAGTAGACTTGATCTCTTCTCCATGGTCACCAAAATTTTAAAATATTTTCCTTCAATCGCGGTCTATTCCCAAATAAATAAATAAATAAATATATATATATATATCTCTCTCTCTCTCTTCATCGTTTCTCTCTCCAGGTCTGAGGAGGGAGCTCTTGGCTGCTGTAGCCTTCATCTGTGCCGCCACCACGTCCACACCTTTTCCGGAGGCTTGCCCACATTGAATCCACCGCACATGTCTATATATATGGATCTTACAATCACGTGAACATAAAATCAAATTGATAAATAAGCGTAACCAAATCAAAAGAAGCCATTATAGATCCAATTAGAAAGAAGATGTCTTCTTATAGATATAGATCTTCACGACTCTTCTCTATAATAATTGTGATGCAGTGCGTATTTTTATCTTAATGATTTTGTAGAAGAAGCGAAAGCATAAACAATGCAACTTAGGAGTGAACGGTTCCTGGTCCGGTCCGATCCGGTTCACCTCAAGAACCGAGAACCGGACCGGTGGTCCCGATTCTCAATTTTTCAGAACCGGGAACCAGACCACATCCGGTCCAGTTCCCGGACGACTCCATTGGAGCGGACACATGCCAAAAAAAATGCGGAATGGTACACTTAAGAGTTTTATGGCTCCACCATTATCTTACCGGTGGCTTGATCACTGAGAGACTTTGCCCAACCATCTTCGGCTTTGCTCAGTGGATGCGTCGAAAATTTGAGGAAAGGATCAAAATTTGAGGAAATCTAAAATGTTCTCTGGCTGACAAGAGAAAGCATCTCTAAAGTTATGTGTACGTATCCAAATCCAAAGATAGAATTCTTGAAGTGTATTCTAATTCGCCTTGATGCTAGACATGTGTCAAAGGAAGCAATCCCCCCTAGGCCGAGCAAAGTTTATTACCAACATATCCTCTTTGTCCTCCAACCCTTTACAAGTTAACAGCCTTAAATATCTAGGATGTGTTTTGTTTGTCTCTGATGAGGATAAATTCAATCGACTTAGTTCTACCAGAAAAGAAACAAAAAATAACCAATACACCTAATTTTCAGTCCTTAACTAAATGCGGAGAAACAGCCCATCCTCAAGGGCCTTCAAAATGATTTACCTCAAATTAAGGTAACTATTCAGAAGATTATCATCTTGCCACGGTTGCTCAGGTTCGGCTAAAAAAAAGAAGGTAACTTTTAAAAAAATATATAAAAAGAATTCGATCGGGTCTGGTCCGGGTGGTTCGATTCTAGGACCCTAGAACCGGGAACTGGACCGCTCCCTCTAGAATCGGGAACCGAACCATCGGTCCTGCTCCGGCCCGGACGATCCCGGTCTAGGCGGTCCGATTTGCTCACCCCTAATGCAACTTATGTGTTCTCCACAAAAGGATACCTTACATAGAGGGAATGACGAGACCAACTCTAGACCTGCCAAATCTCAAAAGTCCATTAAGGTTTAAACATAAGGGTTCTAAAAGGCCGTAATGTATGCAACAAATATATGCTTGTAATATATTTAATTAAATAATGATCTTGAGAGGCCACATAATTGGATTAGACCTCGTCAAGCCCAATACTCTCCCACTTGGCCAAAGGTTCTATTATCTATCTAATTTATGAGGCTTAACATACTATATTAAGGCATTTATATCATCCCTTAAGTAAGGTCATGTCTGACATTTATATAGAAAAGAACTGAAACCAGCATCAATGTTCCAATGCCATAGTACCGTTCTCCAGTTATTATCCTGTAAGAAGACGAAAGAGAATGGGAAAAATGTTGGGAAAAATGTGTATTGTATATCATTGAAGGAATGTACACTTGTGTTTACTTATAATCCTAGAAATAGAAAAGAACAGGAAAGTGTATTAACATGAATCAATCAAATCAAATTGATTCAATCAATCCTCAATAAAGATCTTCAATTAGGATATTCAATCAAATCTTCGATATTTCCAACACTCCCCCTCAAGCTGGCAGCCTATAGATGTCGAAGGTGCCGCGCTTGTTCCAATTCCTTTGGTCATAATGATTCCTTCTCGAATTTTGTCTCGAGTGAAATGGCAGTCAACTTCAATATGCTTTGTTCTTTCATGGAAAATCGGATTCACAGCTAACTTGAGTGCGGCATCATTATCACAGAATAGTTCAGTTGGCTTTTCAATTTGTATTCCAAGATCTGAGAGCAGTCCTCGTATCCAGATTACTTCGCAAACAGTTTTGGCCATTGCACGATATTCCGCTTCTGCTGATGATAAGGATACAGTCGACTGCTTCTTTGTTTTCCATGAAATCAAATACCTTCCTAATTTTATGCAGAAACTAGTGATAGATTGCCTAGTCATAGGACATGTGGCATAGTCCGTGTCACAATAAGTAGTCATCTTCATATCGCAGTCACCAAACAAGAAAATCCCAAGTCCTAGACATCCTTTTAAGTATCAAACTACTTTTAACGCCGCGTTCATATGAGATTGCTTTGGCTTGAGCATGAACTGGCTAAGCATATGAACTGCATAACATATATCAGGCCTTGTCATAGTAAGATATATCAGTTTTCCAACAAGTCTTTGATATCCTGATGGATCTTCAAGTAAGGGATCCTCGATGGATGATGATATTCCCATGTCATATTCATGAGTTGTCATCTTGACATTCTGCTCTATTGGAATGACGGCTGGCTTACATCCTTATAATCCTGCTTCAGATACAATTTCCATGGAAAATTTTCGCTGACTAAGATTAATTCCTTTGTCAGAACGCACGATTTCAATTCCAAGAAAAAGTTTAAGAGCTCCAAAGTCCTTGATATGAAAGGCAAAATGCAAATATTCTTTGAATTTCGCAATGCAATGTTCGTCATTTCCCATGATAAGAATATCATCAACATATATCAGCAAATATATTGATGAAGTACCTGAAGTCTATGTGAAAAGTGCATAATCATATTTGGAATGCCGGAATCCTGCATTTGTCAAGGCATCAGTAAATTTGGCATACCATTGTCGGGAAGCCAGTTTGAGTCCATACAGGGATTTGCGAATACGACAGACCCGCGACTCCCCCTGTCTGCGTAATCCTTGTGGAAGATCCATATAAATTTCCTCATTGAGATCGCCATGGAGGAAGGCATTATGAACATCCATCTGATGGATGGACCAATTGCGAATCGCCGCTATAAAGAAGAAAGATCGAACGGTAACCTCCTTTGCCACCAGGGAAAATGTCCCGTGATAATCAAAACCTTCGCATTGAGTAAACCCCTTTGCTACTAAGCGGGCCTTATACCGTTCCACAGTTCCATCGGCTTTGAATTTAATCTTGTAAACCCATTTGCACCGAATGGGTTTCCGATGTGGGGGTAACGAAACAATATTCCATGTATGGTTGGTGATGAGAGCATCTAGTTCGGCTGCCATAGCTTGTTGCCAATGAGGATCACAAGATGCCATTTGATATGAGGATGGTTCCGTTTCCTCAGAAATTCGGCTAATACTACACATGTATGCAGGAGATAGCCTACTGGAGGAAACATAGGAAGATACATGGTAATGAATACCTGAAGAGCGAGAAGTAGCACAAATATAGTCCTGTGTCCACGTGGGTGGTCTGATGATGCGCCTAGAACATCGAGGCTGCACAGAAGGTGCCAGAGCATGGTCCGATGAAGATGCCAATGTAGTAGATGGAGATGCCAATGTAGTAGTTGGAGATGGAGAAAGATTAGATATTGGTGATTGGGGAATCTCAGAGACATGTATCAGAGTAGGTTCCGGTGAAGACGTCAATGACTCAGATAATATAGGCAGTGGGTGCAGAGTATCTTTCGGAATGGATGTTGAAGGAACAAGTACATAAGGGGACGGAACAACACCTTCTTCCAAGAAAGTTGATGAAACACCTTTAGGTGCGGTCAATGAAGGTTTCGCATCCTGAAAGGGAAATAACTCTTCATGGAAAATGACATCTCTGCTTATAAGGAAATGTCCAGTAGCAATATCCATAACTATATATTCTTTCTGCAGAGCGGGGTACCCCATGAAAACACATGGAATGGCACGATGAGCCATTTTATCCCGAGGTCCTACAGTGGTTGCATAACATAAACAACCAAATACTCTCAGATGATCAATAGACGGTGTAGTATCATGAAGTAATTCATAAGGAGTTCTACCTTCAAGAATTCTACTCGGCATGCGATTAATCAAATAAACGGCAGTGACCACACAATCACCCCAAAATTTCTCAGGAATGGAGGCTTGATATTTGAGACCTCTTGCAACCTCTAAGAGATGTCTATGTTTTCTTTCCACAATACCATTCTGTTGTGGAGTATAGGTGCAAGAGGTTTCATGGATAATGCCATGAGAGACAAAAGAGGACTGACAATTTTTAGAAAGAAATTCACGTCCATTATCTGTCCGGATTCTTTTGATAGGTGTATCAAATTGAGTTTTGGCCACAGAGAGGAAATTCGCTAAATGAGAAAAGGTCTGACTCTTAGAATGCATAAGAAAAACCCAAGTAGCACGAGTACAATAATCAACGATTGTGAGAAAAAAACGGGAACCGTCATGATGAGGGGTGTGATAAGGTCCCCAAATGTCCATATGCAATAAATGGAAGGGACGATTGACACGAGATGTGCTCATGGGAAAGGATGGTATGGATTGTTTAGCTAATGGACATACGGAACATCTCGGATAATGATATCGTGTGCTATGACCCAATCGTTGATGCAAAAGGAGATTTTTATTTCCTAAAATTGCATTACAAGAAATATTATTATTGAAAAAATCTAACTCTCCAAGGAAATCAATCCAGAAAAATAGCACGTCTCTGACTCTACCCAAGCCAATCGATTTACCAGTCGTAAGGTCCTAAAAGAAACAACTGTCTGAATTGAAAATAACATTGCAAGAATTATTTTTGCATACCCTTGAAATAGAAAGGAGATTGAACTCAAACTCGGGAATATATAGAACATTCTGAAGCACAAAATTTGGGCTAAGAGTAACAGTGCCGATTTTAGTGACCTAAGTAGCATTTCCATTTGGGAGGCGTACTGATAAAGGAAACATTGAGTGATCTTGAATATATGAAAATAAGGTCTCGGTACAAACTATGTGGTCACTAGCACCTGAATCGATTATCCATGCATTAGCCGAAATAGAATTTGCTTGCGATAGAAAGGTACCTGAGAAATCTGCGCTATTATCAGTAGTCTTTAATTCACTCAGCATCTTCACAATATGCTGGTACTGCTCTTGAGTAATTGTGGAGTGAGCTTCATCAATTTGCTTTGAGACCTGAAGCGCAGAGGCTTCTTTTTCCTTTTTTTTTTTACGATGATCACTTGGTCGCCCATGCAATTTCTAGCATGTCTCCATAGTGTGATGTGGTCGTTTGCAATATTCACAATACTTATTTTTTATTTTGGAATAATTTCCACTAATTTTACCTGAAGACATGGGAGGACGAAGCCCATTCGGTCCTTTAGAAAACGCGGACAACGTGGCATAATCTTGACCATTTGATTTTGTCGCTCGGCTGGATGAACTAGAGCCATCAGATTTTCACTTGTGACCGTCCATTTGCAGCACAGTAGGGTTTCCTCCCCACTTTTCACCCATGTTCTGGAAGCCTCCATTCCCTTGCTTACGTGAGACAGAGAAGACGATGGAGCTACCGATATTCTAAGTTCCTTCGGGAGCATTATGAGGTGAGAAGGCTGAGAGAGCAACTCCCTCACCGGCTCGGGTAAATGTCGTCATCGCCAATCGTTGGCTCTCTTCTTGTACTGCTAGTTGAAAAATTCGCCCGAGAGAGGGAGCCGGTTCCATTGCAAGAGTCTGCGTTTGGAAAGGGAGATAATCGTCGTTGAGGACGAGCAAGAACCGGGTAGTTTTCTCTCGATCTCGAATCGTTCGATACTGGCGAAGTGTTTCCTCTGAACCTTCAAGCCGTTCTTTAGCGGCTTCTATCTCGTTCCACAATGCCGAGAGCCGATTGAACATGGTTGTCACATATTGGCTTTCCTGTTTCAATTCGGAAAGGGTTTGTGTGAGGTAAAACAGTTTTTCCCTATCTAGTTTACCATACATTTCACGTATGTTGTTCCACATGGTTTAAGCGTCTTCTATGGCAGGTAGTCTGACGGCCACTTCCGCTATGAGGCAGTTCCCGATCCACTGTCGTACGAGTTGATTGCACTGGCACCAATGGCGACGCAGTCCCGTCTATGAACCCGCCTTTGTCTTTGGTGACCAAAGCTCACTGGAAATATCTTGCCCATGTCGAGTAGCCCTCGGATCGTGCAAATTGAAAAGTGATAAGACGTAACTCCGGTCCATCGGCCAGTGAAGTGAAGAGTGGGTCCCCTATTTTCGATCGGCCACCGCCGATTTCGATCTGGTACGGATAGGCGGCTTGGACATCGGGTAAGGGAACCGGGTAGGGATTGGATCCGTTCCCTGGCTGACTCGATTCGAACATTTGTCCAGTATACCCCGCATATTGAATGTTGGAACCAGGGATTGGGCTTGCCCCAATTGTGGCTGGCGAGCCTTCCTTGGGCTCGACGTGCATTTGGCCCATTTCCGAAACAGTAGGCAATGATGGACCCAAAGCAGTCGGCTGAATGGGCCCGATGATGTTGGATCAGGCACCCACTGGATGGGTTGGCCCGGAATAGGCTGAACCTAAAAAAATTGCCACTGATTGTGCTGAGCCAAAGTAATAGGGATGAGCATGGTTCTAGGGTAGTTCCCGGTTCTCGGAAGAGTACTTAAGCGTCTTCCGGTTTAGTTCCCGGTTCTGAAGTACCCAGGTCCGGTTCTCGGTTCTGGATTTTAAGAACCGCTGGTTCTGATTCTCGGTTCCCTATGGAACCTACCCGCAACCGGAACCGAATTCTTTAAAACCCGAATTTCTTTATCAAAGTGGCCGCCAGAGCAGTTCTTTTCGCATAACATCACTTGCGGCACTCTTCATCAATGGCAGACGAAGCTCAGTACTCTTCCGATGCGGGGATCGACTAGCGCAAGTACGAGGAGCACACCACTCTTTCCCTGCCCCCTCGCTGGTCGACCGGCTTCTCCTTCGGCCCGATCCTCTCCGCGTCGCCGGCCGACTTCGGCGGCACACCGCCCTCGTACAAGAGCGTCCCGCCGCCTCCTTTTGCCGATGACGTGCAGGCGCTGGGTGGCTGCGATTGCCGCTGGCGTCGGTGGATTCGATGTGAAGGGCACTAGGGTTGACAACGGAGGCAGATTCGACTCCGCAAAGAAAGGTCTTGAGCTTTAAGATTATTATCCCTTCGTAGATGTTCAGCGCCACTCTATCTCACCTCAAGTGTCATCCAGAAGAGAGAATCTGGAAATTCAGTCCCATCAAAGATCGATTCAAGTCCATCTCAGCAACAAATTCAGTAAAGTGCTTTCGAGCACCGATTCTTCAGCTTGTCTTTGTCACATGGAGGATCAGTGGAAGCGCACGGCTCTACTAGTCATCGACATGCAGGTCTCTCTCTCTCTCTCTCTCTCTCTACTTCCCGGATTTGATATGATCCTGTTTGAACGTGTAAGTGGGTGCGTGTTACTTGTTCACTGACATTGAACAACTTCATTTTTTCCTCTCTTCTTGTCAGAAAGATTTTATAGAAGAGGGAAGTGTAATGTGGGTCAGAGGTGGGAAAGCCGTCGTCCCCAGGGTAATAGAGGCCATTGAATTTTCTCGGCGTCGTGGCATTCTTGTAGTATCGGTACTCCATTTTCACTCTTGTATCAACTTTCCCATTTTTCCCAGTTTAAATCTGCTGAAATCTTGGGATTACAGTAGATTTTTCTTTAGAAATATGATATCTTGATGTTGTTTCATGTCTCTTGAAACGTTGAACTTGAACGAAAACCGCAACTGTTATTGTAGGCTTGTTTTATTGACAGGTTCTAGGGTACCTGGAATCGGATCCGGAACCTGTGACAGGGTAGGTTCTAGGTTTCAGGGTAAATAAGGTAGGTTCTAAGTTCCAAAAAATGAGGAACTTGTACTAGCGGGTAGGTTCCAGGTTCCAGGTGGAACCTACCCGGAACCTGGAACCGCTCACCCCTACATAGTAATAGGTTGTGAAACTTGAGGTAATACATCACCATAATGATTCTGGTTTTCTTTGGATTCAATATTGTCGTTCTTCATGGTATCTTGGAGAAGGGAATGATTTCTACTGGAAGTGCTGAGTATTTTGCACGCTGGTGATGAAGAGGCAAATATCAGCAAAGATAATCCAGAAGACAATCAAGAAATGACGTGTGAAAGCTAGGCCAGGAAAGCTGGTGCTCTGATACCATGTAAGAAGACGAAAGAGCATGGGAAAAATGTGTATTGTATATCATTGAAGGAATGTGCACTTGTGTCTACTTATAATCCTAGAAATAGAAAAGAACAGGAAAGTGTATAAACATAAATCAATCAAATCAAATTGATTCAATCAATCCTCAATCAAGATTTTCAATTAAGATATTCAATCAGATCTTCAATATCTTCAATCAAATCTTCAATATTTCCAACACCAACACAAATATCAAGCACAAAATCTAATGTCTTAATAGTCAAGAACAATAATGTTTCATAGTACAAACATGTTCTTCAGGTATATACATAATTGTTTGCTTCAAATGTGCACATACAATACGAAACAACAAATCATAAATTCAAAATCCCTTACATGAGGTGATCACAAATAAATAAAAATACGTCATGTGTCCAAAGCCATGGCCTAAACTAAAGGCTATCAAATAAATCCACGCTAGCAACATGTTCGTAAAAGAGATTGGGTGGGAAGCCTTTTGTCATGGGTACTACTAACAAGGCTTTCGTACTAATATGATGAATGAAACAATTTGATTTTGGACTATTTATCTCACAAGATATTAAATGTCAAAGTATTTTTATGCACCACTTGACTTATTATTTTTCAAAAAGAAAACAACAGCTTAATTGCCACAGTGAATCTTCAATGGTATCGAAATAGTGTCAACTACCTCAAGCCCCATGATGAAGTTCCCCAACCATTAACAATGAGAACTCGCCTTATAACATGCTATGAACTTTGCCTCCATAGTGAAGGATGCAATTATGAACTGCTTTGCACTCTTTTATGAGATGGGTCCTCTAGAGAGTATAAAAATGGACCTCACTAAAAATCAAGTTAGTTTTGATAATTTTTACTGATGTTTGGACTTGGTCTGGAAGTGAGTGACTGAGATTGTATTTGTGTGTTGGACACAGTTGCAAGCGCCGAGATGGCAATGCTGCTATGTGTTGCCTTCCTCGAATAACAAAGCGCTGGATATTACCATCAGAGAATGCAAAGAAGAAGAGTTGATCTATTTGCATCTTTAGCAACCTCAGAAATGACCAATTTCCTTTCCCATCTCTGCTTCCAAAGTCTGAGCATATGTTTTGTGTCTCGGATGTTTATTCAATCAAAGGTTTGAAACATAAATTCGAACATATGATATCAGCAGGATTTGGTATGAAATTCAATAAAAGGAGTGATACACATACACTGCAATGAGACAATACCATGACGAAAATCACATGTTTCATCCGCTGAATTGAGGTTCAAGATTTGAATTATGTCTACTAATCATGATCCAAGAGAAACTAGAAGATCCATTGAGGGCATGTAGCTTGACCCACAAGCAACATGCTAGAGCTGAAGTATGTAGCTTTAGCAAGTCTGTCTTGCCTTCTGATGATTTCGGATCTAGAAGACCATTTATGATGATGTCACACGGTAAATTGCTGCTTATTCAAAATATCTGCATAACCTAATGAGCTTTTGATGGTCAAGAATGTCAGTTAAGTTCTTTGAAATCGATGTGCCAAGCATCGTAGCAAGAGGCTATGTACATAAAACTTCTTATAAAAGCTAATTAAATCAATTGGGAGAACTTCTCGTATTGATTCGGTTCGTGTTCCAGACTAAAAAATTGGATCACACTGTGGGATGTGAAATAAAATGGATGTTTCATTTAGGTAGCGGAGGGGCTTGGCCCAATCCTGATCCTTGGTGCGGGTGCGAAGATTTGCCCCTCAGGTATGGAGTAGTATAAATATGGGTTTTCTCAAATTATCATGTTTTAAGGAGAGACAGAAAGAGCCTTCATAGACACCTTTTGTAATCCATGAATTTCTATAGTGAATTTATTTCTCATCTTCTCGCGATTTTTCCCCCATGGATTTTTCACGTAAATTTTTAAGTTCTTTTATTCTTCTCAGTTTCATTTTCGTTGTAATTCCGCATTGGTGATAACACTATAGATGACCCTCTAGAACTAAGGATGAGACAAAGGGTTTCGGTTGATTCAACAAGTTTATTTATTCGCACTTCTTTATAAGATCAAGATGCTCTATATAAATTAAACTATCAACTAATAATAGGGGAAATTGTCCAAAAATTCATACACTTATTGTGTGGCAAACAATTCAATCCTAAATCTTTTAATTGTGTCAATAAAGTCACAAACCTTTTGACAATTGAATAATTATCCCACTAGTAAATACATGCTAATGAAATGCTCGAAGTGAAGCCACTCTTGATTTTAAGCCTATTTCTTTCCGTCTTTTTTTTTTGAGTTCTTCTTCTTCTTTTCCATTTGGCATAACATCAGCGATCCTTTTTTTTTCCAGAAAATAAAAATAAAAATAAACAAGTAGTTCTTTTTGCATATAGTCAACTAGTTATTGAGTTAAATGGATAAGTGCACTAAAAGTTCTAAAACTTATCATGAAAATGCTTAAATTTTTAAAAAGTGCAATCGAGTCCTAAAACTTTCAAAAAATGCAATTAATGAAATGACTTGATTGGATTAGTTTGAAAATTTTTAGAACTTAATTGTGTTTTTTAAAAATTTTATAACTCAACTGCACTTTTGCAACAAATTTTAGGACTTAATTACACTTTTTGAAAGTTTTAAGACTCATTTGCACTATGCACTTATCCCTTGTGTTAATGAATTTCACACCCACACATATATACTAAGAATTTCTTGTTCAAGAAATAACCTAAGTACAAGTAAGAGCGAAAGAACCATCGACTAGTTTATTGAATGCATTTGGTTAATTAGTCTTTTTTTTGTCGAAGGTTTAATTAGTCTTTAATAGATGTTATCATGCTATAATCCATACACTTTAACTATTAAAATTTCATTTTATTTAATGTGACCAATAGTAAAATTTTATTTGTTTTTTCTTTCATGTGACAATATTTTAAGGAATCTTTTCTTTTGAACTGCATGACAACAATTGATGTTTTGGTTTTTTTATGCACTTAACTCGTCATTGCTATGGCGAGTCTGAAAGTGTTGGTGTGTGGTTCATACTCTCCTATGACAGGAAAGTACGTGGATCCCGCTCCGACGGAGCAAGGAAGACGCCTTGGTGATGGTCCAGGAGAGTCGCCCCGGCAGGAGTCTCAAGGGAGCAGCGCCCCTTGAACACTAGAGGGCTTTTATGATTTAAGTCTGTAATTTTTTATTAGTAGTTTAAGGTTGGGTTTATGAATATAGACTGCTATATATACTCTTTTTCTCTTGCAATTGAATAATGTAATGAGCGGTACGAGATACTAATTATAATGAAATCTCTGTAAGATGTAGTCCTAGTTCAAGGTTGAACCAGGGTAAAATCTCGTATCTCAATTTTTTTTCTTTCTCGCTCGTTTTTACTTCGATGTGATTGTGTGCTGATCCTAACATCCGGTATCAAAGCCAGATTTAAATTTTCTCAGTGAAGAGAGATCTGAAAAATCGAACCTTTGGAAGATGTCGGCTGCTTACTTGCGAATTGAAGTGGAGAAGTTCGGATGAAAGGGTTTTGAGTTATGGAAGTTAAAGATGGAGGCTTTGCTCGTGGATAGAGATTTGTGATACGTGATTAAAGAAGATAAACCTGAGTTGATTACTAAGGAGAAGGCGAAGGAGATTGCATCTGTAGCATCCTAAGAAACTAGCTCCCCAAGTCAGACCATTTCAACTGTAATTCTCAAATTATTCATAGTAGTGAATTATAAATTGAGATAGAAACATCATGTATTATGAGATTAAAAGCCCTTCACCATATGTTAAGGTCATTTTGGATATATTGCGAGAAGTATTCACAATAAATTATACAGGGTGCGATCATCGTAAATAATTATCTTTGTTTAGAGATGGATTAATATCTTGGAATTTGATTTGAATTAATGTTATATCGAGCCTTTACTTGTGGACCACGGCAAATGAAATTGCGTGACACTTGAGGTGGACAAGGAATTATGGAGGTGGTGGTGCATGTGTATGTGTAGGGATGAGAGTGAGTGCTAAGACAAGTGTCTAATAAGGTGGCACATGTTTGACATAATGTAACCTCTCCTCTATTATATAAGACTATCTTTCTTTCTCCATTCTCATTTTTCCCTTTCATTTTTGCGAGAAACACCCTCTATCCCGAGAGCTCCCTCTCTCTCGGATTTCTGCGCACACCCGAGAAGAAAATGGTCGTTTGAGCTCATCCGGAAATCGAATTGAGCTCCATTTTTTTCCCACGCGATCATAAGATCATGAGGAACAAGAATATGAGATCTGATTATCCAAGAAGTGGACAGAATTTCGTCATTTTAAGCAAAACAGAAGCTGGACGCGGAGACCCACAGCTCATCCGACATGATTCAAGTTTCGTTGTTCTTCGTACACGATCCTAGGCAAGTGGACTTCTATCCTTATTACTATGTTGTTCATTTACGGTTCATTTAGGTGTGATTTATCGATGTTTAGAAATGGGTATTAGAAACCGAAGACCGTCTTGCATGAGTAAGGAAATGAGGACGGGATGACAACCCTCGCTAGTATAATCAACTAAAAGTTGTGGGTGTAAGGAATATGTAGTTTAATTGCAAGAAATTTTGTGGATTGAACTTGAATTGAGTCGCCGACCCAAGGGAGGGTCCGGCCGTGTGGTTGTAATGAGAAATAATTGTGAACTAGATGATTGATTGTGGTTGGCATGGCATCGGATGGCTGAGTTGTTGCTTCCATGGGTGCATTTAGCATCTTTGAGCGGTGGATTAGTATGTAAGTGGCCAAGATTAGTGAGAATGAACCATGCTACATGCTGGTCATGAATTTTATATGATGAAATGTGATAATAGCAACCTATTTTTGGGGTAATTATGTTGTATTTAGTTGCTATAATATGTGCGGGTTACGTTATTGAATTGTTTTGTACGAATGGTACGTCGAGATCTTCCTGTCGAGCGATTTTACGAGTAACTATTGATTAGTAAAAGCTGAAACATCGTACTGGTTGTACTTGGGTTCGGAACTGATTGTGTTTGCTCATCAACATTATCATGATAATCACCTCATTACATAACATTGCATTCACTTGGCAGGAGGGGTTGAGGCCACGAGAAAAGAAAATAGATTATGAAATTTTTCCCTGCGGGAGTCGAGACGCCTTGGTAGTGGCACCAAGAGGACCGCGATGAAAGATCGCGAAGCCTCGGAGTGAGGATATTCATGGGCGTAGAAGTTGGCCATGAGATTTTGTGATGAGGCGATGAAATATCGAAATGACGATGTGGAAGACTTCTTGCATGGGAGAGCATATTCATACATACATTCTTACACTGCTTTGTTTTTATCACATAAAGTAACGTTGTAAAATAATTTCAGTTTATGGCTTAAGCTTTACTGTGTAGTTGGATGAACCGAGCATGAACTTGAGATGAGAATTGGTACAAGAAAATTTGACTCTTGTGTAATATCCCAAGCAAGATTTTCGAACATGGGAATACTTGGGAGAATACCTTGCATGGGAGTGCATACATCCATGTGCATATCACATCATGTGTATATTATTCAAATATGTGAATTCTGTTTATTGCTTTGGTTCAATAAATTGTCAGCTATTGTTATGGTGTATCGAGTGGGTATTAAAGCGATTGCATGTACTTCCTAAGTTCTGTGAGCGAGTTGGAAATCTACATGGGATTGGCTAAGAATTTGCAAATTAGATATGGAATGGAATCAAGGTTACTTGGACAGGCGGTCGCGAAGATCGTGGGAAGAATTCATGGTGTCCAAAGGTAATTGTATTAGGGTTATCTATTAGACATCGATTATCTTGAAACCCCTTTTAGTATTCAGATCATGGAAACTACTTAGGTTCTAGTGCTTGTCTGTTTGTTGAGATCCACTTAACTGAATGAGTGAATGGACGGCCTAGTCGTTAGGCTAGAAGTTTTACTTGCTAAGCTGTGGTTAGCTTTCCCCTACTTGGGGACTATCTTTTCAGATACTTAGATGAGTAATAAGATCGAGCCATGAAGAAGGTGGTGAAGATGAAACGCATTGATGACGCCAATAGAATGGGAGTAATCATCGTAGTTTATAATATTGGAACCGTTGTAAAGAACTTTTAAAAAGAAATATGTACTGAGCCATTCAATTGTGAATTTCAACTTAATTAGAAGTTAAAATCTTCCGCGACATGAGAATATTCATCTAATAAAAATATTACTTCGACGTGCTGGGACGTCACGGCTCTGTACATCGCACTTGGAGCGAGGGTACGACTGCGTCCTCATCCAATCAATTGAAGGCATGGATCAACAGCGATTGGAAGGCGCGAAGGCTAATCTGGCTATGTCTTGCTGATAAGGTCTTGGTGAACGTGACCCCTGAAAAGACGACGAAGAATTGCTAGACTATGCTGGGAAGCTTTTATCAGAGCAAACTAGTCATGAACATGTTGTTTCTGCAGGAGAAGCTATACAACCTTTAGATGAGTGAATGTGATTCTTTTTTTGCACACTTGAACGATTTCAATACTATACTTGGACAACTTGCATCTATTGATGTTAATCTGAAAGAGGAAGATAAAGCATGTACTTTGCTGTGTTTACTGCCGAATTCATATAAACATATAATTGTTTCAATTGGCAATGGTGTTAGTTCGCTATCCTTTGAGAGCATTGTTTCTACTTTATTGTCTGAGGATATAAGGAGAGCAGGTTCAGATAATGCAACGAATGAGGTTATTTTCATAAGAGGAATGGATATTTAATGATTCAAATCCACATTTGTTGGTAGAAACAAGTCTAGAGGAAGATCTAAAAGCCGAGATCAATTAGAAATTAAGTGTTGGAAGTGCGAAAAAGGTGGACACTTAAAGAAAGATTGTAAAAGCAAAAGTTTGGGTCCAGAGAAGCGAGATGATGCACTATCGTCTAGTACAAAGAAGGATGATGACAGTAGCGCGGGAGACATGTAACTCGTTTTAACTCATCTCAAGTTGACCGCGATGCATGGATAATTGATACTAGAGTGTCTTTCTACATGACGCCTTATAAGGATTGGTTCTGCTATTGTGAGCCACATCAAGGAGATACAGTGCAAATGGGAGCTGATACGACGTTTGATATCATCAGTCGTGGAAAGGTGAAGCTGAAGATGAAAGATGGGACAGTTAAGAATTTTTTAGATGTGATGCATATTCATGGTATTACTAGAAATCTTATTTCTGTGGGAACTATTGCAGATGCTGGTATTACTTTCACCAGCAATAAATACTCATGCAAGCTAACCGTGGTTTTATGATAATCGCCAGAGGAGAACGGGATGGAAAATTGTGGAAACTATTGGGAGGCACAGTGATCAATGGTGAAAGTTATATCACGGAGCTGGTGGAAGAAGATCTATGATGCTATGGCATCGGAGTTTGGGTCATATCGTTGAGAAAGGACTGGTGACCCTTACTTCAAAGAAGATGGTGGATGGAATCCCAAGCTAATCGATGGGTTTCAAATTTGTGAACATTGTCTACATGAGAAACAGAATCAGGTAACTTTTGAATCCGTAGGACGAAGAGCGAAATGGGTTCTGGATTTAATCCACAGGGACGTCTTCGGTCCTATACTTGTAGCATCGTTTGGAAAATCAAGGTATTATGTTTCTTTTACTAAAAACTTTTCCAGACATATGTGAATATAAATTTTTGCAGAGAAAAGATGATGTGTTTAAAAAATTTCATGAGTTCGAAACTTTGGTGCAGAATCAGTTTGATAGAAAGATTAAAGTTTTGCGAAATGACAATGAAGGAGAATTTTGTTTAAGACCAATTCTGTGCAACTAGTGGTATTGCAAGGCAGAAAACAACGCCCTATTTACCTCAACAGAATGGGGTGGTAGAAAGGCTTAATCGGTCTCTCATAGAGAAAGCGAGAAGTACGCTGAGTGATGTATGCTTAGCAGCTGAATTATGGGCAGAAGCAGTGGCTACTATATGTTATCTGAAAAAAAGGTTCCCCACATTAGCTTTGAAGGATCAGACATCGTTCGAGGCACTGTTCGGGAAGAAACAAACATATCCCATGTTAGAGTGTTTGGATGCGAAGCGTATGTGCGTGTGCTAAAGGACAAGAGAAATAAGCTTGAGAGCAAGTCAGAGAAGTGCATCTTCATTGGGAACAAGGATTGTATTAAAGGGTATAAGCTGTGGAATTCTGGTACTAAACATATTATCTACAATAGGAATGTCGTGTTCAGAGAATCTATGATAAATCAGATTGTTTCAATAGGCTCCTAAAGAACCACATGCGATTGAATTTGATGTTGGTTCGCATGGAGAGACAGAAGCTACAGAATCTGAAACTAAAAATCCAAATTCTGAAGCTGATGAGCCTAATGTGGAGGATGATATTGTAAATTTTGATATTGAGTTTGAAGTTGAAGCACCACCTAAACCGGTCTTAAGGAGATCCACACGGCAGAGAAGTCCACTTGAGACGTATACCCTAATTTGCCAATAATGAAAATTGTGCTCTGACTATTATAGATGATGATCCAAATACTGTTAAGGAAGCAAGAAGCGGGGAAGATGCCAAATAATGGGAGAATGCCATGAAAGATGAGATAGACTCATTCGATAAAAACAAAACATGGAGTTTGGTAAAACTATTCACGGATCAAAAGACAATTGGTTGCAAGTAGATATTCAAGAAGAAGATGTCTGCAGAAGGAGATATAGAACGATACAAAGCTCGTTTGGTTGTGAGGTACTCGCAGATAGAGGGAGTCGATTATGATGAGATTTTTTCTCCTGTTGCTAAATTAAATTCCATGAGACTTATCTTATTTGTAGCAGGTGCATAAAATCTAGAGGTAGAATAGCTTGATGTAAAAATAATTTTCCTACATGGTGACTTGGAGGAGGATATTTACATGAAACAACCAAATGGGTTTGTAGTAAGAGGAAAAGAAGATTTTATTTGCAAATTGAACAAGTCTTTGTATGGCTTGAAGCAATATCTAAGAATGTGGTTCTACAAGTTTGACTCCTATGCCTTGAAGCTTGGCTCTGTTCACTGTGATGCTAATCATCGTGTCTATGTGAAGAAGTTAGATGCTGATTTTGCTATTTTAACATTATAAATTGATGATATGTTGCTAGTTGGGAATAATATGAGAATGATCAGCACCTAGTTTGAGATGAAAGATCTAGGCCCAGCAAATTTCATTTTGGGAATGCAGATAAAAAGGAGGCGTGAGAATGGGAAGTTGTGATTTAAGCCCGTAATTTTTCATTAGTAGTTTGGGCTTGGACTTATGAATAGTTACTGCTATATATACTATTTTTTGCTTGTAATTGAATGATATAACGAGATGTGCGATGTGCTAATCGTAGTAGAATCCTCTGTTAAATGTGGCACTAATTTAAGGATGAATCGAGATAAAATCTCAAATCTCAATTTTCTCTTTCTAGCTCATTTTTACTTCATTGCGATTGTGCGCCGATCCTAACAGAAAGCACTCCCGCCACATTGAATAGACTACATTATTCCTTGTGGGTCCCTCTGTAGCACGCCGTTTCAACTTAAAATTTTGATTGCCAAGATTAAGGTTAATTATAGGGTCCACTTGAGCTTTTTTTTTTTTGCCTTTTATGTTCTTCGTCGTCGTCTTCTTCTTCTTTTCATTTTGGATAGAGCTTGTGATCCTCTTTTCCAAAAACACAACAGGACAGGATTGGTTTCACCACGACAGAGCCTTGGAATATGCCCAAGACGCAACAGGACAAGATTACAAGAAGTTCAATTTAATCAGCGGCGCTGACGAAGATTACACTACAAATGTGCGTGATTACCTAAAATTCCCAACTCTCTAGAATTCTTAAAACTCTTATTTTCCCAATAAAAGCAATTTACCAGTTAGATGGCATTTTATCTGTTTTTATTTTCTGGGGATGTTATTATAGGATACTGACCAACTGATATTAGTATCATCATTATGGGCTAATGTTGCCAATCGCTGTTGATCGGTAAACATTAATATAAAGAAAAAATCAAAAACGAAATATATCTATTTTTATTACATCGCTAGTTTAGTTTTTTTTTTTAACATGCACGCACGCACTGCTTTCTAATTTGATTCTAAAGTTGGGTTCTATCCGGGTTTAATTTCACCATTCATCAAATTTCTTGGGAAAAAGTGTCATAAAAGTCATAAACCTATTGCATTAGTATCGATTTAGTCTTAAACTTTTTTTTTTTATAACTAAGGTGTCCGGACCAGTTTGCGCGCATCTCGACTATTCCTTGGGGGAGACCAGCACAGTAGCCCACCGCCATGGCCCCCCACTTAAATCACAGGTGCTCAGCTGGGACATCGAATCTGGAACCAGTGCGCCTAACCACACAATCTCAAATGCGCCCTAACCAACTAAGCTACCCATGAATGGGTATCTTAAACTTTTTTTTGATGCTAATTCAGTCCTAAACTTTTTGCATCGGTACCAATTCAGTCTTAAACCTTTTATAGGTGCCAATTCAGTCATAAACTTTTTGCTTTAGTACCAATTTAGTCCTAAATCTTTTTCATTTATACCAATTGTGTCAATTCGATTAATTTTGGCTGAAAATCAATAGCATGGAAGTCTATTTTCCTATGTGACACAGCTAGCGCTGACGCGAATATTTTTTCAATATTTTTTGATATTTTAAATTTTTTCTAAAAAAATTCTTTAAAAATTATTAAAATAATATTAAAAAATGTCCAAGTTAGCGTCAGCTATGCTATATAGGACATTCGATGTCCACGCCAATGATTCCCGACCAAAATTGACCGGATTAACTCAATTGGCATAAATACAAAAAAGTTAAGACTAAGTTGGCGCATATGCAAAAGATTTAGGATTGAATTGGAATCAATAAAAGATTTAAGACTTAATTGGAACCAATGCAAAATGTTTAGGATTGAATTGACACTAATGCAATAATTTTAGGACTTTTTTTACACTTCTCTCAATTTCTCATATAGTTCCTAGAGTAGTTTGCATGTGAGAGAGGTCGCATGTTTAAGAGGTCATTATTCAAACTTTTGAATTGTCCTTTCAAATGATTTTTAGCGAGGCAACTATCTGTACGCGCATGGTGAAGAGATTGAGTAGCTATTGAAAAGTATGACTGGACCCACAGAGAAAAGAGCACCCAAAACTACCCAAGATATAACCTCGTAAAGTCCTCTAGAAAACACAAACGGTTAGAAGAACGCAAGTAAGAATGTTCGAGGTAGTTATTTGTCTTATTAGTCAAACCTTGATGGTTAGTTACATTTACTTTTCGCCATTTGCGCCAGTAAGTCTAGCTTCTCTGAAAGACTTATCCAAACAATAATTCTAGAAAGCGGAGTGCCTTACCGGACAATTTGTACTTTTCCATCGGGACATTTCTGCAAAATCAACTAGACTTTTTTCAAACTAATAACATTTACTACATGCATCCATAACAATTACATACGGGTAGACGTACATTCATCTCATTCATTGATCATAAAACTAGGGTTCGCGATTGATAATTAGTGCGGTATAATTAGTACCTTTTCGATCTCGCTGTGTTAGATTTTCAATTTTTTGGCCTATTTCATTCACCGTTTTGGGCTTAATTTAACCCCAAAATCTCTTCTTAAAAAAATACATCAACGACGCCGCCCCGTGATTGAAGATTTCTACATGCTGACAAGCGAAAACCGAACCTCCGAAAGAAAAAGTCGTACCCTTCGACAATCCTCCCCTTCGGTCAAAACTAAACCACAAATTGACAACGTCAATGATCTCGTCTCGATGCGTATATAAATGCATGCAAATAAACATTCTCATCACAAACACAACACGAAGGTGACGCAACTTCATCTCACAGAACATATACATCTAATCTCAAGTAACACTATGTCTTCGGCCCGCATTGTCTTGCTCTCGCTTTGCTCCGCCCTCCTCCTCCGGGCCGCCCTCGGTTCCGACCCTCTTTTCCACTTTTGCTCCACCTCCGAGAACTTCACCGCAAACAGCCCCTACGAATCCAACCTCAACAAGCTCACCAGCTTCCTCTACGCCATGACCCCTTCCACGGGCTTCGGCCTCGGCTCCATCGGCCAGTACCAAGACCAGGTCTATGGCCTCGCGTTGTGCCGGGGCGACGCATCGCCCTCGGACTGCAAGGCTTGTGTAGCCGATGCTGGCGCCAAGATCCGCCGCCGCTGCCCTCGCAACAAGGGGGCAATAATTTGGTATGACGAGTGCATGTTCAAGTACCTCGACGCCGACTTCTTCGGCCAGATCGACAATTCCAGCAGGTTCTCCTTATATAATGTGAATAACGTGAGCGACCCTGAGGTGTTCAACAGCAAAGTAAAGGGGCTGCTGACCGGCCTGGTGGAGGAGGCGTGCACGGTGCCGAAGCTGTACGGGAGCGGAGTGATGGGACTGGAGGGTCAGAAGAAGTTGTACGGACTGGTGCAGTGTACGAGGGATCTGTCGGTGACTGCGTGCAAGGAGTGTCTCGAAGGCGCGATCGGCGGGCTTTCGAGCTGTTGCGACGGGAAGGAAGGTGGGCGAGTGATTGGCGGGAGCTGCAACATTAGATACGAGATTTACCCTTTTGTCAATGTTTAAGAGCCCCAGGCTCCTAGCACAAGGACATCATAGTTGTTTGATTATTCCCTAGCTAGGGTGTTCCTAGCGGAATTTATGGTAAATAAAGTGGAGGCGAGTGTGGGAATTTCCCTGAAACTCTTTTATTATTTGAATGGTTTATATACGTCGTTTGCGAATATACATTTGATGTCTTTATCTATTTGCCATGACTAATTCCTTAAGCAAATGTTCCCGTTATGTTTTAATTTAACATAACTGAGGTTATCCACGAGTCTATATTTTGTGGTTGTCATGACATAGAAGTGTTAGTGCATGATTGGTGCCGAATTTGGTCCTATTGTGGACAAAGACATTCCCTTTCGTGATCATTCAATGCCCTAAGTAAAGAGAATTTCGATTCTTGTATAACATATCCAACAACATCTATTTTTTGAAATGCATTAAATAATATTGATTTTAGAAAGGCCAAAGCAAATTGGTTACATACATCAGCAATTCTTTAAATCTTATGTAGACTAGAGAATGAGTAAACCCTAGCACACTTGATCTCTTCTCCATGGTCACCAATTCAATCAGGATCTTGGTGGGCACATGCTCGAGCATCACCCACATGTAATGTTAAACACAGAATCCCAAAAAATTAAAAAGAAGTGAAGGGAAAATAGAAATCCGCAACTCTCTCTCTCCACATTCATTGGCCGCCCTCGCCTTCCAAGTCGAGGCCGATCTAAGGTCGTGGACCTCCGGCAACTGCATATCGATAGGAAGGTCTTTGGTCGCCGACCTTGGAGGGGTAGAGAGAGAGAGAGAGAGAGAGAGGAGGGCTTCGACAGCATTGACAGAGTGGTAGAGAGACGCAGGGTGGCTTGACTCGGCAGCACCGAGTGCTTCAACGGCCAGGATGGAGGCTTGGTAGGCTGGCGATGGCGTAGAGAGACCGACGCGAGCAGCCGAGAACATTTGACCATCACATGAAGAAGTGGCATAATTACCGAACCAGTTATAAACTTTTTAATTTTGTCAATGTAAACATAAATTTTTGGGGGAAATTCTAATGTAGTCTTTTCAACAAATTGTCGTCGAACATTGCTGACACGGGTCCAGCTATCGTGAGCCGTCCTACATGGAAAGCTGATTGGACTTGTGGATCACTACGTCGACGATTTCCCGCGGCAATTTTTTAGAAGGTCTATATGAAATTTCTTGCAAGTTTTTAAGATTACATTGACAAAATTGAAAAGTTTAAAATTAAATTGACATTCTATAACACGTGACAATTTCTTTAGAAGAAAATGAAAAATGAGAGATAAGGGGGGAAGAACACTAGAAATGCCAAAAGTTGTTTATGACTGTCACTTTAGTGTTAAAAGTTTTGTCCCGATCACTTCACTGCCAATTTTTTTTAAAGCGGTCACTTAGGTTTCAACTCCGATATACTTGGCCGAAAATCAGACATGGCATTTTCTTATAAATATATGAAGCTGACATGGCTCCTCAGAGGTCTATTAAGCAATTAAAAAAACCTAAAAATCGACAAAAATGTATTAAAGGATAAAAATACATACTTAATAAGTTTAAAAAATAAAAATGCTAATTTTTTTTTTAAAAGGACATGTCCAAAAGTGGTCCTAAAACTTGTCTTGAAAGTTGAATTGAGTTCTAAAACTTGCCATGAAAAAGGAATTGGTCAAAAATTCGACATGGCATTTTGTTATTGATATATGACGCTGACATGGCTCGTCGGAAGTCTAGTAAACAATTAAAAAAGTCTAAAAATCGAAGGATACAAATACAAACTTAATTAGTTGTAAAAAGCTGAAATTAAAAAAAGGACATGTCTAAAGAGGTCTTAAGACTTGTCATGAAAGTGAAATTGAGTCTTAGCTTATAAAAAAAAATGTAATCAAGTCCTAAAATTTTTCAAATTAGTGCAAAAGAGTCCTGTTGTTAACTCTGTCCATTTGGACTAATGGAAAATGATGACGCATTTTAATATTTTTTTATGCTATGTTGTAATGACAAGCTAAGACAATACCAGCTAATTCAAGTTTTAATACAATTTTAATTTAAATTATATACATAAAAAAGGAAAACTACTAATTTCTTTAAAATTCAAATTTCTTATTTAAAAAAAAATTGGAATATAAGTTAAAAATTTTACAAAAAAGCTAAAAAAAAAAAATTCATAAAAGAACCAGGATGGATAACCACGCGGCCAAGCTTCTGCAAGACCTCACCCTTGGTGCTGCATCCCTTTTTTTATTTTTATTTTTTGTTAAAATTTTGGGCTATTTTTTCTATTTATTTTAAATAAAACTGCACTTATTTAAAAAATGTTAATTTTTAATTATTTTTAATTTTAGAAATCCACATGGAATTATTTAAAAAAAATACTGACTAATATTAAAAACTTATTAAAAATGTCACATATTAATTTTGGCCGAATTTTCTCGCAGTGGGCACCAAAGTTTTTTATCTTCGATTTAGCAATTAAGTGATCCGACCGAAACTTTTAACAACAAAATGAGCGTGCCAGATAATTTTTGACACTTACACTATTCTTCTCCCAACGTTCGGCCCGATTAAGCTCTACACCGTCATATTAGTCAACCTACTTTCTCTAGAAGAGTTGAGTTTTGATCAGATCTGAGCTCATAATTGTCGAGGGGACCCGCAAGTTTTTTTTTTTTCGAATTTTTTCCTCCACTGAGCATTCCATAGGATCTAAAATCCACGATGCAACACTTTTGGAATTGGCTCAAGGATACTCTTCCGTTAAATTAATTCCATACATGGCCGATCACTATTGCAATGACATATTAAAGGCCATTTTCTTTGTCAAAAATTAATCATTTTTTTCTAGAATCCACGATGTGGCACTCTTGAAATCAGCTCAAGAACATTCTTGCGTTAAATTAATTCCGTACGTGCCCGATTACTATTGCAATGACAAATTAAAGTCCATTTGCATTTTCAAAAACTAATGATTTATTTATTTAAAAGAACACAAAATAGTTTCATCATGAAAGAAAAAAATTGAAGATAAACTAATATCGATGGTGAAACTATTTTTATTGGATAATTATTTGAAAGTATATAATTGATCATTTAAAAAATATATAAATCAATTTATTTTTCACGAAATAAATGAATCTTTAAAGCAAATAGTGTTATCTTTGTTCTTTTGGTGGTAATTTGGATTGAGGCATTCCTTATCTCCACAAGATCATGATCAAATATCAGCTCAAGGTGAAACATCAACCTTAAAATTTCTCTTTTCGCAATAATTTGCAAGATAAGGAGGGCAATTTACACCGTGGCCACAACCATTCTTTTTCAGGAGGATTGAAATCTATGAAAAGTTAGTGGATGGCAATCATTTCTATGATAGACATAGGTGGTGCTTAACTGCTACTTCTCTTCCTGGAATTCAATCTCAGTAAGAAACAAATGAGATGCTTCGTCATTATATCTTAAATTGTGATCGATCACTGCTCAAGTAAATGAATCTGAAGATTATGGAAGGAGTAAGATGTTATTGTTGACTAGGGCTACTTTTTCCTTCTCAGTGCCCATCAACATCATTTATTTTCCACAAGCAGTTTGTGATGGTGTTATTGGTTGAAATATCCATGGAGGGCTTGATAAGGTTAAATGTCATTCCCTAAGAGAAATTGTCAAAAAAAAAAAGTTGTATAGATCTTTTGAACTTTTGTCAATTTAGTCCTAAACTTTTAAACTTATCGATTCAGTCCTAAACTTTTTCACCTTTTGGCGATTCATTCCAATTGGCCAGGAATCGTTGACATGAATGCTGGCAGTCCTATGTGGCACCGCCGGTACTGATTTGGATAATTTTTAATTATATTTTTTTAAAAAAATTAATTTTAATTTTTTTTTCTTTCCTTTTTTCCCTCTAAGCCATCACTCTCAGCGTCTGCTAGCGTCGAGGGCTGCCCTCATCGGGTCAGGTAAGGGAAGCCCCTCGGCAAGTTGGTGGAAGGCGACCCTAGCCAGGTAGAGGGGTGAGTAAGACGGACCGACTGAACCGGAAATAGCCCGAACCATAGCAAACCGATCGGTTTGCTCAACGCTGCCTCTTTCCCTCATGCTCGGGCTTGATGCCTCACAAAGACAACTTGGCCGATCTAGTTGAACAGATTGGATTACCAATCGAGGAGTCTGGCAAAAGTAAGCTCAAAGAGGGCAATGAGGAATAGAGAACCCAGTAAGTGAGCCATTGCTGATCATCTGTGCGGTCTCTCCTATATTGAAGCATACCTGAGTAAAACCCCCCAAAAAAGAAAAGCCAGAGACAGAGACTGATGAAACCAAACTTACAGAGGATAAACAAGAGTGACGAGGGGCCCGCGAATGAAGCACAAAGAACTCAACTTTACTTCATTGAACACCAGAACAGCACAAACAACGATTCGAACATAAGAAACCACAAAGACATACAGCGCTCGCGACAAGGCCTTTGTCGTAGAGTATAGAAGGCAAGGTGCACTCAATCTATGTTTCACAACACAGTTTAATCAATTTAGCAAAGACCTAAAGTTAGGGATTATCAATAGGTAATGTTGCTCCGATACCAAACCAAATGTTCACTCCGGTACCAATCAAAAAGACATTATCGCTACGGGACGACGAAGTGGATTTTGCAAGGACATCGAAGTTATTGGCCAAGACTTGGAGGAAATTCCCAGAACCCATTAAGCTATTTGCTACAAGTTTTGGGTGTTCTTCCATTTTCTTCTTTTCCACACAGACTGGCTCCATTGGACCGTCCAAGAGTCGGATCAATCTGGACCATGCTCACCCATATACCCATGCTAAATCTGGGGAAGGCAGCCCTTGACGCCGGCGGAGATTGAGGGTGATGTTCCAAGGGGAAAAGGAAAAAAAAAGGAAAAGAGAAAAAATTCAAAAAATATTAAAATACTATTAAAAATGTATAATTGAGCGCCAGCAGTGCCACGTAAGACTGTTGGCCTCTACATTAGCGATTTTCGGCTAATAGAACTGAATTGATAAAAGGTGAAAATGTTTATAACTGAATCAACAAATTTAAAAGCTTTGGAACTAAATTGAAGGACTTTTTTATAATTTTTTCCACTCGATTGTATGGTCAAAGTCCACATTTTCAACTCCATCCTAGGCTCTCTCTCCTTATTCCCCTATTTAATCATCAAATTCTTTCTTCAAGGAGCCAGAACCTACATATCCTTTCATCTATACAAGAGCCAAAAGTATGTTTCCCTCCAAATCATTCCCTCTCCTCCTCCTTTCTTTCTTCCTTCTTCTCGGCACGAGCTTCGGCACCGATCTACTTTATGATTTCTGCTTCGGCCAAGGTACCTACACTTCCGGCAGTCCTTACAAAGCCAACCTTGACAGTTTGCTCGATGCACTTGTTTCCAAGGTCCCTCCCAGCGGGTTCGGAACCGGCACGAAAGGCAAGTGGAAGAATCAAGTGTACGGGCTAGCCCTTTGCCAGGGCGATGTATCGAGCTCCGACTGCAAAAGCTGCCTCTCCGATGCGCGTGTGGAGCTTCTGCAACTTTGTCCTAAGGAGAAGGGTGCTATTATTTGGTAGGACAGCTTTGAACACTTCACGACTCATGTAGTCCGTTTTGAAGTGTAATAATAACCGGTGGCAAACCAACGGAAAAAAAGTGATAATTTCAAACTACACTAATGGTTAACTTCTGCTTAAAATGGCTTCAGCTTGAACTATACCTAGTCTAAAACAATGTTCATTGTGGTATGTATAATCTAGAAAATGCTCATTATGTAAACCCCAACTAGTTTAACTTTTTTAGCCATTAATTTAATTGGTTTTCAAACAAAAGATGTTCAAAATTTTCAAATAGATCATTAATCCAAAAGTAAAAGATGGTGTGACTAAAAGTTTGCAAAAGCATATGCTCTCGAAGCATAAATGAAGTATGTAAACATAAGTAAATCATATGGTTGATCTCTCAAATTGACCAGTTCCATTTTCCCTCCAAAGCTCCTATAGTTTCTCCTCTTTAATTCACGTTCCTCTCGATTGGCGTTCTTAGGTATGACAATTGTCTCCTCAAGTATTCCGACGTGGAATTCTTTGGCAAGATTGACAACACGAACAAGTTCAACATGGTCAACGTCGACGACGTCGACATGGACTTCATGGAATTCTACAGGAAGATCAAGGAGCTGCTGAAAAGCTTGACAGGTAAAGCCGTGGCGGGTCCCAAAAAGTATGCGTATGGCGAGCTCGGGCTCGGACGAAAGAAAACCCTGTACGGGTCGGCTCAGTGCACGAGGGATCTGTCGGGAGATGACTGCAAGACGTGCCTCGAGGATGCAATAAGTGACCTGCGGAGCTGTTGCTATGGCAGACGAGGGGGGAGAACCATTGGTGGGAGTTGCATCGTTAGATATGAGCTTTACCCTTTCGTCAATGTTTGAGATTGTCATAAACTCGACGATGTCCGCAAATGGATGCTTCATGTACGATGAATCAAAGTCTGGAGACATCAAAATCCAATAAAGGATGAATCTCACGAGGATGTTTAGTTCCTCTGGTTTTAACTTCATGAAACAAATTTCTTGTTTTTCCTTAATCTGCCATAGTAACTGAGCATGCAACAAAAGAAAGCAGTCTTGAACTTCAATATAACAGATTATAAGTCCTAGATGAGAGAGAAAGAGTGGCGGGATGGGATTGTTGCGGCATACATATCGTTAATTCTTGCACTGACTTGGGGGAAAATTTTGCTATAAACTGATCAGGTCGTTGACATGTATACAACGTTGCTATAGTACAAGTTATAAGTCCTAAATCTATTGCAATTAAGTCAATTCAATCATAAACCTTTTTTTTTATTGATTCAGTCCTAAAGCTTTTGCAATTGTGCCATTTCAGTCCACTCTTAGGAGTTCTTGGTATTCCTCGAAGATCTCCTGCAACATTATGCTATTCTCTTCCTTGGTAGGTATCAAGCCTAAATCTGGGCAGGCGGCTCGACCTCGCTGGCCATGGTGAGGCCCGGCAAGGGTCGACCTCGCCATCGCCAGGCGAGGCAGCGGACGGCGAGGTCGAGCCCCGCTGCGTGGCCTCTCCGACAGAACCTATGGCCGGTCATCGGACTATGGCAACCGGCTGGAGGTGGGGAGGGGAGGGGTATGAAAAAAAGAAAGAAAAAACATAAAAATTATATTTAAAAAATTCATAAAAAATATAAAAATATATATTTATTTAAAAATATTCGTTGGACGGTCAACTGGCGTCCAAGTCAGCGCCGACCAGCCAAAATTCGCCAGATGGACTGAAATGACACAATTGCAAAAGGTTTAAGACTAAATCGGCAAAAAAAATGTTTAGGACTGAATTGACACAATTTAATAGGTTTATGACTTTTTTGATAATTTTCCCTACTAGTTATTATTAAACACGTGAGCAACAGCGATGACCATAAAAAAATATTATCAATATTGACGCACATCGATGACTATTAATCAGTTGTCGTTATACGACGATGCACGATTGGCCATCGTCGACAAGGATATCGGTCAAAAGAATCAAATGGATTACCGATATAAACATAAGGAGAAGGCTGGATACTTAAGAGGGCGTCAGGCCACGACGCAGTTATGAGAATTCAAATTTGAAATTTTCTGATGAGCGAAGCTACGGAGACCGGTAAACCGTGGAGCAAGAACGGACGAGGCGACATGCATATATGGACACGAATGATCCAGAGACTGTGGTTTTAAAGGAGCGACCACTTGAAGACGAGATCATTGCATCGTGAGAACATATGCACAAGATTCCGAAACAATCATCATCATGATAATTAGGTTAAAAGTTAATTAAGATCAAGTTTTGAAGGAAACGAATTTCCTTGAATTAAATAATGTATTATCGATCTTTGAGGATGGACTTAATTTGCCCTAGCTTTTCCAACTTATCCCAATAATTCATTGGTGCTTCCGTGATGTATGAGGAGTAATATGTTGTCTAGGGCCACTTTCTACTCTCTCCGTTCACATCTACATCATTTATCATCCTCAAGTGATAGTGTTATTGGCTGACATATCATTGAAGGAGTTGATAAGGTTAATGCCCACTCAAATTGATTAGCGAAAGTCAACATTTGCAACTTTATTTCCTTTCTAATTAATCATAGAATTATTTCTCCAAGGATACCAAAACCTACCTAATCTTTAATTATGCAAGTGTCCGGAGGATTTCTTGCAAGAATTGGTCTCTTCTCTGTTAGAGTTTTCCTAAGTGTGGGCTTATATTAATTGAGATTATAATTACCATTATACGGTATTAATTTACCGTTAACGGGGTTGGTCTAATAAAGTGAGATATAAGGATTCTTAATTAGCCTAATATGGACCTGGCTGGTGTGGGCCGAGTTCGGCCCGGCCTGTGATGATAGGGCCCGGCCAAATAACTCTATAAATAGGCTAAGGCAACCCCCCTCTAACCCTAATTTTACTCCATAATTCCACACACCCAACTTCCTTGAGAAGTTGCTTCACTAAGGAGGTTGTTTCCTCCTATAAAGTCAAGTGAAGGTGAGGGAGGTGGTATCATCGACGCCAGGATTCCGGAGGGTGATAGAGGTGATGCGCCTAAGCTGAGGAATCGCCGGAGTTCCGCCTAAAGACCGGCGAATCCAAAACAGGTACACAAGCTCGTCTCTTTCGCTTACGGCATCCGATTCTCTGCTATGGTGATCCGGGGAGTGCCGTGGTAAAGTTTCTCACGGCCAACATGTGGTATCAGAGCCGCCATAGCGAAGATCGGGACCGTACTGTGTTTGCCTGTTTTCGGAAATTTTTCCCGACGAAAATTATTTTTGATCATATATTTGGAACGGGCTCGTCGAGACGAGCATTTTGATGGGTAGATCGTCGCCGGAGGAGGTCGGGAACGGCCGCACGCGCCACCACGCGCCACCACGGTGGCTGCGCGTGGTAGCCCACGCGCGCACGCGCCCAGCGCGGGCCGCGTCCGCGCATGCCACGTGGCGCACTCTGATTGCGCCACGTGGACGCGGTTGCGGTTTAGGGTCAAACCCGACCCGAATTGACCGGGTCGACCCGTTGACTGACCCGGTTTTGACCGGGTCAACCCGACCCGACCCTGACCCGACTTCGACCCGACTCCGACCCGAGTTGACCGTTGACCGGTCCGACCGGTCAACGGTTGGACCGGATGAACAGTTGGACCGGTCGCCGGTCGGACCGGTCATTGGACCGGTGAGCTCGCCGCGCACGTGAGGAGCACGTGCGGCGCGTGAGCCCCACGCGCCGAGGCTTTGGCCGGCGCGTGAGGGCGCGTGGTTGCTCCGTTGGGGGTGATCTTGGTACCGGCGTGCTCGTATGGAAATTTTCTACACTGTGGTATATTTATTTGACATGTTTGAAGCTTTTAAAAATAGAAAAATGCATAAAGACCCTTATGTACGTATGTTTTTTTAGGGGAATTTTGAGCATTTTTCATGTATTTCTATATGGTTTCGGAAATACCATGATAAGCTTATATATATATGACCACATACAAGATGTGTAGAGTTTTAGCATGTATAAAGTTCCACATGCATCAATGTATACAGCAATGTTATTGGCATCGCCTATGATTTCAGAATAAAGTGCCCTATAGTGAATTTTGAAATTATTTGGATATGGTAAATGTGAGACATAAAGCTTATATCCCTGGTATGAGAGAGTTTCAAGGATTCAGTCAGGTAGTGACCGCCAAAGTGGAGTCAGGTAGTGACCGCCAAAGTGGCACACTTGGTTGGGTTTGAGAAATATCAGTCTCGTATTGTGGAAGGATGTCTCCTGTTTTGATGCATGGTCATACTCCCAAAGGAGGTGATTGTGTATTGATTATGGAGGGATACATGTATAGCATATGGTTGGGGATTGATCGATTCTAGTGAGTCATACACCCAAAGGTGGTGATTCACGAAGATTGAAATAGATTCTCATGGCCGCTATCATGTGGAGTGTTTGCAACTGCATGTCACATCTTCTGCCCAAAGGTGATTTTGTGATGATGTATGCAGCTCTCTGGATGTGTACTCAAACAGTTTTTAAAGTTACACAATATTGGTTCATGAGGTATCACATGTGCAGCATAAAGTTTGAGAAGTAACTGATCCTAGTGGTTCATCCACCCAAAGGTGGTGATTCATAAAGATTGGATTTATTCTCTTTATAGGCTGTCACATATAAAGTGCACATTATGTATTCTGCCCAAAGGTGATTACATGATGGTGCATCTGATCCTCAAGATGTGTACTTTTAAGGATCAAGTTACACAGTACTCACATGGTGCCATTATTATACATTGCTTTTTAAAGTAGTCACCTTCCTAGTAAACGGTAACTCCATTAAGATTGAGGTTCATACTGGTTCAGACTTTGTGAAATAGCTGGAGGATATTAAGTTTTGTGATATGGCTGGCAGAAGTTTATATTGCTCTTTATGAGGATAAGTTGACAGATTTTACTGTTAACATATGGAACTCAAGAAGGGACATTTTATTGCCTGGATTAAAGAGCAATTGGATTTGCTTGTGATTTCTGAAGTAATCCATTTAGTACTACTGTGAGAGTAGATGGCCTGCTGACTGCACTGTTGTATGGATGATGGAAGCCCAAGTAGCCTGGGTCTGTGTCTCGTTCACTGCTGATATTATGATACATCAGTGAGAACTCTTTAATATAAGGTTTGATGGTTTTTATGAAGTTAGAGATTACGTCATAAAGATGGTGGACACATTGAGCAAAAGGTTTAAAGATCGTACTCATAAAGGAACTCTTGAAACCACTGGTCATTCAGACAGTTTGGGTCCAAAAATGGCATCTTTTGAGAAAGATTATGACTACGACTTCTTTTATAAAGAAATGTCACATAAAGTGGGACTGCTATTGTAATAAGGCTTGGTCATCTAAGTGTGGGCATGTAGGTGATGATTCTTTGGTTTTGATTCATGAATCTAATCTAGCAGAAGTCTCATCCAGTTTATGGAGACTTTATAAAGGTGTAACCAATTATATTGTGTTCACAGTACAAGGATTCATGAATCACAAAAAACCAAATCAAGATGAATCAAAAGCTCACATCAGGAAACAACAATAAAGTTGACATTAAATTCGTGGGAGATGTGTCATTTTAATTCCATTCTCTGGTTTTGATCTGACATTAAGGAATGCATTTTTTGTCTCTACCTTAGACGGAACTTGATTTCCGTATCATATTTGGACGTGAGCAACTACTCTTTTGAACTGAAAGAACAACGGAATTTCTGTGTTCTCAAGTCGAATAAGGATGAGTGCTGCAATGTGTCAAATGAATTAGATTATGCTTAACTCCCGATGATATCTACATCACTTATACAGTGAAAGGTTGTTTTTCAAGAAATTTCCAGTTAAAGAACAGTTTTACGCATTGTGGCATAAAGATCTGGCCACTTATCTAGGGAAAGAGTGGGAGGCTGATAAAGCTTAACATCCTAACTACTCTTAAATGTGACCTGGAGAATTGCGTAAACTGATGTGGAAATAAGATGACCGAGATAAAGAAGAAATATTATAGTCCAAAGTTTCGACCTTCTGGAGGTCATACAGTTTTGTGTCAATGGACCTATATGACAACTCTGTGTTGAAAATTTTATTTCGACACATTTACTAACGACTGTTCCCCATATGGTTATATGTACTTGATTAAGGAAAAGTCTGACTCTCTTGACAAGTTCAAGGTCTTTAGGCTAAAGTCAAGGAATAGTTGGGAAAAGTCATAAAGATTGTCAGATCAGACCAATATGGTGAGTATTATGGTGTACATGACCATGCTGGAAAGCTTTAAGGGTCATTTACCATATACCTAAAAGGATTCTGGGATAGTAGTTAAGTCTACTATGCCTGAAAGTTATAATGAGGCGGCCGATAGGCAAAAGCGCATTTTCAAGATTGTAATGAGGAGTATGATTAATGGAATGAACCTACAAGATTCTGTGTATGGATAGCCTTTGAGTTGTCTTCATACTTTGATTGGTGTTTCCACTAAGGTTATTCTATTGACCCTTTTGAGTTATGGATTAGACGTAAATCTAGATAAACCATCTAAAGATTTGAAGTTATCCTGCAGAGGTGAAGATGTATTGTCCAGTATTAGGTAAGTCCAGATCATTTGAATGGATATTTGGTTAATGATCCCAACAGAAGTACGAGAATTATGGAATAACAGACAATGAAGTTTCTGAATTTTAATGAGGCCAAAAGATGCTTAGGCTATTAAGGATAAAGGTACGATACATGTGTTGTGTCGTTTTCTCTGCCTATATAGACGATCGTGAAGCCTACCACATCACAGTCTAAGCCTATTGGGGTTTAGGACAGTGTTATTAACACAGATTCTGATGAAGCTCTTCAAGCCCCATAGGTGTATGATGAGGTTAACGAGGCTCCATTTGGAAGATCCCTAAGGTAGAGACGACCAATTATACTGCCAGACTTATAGTCTATTTGGAGAGCATCATTATAATATAGGCCATATGGTTGATCCAGAAACTTATACAGATGCTGTTTCTTGTAATCAGTGAGATCTGGAGTTGGATGTGATAAAAGACGAGACATGGTCTATGAAACATAATGGTTTTTGAGAGCATAATGGATAGTTGAGGGTTATAAGTTCATCAGTTACAAGTGGATGAATAAGACAAAAGGTCTTTAAAAGAAAAGTCAGAGAAGTTTAAAGCTAGACTGGTTGCCAAGATTTCACTCTGAGAGGAGGTGAAGACTATAAAGTAACTCTTTCCTCTAGTCTCTCATAAAGGTTCTTTCAGAGTGATCATGACATTTGTAACTCATCTTGTTTTAGAGTTACGCCAGCTGGATATTGATATCTATCTTCTCAAAGAGAGACCTTGATGAGGAAAGTCTATATGGTATAACCCGAAGGTTTTATAGCTGGTGATTCAGATAAACTTATCAGTAGACTAAAATAGTTTACTTAAGGCCTCATGCAACAGCTCTCAGATAATGACATCAGGAGTTTCATATATGTTGTCACTTTATTCAGTGATGTTGAAAGTGAAGTGAATTAGTGTATATACTACATATTGATTCACATACAGATTGATTACTTGCAGCTAGTGAGGCATTCAGATTAAGACCTTACTAACTATTTGGATGACGAGAAGTTGACAACATAATACATCTTTGAATTAGCAGGCAGTGCGGCATAATAGAGAAAAACACAGATCTGTATTGTCCTCTAGCATTCAAGCGGAGTTTATAGCAAGCTTTTGGGCTGCTACTCAGGTTATTTAGCTCCAGAACCTCACTAGGGAGTTGATCGTATTTATTTTTATATGGACCCATACAGTTATAGTATGATGATGGCTCTGCATTGTTGATTATATACAACAACAGAGGTTTTAAAGGGTCCAAACATCTGGCGGTCAAGTGTTTGACCATAAAGAACCAGATCAAAATGGTGACATTAAAGTGGAGCATAGTTTCACAGATGATATAGTTGAAGTTCCACTGACTAAAGTTGTTTGCCCTTTTGTGTTTGAAATGACGTCATTAAGATGGGCCTAGCAGCATCTATGGATGCGGTTGTTCAGTGGGAGCTGTTGTCAATTTTTGCTCCAATAAAGTTTGCATCTGTGATTGTTACATTTGTAACATCTTGATATGGATCAACTCTATTGCGTGCAATAAAGTTTTTTGAGTTGAGTTGATCAATTGAAAATCTCAAGGTATGTGTAAACCTTGAATATAAGGCTGGGGGCATTGAGATACTAGCCTTGAAGATATGTCTTGTTACACATAAAGTACAGTTGACTATAAAGATAAGACATATGTAGGTTCATTGGAGCCATATATGTATTCTCTGGTGCACATCAAGTTTCGTGTCACTTAAGGAGAGAGAATGTTGCCTGACAAAAGAGGATAACACATAAAGTTTCTGTCTAAATATCTATTCTATGAGGTGTTATCCAACTGCCACACTACCATATTGAATCCATATCAATAGAGTTAAGGACATTCGTGACCATGGACGGCTCTGCGTACATTTTTTATGCAGTTACTGCCATGATTTGGTGTTTAAGATTCTATGGGATCGGATTGGCTATTAAGAATAATCTCTAGACCAACATAGAGATGCGCATATACAGTACAGTTTCAATTAATATTCGCCCAAGTGGGAGAATGTTAGAGTTTTCCTAAGTGTGGGCTTATATTAATTGAGATTATAATTACCATTATACGGTATTAATTTACCGTTAACGGGGTTGGTCTAATAAAGTGAGATATAAGGATTCTTAATTAGCCTAATATGGACCTGGCTGGTGTGGGCCGAGTTCGGCCCGGCCTGTGATGATAGGGCCCGGCCAAAGAACTCTATAAATAGGCTAAGGCAACCCCCCTCTAACCCTAATTTTACTCCATAATTCCACACACCCAACTTCCTTGAGAAGTTGCTTCACTAAGGAGGTTGTTTCCTCCTATAAAGTCAAGTGAAGGTGAGGGAGGTGGTATCATCGACGCCAGGATTCCGGAGGGTGATAGAGGTGATGCGCCTAAGCTGAGGAATCGCCGGAGTTCCGCCTAAAGACCGGCGAATCCAAAACAGGTACACAAGCTCGTCTCTTTCGCTGTACGGCATCCGATTCTCTGCTATGGTGATCCGGGGAGTGCCGTGGTAAAGTTTCTCACGGCCAACATTCTCTCCCCAAAATCAATCCTATACGGAAAAGAATATTTCGCGAATTATCTTTGGCCACAGTTGCTGCCAAAGTGCCCCGCCCTTGATTGAAGATTTCTACACGCTCAAAACCGATAGACATGCGAAGCTGCGAAAGAAGAAGTCGCACCCTTTGAAACTCCTTTCCCTTCGGTCGAAACCATGACAAATTGACACCTTCAATGATCCCCTCTCGATGCCTACATAAATGCTTGCAAATGACATTCACAACACAGAGGTGACACTACTTCATCTCACAGAACACATACATCTAATCTCAAGTAACACCATGTCTTCGGCCCGCATTGTCTTGCTCTCGCTTTGCTCCACCGCCCTCCTCCTCCTCCGCGCCGCCCTCGGCGCTAACCCTCTCTCCCACTTTTGCTCCACCTCCGAGAACTTCACCGTGAACAGCCCTTACGAATCCAACCTCAACAAGCTCACCAGCTTCCTCTATGCCATGACCCCTTCCTCGGGCTTCGGCCTCGGCTCCATCGGCCAGTACCAAGACCAGGTCTACAGCCTCGCGCTGTGTCGAGGCGACGCAACGCCCTCGGACTGCAAGGCCTGCGTGGCCGACGCCGGCTCCGAGATCCGCCGCCGCTGCCCTCGCAGCAAGGGGGCGATAATCTGGTACGACGAGTGCATGTTCAAGTACCTCAACGCCGACTTCTTCGGCCAGATCGACAATTCCAGCAGGTTCTCCTTATATAATGTGAATAACGTGAGTGACCCCGTAGCTTTCAACGGTGAGCTGACCGGGCTGCTGACCGGGCTGGTTGAGGCGGCTTATTCGGCGCCGAAGCTGTACGCGAGCGGAGAGGTGGGACTGGAGGGTGAGGTGAAGCTGTACGGACTGGTGCAATGCACGAGGGATCTGTCGGCGACTGTGTGCAAGGAGTGTCTGGAGGGCGCGATCGGCGAGCTTCCGAGCTGTTGCGACGGGAAGGAAGGCGGGCGAGTGGTTAGCGGGAGCTGCAACATTGGATATGAGATTTACCCTTTTGTCAATGTTTAAGATTCCTAGCTCAAGGACATAAGAGTTGTTTGATTATTCCCTTGCTATGGTGTTAACTGGTGGAATTTATGGTAAATAAAGTGGATGCGAGCGTGAGAATTACATAACACTCTCATGAAATGAATATAGGCTGTTTGCATATAGAAATTTGATGTATTCATCAATGTGCCGTGACTAATTTTCTTACGCTAACGTTGTCGTTATGTTCTAAGTTAACATAACTGGGGCTATGTTTTCTTTCCTTGCATATGAATGACAGTGCGTGTGCATATACATGATGACAATCTGATCTTCCACAACTTGATAATTGCAATGTTTTACTATGACAACGGGAGAATTACCAGAAAAGTTATAAATCTATTGGAATTTTGTCAATTCAGTCAGAAACCTCTTTTTTTTTCTTTTTTGCTAATTCAATACTAAACCTTTCGCATTTATGCCAATTTTGGCTGGCTGGCGCTAACGTGGAATTTTTTCAAATATTACTTTAGTAATTTTTGGATTTTTTTATAATTTTTTTCTTTTCTTTTCTTTTCTTTTATTTATTTTTTTCCCTCTACATAGGACCGGTGAGGGCGCAAGGCTCGTCATCTAGATCCTCATCGGTCTCGCTCATGTGTTAAATCTTTTGAAAAGAACGATTAATCATATGGGAATAAAGATAGAACACGACAGCCTCATCGGCCTGAGTCCAGGGAAAAAAACTGAAGAAAAGAAAAAATATTAAAATATTAAAAAAAATTACATCAGCATCGATTAGCAAAATTGATAGGATGGACTAAATTGGCATATATGCAAAAGATTTAGGGTTGAAATGGCAAAAAAAAATATGATTTAATTGACACAATTACAATAGATTTATAACTTTTTTGGTAATTCTCCCTTGATTCATTTCTTTTGAGCTTCGGCCCCGTTATTTTGTGGAAAATGAATGGTTCGAAAATGAAAATTTTAAAAGTGACTGTTTGTGTCGAGGTCGATTATAAAAATGAATCAACGGAAACTAATTTTATCGATGTTTTCAACATAAATTGTTGTTGGTACTAAAAATATTATTTAGGAAAATGTTTTTAAATCATTCATTTGATGTTGTTTTAGTCTTTTGTTTAACCTTCTAGCCACATCATCCCCGCTTAGAAGAGAGAAAATCAGTCTAAATGGATGGAGTTAACAGAAGGACCCAATTGCATCAATTTGACAAGTTTTAGGACTTGATTGCACTTTTTGTAAGTTTTAATATTCAATTACACTTTCGTGACAAACTTTAGGACATCCAGTGCGCATATCTCAATTTGTAAAATTCTGATTTCCTAGTAAACACAATTTACTAGTCAGGTAGAAAGTTATCTGCTATTATCTTCTGGGGATGTTATTCTAGGATATGAACTGACCAGAGCTAATGTTGCAAATAGCTGTTGATCACTTGCAATAATAACAAAAAAAAATCACTAATGAAGTTTATCCATTTCTGTTAAGATATTATACATTCCTAGCGTAGGTGATTATTTTGTATACATATGGGTTGCTTTCTAATAGGATTTTTTTTTTTTTGATAACCGAGGTTCCGCGCGGCAGGCGAGCTTCGTTCAACCAGCGGTGGAGCACGACTAGTCCTCGGGAGGGGCTAGCGCAGGAGCCCACCACCACGACCCCCCACTTAATTCTAATGGGATATAATAGTCGAGTTCTCTAATGATTTTATCTCGCGTGTGCGGCCCCCATTCATCAAATTTCTCATGTTGTTAACTTGTTACTGATCTGGTTTGCATATGATAGTGGGTGTTAAAAAAATTTTACATTGCTTGTGCTGGAATTAATTGATTAGTTGGATTTAATTAATCCTACCCATTATCCCATGATGTCATGATGGATGCCCATGATGAGCTGATAACTCACGGTGGCTATCGAAGGTTACAAAGGGTAGTTATCTTTTATTTGAATAAAAGATAAGCAACGTATGCTAGATCCATATAGTCAGTTTTCTCTTTCTCTTCCAAACGCTCCCTAGAACGACAGTAACTCCGGGAGGCTCCCTCGCACTTAGCCGGACAACGATTTTCACAAGGTCCTACGTCACAAACACTCAATTTGAATTTGTGGACAACGGATATATTCCCTTGTGTAATCGTATTCCAATCAGTCGTTCAAGTTTGTGATTTTATTGGGTATGTTTTCGTATGTTTTTCCGCATGTTTGTCGTATTAGAAGTGGAATTGATTTCCTTCAGCTTGTTTATGGGGCCTATGTTTAAACTTTTGAATTGGACTTTGTAATAATTTTCAGTTAGCCAACTACTTTTATGCAACCAGTGGAGAGAATTCGGACTTGAGTAATTGAAAAATATGTCTGGACCCGAAGACAAAACTCGCATTGAAAACTACCCATCTCGTAAAGTCTTCTGGAAACATTAATGGGAAGAAGAACACAAATATGTTCGAAGCAGTATTTGACTAAGAAAGCTACTAGCCTGACAGTGTAATTAGGGGTGAGCATGGTTCCAGGGTAGAACCGAGAACCGGAGAACCGAACCGACGGTTCCGGTTCGGTTCCCGGTTCTGAGGTGCCTGGGGCCGGTTCCCGGTTCTGAAATTTCAAGAACCGCCGGTTCCGGTTCCGGTTCCCGGTTCTACCCTAGAACCGAACCGGACCCGGAACCGGAACTGGAACCTAAAGGTATAAACTGTAAACCCTAGCCTTTTATTTTCTAATTTGTAATTTCTGCTCTTCCCCCACCCCAGGTCCCCAGCCTCTTTTCTCACGACGACGCAGTACGCTACGCATGCCTCTTTTCTCACTCCTTCCTCTCACTCCCCAGCCCTTCCCTCGACGACGACGGCCCTTCCCCCTCTGTCCACCGCCTCATCCTCTTCGGCACCCACACCTCCGACGGCGTTGATTGCCACCGTCCACTGGGCTCGAGAGGCCATCCCTCGACGACGACGACGCTTCCCTCGACGACAACCCTTCTTCCGCTGTCCGCCGAGAGGCCATCCCTAACCGTCCACTGGGCTCGGCTCCCTCCCCAACCCTTTGACGAGTCGACGACGACCCTTCCCTCAACGTCAATTGCATCTCGGTACTGCTACACCTCCAAAATTACGGTGTTCCAAAATTACGGTGTTCACTACTTCTTTTGATCTCTTGGTCGATTTGGGGTGTGCCCTTTTCTTGATTTTGAGTTATTCTTGAATAACGCAAGTAGGAAGTCCGTTGTGTGAGTTGGTTCGTGAGATTTGAGTTTTAATCGGGTTGCTCTAGGGGAAGTGAGCTTGTGTTAATTTGGGTTAATCTGATTGGGTTTATTCTTATTGCTTGCTACCATTGGACAGATGCTTGTCTTATTGGTCTTTTCGTAAATTGAGTTTTTGTATGCAGGGGCTTGATTATTGTATGGTAGAGGCTAGAGTGAGTATTTTCTTAGGTAGAGGTTGAGACTTTGTCTGTCCGTGAATCCATGGAGATTTTAGACGACTGTTAGGCTCAGTAGTTAGAAAGTTTGCTGTCAATTCGCTATTTTTAGGAAATTGTTATTTACTTGCTTTGGGATTAAAAGAGAGAAGGAAAAGCTAGCCTCTGTATGAGCTATAAAATATGGAATTTGATCTTTGCATTTACATCATGAAAAGCTAGCCAAAAAATATGTTTCAGTTGGAATTTGAAACTTGCGAAACATTTGTGGGAAGACTTTCTGCTTTTTTTGCATATACTGTTTGATTTGGGTGAACCAGGGAAAGTTATTAGCTTGCAAGAGGAGCCAAAAAATAAAAATCTTGACATGGTAATAGCTGTCTTGTGGAGCCCTCAGCTTGATTGGAGTAGATTTTATGCGTGTGCTGTTTTAATTGCTACAAACTGATCGGCTAGTTCAATTGCTACGAACTGATTGGCCATTTTTTTTTTCATTTGTGAAGCTGATGCATTCATCACATTATGATTTGTGATTAGGATAATGACAGGACGTCGAGAAAATGTTTCCATGCGAGCCACTTGCTGAGCCTAAGGGTTTGCTTTGCTGAACAAGTTCTGCGCCCATTGAGTGTCGTGTGGACGCAGTTTTGTTGTCGCAGTTCATGTCTACCAGCTGCACGGCTGCAATATTGAGTGTGTCTTCGCCGAATAAGTTCTTTGTGTTGAAGTTTTCTGTGTTGTGAATTTATGTCTAGGTCTGTGATTTTGAGAGGGTTTAACGGTCCCCTTTGAGGGATTGCACAAAAATTTCTTGTCTAGTTGTCTGCAGCTTCTTTCCTCCTTTTCTTGCCCCTCTCTGCTCGGTGCCATTGGCATTGACATGTTTGTTCTTTCGCATTGAGTTAGGCTTTATTTTTTAATGCTTGATAGCTAGGAATGAATGTCTGTCTATCAATTGGCGGTGAATTGTTACAGAACTGAGATAAATAATTATTTGGGAGCTCGTTAAAAATAGATATGGAGACTCCTTTTTAATTTGGAGCAGGTTTTCTTTTTCCCTAGTCATTGCCGTCTCTCTTTTTTTCACATTGGCAGGTTCTCGGGTACCCTAGAACCGGATCCTGGAACCTGTGACAGGGTAGGTTCCAGGTTCCAGGTACTTAGGGTAGGTTCTAGGTTCCGAAAAATTAGGAACCGGTATTAGTGGGTAGGTTCCATGTTCTAGGTGGAACCTACCTAGAACCTGGAACCGCTCACCCCTAAGTGTAATATTATTGTCAGTTATTTTTTATCACATGATTTCCCAACCAATTAGTACTTTATGCAAAACATGTGATGATAATGCGTGGATCTACGGTTGAGATTATATTATCCCTGATAGTACTGTCAGAAGAGCATTTCCCTTTGTCTAATTAGTCAAACCTTGATGTTTAGTGATGATGCCGAAGCGCGATAGAAAGTAAGGCTAAACAGAAAATCGAAACGAGGAACCACCGTTCACTCAAGTGTGATTTTATCAAAATCAACGAAAATATTAATGTCTGTCATAAAACTTTTCTTCCACGAACCCTAAACATCTTTATATAAGATGCTAAACCTAATTGACCTAAGAAACACAAAATTACAAAAACGTCACTAGAATTAATTAAAATACCTAAAAACATTAAAATTGCAAAAATGCCTAAAACAGAAAATACACAATATTACACAATCTTCACAATATTACGAAGATCGTGAGATTTATTTGCATCAAGTGACTTTACTTTTCACCATTTGCTCCAGAAGTCCAGCTTAACTGAAAGACTTATCCACATTATAATTCTAGAAAGTGGAGTGCCTCGCCGGACAATTCGTACTTCCCCCGGAGCATTTCTGCAAATCAACTAAACTTTTTCAACCTAATAAAAATTCCACATGCACCCATAAGAATTCTACACAGGTAGACGTACTTTCATCTCATTCATTGATTATAATAATAGGATTCCCATGTCATTTAGTAGAAAAGGGATCGCCTAACCTTTCCTTAGAAGGTTAGGTCCTAACCTTGCAATCCGGGCCGTTCGTATTATGAATGGATGACCCAAATTATTACTGACAAAATATATATATATATATATATATATATATATATATATATATAATTTAAAAAATTACCCCTTAAAAACAGGAGATCTGGGCCGTCCATCCAAAAAGGGACGGCCCGGATTGGAAGGTTAGATACATAACCTTCTAAGGGAAGGTTAGGCCAATTAGTACCGTACAATTAGCACCTTTTCATTCACGCTATATTGGAATTTTAATATTTTTCGCCTATTTCATTCATCATGTTTGCCGGATGTCATTGTCTAAATCTTGCTCGTAGAGATGATGATGCAAATAAATCTCGCGATCTTCATAATATTGCGTAATATTGCGTATTTTCTGTTTTAGGCATTTTTGTAATTTTAATGTTTTTAGGTATTTTAATTAATTCTACTGACGTTTTTGTAATTTTGTGTTTCTTAGGTCAATTAAGTTTAGCATCTTATATAAAGATGTTTAGGGTTCATGGAAGAAAATTTTTATGACAGACATTGATATTTTCGTTGATTTTGATAAAATCACACTTGAGTAAACGGTGGTTCCTCGTTTATCGTTTCGATTTTCTATTTAGCCTTGCTTTGTATCGCACTTCGGAAATTTGGAGTCAGCTTTAATTGCCTTTGGTTGCAAAGCATGCTTACTGCCTATGGAGGGTAACAAAAGCGATGAAAATAGGACTTTGCGTGATGCTATTGCCCTCCATTTTGGTGTTGTTACCTAGTGGTACAAGCAGGATGACACGGATTTAGTTGTTCACTTCCTGGGTGATACAAAAACGGCTCACAAGGCTGAGGAATTCACCGAATTCTTCCTAACGGGTTCTAATGGCATCTTCACCACTGAGTTTGCGAGCCAAACATGGGACTTGAAAGAAGACAAGGGCAGTACGGAAGAAAGTGTGATTGAATTAGATGATGGATTTTATGGAACTGACTCAGAAGATGATGTTGACCCATCCATTAAATCTGTGGGCACTAATTTTCCTTATGATAAAAGGCAGAAGAAGTTGCCCGATCCTAACGAAAAGAGATTGATGCCAATGAAGATGAAGCAGATTCGAGGACGAATCTTTTTCTTAGCAGGGGAGAATGATGCAAATAAATCTCGCGATCTCCGTAATATTGCGAAGATTGCGTAATATTGCGTATTTTCTGTTTTAGGCATTTTTGCAATTTTAATGTTTTTAGGTATTTTAATTAATTCTAGTGACGTTTTTGTAATTTTGTGTTTCTTAGGTCAATTAGGTTTAGCATCTTATATAAAGATGTTTAGGGTTTGTGGAAGAAAAGTTTTATGATAGACATTGATATTTTCGTTGATTTTGATAAAATCACACTTGAGTGAACGGTGGTTCCTCATTTATCGTTTCGATTTTCTGTTTAGCCTTGCTTTCTATCACGCTTCGGCATCAGATGATCTCTTTCCGCTCTTGCTACATGAATTAATACTCTTTCTAGTTAGTTCTTACGGTAACCTTGAAATGGTATGTAAAGATGACAAGAAAGAAGAAATAAAATATATGGTTTCCGGTCAAATTAAGTGATGGTTACTTAGAATGATAGTTGAACCAAATCAGGAAGCACAAATGGTGCAACACAGGAATATAACAAAGTAAATTATATTTCAAGTAGCTAGGGCAGGAAAGGAAGCGCTTAATTCGTTAATCCATGCATTACCGCATTCGTCCAAACTATAATAATAAGGACTTTTCTTTTTCTTTTTCTTTTTCTTTTTCTTTTTCTTTTTCTGGTCAGAAAATAATAAGTACTCTCAAAAGTCTCAAATCCGAGTGTTTCTATATTGTCTGGTTTAAACAGATCAGAATGTTGACGGAGGACTATGGTTACCAATTAACTAGCCGCTCTCGACACTCTTAATAAGAGAAAAATACCCCCCCCCCCTAAAAGTCATCAGTCTATTGTATTAATTCCAATTTAGTCCTAAATTTTTCATTTGGATATATTGAGTCCTAAATTATTCTCATTTATATCAATTTAGTCCTAAACTCAGTGACATGAATCGCCATTCTACATGGCGTGACCAGAGATGTTAATATTTTAACATCTGTATGACCCTTTTAGTATTAATTACGATGATTACCCATGTCTTTGTCGGCCATGATCAACAGCCACCAAGCCCTCACCAGGTCCCTGGCAACCTCTAGCAAGAGCTCGACCCTCGCAGCCTAGGCTAGGGATGCACTCGACAATCTATCTCCTTTTCCATTGAAGATGGACTTGTGATGTATAATATCAGTAATACTTAGGTTACTTTGACGGAGTCATCAAATGTAAAGAGGACTTACATCTTTCTATAAGCTACGATTATAATCTTAAGCAGTGCCTAAAGATCATAATAATTAGATACACGAATCATAATATTAAAGTAGAGGAATTTACATACCTTGTTTAGGATCCATCATTCCTGATACGTAATAGCCATAATATGATGTTCAAGAGTTCTCCTCTATAACCCTCTTAATTACTGGTATCAATGAGGCTGCTACTCACTTATCGCTTCTTGAGATGACTCGTTATGAGAGGTTATTTGTGCATTAGGGTTTAGAGGTGGGACTTAAGCTCTATTTATGGAGTTCATAACTTACCATCTTATTACGGATAAAGTTTAACTCGGTTCACACTATCCAATCCCATATTATAATAATTAAGAAAGCTTATCTCTTTACTTTATTAGACCGATTAATTAATTATAGTATTTATTAATAAAGCCCACAATAAAGAGAACTCTTACATTCTCCCACTTAGAATATATTAATTAAAATTATATTGTATATGCATATCTTTATATTGGTCTAGAGATAATTCTCAAACACCGTAGAGCCATCCATGGTCACTAGTTCTTTTAACTTTACTAATATGGATTTAATATGGTAATATGAAAAATAGATAGCACCTTAAATAATAGAGAAACTTTATGTGTTATCCTCATTGTCAATTACCATTCTCTTACTTTATGTGTTACGAAATTTGATGTTCCACGAGAGAATATCATGTGCTTTATAGTTAACTATACTTTATTTGTAACATGACATAGGTTTATGGCTAAAAATAAATGCTCCAGTCATCATTCAAGATTTACACAATGCCTTGAGATTTTCACCTTATGTATGTGCTGAACATAAACACATTCATAAAAACTTCATTTAATGGAAAAGAGTCCATACATATCAAAATACTACTAAATATAACAGAACACATATGTAAACTTTATTACAGAAAAATCAAAGACAACTCCCATTGAACAGCATCCCATGATGTTTCTAAGCCCATGCTTATAACATGTCATTCAAATACACAAGGTTGAAGATCTTTAATTAGTAGTTTGCAACCATATCATCTGTGAAAAAACTTGACTGCAAGATGTTCATATCCCTTTATACCTATATTGTCATTAATAAACAACTCTGCAGAGTTACTGTCTTAATACAGCCGTATGGATTTTTCAATAAAGCCAAGTATAATCAACTCCGTAAGGAGATTTCGAAGCCAAATAATCAGAGTAGCTGCCGAAAAGTATGTTATAAGTTCTGCTTACTCAATAGAGGATGATAACGTTTTCTCTTTCTTAATTTTTCATAGTATTGCACCTTCCTTTAATATATAAATATATCTAGTTGTCAACTTCATGTCACCATGATAGCTAGTGAAGTCTGCATCGGAATGCCCTACTAGCTATAGGTTCTAAACTTGTCTCTAAATCAGCTTATAGTCTTTGTCCTCTTTAAGTACCTCAAAATGTTCTTAGCAGTAACCAATGATCGTGTCTTGGATTTAATCAATATCTGTTTAAAAGTCTCATTGCGAAAGAACATCTGATTTAGTGCAAACTTGAGCTTCTAAGTATGCACCAGCATATGGTGCATTCTTCATTTGTGTTTTCTTAATATATATATATATATATATATATATATATATATATATATATATATATATATATATGAGGACACTATGATCGATTCAATTTATCACTCTTAATAACATGAGTAATTCTTGACTTGCAAAACTATATACTAAATCTTTCCAAAATACAATCAACAAAATAAGTGTCCTCTAAAATAAACCCAATACAAGATAAGAACGATCCATATGGATCTCAATGCCTAGGACGAAAGACGCATTAGCAAGACCCTTTTTATGTCAAAGTGCTTTGACAACTTCACTTTGTCTTATGCAGTAATTCAATACCATTGCTCGCAAGTAAGATATCGCCTACATAAAACACAAGAAAAATTAATTTCTTCCCATCGACCGTGCATATATATATATACACACCAATCTACTCTATTCTTGACATAACCGAATGAAATGATAACCATATGAATTTTCAAGTACTATTGTCTAAAAGCTTACTTGAGGCATAAACAGACTTTTCAATCTATACACAAGCTTACTTGAATCACCTACTGCAAAACTTTCGGGTTGCACCATACGGACTTCCTTATCAAGATCTGCATCCAAAAAAGAAGTTTGCACATATACCTAGTAAAGCTCTATATCATAATGAGCTATGAATTTCATAATCACTCTAAAAGAATCTTTAAAAGAGAATTGGAGAAAAAAATTACTTTACAATCTATTTCTTCTCTGTGAGTGAAACCCTTGGCTACCAATTGACTTTAAACTTTTTAATCTTTCCGTTGGAGCCACTATTAGACTTGTACACCTAATTGCAGCCGATGGGCTTGTGACCTTTAGGCATGTGAACAAGTTTTCAAACATCATTATATTCCATAGACTCTTTCTCCTCTTCCACTGCATCCATCCACAGATATAATTGAGGATAAGAAACATCATCTGTATAAATTACTAGATTAACCACACAGACGATATCGTAGTCACGCTCTCTAGATAGACTATATAGTGCGATGGTATAGTTAATCGTCTCCACTTGATAGATCTTTTAGTAGCGCTCTATTTCAACCTTATATTGCGCTTGTGGGTTTGATGATCTTCATCAAGAGCTGTCTTAATAACATCATCCTAAATCCCAATAAGTTCAATTTGTGGTTTGGGAAGCTCCATGATTGACTTATAGGTAGAGAAAAATAGTATGATAATTCCCACCATACTGTTATCTTTAATAGTCTGTGATCACCTACCCTTTCGGCAACTTCAAAACTCCCTAGGAACTTTGTTGTCTGTGATTCCACAATTCTCATACCTCCATTAGGATTATAAAATCGATACTCTTCAAATGATATGGGTAAGATACGAAGTAAACTGAGTGGTTTTGGATTCCAACATACTTAATGTTGGATTATATGACTTCACTTCTGCAAGATAACACTAAACCATAATATGGTTCAAACTAGGTTTACATCCATTCCATAACATAAAAGAAGTTATTGGAATAGTTACGGTAGAAACGTGGTGCACAATGTAAAGTGTCGTTTTCAAAGTTTCACCCCACAGAAAATCATGCAAGTTAATTTTACTAATCATATTCTTCATCATATTCATAAGGGTGTGATTATGCATTTCGGCCACACCTTTTGATTTAAGACTCCCAAGAATAGTAAACTGAGTTATTATCTCGTAATCCTCTTAAATACTTGGTGAATGACCTTTTAAGCTATCATGTTTTGCCATGCCTACTAAAATACTCACTACCTCGGTCAAAATTGACAATCTTTGTGACTCTTCCTAATTGTTTCTTGATTATAGTTCGAAAATTTTTAAAAAATTTTAAGAAACTCATATTTTTCTTTAATCATGTATAGATAATCATATGGAGAATAGTCGTTAACTAAATGTGATGAAATAAAAATTTCTACATAATTTTTTCGTATATGGTCCACTTATATCAATGTGAATGGCCTCCAATAGGTCATAACTCCATAATGCAATTTTCTTCGTTAGTTTAGTTATCTTATCTCTACAACAGTCTACAGAAGTCTCCAGATCATTTTTAATAGCATATAGGATGTCTGCCTTTATCAGTCTTTCTACTCTTTCTTTAGGAAAGTGATCAAGATATTTATGCCATAATGCATAAAATTGTTCCCTAGGTAGAGATCTTTTAAAAATAACTTTTTAGCCCTATGAAGTATATGTAATTGGGATGTAAACATAATATGTACAATTCATTGGACATATAACAATACTCAACCTTATTTGAATAAATGAACATAGACATATCATTGTTTCTTATTTCAAAAGAGTAGCTACGCAATCCAAATTTATAGGAATCTAAGTCTCGCTTAAGGAAAGAGAATAAAATATGTTCCTTAATGTCACATTAAAATTATAATCTAGAATTAAATGACATTCCCACAAATTCAACATCAACTTTATTGTTGTTTCCTACGGTGAGCTTTAATTCCTCCTTATTTGGTTTCCTTCAATTTATGAATCCATGTGTGATAAACGCAACATACCGTTATCTAGCCACCAGAACAAGATAGGGTTTCTAATGAATTAGATTCACAAATCAATGCCAAATAATTATTGCCTTTAGACTCACACTTAGACAATCAAGTTTTATGCTTATTGTAGTCTTTCTTTATGTGATTGTTCTTCTTACAAAAGAAATAGCAAACATCATCCTTATTAAAGAATGCTTTCTTTGGACCCAAATTGTTAGAATGACCGGTAGTTGAATGAGTTCCTTTATGGGTATGATTTCTGAACCTCTCAATATATAATTCTACCATCTTTAAGACGTAATATCTGAGCCTACCAAAACCATCATACCTGATGTTGAAGAGTCCTTGCAGATGTGTAGCGCTTTTAGCATTAGATGAGACATGGTTCCAAGAATCCAAAACTTAATTCCTTAATGAATTGCTTCATAGTAAGTAGATCTTATTGCTCTTTTCCTAAGCAACAAATAATATTTTTAATGATTCCTTACTAATGTCAGTGAGGCATGTGGGCTTATACTTAATAAAAGCAATATAAATATTCACTTGCTATATCACATATAGAAAATTCTCATTCAATTTCTTAGAATTTGAACCAATTGAACCTCAATTTTAATAAAATTGTCATTTGCACATAAGGTGACTTCAAAAATTATCAATGTATACAATTAACATAATGTGAAAATTTATCTTGAGAGATACATTCATCATCATATAATCACCTTTGGACAAAATATATGATATACAGTTATATACTATCTACATTATAGCGACCTTGAGAATATATTTAAATTCTCATTAATTCACCACCTTTGGGTGTATATGAAAACACTTGGACTAGTCAATTCTCAATCATATGTTGTACATGTATCCCTCCATGCACCAATACACAATCATCTCCTTCGTGAGTAAAATTACACATTAGAACATGAGAGATCCCATCATAATTATGAGATCAAAAATTTCGCATACCCAATCAAGTGTGCCATTTTGGTAGTCATAACCTAATTAAATTTTTGAAAACCAGCACATAAACTTCATATTTCAAATTTTCCATATGCATGGAATTTTAGACTTGAAAATAGGGGCAATTAAATTATAAAATTAATCACATGCTAATTTACACTGGTCCACTCAACAATAAATGTTAAAAAAAGTACATGTAGTTGATTAATAATACTCTACACAATCTGTATGTGGAGCTTGCACCTGTATTTGAAAAACCATAGAGAAATAGTATAAAAAAAGTACAATAATATCCCCAAACAACACATGCATTTAGGGTTCCATACATACTTTCATCTATAGAAGCATCAAACATGTAAAATAATGTATCGCCCGGTAGAGCATAAGCATATGAGCATGTCGGTACTTGGAACACCTCATTTGGACCTGTTATGTGCCCTCATGTGCGCCTTGAATTCTCTGTGCATGGTTCCCACGCGTTGACACATGCAATGCACTTGTTCGAGTCTTAGCCGGTCCAACTGCTACCTCTCACTAACCAATCAAATTGGGTCATACGTTTTGGTCGGACCAAAAGGCCCAAGTCAAATGGTAAGGTCGGGTCTACCATCAGATAATGTCATCTCTTCACGTGCTGCGCGCATGTAGGGTCGGGTCTACCACATTGTCGCAATGCACTAACTAGCCATTGGCGCGTGGGCAGAATCCAGCATCGCTCTTTACATTATCTTGCTCGTCTCGTCGAGTACATTCTTTATATGTGATCAAATTTCACTTTTACAGAAAATTAGATTTCAAAAAATACCCAAAACGTGAATTCATGTCTTAAATCATGGTGGCTTTGATAACACATGTAAGCTGCAATTATAACCTTAAGCAGTGCCCTAAGATCACCATAATTAGATATACGAATTACAATATTAAAGTGGAGGAATTTACATACCTTATTTAGGATCCATGTTCTTGATGCGGAATAGGGACGATTCAATGATCGAGAGTTTCTCCTTTTTAACCCCCTTAATAGCTGGCGTCAACCAGACTGCCCTTGCGTATCAGCTTCTAGAAATGACTCTATGTGTGAGGTAGGATTTGAGCTCTGTTTATAAAGTTTATAACCTACCCTCTCATTACATATAAGATTTAACTCGGCCCACACTATCCAATTTCATATTTGACTAATTAAGAAACCTTATCTCTATGATATCTTATCTTCTTATTTAATTAGACCAATTAATTGATTATAATATTAATTAATAAAGTCCATGATAAAGAAAATTCTTACACTTTCTGCATAATTTAACCCTTTTAATGCATGGTGAAGCATCCTATGTCAACTTAAAATTTCCAAGTGCACGGACAATTTCGCGAATTATCTTCAGTTGAATATAATACTTTGTTTCTTAGGTTGTTGTTGCCCACAATTTCGGCCAAGTGCTCCGCGAGCTAATCCACTTAATTTAACCCCAGCCATCCATGATTGAAGATTTCTACACACGGAAGCTACCGAACATGCGAAGCTGCGAAAGGAAAAGTCGTACCCTTTGAAATTCCTTAACCTTCGGTCAAAACCATGACAAATTGACACCTTCAATGATCCCCTCTCGACGTCTCTATATATATGCATGCAAATTTCTATCTCATTCTTAAGCAACAATATGCCTTCGACCCGCTTTGTCTTGCTCTCGCTTTGTTCCGCCCTCCTCCTCCGGGCCACCCTCGGCGCCGACCCTCTCTTCCACTTCTGCTCCACCCATGAGAACTTCACCGCAAACAGCCCCTACGAGTCGAACCTCAACAAGCTCACCAGCTTCCTCTACGCCAAGACGCCTTCCTCGGGCTTCGGCCTTGGCTCCATCGGCCAGTACCAAGACCAGGTGTACGGCATCGCGCTGTGCCGAGGCGACGCATCGCCCTCAGCCTGCAAGGCCTGCGTGGCTGATGCTGGCGCCGAGATCCGCCGTCGCTGCCCTCGCAATAAGGGGGCGATAATCTGGTACGACGAGTGCATGTTCAAGTACCTCAATGCCGACTTCTTCGGCCAGATCGACAATGCCAACAAGTTCTACATGTGGAACCTGAACAATGTGAGCGACCCTGAGGCGTTCAACAACAAAGTACGGGGGTTGCTGACTGGGCTGGTTGAGGAGGCCTACACGGTGCCAAAACTGTATGCAACCGGCGAGGTGGGATTGGAGGGTAAGACGAAGCTGTACGGATTGGTACAGTGTACGAGGGATCTGTCGTCGACTGAGTGCAAGGAGTGTTTGAAAGGCGCGATCGGCGAGCTTCCGAGCTGTTGCGACGGGAAGGAAGGTGGGCGAGTGGTTGGCGGGAGCTGCAACTTTAGATACGAGATTTACCCTTTTGTCAATGTTTAAGAGCCCTAGCTCAGGGACCTATGTGTGGTTTAGTTATTTCTAGCTAGGGCGTTCCTAGCATATGACATGGTAAAAAAAGTGAAGTCGAGTGTGGGAATTTTCCTGAAACTCATTTTATCATTTGAATGGTTTATATAGGTTGCTTGCAAATAGGAATTTGATGTCTTTATCAATATGTCATGAATAATTTCTTAGAGATATGCTATCCTTAAGTTTTAATTTAGGATAACTGGGGCAATCCACAACACAAGTTTTATATTTTGTGGTTGTCACGACACAGAAATTATAGTGCGTGTGTATATATAATGATAAGTCAATCGTCCACAAGTTGATAACTAAAAGTTTTAACCTGCAAATTATACGGTACCATGAAAAATTTACCAAAAAAGTCCTGAAATAATTATAATTGTACTAATTTAATCAGAATTTTTTTTAACTGAGTCAAACATTTTGCATTTGTGTCAATTCAGTTAATCAGGCAAAATTGTTTGGATATCACTGACATGACGCTGTCAGTGCAGACATAATGATTTTTAATAATATTTTTAACCATCTTTTTTTTGTCTTTTATTATTTTTCCACTAACATGACGCTGCCGGCATTGTCACCGCCACCACAATCAGACCTTTTCGGAGGCGTGCCGATGTCGAATTCACTGCCCATCTCCATCTTGAACCCGAACCAAGCATATATATATATATATATATATATATATATATATATATATATATATATATATATATATATATCTCTCTCTCTCTCTCTCTCTCTCTCTCTCTCTCTCTCTCTCTCTCTCTCTCTCTCTCTCTCTCAGAGATCGATGCCCGGAAGCTGCGAGGGCTTCAACGGCCGGGATGGAGGCTTGTTGAGGCTGGCAGTCGCGCAAAGACTGGCACAAATAGCCGAGAACATTTGACATTAACATTGCCTACGTAAACATAGACCTTTATGTGTCATCCAGTCATCGTGAGACGCCCTTCATGGCAAGCTGACGTGGACTAGTTGTGGATCACTACGTTGGCGATGTTCACTGGCAATTTTCCAAAAGAATTACAATGCAATTGCACGCAAATTTTTAAGACTATATTTGTAAAATCGATATGCTTAGGACTAAATTGGAATCCATATAGTGGCCTAAAACCCTTAAAAAAAAACTTCAACTTTTGCTCTTGTATCAATTCTATCTTTTGTCTCAACATTTTGGTTTAGTTTCAATCTTACCCTAAATTTTTTATTGCCTTAGAAAAAATTCTCAACTTTAGATGATGTCCAATTCTACCATAAACATTTTTTTGTCCTATTAAAAAAAATTCAAACTATAGGTCTTATTTCAATTTTACTGTCTTGTCACAATTTTACCATACAATTTTTATAGTTTCATAAAAAATCACAAACTTTTACTTGAGTCAAAAATCTGCCCCCATTGATCCTCCGTTCAAAATTTCTCGTTGACGACTGAGAAATGGAAAACCCAAGCACATACTATTCTTGCGTCCCGAGCGCGAGCTCTTCGACCTCGAGAGATAGAACATTCTCAAGCATGAGAGATCAAAAATCAAGTGCAAAATCACTAACGACAATTTTGACAAAGGGTAATGGAGGCAGATTTATGACTCATGTAAAAGTTATGATCTTTTATGAGACAAAAAAAGTAGAGTGAACCAGAAACTAGATTAAAGCTGAGTTTTTTTATGAGACAAAAATAAGTTTACCTAAAGTTGAAGGTTTTTTATGAGTTAAAAAAATTAAGGTAGAATTGGGATTGAACCTAAAGTTTCGATTTTTTATGGAACAAAAAAAGTTTAAGGTAGAATTGAGTCTGCACCTAAAATTGATGATTTTTTATGAGACAAATGCAGAATTAAGTCAAGAGTTAAAGTTGAAGGTTGTTTAGGGTATTAGGATTCCATGTGTTAGAAATTGCGCACCAATCCTAGAAAAATAACTACTAAAATAATAAAAAGAACATAATCAGAAGAACACACCAAAGAATTTATTATCAAAGTTCATCAAAACTTGGGTTACGTCTCCGCGTAAAGGCACTTTACGAATCCATTGGTCTTTCATAAAAGTAGGAATACAATTGATGATTTTCTCATGAGATCAGGGAAAAAAAATCAAGAACACACAAGAATGTTGTCACGACCTCTCTTTTTCTTTTTATCTATTCGTTACTTTGCGCTTCGCTTCATTTCGTTTCGTTTCCCTTCTCTCTCTTTTTTGCTCTTGACGATTACTACCTATATATCCCTAATATATGAGACATAGCTTTTAATCTAGAAACATAAGAAAGATAAAAGACAAAAAAAAAAAAGCCCTTAATAATTAATTTTGACTTCACACTTCAACACTATGCATCTTCGAGAATAATGCTACTTGAAGAAAAGGTCTTATCTTCAGTTATCCTAAGATTTACGCGAAATTTTGGAAGGATACTACATTTGACTTTGACTTTTGTTTTCATTATGATAGCTATGTAGCAGCAACGTGCGAGCGAGAAAACTGCGGCCTAATTAAGGTTGACACCGCCATTTCGATATCAAGGCAACCTCCCTTCTGTAGAAGGTTTGACTTGTGATCAGATCCGAGCTCATAATTGCCAAAAGGGGCCCGCAAAAGTTTTTGATTTTTCCCTCCATTGAGAATTCAGCGGGATCTAGAACCCCCGATGCGACACTCTTGAAATCAGCTCGAAGATATTCATGCGTTCAATTAATTCCATCCATGGCCGGTCACTATTGCGATGACAAATTAAGATATTGCGCAAAAATAAATAATTTTAAAAAATATCTTTCGGGAGTGATCATTTGTATGATTGGCTATTGTCTATTATTTCAAGCGATACAAGTGATTATTTTTAAGAATATATCTTTTGAATTTATTTATTTTTCGCAAAAACAAACGAACCCTTAAAATAAATAGCATTATGTTTGTTCTTTCGATATTGAACGGGAGTGAAGCATTCCATATTCACGTAAGATCATGATCACATATCAGCTCGAGGTGAAAAATCAAGTTAGTTTTTTTAGGATAATTTACAAGATAAGGAGCAATTTATACCGTGGCCACGACCATTCTTTTCTAGAGATTTTTTTTTTGGGGTCAAATTTTCTAGAGAATTGAAATTTATAAAAAGATAGTGAATGACCGTCGTTTCTGGTCCACAACATAGGTGGTTAGTGGATGGCAGTCGTTTCTGGTCCTCAACATGGGTGGTGGTGGTGGTGCGTTGCTGGTCCTCCTCACCATCCACTCGAATCAATATCCAATACCAAGAAAAACCCCCAAAAAAAATTGAAAAAAAAAAAAAAGAGAGAGGAAACTCTCTTCCTGGAATTCAATCTCAGTAATTAATTGCTCGTGCCTCAAACGTGGACCAAAAAAGCAAAGTCAAAAACTAATCAGATGCTTTGACCTTCTAGAATAATGGCCATATGCCAAACCCGACAGTCACGGCGGCTCTCGGTGTCGGTTGAATCCTCACCTCGGCACTGACCTGTCTTTGGTTTGAACTTTGAACTTGCACTGTCTGATCTGATGGTTGCGCCGCAGTTTACCGCCGAATCCGATTCACAATGCCTCTTTTAGCACGACAAGACAGATATCTGCGCGGTTTTACCAAGTAATTTGGAGACAAGATTTGACCATACTACACCAAATTACTTGGATTTAATTACCTTTTAAACTTATCACAATACTTCATTTGATACTTCCATGATGTATAAGAAGCAACATTTGTCTATAGCTATTTTTTTTATCTAAAAAATTTTCAAAAAAGTTTTAAACTCATTGCAATTGTGTCAATTTAGTTTTAAACTTTTTTTTTGCCTGTTCAATCATAAACCATTTACAATAGTGTCAAATGGCTCGCTAGCAATCTAAATTTTAATATTATTTTTCAATTTCTTTTGATCTTTATAATTTTTATTTTTCCTTTCTCTTCCCTTCCCTCTTCTTTAGAGGGACAGCCGACTGCCAAGCTCCAACAGTCGGCCAGAGGGATGGCCTGCCTCGCCTAGATCTAGGCTAACAAGGTGAGGTGAGGCCGTCCTTCCCCGAATATGGGCTAGCGAACCAAGCCGAGGCCAGCCATGCGAAGTCGATGTGGCCTTTCTTTGGCCAATCATTGAGCTCGGTCAGAGGAAGAAGAGAGGGAGGAAGAAAAAAATTAAAATTAAAATTAAAATTTCAAAAATATTAAAATATTACGTCGTTGGCCAGCTAAAATTTACCAAATGGATTGAATTAGCACAATTGTAAAAAGTTGAGGGTTGAACCGGCAAAATAAATAAGTTTAACATTTTTTTTGGTCGAAAATAAGTTTAACATTGAATACGCACAATTATAATAAGTTTAGGAATTTTATATTTATAATTTTTCTTCTTTTTTCCCTCGGTGCCCGTCAATATCGTCTATCATCCGCAAGCAGTTTGTGATGGCGGCATTGGTTGACATATCTATTATCTATGGAAAGGATGATATTGTAACTGGTTAATGCCACCCAATTGAAATAGTCAAAGTCAACATTTTCAACTACTTCATCCTGCATTCTCTCTCCTTATTCCCCTATTTAATCATCAAAGTCTTTCTTCAAGGAGCCAAAACCTACCTAGTCTTCCAGCATTATCTATACAAAAAGTCACAAGGATGTTTCGTTCCGAATCCATCCCTCTCCTCCTCCTCCTTTCTTTATTCCTTCTTCTCGACACGAGCTTCGGCGCTGATCCGCTTTATGATATCTGCTTCGGCAAAGAAAACTACACTTCCGGTGGTCCTTACAAAGCAAACCTCGACAGCTTGCTCGATGCCCTCGTTTCCAAGGTCCCTCCTAGTGGGTTCGGAACAGGCTCGAGCGGCGAGGGCAAGAATCAAGTGTACGGGCTAGCCCTTTGCCGGGGAGATGTATCGAGCTCCGACTGCAAAAGTTGCGTCTCTGATGCAGGCCCCGAGCTTCTGCAGCGTTGCCCTAAGCAGAAGGGTGCCGTTATTTGGTATGACAGCTTTGAATACTTCATGGCTCATGTAGTCCACTTTGAGGTTTAAAAATACCCGATGCCAAACCAACTGAAAAATGTGATAATTTTTGTTGAAATTATCATTTTACATCGCCTAATAACGAGTCTTATATCCTCTTTATATTCATGTGGTCTCTCTCCACCTATTAGTTCAAGTTTTTGGATTGGATTTTCTAACAATTTCAAACTATCATCTGATTGATTTCTTAAATTAACAAGTGCCATTTTCCCTTGAAAGCTCCTGTAGCTTTTCCTTCTTATTTTTTTTCTTTTTCTTTGGCTTCAATTCAATAATTTGATATGTGCACTCTCGATTGGTGATCTTAGGTATGACAATTGTCTCCTCAAGTATTCCGACGTGGACTTCTTCGGCAAGATCGACGACAAGAACAAGTTCTACTTGCTCAACGTGCAGGACGTCGACATGGACTTCATGGAATTCTACAGGAAGATCAAGGAGCTGCTAAGCAGCTTGACGGACAAAGCTGTGGCGGGTCCCAAAAAGTATGCGTACGGCGAACTCGGGCTCGGGGGGAGGAAGACCTTGTTCGGCTTGGCTCAGTGCACAAGGGATCTGTCCGGAGATGACTGCAAGACTTGCCTCGAGGGCGCCATAAGTGATCTGCCGAGCTGTTGCTATGGCAAACGAGGAGGGAGAACCGTTGGCGCGAGTTGCAACGTTAGATATGAGCTTTACCCTTTTGTCAATGTTTGAGATTGTTTGAAACTCGATGGTCTCCGCAAATGGATGCGCCATGTACGATGCATCAAAGTTTAAAGAAATTATCCAGTAAGGGATGAATCTCAGGAGGGTTTTTAGTTGTTCAGGTTTTAACTTCGCATGGAACAAATTTCTTGTTTTCCCTAAATCTGCCCGTAGTAACTGAGATGCAACACCTTCTAAGCCCTACTTAAGAGAGAGAGGGGGTGGGGATCACCTACCTTAAAAATAGGTGACTTACCCACTCCCCACCCTTGATATGGGGTGGGCCCCCTATATCAAGGGTGGGGATCCCCCTGCCTTAAAAAAAAAAAATAAGGCAAGGGATCCGGGTCATGTGATGGGATGGGATTGTCTTTACATTCCTGCACAATAGTTAAAGTTTTTCATATTCGCATCCTCGACTAAATTTCAGCCTATTTCTTAGTTGTAGTTTCCAAATTTGCATCATCGATTAGACTTTGTTGTGTATCTTTGCTATATATCTTGGTGGCCTCATCGTTGATTAAATTTCGAAATTGCATCTTCACGTTCTCGGTCTTTGTCGTCGATAAATTGTAACAGAGTTTGTGTACGTTTTGGTTCCATTTGAAGTACTTACGTTTTCAACCCTTGTCGCCAATTAAATTCTAGCATAATTTGTGTACCTTTGGTTCCGCTTGAAGTAAAGTTCCGGATTCTCGTCTACCTGTGATATTCCAATTCTGAGTCGCCACGAAACATGTTTCCTCAACCGAAGAACGATTCTGATGAAAGATGTTTTGTCGCAATTTTTTAGGAATCAACCATCATGATAATTACCTTGTTTTTCGGTCGAAATCATGATAATTAATTTAAAAATTAGTTAAGATCAAGCGATGGAATTCCTTTGATCTGTATAAAATGTTATTGATCTTTGAGGATGGACTGAACTTTTCCCAACATTTCATTCCATGATTGATGAGGAGTAAGATGTTGTCTAGAGCCACTCTTTACTCTCAGTGCACATCTACATCATTTTTCATCCTCAAGCAGTTTGTTGTAGTGTTATTGGCTGAAATATCTCTGGAGGGGTTGATAAGGTTAATGCCTCTCAATTGCTCAGCGAAAGTCAACACTTTCAACTCACATCATTCTAGACTCTCCCTCTCCTTCTTCCCTTATTAATCATCAAATTCCTTCTCCAAGGAGCCAAAACCTACCTACTCTCTAATCTATACAGAAGTCACAAGGATGGTTCCCTCCGAATCGATCCGTCTCCTCCTCCTTTTGTTCTTCCTTCTTCTCAACACGAGCCCTGGCGCCGGTCCGCTTTATGATTTCTGCTTCGGCAGCGAAGACTTCTGGTAGTGCTTACAAAGCCAATATCAACAGCTTGCTTAGTACCCTCGTTTCCAAGGCCCCTCCTAGCAGGTTCGGAACCGGCTTTAGTGGCAAGGGAAAGAATCAAGCGTACGGGGCTAGCCCTTTGCCGGGGCTAAGTGTTGAGCTCCGACCGCAAAAGTTGCGTCTCCGAGGCCTCAACTCCAACTATGAAACGGAATCACCATTATTTCTTCTTCTTTTTCCCTTTTTGTTATTCCCATTCTTTTCGATCGTATGTTTGTTTAGTAGCGTTAGAATAGAAGGGAATTTCAAATGAAATACGCCCATTCCCCTTCTTTGTTCTTTTTTATGCTTTTTGTCAAAAAAATTCCCCCTTCAATCATTGTGAAGTTCTTTTCACCATGTAGATCCTGATCTAGAACACTAATCTTAACTTAGTCTTAACAATGAATAGCTCTGATATCAGGAAGGAACCGAAGACAAGACTGAACTTGAAGCAGATATGCTATCCCTTGTTCACTTTGAATCTCCCATGTCTCTTGCCTCTCCTCTAGAACTTCGAAAATCTACAGCTTTAAAGATGGATTACCTGTATGAGGTAGCCTACTTTAGTGACAGCACTCAGTTTCCTCTAATGAATCCTTACTCTGCCTTCTCAAAACCCTCATCATTTTCGCTCATCAAATCTATCAAATAGCTCATAAAACATACACCTCGCACCGTAAAGGAATATGTTCAGTCCTCAAAGTTTGATCAGCACCCTATATTGGCCACCCAACAAGAACAATTCATCACCCTACAGATCCCTCAAGAGTTCCCACTTCAGTGGACTCAATAGGTTATACTCATCTCTATTTCAGAGCCATTCGTCTTGTTCTCTCTCTCTCTCTCTCTCCAAAACACCATTCAAACCACTCTGAATGCTGGCACCGTTTTTGTCTCACTCTTTCCAAATTTCAATATGGCCCTTGTTGATATTAGTTTTCTTTCAGCCCTTAAAGTACAGTTACAGATTACTGGAGCTCCTCAAACTCCTGGATCTATAGCTGCTACTCTTCATTACCAAATGATTTACAGAGTCCAGAATCATGCCATTGATCTTAATCTTCCAAGTTCATAAGATGTCTCGGGAGTGATCATTTGTATGAGTATTGTCTATTATTTTTAAGTGATACAAGTGATTATTTTAAGAATATATCATTTGAATTTATTTATTTTTCGCAAAACAAGCGAACCATTGAATAAATAGCATTATGTTTGTTGTTTCGATATTGAACGAGAGTGAAGCATTCCATATCCCAGTAAGATCATGATCACAGATCAGCTCGAGGTGAAAGATCAACTTAGTTTTTTTAGGATAATTTACAAGATAAGGAGCAATTTATACCATGGTCGCGACCATTCTTTTCTGGAGGTTTTTTTTTTTGGGTGGGGGGGGGGGGGGGGGGTCAAATTTTCTAGAGAATTGAAATTTATAAAAAGATAGTGGATGGCCGTCGTTTCTGGTCCTCAACATAGGTGGTGCGTTGCTGGTCCTCCTCACCATCCACTCGAATCAACATCCAATGCCAAGAAAACCCCAAAAAAATTTGAAAAAAAAAAAAGAGAGAGAGAGAGAGAGAGGAAACTTCTCTTTCTGGAATTCAATCTCAGTAATTAATTGCTCGTGCCTCAAAAGTGGACCAAAAAAGCAAAGTCAAAAAACTAATCAGATGCTTTGACCTTTTAGAATAATGGCCATATGCCAAACCGACAGTCGCGGCGGCTCTCCGTTGAATCTTCACCTCGGCATTGGCCTGTCTTTGGTTTGAACTTTGAACTTGCACTGTCTGATCCGATGGTTGTGCCGCAGTTTACCGCCGAATCCGATTCACGATACCTCTTTTTAACACGACAAGACAGATATCTGCGCGGTCTTACCAAGTAATTTGGCGACAAGATTCGGCCATACTACACCAAATTACTTGGATTTAACTACCTTTTCCAACTTATCACAATACTTCATTTGATACCTCCATGATGTATAAGGAGTAACATGTTGTCTATGGCTATTTTTTTTCTCGAAAAAATTATCTAAAAAGTCTTAAATTTATTGCAATTATGTCAATTTAGTTTTAAACTTTTTTTTGCCTATTCAATCATAAACCTGTTGCAATGATGTCAATTCAGTCTATCCGGCAAACTTTAGCTGGCCAGAGCTGACGTAAACGGTGGCCGGCCAGCGATCTAACATTTTAATATTATTTTCAATTTCTTTTGATCTTTCTAATTTTTTTATATTTTTTTTCCCTTCTCTCTTCTTCAGAGTGACGCCCGACTACCAAGGTCCAGCAACCGGCCAGAGGGATGGCCTGTCTCACCTAGATCTGGGCTAACGAGGCGAGGTGAGGCCATTCTTGCCCAGATCTGGGCTAGCGAACCGAGCCGAGGCCAGCCATGCAAAGTCGATGCAGCCTTCCTTTGGCCGATCATTGAGCTCAGTAGGAAGAAGAAGGTGGGAGGGAGGAAGAAGAAAAAATAAAAAATAAAAATTCAAAAAATATTAAAATATTACGTCTCCGCCCAGCTAAAATTTACCGAATGGATTAAATTAGCACAATTCTAAAAAGTTAAGGGCTGAATCGGCAAAATAAATAAGTTTACAATTGAATATACACAATTATAATAAGTTTAGGACTTCTTATATTATAATTTTCTTTCTTATTTTTCTCTCAGTGCCCGTCACATCCTCTATCATCCACAAGCAGTTTGTGATGGAGTCAATGGTTGATATATCTATGGAGAGAATGACGAGGTAACTCGTTGAGCGAACGGATCATTTGCCCTGTGCAAATCAGGGTAGACGGGGCCCTGTCAAATTAGGGCCGTTCGTTCAATCACGGACGGCCCTGATCTGATGGGCAAATAAAAAAATAAAAAGCGGCCGCAATTTTGGAAGATTAGGGCCGTTCATGATTGAACAGTCGGCTCTGATTTGACAGGGCCCGTCTGCCCTGATTTACACAAGGCGGATGATCCGGGTTCCAACTGGCTAATGCCACTCGATTGAAATAGTTAAAGTCAACATTTTCAACTCCATCATCCTAGACTTTATCTCCTTATTCCCCTATTTAATCATCAAATTCTTTCTTCAAGGAGCCAAAACCTACCTAGTCTTCCAGCAATAATCTATACAAAAAGTCACAAGGATGTTTATCCCTCTCCTCCTCCTCCTTTCTTTCTTCCTTCTTCTTGACACGAGCTCCAGCGCCCGCTTTATGATATCTGCTTCGGCAAAGACAACTACACTTCCGGTGGTCCTTACAAAGCCAACCTCGACAGCTTGCTCGATGCCCTTGTTTCCAAGGTCCCTCCTAGCGGGTTCGGAACCGGCTCGAGCGACGAGGGCAAGAATCAAGTGTACGGGCTAGCCGTTTGCCGGGGAGATGTATCGAGCTCCAACTGCAAAAGTTGCGTCTCCGATGCAGGCCCCGAGCTTCTGCAGCGTTGCCCTAAGCAGAAGGGTGCTATTATTTGGTATGACAGCTTTGAACACTTCATGGCTCATGTAGTCCGCTTTGAAGTTTGACAATACCCGATGCCAAACCAACTGAAAAATGTGATAATTTCAAACTATCATCTGGTTGATTTATTAAATTAACAAGTTCCATTTTCCCTCGAAAGCTCCTGTAGTTTTTCCTTCTTATTTTATTTTATTTTTCTTTGGCATCAATTCAATATTTGATATGTGGACTCTCGATTGGTGATCTTAGGTATGACAATTGTCTCCTCAAGTATTCCGACGTGGAATTCTTCGGCAAGATTGACAACAAGAACAAGTTCTACTTGCTCAACGTGCAAGACGTCGACATGGACTTCATGGAATTCTACAGGAAGATCTAGGAGCTGCTAAGCAGCTTGACGGACAAAGCCGTGGGGGGTCCCAAAAAGTATGCGTACGGCGAACTCGGGCTCGGAGGAGGAAGACCTTGTTCGGCTTGGCTCAGTGCACCGAGGGATCTGTCCGGAGATGACTGCAAGACTTGCCTCGAGGGCGCCATAAGTGACCTGCCGAGCTGCTGATATGGCAAACGAGGAGGGAGAACCGTTGGCGCGAGTTGCAACGTTAGATATGAGCTTTACCCTTTCGTCAATGTTTGAGATTGTTTGAAACTCGATGGTCTCCGCAAATGGATGCGCCATGTACGATGCATCAAAGTTTGAAGCAATTAAATCCAATAATGGATGAATCTCAGGAGGGTTTTTAGTTGTTCAGGTTTTAACTTCGCATGAAACAAATTTCTTGTTTTCCCTAAAACTGCCCGTAGTAACTGAGATGTAACACCTTCTAAGTCCTACTTAAGAGAGAGAGAGAGAGAGAGAGAGAGAGAGAGAGAGAGAGAAGGCATGGGATGGGATGGGATGGGATGGGATTGTCTTTACATTCCTTCACAATAGTTATAGTTTTTCAGATTCGCATCCTCGACTAAATTTCAGCCTATTTCTTAGTTGTAGTTTCCAAATTTGCATCATCGATTAAACTTTGTCATGTATCTTTGCTACATATCTTGGCGGCCTCATCGTTGATTAAATTTCGGAATTGCATCTTCACGTTCTTGGTCTTTGTCGTTGATTAAACTGTAACAGAGTTTGTGTACGTTTTGGTTCCATTTGAAGTACTTACGTTTTCAAGCCTTGTCGCCATTAAATTCCAGCATAATTTGTGTACCTTTGGTTCCGCTTGAAGTAAAGTTACAGATTCTCGTCTACCTATGATATTCCCAATTCAGAGCCACCACGAAACATGTTTCCTCAATCGAAGAACGATATCTGATGAAAGATGTTTCGTCGCAATTTTTGAGGAATCGACCGTCATGATAATTACCTTTTTTCTGTCGAAATCATGATAATTACTTTAAAAATTAGTTAAGATCAAGTTTTGAAGCGATGGAATTCCTTTGGTCTGTATAAAATGTTATTGATCTTTGAGGATGGACTAAACTTTTCCCAACATTTTATTCCGTGATGGACGAGGAGTAACAAGTTGTCCAGAGCCACTCTTTACTCTCAGTGCACATCTACATCATTTTTCATCCTCAAGCTGTTTGTTATTGTTGGGAGCGCGCAGTGAAAATCCAATACTTTTTGCCGGGGCCAAGAGGAAGCCCAAGTCCGAGCCCGTCAATATATCCAGTTGGACCCACATTTACTCAAAAGCTTAAGCCAATGAGTTATGGGTCAACTTGGGTATATTAACTGCTCAGTATCTCATTAATTCTCCTATGTGGGACTTCTCTAACACAACTCACACGTGCATCCTAACAATCTCCCCCTCAGATGTGAGCTCCAGTATTAGGTTTGCTCCCCCTTAATCCAAGTATCCTTCCACACCAACTTATCTCAACTTGAATCTTCATCAACGCCTATCGGGCCCGTTGCTACACCACAACGTCCACCGGCCCGAAAATCGCGTTGACTCCATCTCAATCTTGAATTTTCATCAACGCCCATCGGGCCCGCACTGCTACACCACAGCGTCCACCGGCCCGGAAACCGCGTTGGCACCAGATTCTTTCTTGAGATGCGATCACCAGATTCCTTTTTGAGATATTCGTCGAAACAGACTGGAGGCCCACCAATCAACCATCGGCTCTGATATCATTTGTTGGGAGCACGCAGCGGAAGTCCAATACTTTCACTCGGGGAGATCGCCAAGAGAGAGCCCAAGTCCGAGCCCGTCAATATATCCAGTTGGACCCACCTTCACTCAAAAGCTTAAGCCTATGAGTTATGGGTCAACTTGGGTATATTAACTGCTCAGTACCACATCAATTCTCCTATGTGGGACTTCTCTAACACAACTCACACGTGCATCCTAACAGTTATAGTGTTATTGGCTGAAATATCTCTGGAGGGGTTGATAAGGTTAATGCCTCTCAATTGCTTAGCGAAAGTCGACACTTTCAGCTCACATCATTCTAGACTCTCCCTCTCCTTCTTCCCTTATTAATCATCAAATTCCTTCTTCAAGGAGCCAAAACCTACCTACTCTTTAATCTATACAGAAAGTCACAAGGATGGTTCCCTCCAAATCCATCCATCTCCTCCTCCTTTTGTTCTTCCTTCTTCTCAACATGAGCTCCGGCGCGAGTCCGCTTTTGTGATTTCTGCTTCGGCAACGAAAACCACACTTCTGGTAGCCCTTACAAAGCCAACCTCAACAGCTTGCATAGTACCCTCGTTTCCAAGGTCCCTCCTAACGGGTTCGGCGGCTTGAGTGGCAAGGGAAAGAATCAAGTGTACGGCCTAGCCCTTTGCCGGGACGCAGTGTCGAGCTCCGATTACAAAAGTTGCGTCTCCGAGGCAGGCCCAGAGCGTCTGTTGCGTTGCCTTAAGCAAAAAGGTGCTATTTGTTGGAAAATATGAAAAAGAAGTAACAATGTAATTGGACTTTGAGGCGTGTAATCACTTTCTTTTAGGATCAATTTGCCCCCACAAAGTTGCTATAGGTTTCTGGCAAATTCCCTTCAGGATACAACAAAGTCACTGCGAGAATACTGGATAGCAATTCTAGTAATTCTCCTAAAACTCTCTGCGAAACAATGAAAAGATGGCTATCTCTCTTTTGAAGGAAAACGTAGAATGAAAATTGATTCTGAAAACTGAACAGAATTGTCTATTATATAGACTAATAAACACACCTTTTGGTGTCTAAACTGTCCATGTACGAACACATCTATTCATGTTCAAAACATCGCACCAGTTCGTGTTTAGAACATCGCACCAATTCATGTCTGAAACATCGCACCAATTCATGTCGAAAATTTACAATTCTGACATGACCGTTCGTGGTGACAACAATCATTCGGACACAATTGTTTGTAAGTGACAACCAATGTTCGAACACAACTATTCGTGTCCGAACAGTCACAATTAAAAATAAAATAATATAATATAATTATAAAATATTTTATTTCGAAATAATAAAAAAAAATTCAGAATTCGTCCGTGGCGCGCAAGCGTGCAAAGTGCTAAGTGCGTCTAATAATCGCGTCAAAATCGCGCAATCACACGCACACCCGCACGCGGATATGGTGGGATCTATCCCACTTGCCCATTTCTTTTTCTGAAAGGTTATAGCAGCTTTCTAATTAATAAAGAGACTTTTTCTCTCATTTCTATCCTATGTGGGATACAAAAAAGGTATTATTTTGATTTGTTTTCCAAACAAATAACAACAATCCCCCACTTTGTTTGTAAAACAAATTTGAAAAAATAAAATTTCTCAAAAGTACAGCCAAAGTTTCCATGAGATCAATATACATACGTGAAGATCTCTTTCGAGTTAAATCTTCATTTAGTGCAAGTACCTCAAAGTTCTATCAAAGTCACAAGTAGCTGCTGGCTTTAAACTTGTTACTTTTAATAATAGTACCGGACATACCACACATATACTAACCTCTTGTTTCAACGAGAAGTTTATAATATACTTAGTACTGCTATGGCCTTGTGCTTGTACCTTTTCATGAGCTCTCTATAAAGCAACCATAACTTTCGTAAGAAGCGGCACCACTTCTAAGCTCATATAGGTGAAGTATCTATCACGTGTTTCTGTTACTAATGAACACGATACATTAATGTATTATACTTCATTAAGAATATAATTCAGCCTCTAACGCGTAACAGACAATACTGATTTCTCACATTTGGGGCTTATATCAGTATTATACAATCACTTTCAGTAACTTGTTCTTACCCATTAAACCATATTACTAGTGATATGCTAGTATTTGGTCGGGTTACCATTACTGGTGATTTTAATTAAATGGTTTCAACCCCATTTATTTTGAGCTCGTTATTACTACATCTCTTGGTAGCGCCTTCGTGAAAGGGTCAGCCAAATTTTTGCTTGACCTTACATAGACAATTGTAATGATACCATCTTGAATCAATTATCTTACGTACTCATGTCTTAGACTAATGTGCCTAGACTTACCATTATAAGTGCTACTATATGCTCTTGCCAAAGTAGCTTGACTATCACAATTGATAGAAATATGAGGCATAGGACTAGGCCACAATTTTATGTCCAACAACAAATTCCTAATCCACTCGGCCTCTTTCCCAGCTGCTGCTAAAGCAATAAATTCGGATTCCATCGTTGAGTGGGATATACAAGTCTGTTTCTTGCTCGCCCAAGATACAGCACATCCTCCTAACATGAAAACACATCCAGAGGTGGAATGTTTATCTCATATGCTTGTAATCCAACTAGTATCGGTGTATCCTTCTAGTACAGCCGGATAATTATCATAGAACAATCCTAAATTTTTGGTTTTCTTAAGATAGCCAAAAATTCTGATAATAGCATTCCAATGTTCTATACTTGGATTACTAGTATATCTACTCAACTTACATACGAAAAACGCAATATCAGGTCTAGTACAATGCATCGCATACATTAAAGACCCTATAGCACTAGCATATTCAAGTTACGCTATTGCTCTGCCAGTATTATAATTCAATTGAATATTGGGTTCAAACGGAGTACTCACTTCTTTGAAACCAAGATGTTTAAATTTATTTAACATTTTCTCAACATAGTGACATTGGTTCAAAGAATAACCCCCACTATGTTTTTTAACTTTAATACCTAAGATAGTATCTACTTCGCCCAAATCTTTCATTTTAAAATTTGAAGTTAGATACTTCTTAGTCTCAATTACTCCAGTCATATTAGTTCCAAAGATAAGCATATCATCAACGTATAGACAAACTAGAACACCATAGTCTTTAGTGAATTTAGAATAAATACACTTATCAGCACTATTATGCTTGAAACCATTGGACAATACGACTGAATCAAATTTCTCATGCCACTGCTTAGGTGCTTGCTTAAGCCCATAAAGAGATTTAACCAATTTACATATTTTCTTCTCATTTCCAGGAAGAACAAAACCTTCTGGTTGTTCCATGTAAATTTCCTCATTTAAATCTCCATTTAAGAAAGCAGTTTTAACATCCATTTGATAAACACAAAGATCATAAAAAGATGCGAGAGCAAAAAGAATTCGAATAGATGTTATACATGCTACAGGGGCATAAGTATCAAAATAATCTATTCCTTCTTTTTGTCTATATCCTTTGGCCACTAACCTAGCCTTAAAAGTTTGGATAGTACCATTAGAGTTATATTTTCTCCTGAAAACCCATTTACACCCAATAGGTTTAGATCCTTCTGGTAAATCTGCTAATACCCAAGTATTATTGGACATAATTGAGTACATTTCATCATATATAGGTTCTTTCCAAAAAGAAGCGTCTCTAGAAGACACAGCATCACTAAAACATTTAGGATTATCTTCTAAATTTAATACTAAAGGATATTTATTTACCACATTATTATCTCTATCTCCTTCAACGAGAAAAACATAAGTAATAAAATCAGGACCTAAATCTTTTAATTTTCTCGCTCTAGTGCTTCTTCTTGGTTCAGTCATAATTTTTGAATCCTTTGTTTCCTTTTCATGAGAATCTACTTGTATTTCTATAGGTCTTGAATTATTATTATCAATAATTTCAAAATCTGTAGAATACTTATTCTCAAAAAATTCAACATCTCTTGATTCCACTATGACATTTGATTCTAAATCAAGAAGTCTATAAGCTTTACTATTTTCAGCATATCCAAGGAAAACACTTCTGATTGCTCTAGGACCAAGCTTTGTTCTCTTAGGGTCTGGTACTCTATAATAAGCCAAACACCCCCACACTTTAAAATATGATAAGTTTGGCTTTCTACCTCTCCACAATTCATATGGACTTATATTAGTCTTTTTGGATGGTATTCTGTTATGAATATGACATGCAGTAAGTAATGCTTCACCCCATAAATTAATTGGTAGCTTTGAATTAGAAAGCATACAATTAATCATTTCCCCAAGAGATCTATTTTTCCTTCAACGAAACCATTTTGTTGTGGAGTGTACGGTGCTGAAGTTTGATGAATAATACCATGTTCTTCACAAAATGATGAAAATTCATTTAAGAAATATTCACCACCTCTATCTGAACGTAGAACTTTAATTTTCTTTTCCAATTGATTTTCTACTTCAGCCTTATATTTCTTAAACATGGTAAACGCTTCATCTTTCGATCTTAGGAGATAAACGTACAAATACCTATTGTAATAGTCCACAAAGGTAATAAAATACCTTTTACCACCACGAGTTAACATTCCATTGAATTCACATATATCGCTATGCACCAAATCTAACAAATTCGAATTTCTATTTGTACTTGGAAAAGGCCTCTTAGTTAATTTAGACTTAGCACAAATTTCACATTTTTCTAATTCTCCATTAAAATCAATCAAATCTATTTTTTTCATATTTTTTAAATATCGAAAATTTAAATGCGCCAATCTACTATGCCATAAACAAGAAGAGTCAACGGTATAAACAGAAGATTCAATCTTATTATTGATACTCAGTTGATACATGCCTTCATTGGCATAACCCTTTCCCACAAATATTCCATTCTTCGACAGGATAACCTTGTCGGATTCAAACAATACCCGAAATCCCCTTTTACATAGGAAGTCAACAGAAATTAAATTCTTCCTAATCTTGGGTACATACAAGACATTCAGAATGGTAACTTTCTTCCTAGAAGTGAAGTCTAACTCCACGGAGCCTTGTCCTTCTATATTTGCAAAACTGTTGTTAGCCATTTGGACCTCTCGATAGTTAATATCAACAATCTCTTGAAAGTTCTTGATCATAGACTTATCCTTGCACACGTGAACTGTTGCACCAGAATCCAACCACCAACCCGATTGAACAGAAGTAGCATTAATTTCAGTAATCGTGGCCACAATACCATCAACTCTTGCAGAGATTTCCATGTCTGAAAATTTATGCGTAACCATTGCCACATAGTTCTCTTGAACAGCATTGGTATTTGCCTTCTCAATTTGCATTGGTGTATTCTTCTCCTTGGAAGTGTTGTTCTTGCGGTGCCTACAGTCCCTTGCAAAATGTCCCTCTTTGCCGCAAACAAAATAGCCTCCTTTCTTTTTCTTTTGTGCCTTCTTAAAATTGTGCTCCCTCTTGCGTTTCAAGTTCGGGTTATTTTTAGATTGAAATCCATTACCCGACAGGACATTCACTTTAGTTCCATATAATCCAGAATTTTCACGCAAGCGTGACTCTTCCTCAATGCGAAGATGTTTCTGGAGTTGAACCAAAGTAATGTCTTCTGTCTTGTGCATCAGCCTTTTCCCATAGTCCTTCCAACTTGAAGGTAATTTGGCAATAATTGCTCCGACTTGAAACGCTTCTGGAATATCGATTTTTAGAGCACGGATTTTGTTCACTAGAACTTGCTCCTGAAGGGGTTTAGTATCAATAAATTTGAAGTCGAAATACTTCGCAATCAGATATTTGTTCGTACCTTGTTCCTCTGCTTTGTATTTGAACTCCAATGCATCCCAAATTTCCTGAACAGATTTCATTTTCGTGAACAAGTCATACAGACGATCGGACAAAGTATTCAGAATGTGTCCACGACAGAGTAGTTCATCTTCTTCACGTTTCTTCTTTGCCTTATTCACCATCTCAATCTCTTCGACATTTGGTTCTTCTCCTTCAGCGGTGGGACCAGGATCTTCAATAGGCGTCAGACACGGGTCTAGAATGTAAGATATCTTCAAAGCTGTAAGCAGAAACATCACTTTGTCCTTCCAACGCGAGAAGTTGTTGCCATCGAACCGATCCAACTTGACCATATTCTGATTCATCACTTTGATGGTCTCCGACTCCATTGTTGCACGAATTGTTCCTAAAAATTGTTGGAAAATATGAAAAATAAGTAACAATGTAATCGGACTTTAAGGCGTGTAATCACTTTCTTTTAGGATCAATTTGCCCCACGAAGTTGCTATATGTTTCTGGCAAATTCCCTTCAGGATACAACAAAGTCACTGCGAGAATACTGGATAGCAATTCCAGTAATTCTCCTAAAACTCTCTGCGAAACAATGAAAAGATGGCTGTCTCTCTTTCGAAGGAAAACGTAAAATGAAAATTGATTCTGAAAACTGAACAAAATTGTCTATTATATAGACTAATAAACACACCTTTTGGTGTCTAAACTGTCCATGTACGAACACACCTATTCATGTTCAAAACATCGCACCAGTTCGTGTTCAGAACATCGCACCAATTCATGTCGAAAAATTGCAATTCTGACATGACCGTTCGTGGTGATAACAGTCATTCGGACACAACTGTTCGTAAGTGACAACCACTGTTCGGACACAACTGTTCGTGTCCGAACAGTCACAATTAAAAATAATATAATATAATAAAATTATAAAATATTTTATTTCGAAATAATAAAAAAAAATCAGAATTCATCCGCGGCGCGCAAGCGTGCAAAGTGCTAAGTGCGTCTAATAATCGCGTCAAAATCGCGTAATCACACGCGTACCCTCACGCAGGTATGGTGGGATCTATCCCACTTGCCCATTTCTTTTTCTGAAAGGTTATAGCAGCTTTCTAATTAATAAAGAGACTTTCTCTCTCATTTCTATCCTATGTGGGATACAAAAAAGGTATTATTTTGATTTGTTTTCCAAACAAATAACAACACTATTAGTATTATTTCGAATGACAGCTTCAAACACTTCACGACTCTGTCGCGACCTAAAAAAAATTAGGTTGATGGATTATTAGGTTAATTAGATGAATTAACTAACCTAATACGACTCTCCCAAGTCCTACCAATTCGCAACTTATGTTTCACTAAAATGATTTTTAATTTAGGAGCCGCCACTAATCGTTTCTTGGTAGGTCTATTAGAAACCTAAATAAAATAGCGAGAGAACTATTTTATTTCTACGAACCAGAGATAATGAGTTCAAGGATTTGGTTACATTAATTAAAGATTGATTAATACCATTTCGGTACCAATTTCATGAAAATTCCTTTTTGATTAGTTCATGTGACTTGAATGTTTTTTATGTTTTCGGTTTTTTCTCTCTTTTTTTTTCTTTTCGAATTTCTTTAAAAAAAAGAGGGATTTGAACAAAATTAAACAAGAATGCCCATAATATATCTTGATATCCAAATTTCCGATAATTCACTCATTCCCGAATATTCGGATTAGAGTAGAATTTTTAATGCTACATCCTCGAAGATTCGAGTCAGTATGCGAGTATGTGTATAAGACGACAACGTTCCTCTTGCCAGAGAGAAAGAATTCGAAGTCTTATACTAAATCATCATCCCACCCCATAAGATCATGGGTAAGCCATATGATTTAATTTTTCCGAAAGGACTAGGCACATGAGGAGCATATATTATGGGCATGTTTGTTTAAAAATGTGCAAACTTTATAACAAAAGGCAAACAGTATGCAGAATATAAACATGTTAAACATAGAAACGGAGATCAATGCAATTGAAGCCACACGAATTTCGAAAATCCCTAGGGGATCACAAATGTTTAAAGAAGATAGGCTCCTATCCTCGAAGGATATCAATATCTTTTTAAAATTTAGGAAAAAATTATCTCTTGAGATCTTCAAAAATATATCAAACAATTTCCTAAGCTCAAAGGATATGATTAGATTGCTGAGGGGATATCAATTTCAAAACGCAAGATATATAAATCTGTATATCCAAAAATATGTCATCTATTCGAAATAATGTGTTCGAGATATGCACGATTTCGAAAATCATGAGATGATATCAGAAAAAAAAAATATCTTGCCTTATATGTCAAATCTCAACTTCCTTTTCGAATGAGGAATGATATCTCAATTTAATCTATGAACACATCCAATCTGATCAAAATCACTCCAAATGGGCAATTCGTTCACGAGTTTCGAAAGAATGGAATATATCATGCCAGTTGAATATTATCTTGTCTCGGTTCATAGTTCTTCAGTTAACTTTTAGGATATGCAAGCCAATTACAAGTTAACAAATTTCATGATGATTCAAGCATTACTCCAAACAAGTGACATTCACGGATCAACAACTGGATTGGTTTCTTGACCAGATTGGTGTCCAAAGCAAACCTTGACAAGCTTAAATCACAAAGAGTTGATTAATTCCAAATTTTGAAGATTACTTCATCCACCAAATATTCAAATCAAGTAGGCAATTTTCAGAATATCAATAGGTTAGAAAAGTTACCTAATTTGATTTTGAAGCAAAATCAAGCACCAAAAAAAATTGTGGACCAATCAGCCTTGAATTTGTGCACACCTAGGCGATTCAGATTGCAACAATTTGAGGCTTGATGAAACAAACTTTGCAGCAACAAACTTGAGCTCAAGTCGCCGTGAGATATCATGGAGATCACCACCGAACAGCAGCGAATTTGGTGCCAAACAGCAGTAGAACTTTTTGAGCCAAATTTCCAGCACGGTGCAGCCTAGGATTTTGGTCTAGAACCACACTTTTTGCACCGAATCGTCGCCAAAATTCTCCGATAACACATGTAGACACAAGATTAGACCTTTGAATAATAGTAAAACAAAGGCTGATCCGCCTCAAACCAAGGCTGGACAGCGGCTAAACGAATTGAACAGCAACTGCGATCCGACTGATTTCGGACGAACGGGACCACTCGGTTGCAGCGAGGTTAGACAGCCGGGGTTGGAGACTTCGAGGCTGAGTAGCGGACATCCACGGAGCTGTTGGACATTGGATTCCGACCTACAAAAGCAAACAACTAAACAATAATAGTTACATGGGTCAGTGACTGTCTCAGGCACCACTACCTCGACTCCATTGCTTGGACCCCTTTTTGCGTTTTTTTATTTTTTCTTCTCTGACCGCATGCTTCTTTCCTTTTGACCATACCTTGTATGCTTTGTGTCTAATCGACGCGAGGACACGAATCTTCTGGAACCTAGAAGACACACTCTTTGTGTTCTGCCACTTTCTCCTCTTCTGACTTGCGAGAACCCTCGACAGAACGAGACCATGTTTTTTCTTTATCTCACTTTTTGCCGTATATGAATTTGTGTGGCATCCTCAAACCCTAGATCATAAGGCTCTATTTATAGACAATAAGGAACCCTAATCCTAATCAAGGTAAGATTCATTGTTGACCGTCGGATTAAAAATTCTGATCATGGATAGTCCTGATGAATATCTTCAGCCATGGAGGTGTCATTGGGCTATCCAATTTTCATTGCGTTATGGGCTTAACTGTACAATCTTGAACTCAAATCGGGCTTCAATTAATTAATTAAAAGCCCTAAAAATTTTAATGAACAAAAACGGGCTGATTTGAAATTGAATTGAGTCCAAAACCATGGTGAACAAATTTCGACACACCCTATAGCCATAGGCGAAAATCTCAAGCTGAGCTTGGTCCGATCGCTGTCAAAATTAAAATCAATAGGTTCATCTTTGACACTAAATGCGATTGATATGATAGAAAATAAATATGCAATGCTTGAGAGTTTATTTTTGTGAGAATTATGATTAACTCTCATTTTATGCTTAAATGGATGGATTTCTAAAAATCAAAATTTAGGTGTCAACAGACTCATACAGTTCGCTTTGAAGTGTAATAATACCGGATGCCAAGCCAATCGAAGAAAGTCTAAAATAATTTTCTCCGTGGTATGTATAATCTATAAATTGCTCTTTATGTACGTCAACCCCAATTAGTTTAACTATTTCGAGCCAACATGGACGGTGGGCCACGAACAAAAGGGCCAATCCCTTTTTATTTTGAGCCCACTAGATTAGGTTAAATCCAAACCCATTAGGTTTTCCTCTTGTATTTGCTAATTGCTCTTTGCTATCAAATGGTGCCGAAGACCTTCTCAACTAGGTTAAAAAAATTGTAAGTTAAAAATTAATAAATTAATTAAGACAAACAAGTAAACTTTAATAAGAAACTTGAATGACATTTGTTGCCCAAAACAAGTTGGTAATTTTATATGAAGAAAGTTGATAATTTTCTTTCATTTGCATTGATAATTTACCTACTTCATTTTATGATTATTATGTCTTAAATATATTTGATAGTTATTTATTTTTAATAATCTTTCATGCATATATTTGCTCTGTTGAATCATGAATGTAAATTTTGAAGTACAAATGTAAAATATACAATTATACATATATATATATATATATATATATAAATTTAGCTTCATTGTCGCCTTATCGCCTTGCGGACGACTAGGCGGGCGCCTAATCGCCTAGGCGTTTTGGAGGCTTTTGCTCGCCTTGTCGCCTTAACAACTATGGTTTTCACACAAAAGATGTTCAATTTTTCAAATAGATCATAAACCCAAAAGTAAAAGGTGGTGTGAGTCATATTTTTACAAAAGCATATTCTGTCAAGCACGAATTTAGTATGCGAATGTAAGTAAATCATCGGGTTCCATTTTCCCTCGGAAGCTCCTCTAGTTTCTCCACCTCAATTTTTTTTTCCTTTTTCCTTGGCTTCGACCTATATTTGATATTGATACGTGGATTCACGATGCTCTCCGACGTGGAATTCTTTGGTAAGATCGACTACACAAACTTTGTAAGCAGCAAAAGAAGTTTTTTTTTTTTAACTCTTTCTGCTGACATTACGATGTTTCATTAAAATTGATCATTAAAGACTCTTAGTACAATCTATGTATTTAGAGCTGAGATTTAGAAAAATACATCTTATCGCCTGCGAAGGAGAGAATTATCAAAAAAGTCCTAAATTCATTGTAATTATGCCAATTGGTCTAAACTTCTTTTTGTCAATTCAGTCCTAAGCTGTTTGTATTTGTGCAAACTCAGTACATTTGATCGGCCGACGCTGACATTGACTTTTTTTATTATCTAAAATAATTTTTAATACCGGTTTTATGTAAATTAAATTCAAGATGTAAGGTAAAATTTAAAGAAAAAAAGTGCACCATTCCCACCGTCGCCCATCCTTGCTGAGACTTCCCTACCCGGTTCTGCCACTGGGAAACTAGTTAACCGCAGAGAAAAGGCTTATGCAAATTAGATTATCTGGACATTCTCCATGTTAGTTCAGTAATGCAAGAGGAGCTTCAATTTGTCCTTGTTTTCTTGGTCTCAATCCCCGGACCCGGATCCCCTGCCTGTGTGGCAGGGGATCATTATCATTTGGGCCCTTAGATCTTCCCCCCATTTTTAGGGGGGGAAGATCTAAAGGTGCTGGTTATTATGATCCTCTGCCATTATGGCAGAGGATCCAAACACCTCAATCCCCACCCCCACCAAAAAAAAAAAACCCTCTAAATTTAGAGCCTGTTTGGTTCAGCATTTGGCCAAGGGACTTTGAGGAAATGCAAATACCTTTAGGCTAAAGGTCTTTTCCAAAATGCAAGTAGTGTTTGGCAAAATATTTTTTAGAAATGCATTTGAAAGCAACTTTGGCGTAAATGCCGTTTGGTGAAAAATATACTTTGTAAATTATTTTTACTTTTTTTATAATAAAAAAAAAAGTTGCGGCGGCGGCGGCGACCAGTGACCTTCGACGGCGACGGCGACGGCGTCCGACGACCGGCGGCGACTGCAACCGGCGATCGGATGCGGCGGCAACCGTCGTCCGGCAATCGACGGCTTGCGACAGCGGCGGCGGCCAATGCCCGACGACAGGCGTTCAGAGACCGGATGCAGTGGCGGCCGACGTCCGGCGACCGGCGGCGGCCGACGTCCAGCGACCGTCGGTGGCGGGTGTCCGGCGATCGGCGGCGGAGGCGGCCGGCGGTGGGCTTCCGGCGATCGGCGGCGGCAAGCGTCCGGCGACCGGCGGCGGCGAGCGTCCGGTGACCGGCGGCGGCAGCGGCTGGCGTCCAGCAACTGGCACCGTCGACCAACACCGGCGGCTGGTGATCGACGATCGACGTCCGGCGGCCAGCGGCGGTGACGGCCGGCCACCGGCGGCGGGAGGCTGTGACGACGATCGGCGATGAGCGGCGCCGGTTGGCCGCGGGCAGAGGCGGCAAGTGAATGTGATAAAGTTAAAAAAAAAATTAGTTTAATTTGAGATGCAACTTCCAAATGTACCTCCAGAGGTGCTTTGGCCTAAAGGCTTTTGGAGAGCATTTGAGATGTAATTGCATCTGTCCAAAGTGAGCCAAAAAATGAACCAAACAGCATTTGCATTTGGCCAAGGGACTTTAGAGTCCTAATGCTCATTTCAAATGCTGAACCAAACAGGCCCTTAGCCTATGTCCCAATTACATCCAAAACTATTTTTTGGTCTTATAAAAAAAATCCAAACTTTAGCCTCTGTCTCAATTATATTCAAACTTTTTGTTCTCATAAAAAAACTCTCAACTTTTACTTTTATCCTAATTCTACAAGCCCAATACCTAAAAAACCTTTAATTTTAGGATCTATCCTAATTATATCCATAAAAAAATTATCTCATAAAGAACCCTCAAATTTTATTTTTGTCTTAATTTCTATCATTGTCAACCTTTCATTCATAATCACCATTAGTTAACTTACGTGACTAGAATTTTCTCGCTTAGTTTACCAATGAATCTTCAAAATTCAAAAAACACAAGTTTCAAGGAAGATGAGGTTTGAGATCATTCGTCCAAATAATCAGAGCTCCATATCTAGCCGTTCTTTGGGCTGTTGAGTTCTGAAAAAAAAAAATCCAAAACATATCATCTTGAGTTGCTCTGTATCTCCTAACAATGTATAGGGAAAGTAGACAGTAGAAGAAAAGTTGTTAGATTTTTTTTTTTATGTCAGCTTTGTTGAGGTATAATTCATTAACAACGTGAAAATACCACATAGGATTAACTTACAGTGATTATGAATGGAAAGCTAACGGTGGTAGAATTAAGACAAAAGTAAGAGTTGTAGATTTTTTATGAGAAAATATTGAATATAATTGGGACAAATGCTCAAGCTAAGGATTTTTTTGGGTATTAGGCCGGCAGAATTGGGAAAAAAGCTAAAGTTGGGGATTTTTTTGAGTTATTAGGCTAGTAGAATTAGAACAAAAGTTAAAGTTGAGAGATTTTTTATGTGACAAAAAAGTTTTGAATATAATTAAGACATGCTAAAGTCAATTCTTTTTTGGTGTACTGGACCTTGTTTACTTCGCATAAAGGTATCAGCATGGACGATTAATAGTCGAGAGATATTCGTTATTCGACACTTAATAGACTATATGAGTGAAAAATTGATAAGCACATAGGGGAATGTAGGAAGATTCACATACTATAATATGAAGTTCTACTTTTGATGTGACGATAGTTCAAAGCTCTCATAACGATCACGAACCATTTCAGAATGTCTTGGTGAGGATTTTGGCATTAACATGATGAAGCTATTTTCCCTACAGTGATTTCCAATGTCTCGTTGAAATATGAAATCTCAGAAAGGGGTGTCTTAGCTTTATACTGCATAAGACATTGGTTGAAGTTTTAGGGGGACAGGTAAGGACAGATTGTAAAATAAAAAGGGATAAGTGCATTGGTACTGATAGTCCTAAAACTTATTACGAAAGTGTAATTGAATTCTAAAACTTTTAAAAAATGCAATCAAGTCCTCAAACTTGTCGGGTTGGGGTTATCAAATCCTAAAATTTGTTAGCTAAAGACTTGATTGCACTAATTTGATAAATTTTAGGATTTAATTACACTTTTTAAAAGTTTTAGGACTCGATTACGCTATCGTGACAAGATTTAGGACTTAAATGCACTTGTGAAAAGTTTTAGAACTCAATTGTACTTTCATGAGGAGTTTTAGAACTTTCAATACACCTACTCAATTGATAAAAACTATTGAAATAATTTGCCTGATGATAGCTTGGTCAACAACAAAATAGAATAATTTAAAAAATTATTAAAATGCAAAAAAAAATTACAAAAAGAAGTCTCAATTCAAGTTAAAGTTCAAAAGAAGTTTTATAAATTGACCTATTGGAAGTACATCAACATTAACATCAACATCACGTTATCCCAAACTAGTTGGGGTCGACGGTCGATGAACCCAAAAATACATGAACTAAAAGAAAAATCGATTGAGGCAAAAAAGAAATATATATAAGGAAAAAGGAGTAAAAAGGACAGCCAAGAACATAGGAATTCTTCACATACATAATGCTAATAGCTTTCCTCCAGTCCGTCATAAGACCAACCGTATGTCAATCTATTTATCACTCCATTAAATCTTATTTTACTACCTTCCCCCAAATAAGTTTCGGTCAACCTCTTCCTCTCTTCATGTCAAGCTCTCGATAACAAACTTTTGTTCTTACCGGATCATCTAGGGATCTACGAAAAATATACATAAACCATCTCAATCTATGTTCTATCATATTTTCTGCCACCGAAGCTACTCCAACTTTTCATCGAATATCTCCATTTCTTATCTTATCCATCCTTGTATGACCATGCATCCACTTTAACATCCTCATTTTCGCTACTCTTATTTCATGCTCATGTTGCATTTGTGCGGACCAACATTCAGTTTCGTATAGCATTGCAAGACTTACTGTAGTTTTATAAAATTTTCCTTTTACCCTAAAAAGGATTTTGCGATCACACAAAAATCTTGATGCACTGCATCATTTTCTTTAACCTGCTCTAATTCTATGATTTACATCATCATCAATCTCTCCCCATTTCTGCAATATTGATCCTAGATATCTAAAAGCATCTTTCTTGGGTACCTCTTGTCCGAGCATATTCACAGATTCTTGACCTCCTCCTCTTGTCATATCGAACTCACACTTCATGTATACGATCTTACTTCTACTTAACGTAAATCCTTTAAACTCCAACGTGCTTCTCCACAATTCTAATTTAGCGCCATTCCCAGCCCTAGTCTCATCAATAGGCACAATATCATCTGCAAATAACATACATCACGGCACCTCATTTTGGATATCTTTTGTTAACTCGTCCATAACTATGACAAAAAGATAATGACTCAAAATAGAACCTTGATACAAGCCTACTATGATTGGAAAAAAAAAACTTGATATGTCATTACAAACCTTCACACATGTAGTAATACCATCGTACACATCCTTGATTGCCTCTACATACTTAGAAGGCACTTTTTTTTCTTCTCAAGAACCCACTACAGAACCTTTCTTGAAACTATATCACACGCCTTCTCGAGATCAATAAATACCATATGAAGGTCCTCATTCTTTTCTCGATATCTCTCCGTCAATTATCGTATCAAGAATATAGCCTCCATGGTAGATCTTTCTGGCACAAATCCAAATTGATTTACATATATCTTGGTCGCTATTCTCAAACTATTCTTAATAACTCTCTCTCACAACTTCATAATATGTCTCATAAGCTTAATGCCTCTATAGTTGGAATAATTGTGGATATCTCCCTTGTTCTTGTAGATAGGCACAAGCATACTCTTCCCCCATTTATTAGACATCCCATTAGTTTGGAGAATCTTGTTAAAAAGGTTAGCCAACCACCTTATTGTTACATCCCTCAAGCATCTCCACACTTCGTTAGGGACACCATCAGGTCCCAAGGCTTTACTAGTCTTCATCTTCTTTAATGTCTCATTAACTTTATACGCTCTAACTCTACGCACAAACCTTTTATTTAAATCATCAGAAATGTCCTCCAAATCTATCTCACTTCTATCGCTCTCTCCATTAACGAGCTTGTTAAAATAGCTCATCCACATTTCTTTAACTTTCGCATCTCTTACTAAACGTATTTTTTTTATTTTTCATCTTTGATGCATCTAACCTGTGTCAAGCCTTTACTTTTCATGTTCCTTATCTTTGCAAGCCTATAGATACCTTTTTCTCTTTCTTTGCTCCCCAATTTTTTGTACATATTAGTAAAAACCTTGCCTCTAGCCTCTCGCACTACTTTCTTGGTATTTTTCTCACTAATCTAAACTTTTGAAAATTCTCTTCAGTTGGACATTTATGCAAGCATCTGAAACATTCATTCTACTATTTAATTCCCCCTATACTTTTTCATTCCACCACCAAGTTTCCTTTATTTGATGTCTATTCCCTTTACTTTCCCCTAACACCCATATTGCCACTTTCTAGATGCATTTAGATATATCGTTCCACATCATATTTACTTCGCCCTCTAACTGCCACAATCCTTCCTGGATTATTCTTTCCTTGAAAACATTTATTTTCCCTCATTTAACTCCATCATCTTATTTTGGGGTTCTGAGCACTTCTCTGCATTTTATGTACTTTATTATGGGCCTGTTTGGTTCAGCATTTAGCCAATGGACTTTGAATAAATGTAAATATCATTGGGCTAAAAGCCTTTTTCAAAATGCAAGTAGTATTTGGCAAAGTATTTTTTAAAAACGCATATGAAAGCAACTTTGTGGTAAATGCCGTTTAGTGAAAAATATACTTTGTAAAGTATTTTTACTTTTTTATAATAATAAAAAGTGACAGCAAGTGATCGCCGACGACGGCAACCGGCGGCGGGAGGCGACCGGTGGCGGGAGCCGGCTGGTCGCTGGCAGGAGGCAACCAGCGACCTCCCCGTGATGACGGCGACCGGCTACTAACGGAGGTGGCGGCAGCAACCTCCGGCGGTAGCGTTTGTGGCGACAGGCGGCGGCGACGGCGACCGGTAGGGGCTGCGATCATTGGCGGCGACGACGACTGAAGAAGGGCGACCGGTCCCGGGCGGGAGGCGACAGGTGAATGTGACAAAGTTAAAAAAAAAAAAATTAGTTGCATTCTTTAGCCTAAAGGCCTTTGGAGAGCATTTGAGATGCAATTACATCTGTCCAAAGTGAGCCAAAAAATGAACCAAACAACATTTACATTTGGCCAAGGGACTTTAGAGCCACAATGTTTATCTCAAATGCTGAACCAAATATGGCCTATATTGAACCTCTAAGACCACCATCTTATGTTGCGTAGCTACACATTCTCCAGCGTAGACTTTGCAATCTACATACAAGGCTCTGTCCTCTCTTCCGGTAAGAAAGAAATCAATCTGGCTAGGATTTTGACCGCTGCAAAAAGTGACTAGATGTGACTCTCTTTTCCTAAAAAAGTTATTTGCCAATATCAAATCATAAGCTAATGCCACGCTCAAGATGTCTTCGCCAACCTCGTTTCTAGTCTCATATCCAAAATCTCCATGAACTATGTTAAAACCTATACTACATTGACCAACATGCTCATTTAGATCTTCTCCTATGAATACAAGAAAAATAAAGTAACCCAAACCACGTGTTTGGGAGATATGTGAATTGGAGAAATATTTTCAAAAAAAAAAAAGATGTCAAATCTATTGCAGTTTTGCCCATTTAGTGCTAACTTTTTCACTTTGCCAATTGAATCCTAAACTTTTTTTTTTACATTTTTTCAATCGAATTCATCCGACCAATTTTTATTGTAATTCGCTAACGCGGACGACAATCATCCTACATGATATGACTGAAGCTCAAGTGGCCATTGCCACGAACTTGAGGTCAAGCTCGAAACTCAGTAGCCAAGGCTACCCCCATACTTCGAGTTTGAGATCGAGCATGGCCAAAGTGACCATGAGCTTTGGGTTCCAGCTCCAGCTATGGCGGATGCAAGAGGAAGAAGAAAATGGCAAGTGTTGCTCTTTGGGGATTGGTTACGGACCTATATAAATTTGGATGTGATTTTTGCGAACTATATAAATTACAAATTCTACTGCTTGGGGGCCATTTAGGGCATGCATGAAATCACTTCTTTTTTTTCACTTCCCGGCCAGAAGTCGATCTAGAAGGGAAATGTGTTTGATAAAATCATATCCGAAGTAGAAATGCATTTGGTAAAAAAAAATTGACTTATGGTAGGATTTTTTACTTCTGGCAAGATATTTTCTACTTCTGGCAAGATTTTTTGTTAACTTGGAGAAGTTAAAAATTTTTACTTCTCCGGTCCAGAAGTCATTCTCGTAGTGGCCAACCACCGCCACGGCCCCCGCCGATCGACCGCCGCTACTGGGCGGCGTCGCAGGGAGTCGCCGTCGGTCATCGCCCCGCCGGTTGTCGCAGCCGCCGCCAATCATCGCCTCTTGCCGGCCATCGCCGTCTCGGCCATCACCGCTACCGGTCCCGGCCGGCACGCCGTCACCGTCGGTCGGTCGCCGGCCCGCCGCCGCCGCCGCTGGTCGGTCGCCAACACCACCATCGAACATTTTTTTAATAATGTTTCCAATATTATCTTTTTTTTTAATCGTTATCAAACGTATTTCTTTATCGAAAATCAACTTCTGAAGCAGAAGCTGAAAATTTAACTTCCACTTAAAAGCAAAAGCCGAAAAATCAACTTCCCTGCCAGAAGTCATTCTCGGCCTGGAAGTGATTTCATGCAGCACCTTAGCTATTGTTTGTTGGTTCAATGGGAACAACCGTCGTTGGCCGATCTTGTGCATGTGAGTTGGGTTCATATATGCTCCAAGATCAACCATTCTACAAAAGAAATACGTTACCTTGGTGGAAATTTATGATCATTGACATCATTCGGACCGTACTCGTATGTCCGAGTCAACTTGTGCAGTTAGAATAGAACTAGGGCTGTCATAACAGTCTTTATGACGGGTCCTAGACATGGTAATTTGGGCCCGTTGACCGGGCCAGCGGGCCCGAACCGAAACTGGCCCAAAAAAAAAGGGGGAGCGGCGTGGGGGTGGGCGGCAGTGGGCCGGGAGAGGGCCCACTGCCCCCTCTTCCCCCAACGGTCCGTGGTGCGTTGGAAATTCGCAACGACCATTTGACCGTTGCGAATTTCCTATAAAAAAAAAAACTCTCTATAAAAACCTCACAATCCCTCTTTATTTTTCTCACAATTTCTCTCAATTCTCTCCAATACTCTCAAGTCTCAACTCTCAAGTCAAATTCTCTCGATCTGATATTCTCTCTCAATTTCGTCTCAATTCCTTGAATCAACTTTCCGATCAATTCTCTCAAAAAATGGCAAGTGAAAGCAGAAATACTAGAAAGGGAAAGATCCTGATGGAGATGGGAGAATCCGATTTTCCTGTTCATGAATATGATCATCGTGAATATGCATGTTGGGAAGACGACGATGTTCCCAATCCCGACGTCGAGCACATCGTAACGCAAGAAAGTCTTTATCCTCCTACTGCCACTGGTGTCGAAGGATCGTCGATACCAAAAGAGCCGGGACGGAAGAGCCGAGAATCCGACTTATGGCTACACTTCGACAAAGTATGGAATGAAAATGAAGGTAAGTTTGATATAAGCTGTAAATATTATCCGCAAAAATACAAACTTGGTAAAGGAGATGGCTATGGAAAATTTCATCGGCATCTAACGAAAAAACATCCAACGCAAGTGGGGATCGACACTAGCCAATAACAAATTTTCGAGTTCGCCAATCATAACCATCATCGTTTATTCCGTTTCACTAATGCACTTTATAAACAAGCATTAGCTGAATATGTTTCCCTTGAGCATGCTCCGTTTAATACTGGTGAAAATTTTAATTTTAGATATTTGGTAAACACTGCGCTGGTTTCGTAAGCACCATCTGTTCCAAAAACTACTCTTAAACGCGAACTTAAACGAGTTTATAAAGATCGAAAAAATGATTTGAAAATATTTTTTGAAGAATTCAAAGGACGTGTACATATAGGTAGTGATATTTGGAGTGATTCTTGGAATATTAATTCTTATATGGGTGTCACGTGCCATTGGATAGGTGATGATTGAGTTATTCAAAAAAGACTTCTTGCATTTCGAGTTTTTTCTGAAAGGCATACGGCCCATAATATTTATAGAATAATTAGGCAAGTTTTAGAAGAATATGGTTTGATTAATAAAGTTTTTTTAATTGGTTTTGATAATGCCGCCGCAAATACTGCTTCCATTCCGGAGTTAGAAACAATGTGTAAACCCTCTTTTGGCGGACAATTTTTTCACATTAGTGTTGACACCTGATTTTTGACCATTTATTATTGTGATTTTTTAAAATTAATTAAGAATATCAAAAAAATGTCATAAAATCACAAAATCAACTTTGGAAGCCTTGACTTATCCCCAGAAACCAATTTTGAACAAAAAATATTTTTCGTAATTTTTAATAATTTTTTTATTTATTTAATTATTAAAAATACCCAAAAAAACAGAAAAATACCATTAGTGGTCAGAAAAATACAAAAAATATTCAATAATTTTGTTTTAATTTCCTCTTCAAGTGTGTCACTTCAAATCTTGAAAATTCGGCTCGGGTCACTATGTTCTTTCACAAACATAAACCCGAACCGAGCCTAAAAAATCCTTCTCGAGTCTTTTAATTTTTAATTTTCACCTTTCGTAAGCTATGACATTGAATTCTAAAGGCTTGAAGTACAATTGGGTCAATTTTCCCTCCAATTTGATCAATTTTAAACAAAAGGGCTTAATTGCATAATTTTCTTTCAATTTAGTCCCCGGTTTCACAATTTTCGAAATTAAATTTCATGCGGGCATACCCATTCAAATTAAACACCTCTATCTTGTATTTTTATCATGTTGAATCCATTGGTGGCCTCAATTTGGACTAATTCAGTCGTTTAGACCCTCGATTTAGCAAAAATCAATTCCGGATCCTAAGGGCAATTTGGGGTTTTCACTAAATTTCAATCAATTGATTCGCGAAAACACCCACATTTGATAGAAAACATGTCAAGGAATCCGATTTTGCCATCAATTTTATGAAAATGGGATGATTTGGGGCCCAATTTGGCAGAATTACGTCGAACCGGGCCGGTCGGGTCAAGCCCGACCCGGTCCGACCGGGTCTGCAACTAAGTTGCAGACCCACCGGCCGAAAGCAAAAACAGGGGAGGTCGGGGGGGACACGGTCGCTACATTTTTTTTAACAAAAAGGAGCGACAGGAGTGGGAGATAAAGGGAAGTGGTTGAGGCACAATCTTTGGTGGGGAGATGGGCGCAAAAGGGAGCGCCGGTTGGCCACGGAAGAGGAGGATTCTCGGTTTTGAACCGAGCGGAACCATGAGAGGGAGAGAGGATTTTTCAAGCGAAAAACTATGGACAAATGGCGACCCCAGACTTCCAGCGGACTTGACTCATCACCACGGAGGTCGCCGTTGCCGTCAACATCCCCGAGCAGGTCGGTTTTACTTCCCGACTAACCTGTCCTTACCTGCCCAGAATCTGTTTGATAAAATGCCTAAGTGAGCATTCGAATTCCCGAGTCTCGGCCGAGCCATCCCCGACCGCTATTCGTGTGAAACTCGCCCGTAAGTTTCATTAGAACTTGGTCTGAGCCTGGGTTCATCTTTATTTTGCATTGGAACCATGCCGGGAGCGATGGCCGGAGTTCGATGTGCTCGGGCCAAGCCTAAAGCTCACACCGGCGAAGCCCACGGCCACCGACCATCAAAGGACCTCAAGTAAGCTTCCTTAACCTCCATTGGATGCCATGTGATAGAATGAAATCAAGTTTAAACGCAAAAAAAAAATTCTGCAAATCCCTCGCCGGAGTCGGGTTCGGAGGGGTTCGGTTCGCCGGTTTTCAGACGTGCACCGTGCCATGTTTTGCTCGAATATTGATGTTGGGCCGATGAGGAGTCGAACGCCGAAGGAATGATTGAAAAATACCAAGATTCGGCTCGGTTTCGAGGCCCTCCGGCGAGATTTCCGGCGACCTCGCCGGAAATTTAACTGTTCATCGTCTTCTCCGGCGAGGTCTCCGGTGGTCAACGGTCAAACGATGACGTGGCATGCCGTGTCAGCAGCCACGTCATCGGGTGGGGCCAGTTCTAAAAAATAGACTAATCGGACGGTCGAGGTAGTGACACGTGTCACGATCAGAATTTTCCGAGTTTAATAATTGATTTTAGGATAATTAAATAAATTCGATCCGGCGGTCGATATTGTCCCAAGCGGCATTCTGTGGGACGTCCGATCTATTGGAAGATCGGACGCGCCGGCGGTGGCCACGTGGCACAGTGAGAACCGTCCGATCGGGGATTTTCTGAAATAAATAGCAAAATGTTAATAAAAATGTTTAAAAAAATAGAAAATCCTTCAAAAAATAAAAACTACGTCGTTTAGGCCGGTTTCGACCGAAGGGTCGGGCCGAGCGCCCGAGAGGCGCGGGCCGGGTCTGACCCGGCCCGGAAATTTTTTTAAAATATTAAAAAATTCAGAAAATAATAAAAAAAATAATAATAAAAATCAATAAATCAATAAAAAAATAGAAAATAGAAAATCATAAAAAATTCTAAAAAATTCGGAAAATTCTAAAAAAAAATTCTAAAAAATTCTAGAAAATAGAAAATTGCCACATTTAACTGGCCACGACCTGTTTAGGGTCTTTTGACCCCCGGACATTCCAGAAATGATGGTTTTGCCCTTCCGGCAAATCGTCTTCCAAAAACAATTCTAAAAAATCCAGGAAAATCCCAAAAAATAGGAAATGGCCACGAACAACTGGCCAAGTCTAATCCCGGGTGTTTTAAACCCCGACCCTTCTTAAAATGACGATTTCTCCCTTTGGACGAATCGTCTTCCAAAAATTGAAGAAAAATCAAGAAATTCCAAAACATTCTCAAAAATGGGAAATGGCCACAATCAACTGGCCATGGAATATTTTGGGTAATTCGGTATCCAAACCTTCCAAAAATGACGATTTTGCCCTTCGGATTAATCGTCCCCAAATCTTCCCATTTTACCCCTGGTCCGAAATCACATCTTCCCTAAGCTCTTATGGCTATACTTGGAAGCCCTTGATTTGAATTGATGTGCATCGAGGTGATTTATTTATGCACTTGATTGCGCCTTCATTAAAATTGATTGTGATTGATAGGAATAGTCTTCCAATCTGCATGAAACTCTGAATCAAACCTATCTCACCTAAAATTGCGCCTGCATGAAATCTTAATTAGGAAAATCACTCGCGTTAGGTACCGAAAGGGCATTGGTAATGACACCGACGTAACCAAGTCCCCGAATCCAAAATCTCTGGTTCTGCAGAACTGATCGATCTCTCCCAATCGATCAGTAAGGTTTCCGGTCTACCCTCCAAGAAAGACCGGTGGCGACTCCAAATGCATGCACAATTTTCACATGCCACCACGACCACACTAAAGGTCGAAAGCGATCGACTCTTATCGTCGAATCCTTTGAAAAATACTCCCGCCGCGATTTGGTATGGGCCTGAGAGGGCTCGCGCCGATCCAAGACCCGCGATCGGTAATCCATTAGCCGCGTCCGCCTTCGGACGGGTCGCGACAGCTGGCGACTCCGCTAGGGACAGTGTTCTAGAACCTATGGTTCTAAACCTCAAGTGGACTTAGGCCATAATTAATATGTTGAGTGATATTTCTAACCTTGCAGGCGCTCTTGAAGGTGAGGTAAGTCCGCTCATGATAGGTGTTATATGTTTTTGCAGATTGGAGAAATAAGGGGTGTAGTCCATTATTAACATTGTCTTATGCAGGTTGGCGTAGGGATGTATGTTTTGTGGATGATTTGAAGCGCTGATTGATAAAATGTTGTGCATGACTTGCATTGTGGTGATCACGACACATGGACACACACAACCGCGCCTAAAACCTCGGGCACCCTCTTTAGGAAAATAATAGAAGGAATTGAAAATGGAATCTCCGTGAGGAAAAACATGGGGTAATCCACTTTTCAATTTTGCTCACTTCGAACTATGAATCGCAAGCTTCTCCTGCGACACAGTCTTCTTTAATAGACTCTGCCAGTTCCTCAGGTTCTGATGATGAGAACCATGCTGCAAGCACGGTGGACAGTGAAGATGAGGAACCTCCCTCCCCCTCCCCACCACACACAAGGGCTCGAATGACAGTATGTGCCCTTAATGTTGACTCTAATACTTCTCAACATGAAGCTGACCCCATTAGTGGGGATGATAGCTCTTCCTCTCCAAGGACAGGCAAGAAGTCCAAGAAGAAGAAGAACAGAAGGAGGAACCGGTAACTCTCCTTAATCCTGTAAATATGTTTTTTGCCGCTTGGAACATAAGGGGTATGGCTAACCCCATTAAACAAGCCGAAATCCGGAACCTTGCTAGGATGAACCATCTCTCTTGTATTGGAATTCTTGAGACAAAGATCAAAGAACACAGCTTTATGACTATTTCTAATAATCTGTTACCTGGTTGGCGATGGATAGCCAATTACGAATACTCACCTCGTGGTAGAATCTGGTTGGGGTGGAACCCCCAAGATATTGACTGCATCATCCTCTCTTGCTCAGCTCAACTTATCCATGCACGCCTTCGTTTGACTGCCATGGATAAGATCTGTCTCTTATCTGTTGTATACGGTGAACACTCTTTTGGAGCTAGACGGACTCTTTGGACTGAGCTTATTCAACATAGTAGCTGCCGGGACCCATGGGTGGTTGCTGGAGACTTTAATGATATTCGAGACCACTCAGATAGGATGGGCAGCTCTACTCCTTGGATTCCAGCCTTTGATGAATTTGATGATTGCCTTAATCAAGCTGGGCTAGATGATCTTAGATATGTCGGTCACAGGTTTACTTGGGCTACCTCTTCTGGTATAACAAGGAAACAGCGTAAGATCGATCGTGTGCTGGTTAATGATTTTTGGAGTGCCTCCTTCTCCTTCTCCGAAGCATCCTTCTTGGCGCCTGGCATCTCTGATCACACCCCCATGGTGATCAAGATTACGCCCCCGCCAATTTCAAAGAAGCCTTTTAAGTTCTTCAAATTCTGGACTTCGCATCCATCGTACAAGGACATTGTCTCCCAGGTTTGGGCCACTCCCTTTGATGGTAACCCAATGTTTGTAGTGTACAAGATACTTAAGCTTCTCAAATACCGACTCAAACAGCTCAACAGAAACTCCTTCTCAGATATCTCCATTCGCACAGAGCAAGCAAGACTAGCCCTCTATGCGATACAAGAAGCTTTAGTGAATGATCCTACCAACCAGCTCTTGGTGGATCGTGAGGCGGAACATATACAGACCTTCTCTACTTTGAGGATACAGGAGGAATCCTTTTTTAGGCAGAAATCTAGAATTAAGTGGTTAAAGGAGGAGGATTTGAATACAAGTTACTTCCACCACTTTGTGAACAAGAGGAGGCTCCAAAACCACATTCTTTCCATCATGGATTCGGCTGGGGAGACTCTCACAGAACCGGGTCTGGTTCAGGCATACATAGTTAACCACTTTGAGTTATTGCTAAATGGGGATCCACCGACCACAATCACGGATGCCTCTCGGCTTAGAAAACTCATTGCGAAGCCTCTTGACGACGACCAAATCCTTTTTTTATCTCAGCCGATTACAAATGATGAGATACGAGCCACTCTTTTCTCCTTGGCCAGAAGTAAGGCCCCTGGGCCGGATGGCTTCATTGTTGAATTCTTCATAGCTTCCTGGGATGTTGTGGGGCCTTCGGTATTATTGGCCATTCGAGAGTTCTTCAGGACTGGTCGGCTCCTCAAAGAAATCAACTCAACCATACTCACCTTGGTCCCGAAAATTCCCAATGCGGTGGCTATGCACGACTTCCGCCCCATTGCGTGCTGTAACACTCTCTACAAATGCATCACCAAGATTATTGCTAATCGAATTGCCTCGACCTTGCCATCTATTATTTCGCCTTCTCAGACCGCTTTTGTGAAAGGAAGGAGAATAAGTGATAATGTGATGATAGCACAAGAGTTGTTTGCAGACTTCCACCATGTGTCGTACCTTCCGAAATGTGCTATTAAAGTGGACTTCCAAAAGGCCTACGATACACTAGACTGGAATTTCTTGGATGCGGTCTTACTTGCCTTCCGGTTTCCGGATACTTTGGTAAAGCTAATCATGGAATGCGTTTCGACTCCTAAGTTTTCCATTGCCATAAATGGAGAACTCCATGGGTACTTCTCGAGTAAGAGGGGGATAAGACAAGGTGACCCTATCTCTCCTTATCTCTTTACCTTAGTTATGGAGATTTTTTTCGGTATTCTTCGATCAAAGACAAGCCAACCGGGTTTTAAATTCTATTGGCGGTGCAAGGAAAATAGACTCTCTCACCTCTTCTTTGCAGATGATGTACTTCTATTTGCCGAAGGGAACTTGCCTACCATTCAATCCCTCAAAGAAGGCCTTGATCTCTTCTCTAGTTGGACTGGATTGAAGCCGAACCATAACAAAAGTGAAATCTTCTTCTCCGGAGGCTCTCTATCTTTAAAGGGTCATATCCGTCAACTGTTTGGCTTCCAGGAAGGCGCCCTACCCTTCCGCTATCTGGGAGTCCCTGTCATTGCATCGCGCCTAGGGAAATCGGACTGTGAGGCCTTAGTTAATGCCATTACTTCCAGAGCACGGTCGTGGGCACAGAGATTCCTATCGTATGCTGGACGACTCCAACTCTTGAAATCTGTGTTGCACTCCATACAGGTTTATTGGGCAAGTGTCTTTACGCTTCCAAAGTCTGTGCTTAATAGGATTGAACAAGTCCTCAGACAGTTCCTCTGGAAAGGTCCGGACCTTGGTGTTGGAGGAGCCAAAATCTCATGGGCTAATATTTGTCTGCCCAAGAACGAAGGAGGACTGGGGATTCGTAGACTTGAGGACTGTAATAAGGCAATGACTCTAAAACATATTTGGCACCTCTTTACAGACAGCGAATCTTTGTGGTGTAAATGGATCCACTCAACATTTCTGAAGAATATTAACTTCTGGGTAGCTAAAAGACCCACCATCTGCTCTTGGGCCTGGAAGAAAATACTGGATCTCAGGCAAGAATTTGGCTCACAGTTCAAGTGGACACTTGGCAATGGACGATCCACCTCTTTCTGGTTTGACCATTGGCACGACAGTGGACCCCTCCACTTACGATTCGAGGCGGGAGATATCTACAGATCAAGAATCCCACGCGACATTTCGGTCTGGGACTTCTTCAACTCAGATTGGGAACCTTCAATTACTTTGGACGAACTAATTGCTTTGCTGGGACCGGACCCTGGTTTCTTGCAAAATAGAGAGGATAAACTCAAGTGGAGTGGCCATATTTCTGGTGATTTCTCTGTGTCCTCAGCTTGGGAACATATTAGACTTGAAGGACAACGTGTCCACTGGCACTCATTTATTTGGGATAACACATGTGCCCCCCGAGATTCATTCCTCCTATGGTTGGCCACACACAAACGTCTCCCCACACAGGTATTATTACAACAACAGCGCAGAATTGATAATGTAACCTGTGCTTTCTGTCATAAAAGACCTGACTCGGTCAATCATCTATTCTTTGGTTGCTCTTTCACTGGCAACCTAGCCTCAATTTGGGCTGCCAAGTGCACTCTGACTTGGCGGAATCGTCCTTGGGAAGAGCTTATAGTTTGGGCGAAACAGTCCATTGGTGGCCGATCCTTTTGTCATCGCATTGCCAGGTTCTCTTTAGGAGCTTTGTGCCATATCATATGGACGGAGAGAAACAACATACTTTTTCGCGGAAAAGATCTCTTTGTACCGGCTATTGTTCTACATCTTACCAAGATGGTCAAGGACAAAGCTATTGCTTTGGGGGGAGTTCGCGACCATCCCCGGAATAGGAGAATTCAGAGAAACTGGAACCTTTCTCCTACTATCTTTGTGGAAGGAAGACAATCAGTTACTTGATCCCTCCTACATGAACTATCCACTTATCCCCAAGTCTATGGATTTTATTTGGTCTTACATTCTGCAATGGGTGGCACCTTTGATGAGCTGCACCTTGCTCCTACGTGTGTACTCCCCACCTGCAGGTTTGAATGGCCGAGAGCTCATCACTGGATCGTGCACTATAGAGTGGACTGCCTGTCTTGGCTCAATTCTGCCCCTCCCCTTTTGGTTCTGCTGGCCTTCTCTTGCTGAACTTGATATGGCCTGCTATATTCATGCTACTGTGTTGAAGGAAGCACTGATTTTGTGGTGGACTGGAACCTCTCTGAGTGGTCGACTGCTGTGGATGAGGTGGTTTTGTCGATCCTGCTTTCTTGCTCTTCAGTTTTTGCTGCAGACTCACTTGCTACTCAGCCTCTTGAAGACCATGGCGCTCCCTCTCGGCCTAGACCCCTGCACTGATCACTATCCTTTGAACAATGCCCTGGGGTATCCTGGCTTTGAGGACCTCTCGTGGAGATCTACTTCCCTCTGGACCATGTATCACCCCATTCTGAAGAGCTCTCCTCTGTGCCTGATTGAGCATTTCTCCTGGCGGGACTTTCTGCTCCAGTGTTGGACACTTCTGGCTGCTCCTCCTTTACGCTTCCTTCCTCTTCCCTTTGCCTATACTAGAAGAGCCTTCGGCCTTGACTTGGCGGTTCTTCAGCCACCTTGGGCTTCTTGGTCTGGGTTCTCTTGCCTTGCTGTTTTTTGCATCTTAGTTCTAAGTGTGTGTACTGCCTTTTGCTCTTGTTGTAAGTGTGTGGGGATCCTCTCCTCTCCCTTTGCTTTCCATTTCTTTTTGGTTGTTATTTCTCTGCTAAAGGCCCCTGCGTGGGTTCTCTCTTCCTTTTATTTGGGTGCTTGGCCTCACTTTTCCGACTCTTTACGCCATCTGTTTGGCTGTTTACTCTTGTTTTCCACTTCCCCTACTACCTTCTGTTTCTCATCACTCTTCCCAGGGCTGCTCTCTTCACTGCTGTGCCTCCAGCTGGCTGGTTCCTCTCCTTCGCACGACATCGACAGAGGCTGTGGTGCAGGCTTTCTCTTTGCTCCTGTGGTGCTATGGCTTCCCCTCTTCAACTGCCTGCCGGTGCCACTTCTTTTGACTACTGCTCGGCTACCCCAAGTCAGCCGTCCCTTGCTCCTCCCTACTGCGATCAGAATCCAGCCATTGTTGATGGATTTTGGCAACCAAGTAAATTTTGGTCTATTACTTTGGCTGGCTGCTCCCTCCGCTCCTCATTTCTACCATTTCCAGCTACTGTTTTATTGTATCCCCTTCCTTAGTTGGTCGCCACATGGACAGACCTCTTCTAGCCACGCTTTGCCGCTTGTTTGGCACTTTTATATTTTCTTGGTACTGCTTTAGATGATGTGATGGTTGCCTTGTGGCATCCATTTTCGCGCACAATGCGTTGGTGTTTCTTGCAACCGTGTCACTATTAAACCTGTTTTGGCATCACTGCCACTACCGGTTCAAGTTTTGTTGTGTCCGGTTCCCTTTTGTACCTAGTGATTTGAAAAGTATATACAAACTCACCTTACCAAAAAAAAAACTATGGATCGAGTCCCAATGCAACGATAGTTGTGCAATGGAATCGGCTCTTTCTAGAACTCGAGGTGGGAACCTTGGCCTTAGGTTCCAAATCCCATCCTTTGATTTTTTTTTTTTTAGAAGTTTATCCTCACTTATCTCATGTGCATGTCTTTGGACGGTTGGTACACTAAAACCGCACATAAGTCGAGGAGTTTGGTGGGTAAGACTCTCTACCCCTCAAATCTATTACAGTTCACATAAATATATGCATTCCATTCATTGCATTCTGGTGATTAGATTAAATTCCATTTCAAGGATAGATATGTGTGTTTTTCCCCAACGTCCTTGATAGAAGACGAGGAGGGTGATATCCCATGACAAACACCGAGTGTACAACCATAGAGCCTACTACGAACATTATTGAGGTATCATCCAGTGAAGATGACAAGTTGGGGTAGGTGATCCTGAAGTCACGTCTCGAAGATCGAAACTGGGGCACCTTTAAACGATAGGATCACGTTCCTTTGTTTTATTTTCCATTACTAGTCCTCTTGTATAGGGTTTATTTTGGCTGAGATTTTTCTCTCTCTCATCACTTAAATTGATTGTATTAGGGATCTATTTGTGTATATACTCAAGTGGAACTTTGTTGTATTTCTTTTGACTGGTCATGGGAACGTGATAATGGCATTTTTTCTAATCATCCGAATACTCGCAAGTCAAGTTCATAATTCCTTTAGAGGAAATTAAAATTGGAAGTCTTACACGACCTTTTGGTCGTATAGAGTAGTCCAACCCCAATTTCTCTAGAAGGAATTATACACTTGAATTGTTTCGTGCATGTTGTACGTCACTGGTAATCCACGATAATTGATCGAGAATATCGGCGTTGTTTCGAATTTAATGACAAGATAGATGTCCAAATTACTCTCGTTCTTAACAAAACGGCCTTGATTTGGATGCCGTATCTTTAGTTAAATTTAAAACACGTTATTATGCCTCGCACTTTTGAGTAATTCATTCTTCTCGAAACTGATCAAAAGCAATTATCGTGAATTACATTCCTTTCAATAGTATGCTTTCTTTCGAGGAATACTGATAAGAACTTTTCGCACAAGATTAACTCTTGTAAAAGTTTTTGTCCTTACTAATTGCGAGCAAGCATAAGATTGAAAGGGGTTTATGCCTTCTTTTTCAAATTATTCCTTCTGATTCTGTCGTTTCATTTGCAGGTAAAAAAAATAGGTAATAGGGAGAAATCTTCTCCTGGATAAGTCTGGGGCTATTCTTTCATCTGATCATGAGCGAGTTAGAAAATCAGGACATATTTGCTCAACTTATTGATATTATGGTTTGGCTCACCCAAGTTGAAAATGTTCGGATGCTCGAAGAAATGGACCATATAAAAGCCAACACACACACGGGAGCTTTCATTCATTTTCGCTCAATCGAAAGACTTCCAAAGCAGATTAATACATATTAGCGAGGCGGAAAAGTAAAGCCGAAATGAGCCCTAATCAGCGACACGAAGGAGCTCAGCTGGCCCTCCATGTTATTGATCCTCTTCCTGCACTCACTGCTCCGCATATCAAGGTCCGCAAGCTGGAGAAGAAGGCGCTTGCACTCATTCTTAAGCTCAGCAACTTTGGCTCTGTGATCTTCAGCGGCGAGTTCCAGATCCCGAACTAGTTCCCTTCCACGGGATACGTCCTCGGTAACACGATCGAGCCTCTCTTCCAGCCACTCACTTTGAAACTTCAACATGATATTACGACGTTCATGTTCATAGGTGATCAAGCACATGGCCAGTCGCTCCACCAAATTTCCTCGCTCACGTAGCAATGTTGAGACCCGCTCGTTGGCTGACTCTATAAGTTTGTTGTGGTTGTCAGCCACGAAGTTAATCAGCACCAAGTGCTAGCATCGGTCCTCGTAGCGGGCTCGCAAAACACGAACCATGGTAACTTCCCGATGAGCAACGCGGAAGACCTCCAAAGAGTTTGTAAATAGGGTTGGGAAAGCTCTATATTCCCTCCCCAACGTAGTACCCTCGAGGGAAGTGATATCCAGGTCCCCAAACATGACTCGGATTTCATCCTCTGTTTCAGGATGATCAGCCATGTGAGCATAACCTCGACCCATGAGATTATAGAATTCTTCCCATTGAGCCAAAGTTTCAGCTGAGAAAGTGTGAATGGGAGAGGAGGCCATTTTGGAAGGAGAGATGCGCAGTAGAGCGACTAGAAGATGGAAGCAGATTATATGGGAACGTTAATCTCCCAAACACTAACTCCACGCTTTTGTAGCATCTCGAGAGTGGAGAAAAGCCGCAGCAATAATGCTTGTGGAGCCGGGGTAATTAAGTAAAGCAGGGGGCCGCTCCTCCCGTGAATCACCAAACCCGTCTCGATCCGCGATCTCAGGTCTGACGAGTCTGAAAAGTTGTAAAAGCATTGTCTGTTTCACCATTATTAAGGGGGAGCGGGAGTCGAGCGCAAATATCGAAGAAACCGCGATAGGGTTGATTGACTTGTCATGATGAAAAGCTGAGCGGGTGGTAAACACAGTTCAGTCTTTTGGGAAACGTGGTGGGGACAAGTTCGGCTACCGAGGAAAGGAAAGCGATCCGAGGTCCCTCCCCAATAGAAAAGCAAGGAAAAGGACAAAGCGAGGAATCCAAAATCTTTAAAGGAGCACTCGCCTGGTGATCGTCTTCCATGCTCGAAGGGCGTCTCCTGAATAGGCAAAGTCACTCAAAAGAAAGTTTAGAGAGAGTGAACATGCGAAGAAAATTACAAGATCCTGAGTGAATAAAAAAAATGAACCTCTTCTTGATCCAGTATGTTTAATAGTCATAGTCATTTGTTGGAGATGACTGACCCAAATGTCCTAGGTAATGTGCAGTTGGGAGACCTCGAAGTCTTTGGGATCGAGCCAGATGTCGAAACCATACAACCCAACCCTGCTGGCAACGAGGTTCAGGATCATGGCAGCGACGACGACAGTGGTGGCGACGACGACAGCAGCAGCAATAACGACGGCAACGGCGATGTCCCACCTCGCGGAAGAAGACGTCGCCGGCCCTGTACTGAGAAGGAAATCCAGATACTTGAAGCCGCCTTCAATAAGTACCGTTACCTGGATATGAGACGAAGAAAGAAATTAGCCCGGAAATTAGAGATGGAACCCTTAAGGGTCAAACACTGGTTTCAAAACAGACGGGCCAGATCAGTGGTTCAAGGAAAGTGTCAAGAGCTCGAAACTCTAAAAAAGAACACGCCAAGCTTCGAGCAGAAAACATGTGGTATAAGGAAGTCCTCATCAGTACCGCTTGCCTTAACTGTGGTAGTCCTATCGACACTCGCGAAATGTTCCGTGATAAGTTTTCTATGAGAATCGCAGGTGGTCGTCCACCACCCCACTCCCTCGAACCATCTTTTGAAAGAGGGGAGGCGCGTCGCTACAATTTCCCTAACAATGGGCTTACTATCACCACAGACCAGTTTAAAGTCAACCAACTTCCCCCACAACAACCTCTGGCACAACCAGACCCTGCCGAGAGTAAATCGAGGAATGATCGCCGAGTCATGGGTGCTATCCTAAGTCGCCAAAAGAAGAAGTTCATATGGTCTCCAAAGCTTCATAGAAAATTCCTTGATGCGGTTCACCAAATACGGAATGACTCATTATGTCCAACACGCGTACTGGAGGTCATGAATGAACCGGGACTCGCTAGAAGGGTAGTCGCAAACCACCTTAATGGTTACCGAAGGACGTTAAGACGGTGTCATGCCGCACAGCGCCTAGAAGAGCCCGACTCGAACTTGAACACTAGGTACGGCCACAAACACAACGGCTATGCCTCAAGAAGAGCCCTGCCGAGCCTCGACACCAACCAAGCCGATAGCTCTACCACCGACTGTTGGAGAATTGGTCAAGATAACCCTATCAGTCGTCTTAATGTTCCTCAAGAATACGTGCCACAGGTGCAACAAATATACACTTCCCCTGTTCGAGCAGCAGCCGTCCACCGGCGCTCTTCATGCTGCTGATCCACCCACGACGTCTAATGTTCAGGAGTTCGCCCAACTAGGGCATATGATTTCAGATGATCCAATGGGGGAATACTTCGAACAATTTTGCTTCCTTGATCCCTGAGTGAGACGGGTTTTTGGTAGGAAAAAGGTCGACCCTCCTCCTTTCTTCTCAAACAAAGATGGTGGTCACAGTTCGAAGAATCCATCAGGAGGAGGCTAGCAAACCTTCACGGCCATGATCTGGAGTCGACGATCGCGCACCTGAACCCAGACATGATGGGTTGGTGATTGAACATACCCAGAGAAAGGGGGGCATGTACACAAGTAGAACTTATTTCTTATCTGCGCATTGTAAAGTTTCAATCAGAGCATTTCTTTTCTTCTTTAAGGCCTAGGGTTGATTTCACACAATGCTGCCTGCTAGCATCATCATGATTAGCTACAACAATCTTTTGTCATAATGGGTTCGAAGTAAATCGACCAAACGCACGAAGGCAAATGTGACAACATAGGTTACAAACAGAACGTGAGCGGCCTCGAAAGCGGAAAGACAGTCAGTTGCCTCAAACACTATGATTGCGAAACCAAGGGCAATATTGAGTCTTGCGAAGGATAAGGGAAAATGTACATACACTCTCATTTATCGCACTCAACAGGAGACTTTACAAACAGATTACTGAGGAGGAACCGTAAATCCAAAATGAGTTCTAATGAGCGTCACAAATGAGCTCAACTGATTCTCCATGTTGTCCATACCCTGCCTACAACCAGCGCTTCGAGAATCAAAATCTGCGAGTTTGAAGAAAAGGAGACGACATTTCTCCTTAAGCTCATTCACCTTGGCCTCATAGTGCCCCGATTCATGCTCCAAATCCTGGGCCAGCGCTCTCCCACGGGCTATATCCACTGTCAGATCGTCAAGCGTTTCCTCCAACCAGGTGCACTGGAGCCTCAGCATGAGATTGTGCTGGTCTTGCTCAAGAACGGTTTGACAGAGAGCCAGACGCTCTATCAATTTGTCCCTCTCACGGGCTAACAATGAGACCTGGGCGTTGGCATATTCAACAACTCTCTTTTGGTTATCGGCCGTTAGCATGGCTAACACCAAGGAATCAGCTCTGTCTTGATAGCGGGCTCGCACGATGCCAGCCAAAGTGACATCCCGGCTAGCGACGTGGTAAGCCTCCAAGAAATTGTTGAAGAGAGTTGGGAAGATCACAAACTCCCTTTGCAGTTTCGTACCTTCGATACACACGGTGTCCAAGACCGGGATCAGAGTACGTATTTCAACCTCGGCTTCAGGATGATTATTTATATAACCATAACCTCTACCCAGTGTCGCGACCCGTCCGAAAATCAAAACGGACGCGGCTAATGGATTACCGATCGCGGGCCTTCCCACTCTGAAATGTGGATCGCGGGCCTTAAATCGGCGCGGGCCCTCCCAGGCCCATACCAAGTCGCGGCGGGAGTGTCTTTTGAGGGATTCGACGATAAGAGTCGATCGCTTTCGACCTTCAGTGTGGTCATGGTGGCATGTGCAACTTGTGCATGCATTTGGAGTCGCCACCGGTCTTTCTTGGAGGGTAGACCGGAAACCTTACTGACCGATTGGGAGAGATCGATCAGTTCTACGGAACCAGAGATTTTGGGTTCGGGGACTTGGTTACGTCGGTGTCATTACCAACGCCCTTTCGGTACCTAACGCGAGTGATTTTCCTAATTAAGATTTCATGCAGGCGCAATTTTGGGTGAGATAGGTTTGATTCAGGGTTTTATGCAGATTGGAAGACTGGTCCTATCAAACCACAGTCAATATAGTGAAAGCGCAATCAAGTGCATAAATAAATCATGTCAATGCACATCAATTTCAATCATTGGCCTCCTAGTATAGCCATAAAGGCTTAGGGAAGATGTGATTTAGGGCTAGGGGTAAAATGGAAAGATTCGGGGACAATTAGCCCGAAGGGCAAAATTGTCATTTTTGGAAGGTCTAGATACCTAATTACCCAAAATATTCCATGGCCAGTTGATTGTGGCCACTTCCCATTTTTGAGAATTTTTTGGAATTTCTTGATTTTTCTTTGGTTTTTGGAAGACGATTCGCCCAAAGGGCGAAATCGTCATTTTTAAGAAGGTTCGGGGTTCAAAACACCCGGAATGAGCCTTGGCCAGTTGTTTGTGGCCATTTCCTATTTTTTGGGATTTTCCTGGATTTTTTAGAATTTTTTGGAAGACGGTTTGCCGAAAGGGCAAAACCGTCATTTCTGAAAAGATCGGGGGTCGAAAGACCCGAAACAGGTCGTGGCCAGTTGAATGTGGCCATTTCCTATTTTCTGGAATTTTTTAGAATTTTTCTGAATTTTTCGAATTTTCTATGATTTTCCATTTTTTATTGATTTTTTGAATTTTTTATTATTTTTTATTATTTTCTGAATTTTTTAATATTTAAAAATATTTTCCGGGCCTGGTCAAACCCGGCCCACGCCTCTCGGGCGCCCGGCCCGACCCTAGGGGTCGAAACCGGCCTAAAACGACGCCGTTTTATATTTTTAAACATTTTTCCATTTTTTAACAATTTTTTTGATTTTTTATCTATTTTATTTAATTATCCGAAAATTCCCCGGATCCGACGGTTCTCATCGCGCCACGTGGCCTCATCCTGTGCGTCCGATCTTCCACTAGATCGGACGTCCCTCAGTGAGCCACGTGGCCAAATCGTAGCCATCGGATCAAAAATCAATTATTTTCTTTTTTTAGAAAAACCTTCGGATCGAACGCTCTAGAACGTGCCACGTGGCCTCCTCTGGTGCGTCCGATCTTGTACAAGATCGGATGTCCCTCAGTGAGCCACGTGGCACATCCTCGTCCGCCGGATCGATTATTCGAAAATCATTTATTTAATTTTCCAAAAAATCTAGGATCGCGACACGTGTCGCGATCGTGGCCGTCCGTTTGTTTTATTTAAAAATAACCGGACCGGACCCCACCCGGCTGACGTGGCTGCCTACGTGGCACGCCACGTCGGCCGTTGACCGTTGACCGGCCGGAGGGTCGCCGGAGAAGACGATGAACAGTGCAAAATCCGGCGGGAATAGTAAAAATTCCGGCGAGGTCGCCGGAAAATTGCGAAACGGGCCCGAAACTTGGTATTTTTCGCCCGTTCTTGCGGCATTTGACTCCTTAGACACTCAACATCAATATAAGACCAAAACATGGCAAGAAAAACGTCGGGAACCGCCCCAAAAATCCGGCGACCGAACCGGCTCCGGCGAACCGATTTGCAGAAATTTTTTTGTCGCTCAAACTCGTTTTCTTTCATCCACATAGCATCCAAGGGAGGTTTGAGGACTTACCTGGGGTCCCTTGATGGTCGGCGGCCGCCGGAAATCCCTCGCCGAGCTCCCGGTCCGGATCAAAGCCGGCGAAGCTCCGAGCCGTGTTTCGTCGCGGTTCAATGCAAAACAAAGGTCAAAACGAGTTTAGAAGCAATGCTAGTACATATTCAAAGCTTGATACGCGCAAATGGGGGTCGGGAAAGGCACGGCCGAGACAAAACCAAGTCGAGGCATCCATCGGCATTTTGTCGAACACATGGCGTGCGTATGAGAAACGGTGATCGGAGGAGAATACCGACCTATTCGGAGCTCGCCGACGAACCCCTGAGCTCCGGTGATGGTCTAGGAGTATCGCCAAAGACCTTGGGTTGCCGTTTGTCCGTCGGTTTTTTCCCAAAAATTCCCCGTGCCCCCTTCAACTCTCTCGGCCCTGTTTTCCTTAAACCCGAGCACCATCCCCCTCCCCCGTGGCCGACCGGCCCTTTTTTTCACGCCCACGCCTCTGCCAAAACCGAATATGCCTTGCCCACTTGCTTCCCATGCTCGGTTGTCTCGTTTTTGTTAAAAAAATTCGTTCCCCCACACTGCTCTGCTCCTCCCCTGCCTTGCTGTTTCTGCACGGGTCTGCAACAAAGTTGCAGACCCGGGTCGGGCCGGGTCGGGTCGGGCCTGACCCGATCGGCCCGATTCGGCCAAATCGCCTAAATTGGCAAATTGACCCCCCAAAAGACCTTTTTTCATGAAATTGATGGCAAAATCGGATTCCTTGACATGTTTTCCATCGAATATAGGTATTTTCGTGAATCAATTTTTTGAAATTCTGTGAAAACCCCAAATTGTCCCTAGGATCCGAAATTTAATTTCGCCAAATCGAAGGCCTAAACGATCGAATTAGCCAAAATTGAGCCCACCAATTGATTCAGCACGATGAAAACTGTTGGGTAGAGGTGTTTAATTTTAATGGGTGTGCCCGTGTGAAATTTAATTTCAAAAATTGTGAAACCGGGGACTAAATTGAAAGATTTTTATGCAATTAAGCCCTTTTGGTTAAAATTGATCAAATTGGAAGGCAAATTGACCCAATTGCATTTCAATACTTTAGAGTCCAATGTCATAGCTTATAAAAACCGAGAATTGAAAATTAAAAGACTCGAAAAGGATTTTTTAGGCCCGGTTCGGGATTAGGTTTGTGAAGGAACACAATGAACCAAGCCGAATTTCCATAATAAAAAGTGAAAATATTAAATATATAATTAAAATAAAATTTCTGAATATTTTTGTGTAATTTTCTGACCATGGATGGTATTTTTTCTAATTTTTTGGGTATTTTTATAATTAAATAAATTCCAAAAAATATTAAAAAATTCAAAAAATATTTTTTGTTCAAAATTGGTTCCTAAGGCTAGGCTAAGGCTTCCAAAGTTGATTTTGCAATTTTTTGACCTTTTTTGCTATTTTTAATTAATTTTAGAAATAAAAAAAACTATAATAACGGATGGTCAAAAATCAGGTGTCAACAGCTGCCCCTCTTTGAGAGTGAGCTCGTCAGAGGTTGCTTTCAAAGAAAAAATGACACCTGGATCTTAACCGACTCGACTGGGGAAAAGAAATGCCATGACATCGGACCCTTAAGTCTTTTGATTAATGCTCAAATTAATCACCGGTTTACTCTTGCAATTCGAACATGGGCCGGAGTGAGAGAGACTTACCTGAAGCTCACCTGTCAGATGCTGCCGGTTGCGATGACTTTCAAGAAGATACCTAGGACTCGTTCAGAATATCTTAGGGAGATTAAGCTCTGACCTGTATGGTAGGTCATACCATTAGTTGACCCTTATGGCGGTTTCTACCATCAAGTTGACCCTTATGGCGGTTTCTACCATATTTGACCCTTCAGGCGGTTTCTACCATATTTGACCCTTCAGGCGGTATCTACCGTTGAGTTTAGTTTTGACCCTTATGGCGGTATCTACCTTGAGTTGACCCTTATGGCGGTTTCTACCATCAAGTTGACCCTTATGGCGGTTTCTACCATGGAGTTGACCCTTCAGGCGGTTTCTACCTTTGAGTTGACCCTTATGGCGGTTTCTACCATTCAGTTGACCCTTAAGGCGGTTTCTACCATCAAGTGAGACTCCAGACTGATAGGAATCTAAGGATGACGCGCCCGTTCTATAGGGTTTGTCGGAGACTCGATCGTTCTGTAGATTGGTCTTGGAAAAGGTTTGCCTACTAAAAGGCTCCGCCTCGGAATGACATATCCCTTCTTGTCGGGACTAGTCGAAGACTCGATCGTTCTGTAGATCGGTCTTGGAAAAGGTTTGCCTACTAAAAGGCTCCGCCTCGGAATGACATATCCCTTCTTGTCGGGACTAGTCGAAGACTCGATCGTTCTGTAGATCGGTCTTGGAAAAGGTTTGCCTACTAAAAGGCTCCGCCTCGGAATGACATATCCCTTCTTGTCGGGACTAGTCGAAGACTCGATCGTTCTGTAGATCGGTCTTGGAAAAGGTTTGCCTATTAAAAGGCTGCGCCTATGAAATGACATATCCCGTCTTGTTGGGACTAGTCGAAGACTCGATCGTTCGTCTGTAGATCGGTCTTGGAATAGGTTTGCCTACTAAAAGGCTGTGCCTATGAAATGACATATCCCGCCTTGTTGGGACTAGTCGAAGACTCGATCGTTCGTCCGTAGATCGGTCTTGGAATAGGTTTGCCTACTAAAAGGCTGCGCCTATGAAATGACATATCCCGCCTTGTTGGGACTTTGGGGTGGAAGAAATGTCTCTTCCGCGGCTACCGGCTGCAATCCGTTCCGAAGGGTGAGAGCTTCGAGGCATGGCTATCCGGCGCGTGCTTCGCGGAAAAGGCGGTCACCGTATCTCTAGGCGGCAAGTCGCGAGCGTTATGGGCTCCGATCTCGAACTGTGCTTTGAGACACCTCTGTCGTATATCCCCATCTGGTGGGGATTTTGGGTGGAAGAAATCTTCTGAAGCTGAAAATTGGCGATCCGGTCCGGAAGATGACAGATCCGCGGCTACCAACCTGTGAACACTTACAGAGAGATTTATCTAGGTCATCGCGCTTTTGGGGGATCCCATGACGCTGACTAGCGGGGTTAGAGGGGATTTTTGTGTTTTTTGAAAGGGTTTTCCATGACAAGGGTTCTCCAAGTCAGATGGGATTTTTGAATTTTTGAAAAGGGGTCTCAGGATGAGGGTTCTCCACGTCCGTTGAGACTGTTTGATATCTTGAAAAGGGGGTCCTAGGACGAGGGTTCTCCACGTCATGCTAGGACTGCTTGATTTTTGAAAAAGGGTCCCGAGACGAGGGTTCTCCACGTCTACTGGGATTGTTTGATTTTTTTGAAAAAGGGGTCCTAGGACGAGGGTTCTCCACGTCATGCTAGGACTGTCTGATATTTTTGAAAAAGGGGTCCTAGGACGAGGGTTCTCCACGTCATGCTAGGACTGTCTGATATTTTTGAAAAGGGGTCCTAGGACGAGGGTTCTCCACGTCAAGCTAGGACTGTTTGATTTTTTTTTTTTAAAAGGGGTCCTAGGACGAAGGTTCTCCACGTCATGCTAGGACTGTCTGATATTTTTGAAAAAGGGGTCCTAGGACGAGGGTTCTCCACGTCATGCTAGGACTGCTTGATTTTTTGAAAAAGGGTCCCGAGACGAGAGTTCTCCGCGTCTACTGGGATTGCTTGATTTTTTTGAAAAATGGGTCCTAGGACGAGGGTTCTCCACGTCATGCTAGGACTGCTTGATTTTTTTGAAAAAGGGTCCCGAGACGAGGGTTCTCCGCGTCTACTGGGATTGTTTGATTTTTTTGAAAAAGGGTTCTATCCTCACCCCTTTTTTGAAAGATCCCAAAATCTGTCGGGAATTCAATTTTGAAGCAGTGAAAGATTTTATCTTGACAAAGATTCACTTGGGTCTGTTGAGACGACATTCTGGGAGCTGGGTTCTCCAGGTATCCTACAGAAATTTGAGCCCGAAAGATTTTTCTTCACCGAGAAAAACGTTAGTAATCTTTGGAAGACAACGGTTGTCCAATCGACAAAATTTTATGACTTAAGTTTTAGTCATGAAAAGTGCACTTTGATGCTGGTGGTTATCCAAAACATTCTTGCAACATACAGATGTGATCACAAATTCCTTGCGCGGCAAATCTGGATCAACTGTTTGAAAATTCCAAAAAGAGTTTGTTCAAAACATCAATTGGAATATTTCTCGACGGGGAGGTCTTCTCACCTGTTTTGAGGTAATGATTTTTATAGGGGATGCACTCAATTCCCTACTGACCTGTGCCTAGGTTTTAGGCTCATTCGCAGCGCATACATTTTGATCGGTCGGGAGGTCTTCCACGGGACCGTAATGTTGGGCTTGGTATTGGTTTTCAAGGGGGACCCGCTTTGGAGTCGAGGCCATTGAACGAAAGTTTTCACCATATGCTCCGGGTTTACAAGTCAAGAACCCTGCAAAATGAGAAAGAAATAGTCTTGCTCGTACCTCTTCGAGCTAAGCTATATGTTAACCCAAGTGTCTTAGTCAGAGAAGACTGTTTCAGGGTTGTAACATTGGTAGGATTGGGGACCGAAAAAGGCTTATTTTTGGCCCAGAATTTGTGAAGGGATTGACATTGGTGATCATTGCAAATTTACCACCTGCCCTTTCCTCTCTGCACCTTCAGTTTTTGAGGTGCGCAATCGATTTTAAGGTGTGTACCAGCTCTTTAGAGAGAGTCTCCGGCTGCATTAAGGGATTGACAGCCCTGTCTGCGTTTTTCCTCCACGCTTGACATCATTTGGAGGAGCGGTCTTTTTTATCTGACTCCTTTAGAAAATTTTTTTTCTTTTCCCATCCACGTTTCTCTGGGGATCAAGCAAACAGCTTGCACAAGCATCGGCCTTGCTTTTACCAGGCACTTTGCTTTTTCTTGATGCTGGGGATTTTTATCTTTTATCATCATTTTTTTGAAACCCCGTTTTTCACATATTCATGAGACCATATTAGACCTACGACTGAAAGTTTAAACATGCTTTAAACATTAGCCCAGGAATTTTCTTCGTAATCTCTAAGGCCTGAACTCCTTCGTCTTGAAGTGATGTTGCATCTGTCTTGGAATGTGCAATGATCACCAACGGGTTCGTGAAATGAATTTGCAGGTTCAACTTGGCTGTGCAAAGGATATGGTGTGTGGGATAGAGAAATGAATGCTTCTCATCATCCTATGGCACTTGGATTACCATATAAACAACACACAAAGATTAATGTTAGTCCGAGCAAGAAAATTTCTAACCATTTTCTCCTGACGTTGCTGGACTCGCCTCCATTTTGCCCCAATGTGGGGTGGTTCTTGACAGGTTTGAGAATGAAAACCGCCGTTCAAAGGGGTTGTCAATGGTCACCTATAGTGTTTGGGGATATGAAACGAATGCCTCCGTCATCCCAATCCATGTAATTGCTGCGAATAATCCCTACTTCCGTAGGTCCAGATTTTGCTATCTGATCCGCTCCATTTTTCTCTCAAGTGTGTATAGGACGTGTTTGGATAAGGCTTTGCCCCTTGTCTTTGAGAAAACATCATTTCGAAAGTTTTGAACAATTTTTATTGGAAAAATCTCTCATTTTCTCCAAAAATTTTACCCGTCAAGGGGATTTTATGATGCACCATGCATGTTCTAATCATGTTCAAACAACCTCCTGTTTCAAAACATGAATGCCAATGAAATTTGAACTCTATGCCTTTTCCAGACATTAGATTCTGAAAGCTTTTCGTTTTCCCTATGTTTTTATCTAACATCTTCAATTGATTAGGGAAAGGGATACCTACCTGTCCACCGTGGCCGGGGATCCCTGAAAACGTAAAACAAGCATGTCATTGTATGTTCACGAATTTCGCAAAAACTTGGAACGATACATTTTACCCTTGGTCATGTATTCCAATGGGTAATACATGTGATATGAAAACCTGTTTCGCCTTGATGGCGAGCCCCTGTCAAAGACGGGAACTAGGTGTCAGTTTGCGTTCCCAAAATTCAAGGCAAATTGGAATGATACAGCCTTGTTCTTGCTTTGTGTTTCCATTTGAACACAAACGTGCGGCTTGCAGAAGTTGGCCATCCATCTTGTGGCCATGATCTCCCATCTGGTTGGCGATGAATCATTCTCCGAGATTTGCCCCAGAGGAGATCCATTTGTGTTTTTGGACGCATTCCAGCGCCACTCTTCAGAGTTCCTTTTATTCAAGGAAGAAAGAAATTGTTATCGGAATGTATGTCAAAGCATGAAGTGTGGAAGCGATACTTTTTACCCTCCACTCAGTCTTATAATCAAAGACCATTTCTTGGAGTCTTGACTTCCAAGGTCGATAATTCTATTTGCCTTCTTGTCGGCGAGTTCTTTTATTTTGCAGCTTTCTGGTGCCAACAATTTTCTGTCCATCTTGACGGTGAATCGCCTGTCAACAATAAACATTAAGTGTAAGTTCGTGTTTCGAAATTCGAGACAAATCGAAACGTACTGCTTTACTCTCGCTTCGCGCCTCCATTTGAACGCAAATGTAAGGCTTGTTGAAGTCGGCCATCTATCTTGTGGCCATGATCTATCCGTCTGTTTGGCAACGAAATCCTTCTCTAGGATTTGCACTGGATGAGATCAATTTATGCTTTTGGACGTATTCTACGTCATTTTCTAGGGTTCCGTTTCCTGGCAACTTGCTTCTTGCAACGGGATATTTCTTTTCGCCTCCACGTCGGGCGAGATCCTTTCTTTTGTGGCTTTTTGGTGTCACCATTTTCTGCCGAATGAGAGCAAACTCATGTTAAGCCTGGAATCTTTGGGAGATCAAATTGGAACGATACAAAGTTACCGTTCACCCAGGTTTGTATCATGGGTTTACTTCTGATGAGGACGACTCTGTCATTGCGTCCATGGATTTGCCAGAGAAGAAATGTCCTTCCTTTGTCCGGCGCACAAATGATTCACTTGCCCCGGTTAGACGTGGTTCATCATGGCTAGGTGATGCCCGCCCCAGCTAAATTCATTCCTGCGTTTTGCTATAATCTCCATCCTCTTTGGGGATGTCTTCCCTCTTGGGATTCCTAATGACGCCTTACTGACGTATTCCTTTCCTTCGTCGATTATTGACGCTTCTCATTTGATGTGGATGATGGATGCTGCTTCATCTCGTCTGTATTTGTGGGTGTTGTTCGCGAGACGATCCTCAATCACGTCGACAACTGCTTTGCCCCAGTTGGGCGGTGTTCATCTTGGCAGCGTGCCTTAGCACTTTCCGTGTTTGTTGGCAATTTTCAATTCAATTTTGACAACGTCCATGCACCTGCACATGAAGAAACAGGTGTAGGTCCTTATTTGACTTCATTTGAAATTTCAGAAAAGAGATACTCCCTTCGGGGTTTTGTCCTTCCAATATTTGAAGGAACGATGTTTCCCAAGTATTCCGCCCCAAGTAAGCTTGTCTGAGCGTTTGTCATCTCTGGGTTTAATGACCCTGGTCTGATGCGCTTTCATGGGGGATCATGAGAGTTTGCCCCCGGCTTGGCTCCTCGAAGCAAATGGGGGAGCCCGCTCCCATGAATTTTGTCGATTTTGGTCATCTATCTCGATTGCCAGATTCTTTGATCATTTGTTTCTAGACAGCTCGACAGTCTTGGGACTTGTTATGTGGCTGTGCGGTAATTCTCTCGATCACGTTGCCTTGAGGTATTTGATGTTTCCCTGTTGAAGAGAAGAAACCTCATGAGTAGAGGGAATGTATAATTGACTATTGGAATCGATACAATTTACCCTTGAAATTTATCCTGCGGGATCCGGCATTTCTCCCTTTGGGTTCTCTGTGTGCAGGATGTGTGCATGATACGCATAATGCATGTTATGTATGCATGCAACGAAAAATGAGTTCGTACTTTTCATCCTATTCAAATAAGGCATTTTTTTTCAGATGTGTCAATCTGCAAACTTGAAATTTTCTTTTCAAGTGTTCTTTTCACAGAGATTTCTAAATGATGAGAAACTTCTTCAGGTTTTCTTAAGGATTTTGTTCACAAATTGAGCCATTAGAATGCTCTTGAAAATATTTAGCCACAGTGCATGTCTGAGGTGCCATGAAAATGGGTACTCCCTGTTTGTCATTTGAAAGCACTGTATCCTGAGTCCTCTGCTTTTGTTCCCAACCTGAAAGGAAAAAGAAATGAAACATTATTCTCATATCAAGAAAATAATCATTTTGGAACGATACGTCCTTTTACCATAATCGATCGTTCCGCGTTGCCCTTCTTCTCATTTAGAAGGGCTTGATGCATTTTGCTTTTGATTGATTACTCCATTTCATCATGATTCATGGGTGGTAACTGCTTCAGGGACTTCCCCTACGTATCCCCATGGTGAATTCGGCACATCCTACATTTGGTACCCTTTCCGGGTAGAGAGTGATTTGCCCCCAGCCGCCGGATGCTTTATCTGGGACTGACCGATTTAGTCGTAGGCAATTTGATCCTTAGGCTTTAACAATCTTTTATTCCACCTGTGCGATGAAATGAATGAATGACTCAATTGCTGCATAAGGAGCTTTAATTGAAACGACTACGGATTTACTATCCCCGCTCTAGTCACTTCTAGCATCCAAGATGCTGGAAATTTTTCAGTGGACTCGTTCATTCTCGTCATCACCTGCAAGAATGGGAAACCATATCAGCTCGTGAACCAGTCAGTCCGATTTGAAATGGATACAACTTTTTCGACTTAAGGAGAGCCAATCCTAATTAGGTTGCTCCTTCTTCATAATTTGATTCATTTTGTCATTGGAATCCCAATGGGTGACATCTGCTGAAGGCACATTCCTTTTCATCTTGTAGGGAAGGCAAGTTCCCCTTCGTTGGTCTTCGACCATCTTATCCTGTTTTTCACCTGAGAGGAAAAGATAGAAAATATTATGCCGGTATTTGATTGAAAATCGATTAGGAACGACACGTCTTTACACTCGATCCGGCTGCCCCGGTCAGGTGGCGTCTGCCCTAGTTGAGTGGGATATGCGCCAGTCGACTGCTTTGATCCACTTCATAATTTTTACGATTCTCTTTTCAATTTGGGGATATCTGCTGTTTGGAGTTTCCCGTCCCTTTTCATCTTGGCGGGCTTTGCCCCAGTATGCTGTCTTGGTGAGAAGTCGACTTCTTTGTCTGACTTCAAATATCCATCCTAGTGGCTCGAGTTGTCAGCCAATTTCAATCTTCTCGAAGCACCACTCCTGAGGATCAATAAAACACAATCAGCAAATTTTCAAATTTAAAGAGATTAGATTACAGCTAACTCTCTTCTGCATGTGGCTTCTTTGATTGCATGCCGCTCCACGTCTTGAAAGATGGCAAAATGTCCTCATCAGTTGACTCTTTCTTGAGGATTCCCTGGTCGGACAGTCAGGTTAGAATTTAAGGCTGTCGGGGTACCCCATGTGTGGTGAGGATGGGTGTCTTCATTTCTGTCATCATTGCGAGCACTTGAGCCAACTGACTCTCCAGGGTGGTCAAGCGCTTTTCTATGCCATCCTGGTCCATTTAAGCTTGCGACTGATTCTTCACACAAGTCCCCGAATTTTGATTCTGGAAATTACCTGTTCGAATGACAGGAATATGTTAGAAAGGGAAGTAAAGCGTAAATCCTTTCAATTTTATGCTTTCTTGTAATTAACGAAGATAAGGACTTTTACACAAGCCTTAACCTCATGTGAAAAATTCTTATCGATGTTTTTCAAGAGAAAACATAAAACTAAAAGGAGCGTAATCCATGGTTATCACTTTTGGCAAATCCCTAGAAAATCTGTGGAATTTCCAAGAAGATAAAAATGCAATTCCAATGTGTCCTAAATTCGGTGAGAGATAGGACATCCAAATTGAAATGATTTATCGAAGGTAATTTGGATATCATGTCTCCTCTTGAACTTAGGAAACATGGACGACTTTAGTTAATTACCAAGGATTACCAATGATGCATGCTATAGACCGGTACAATTCCATGTCCGGCGCACCATGAAATGAATGTTAGATCCTCGTACTTGGGTTAAATACCAAGCGTGAGTTCTAATGAAAATTTCATCTGGGCGAGACACGCAATTGAATCGGAAAATCTGAATGGTTGAGAGAAGTTCCAGTGTCACATTCCAATGTCAAGACACTTAGACAAGACTTAGGAATCGAGGTGTAAAAGATAGATGGGAGGCCCACAGACGGGTGCTCCTTACAGACTCGATGATCCTGATAAAAGAAAAGGGACAATTGGAATGTAACCCTTAAGAACCTAAAGAGATGCCCCAAGTCGGGTCTTCGAGGGACGACGCTTGGTGTCTTCGGTTCGGCCCTTCGGGTCTTCGTTTTTATCAGATGACATCTTGACAGCGTCCGGCGGGTGTTTTGGATTCGCCGTTATCGCCTATCCTTCAATTTCCAGTAAGGTTACTGGATCATTCCTCGGACAACTTGAAAAGAGTAAACTCCGTTGAATGTCCAGGCAGTCTGATGGCGGATGACGCGTCGCTCATATTTGAATACTTCTGGGATGTGGGACCGACTTGGAGAGATCATCTCTTCTATCCGTACTCTATATTGGAATTAGACTCAACCGTCGGATTTGATGAATGCAGCATGTTGTGCGAAATAAAAAACTGCAAGTGAATTTAAATAGAAACGGCAGGACCTTACCATGAGAGGTATCCAATGATTTTTGGTTTTAGGTATACCAACCATCCATATACATGCGCATGAGACAAGTGAGGCTTGACTCTAGAAATCAAAATGGCTTAGGTGAGGAACCTAGAGGCTTCCCTCTATCCGAGTCGATAAATTCGTCCATGAGCGCAATCCACAACAAATGGATAAAAGTCTCGACTTGGATAGTGAGTGGGATCGAATATGGTCGACCCCAGCGCAATCCACGCTAGAGCGTTACATATCGATCCCTGATCTATGGCTACCTAAAAAGGTGATTTCGCGGCCTGGGTTTGGGCGCTTTGTGCAAAGTGTCGTGATCCTCAAATATGCAGTGAATCATGCGCAACAATTTATATATCAATCAGCGCTTCAAATCATCCATATAGCATACATTCCTACGTCCATCCTGCATAAGACAATGTTAATCACAGACTACTCCCCTTATCACTCCAATCTGCAAAAACATATAACACCTATCGTGAGCGGACTTACCTCACCTTCAAGAGCGCCTGCAAGGTTAGAAAAATCACTCAACGTTTTAATTACGGCCTAAGTCCACTTGAGGTCCAGAACCAAGTGTTCTAGAACAACGTCCCCAGCGGAGTCGCCAGCTGTCGCGACCCGTCCGAAAATCAAAACGGACGCGGCTAATGGATTACCGATCGCGGGCCTTCCCACTCTGAAATGTGGATCGCGGGCCTTAAATCGGCGCGGGCCCTCCCAGGCCCATACCAAGTCGCGGCGGGAGTGTCTTTTGAGGGATTCGACGATAAGAGTCGATCGCTTTCGACCTTCAGTGTGGTCATGGTGGCATGTGCAACTTGTGCATGCATTTGGAGTCGCCACCGGTCTTTCTTGGATGGTAGACCGGAAACCTTACTGACCGATTGGGAGAGATCGATCAGTTCTACGGAACCAGAGATTTTGGGTTCGGGGACTTGGTTACGTCGGTGTCATTACCAACGCCCTTTCGGTACCTAACGCGAGTGATTTTCCTAATTAAGATTTCATGCAGGCGCAATTTTGGGTGAGATAGGTTTGATTCAGGGTTTTATGCAGATTGGAAGACTGGTCCTATCAAACCACAGTCAATATAGTGAAAGCGCAATCAAGTGCATAAATAAATCATGTCAATGCACATCAATTTCAATCATTGGCCTCCTAGTATAGCCATAAAGGCTTAGGGAAGATGTGATTTAGGGCTAGGGGTAAAATGGAAAGATTCGGGGACAATTAGCCCGAAGGGCAAAATTGTCATTTTTGGAAGGTCTAGATACCTAATTACCCAAAATATTCCATGGCCAGTTGATTGTGGCCACTTCCCATTTTTGAGAATTTTTTGGAATTTCTTGATTTTTCTTTGGTTTTTGGAAGACGATTCGCCCAAAGGGCGAAATCGTCATTTTTAAGAAGGTTCGGGGTTCAAAACACCCGGAATGAGCCTTGGCCAGTTGTTTGTGGCCATTTCCTATTTTTTGGGATTTTCCTGGATTTTTTAGAATTTTTTGGAAGACGGTTTGCCGAAAGGGCAAAACCGTCATTTCTGAAAAGATCGGGGGTCGAAAGACCCGAAACAGGTCGTGGCCAGTTGAATGTGGCCATTTCCTATTTTCTGGAATTTTTTAGAATTTTTCTGAATTTTTCGAATTTTCTATGATTTTCCATTTTTTATTGATTTTTTGAATTTTTTATTATTTTTTATTATTTTCTGAATTTTTTAATATTTAAAAATATTTTCCGGGCCGGGTCAAACCCGGCCCACGCCTCTCGGGCGCCCGGCCCGACCCTAGGGGTCGAAACCGGCCTAAAACGACGCCGTTTTATATTTTTAAACATTTTTCCATTTTTTAACAATTTTTTTGATTTTTTATCTATTTTATTTAATTATCCGAAAATTCCCCGGATCCGACGGTTCTCATCGCGCCACGTGGCCTCATCCTGTGCGTCCGATCTTCCACTAGATCGAACGTCCCTCAGTGAGCCACGTGGCCAAATCGTAGCCATCGGATCAAAAATCAATTATTTTCTTTTTTTAGAAAAACCTTCGGATCGAACGCTCTAGAACGTGCCACGTGGCCTCCTCTGGTGCGTCCGATCTTGTACAAGATCGGATGTCCCTCAGTGAGCCACGTGGCACATCCTCGTCCGCCGGATCGATTATTCGAAAATCATTTATTTAATTTTCCAAAAAATCTAGGATCGCGACACGTGTCGCGATCGTGGCCGTCCGTTTGTTTTATTTAAAAATAACCGGACCGGACCCCACCCGGCTGACGTGGCTGCCTACGTGGCACGCCACGTCGGCCGTTGACCGTTGACCGGCCGGAGGGTCGCCGGAGAAGACGATGAACAGTGCAAAATCCGGCGGGAATAGTAAAAATTCCGGCGAGGTCGCCGGAAAATTGCGAAACGGGCCCGAAACTTGGTATTTTTCGCCCGTTCTTGCGGCATTTGACTCCTTAGACACTCAACATCAATATAAGACCAAAACATGGCAAGAAAAACGTCGGGAACCGCCCCAAAAATCCGGCGACCGAACCGGCTCCGGCGAACCGATTTGCAGAAATTTTTTTGTCGCTCAAACTCGTTTTCTTTCATCCACATAGCATCCAAGGGAGGTTTGAGGACTTACCTGGGGTCCCTTGATGGTCGGCGGCCGCCGGAAATCCCTCGCCGAGCTCCCGGTCCGGATCAAAGCCGGCGAAGCTCCGAGCCGTGTTTCGTCGCGGTTCAATGCAAAACAAAGGTCAAAACGAGTTTAGAAGCAATGCTAGTACATATTCAAAGCTTGATACGCGCAAATGGGGGTCGGGAAAGGCACGGCCGAGACAAAACCAAGTCGAGGCATCCATCGGCATTTTGTCGAACACATGGCGTGCGTATGAGAAACGGTGATCGGAGGAGAATACCGACCTATTCGGAGCTCGCCGACGAACCCCTGAGCTCCGGTGATGGTCTAGGAGTATCGCCAAAGACCTTGGGTTGCCGTTTGTCCGTCGGTTTTTTCCCAAAAATTCCCCGTGCCCCCTTCAACTCTCTCGGCCCTGTTTTCCTTAAACCCGAGCACCATCCCCCTCCCCCGTGGCCGACCGGCCCTTTTTTTCACGCCCACGCCTCTGCCAAAACCGAATATGCCTTGCCCACTTGCTTCCCATGCTCGGTTGTCTCGTTTTTGTTAAAAAAATTCGTGCCCCCACACTGCTCTGCTCCTCCCCTGCCTTGCTGTTTCTGCACGGGTCTGCAACAAAGTTGCAGACCCGGGTCGGGCCGGGTCGGGTCGGGCCTGACCCGATCGGCCCGATTCGGCCAAATCGCCTAAATTGGCAAATTGACCCCCCAAATGACCTTTTTTCATGAAATTGATGGCAAAATCGGATTCCTTGACATGTTTTCCATCGAATATAGGTATTTTCGTGAATCAATTTTTTGAAATTCTGTGAAAACCCCAAATTGTCCCTAGGATCCGAAATTTAATTTCGCCAAATCGAAGGCCTAAACGATCGAATTAGCCAAAATTGAGCCCACCAATGGATTCAGCACGATGAAAACTGTTGGGTAGAGGTGTTTAATTTTAATGGGTGTGCCCGTGTGAAATTTAATTTCAAAAATTGTGAAACCGGGGACTAAATTGAAAGATTTTTATGCAATTAAGCCCTTTTGGTTAAAATTGATCAAATTGGAAGGCAAATTGACCCAATTGCATTTCAATACTTTATAGTCCAATGTCATAGCTTATAAAAACCGAGAATTGAAAATTAAAAGACTCGAAAAGGATTTTTTAGGCCCGGTTCGGGATTAGGTTTGTGAAGGAACACAATGAACCAAGCCGAATTTCCATAATAAAAAGTGAAAATATTAAATATATAATTAAAATAAAATTTCTGAATATTTTTGTGTAATTTTCTGACCATGGATGGTATTTTTTCTAATTTTTTGGGTATTTTTATAATTAAATAAATTCCAAAAAATATTAAAAAATTCAAAAAATATTTTTTGTTCAAAATTGGTTCCTAAGGCTAGGCTAAGGCTTCCAAAGTTGATTTTGCAATTTTTTGACCTTTTTTGCTATTTTTAATTAATTTTAGAAATAAAAAAAACTATAATAACGGATGGTCAAAAATCAGGTGTCAACACCCAGGAGGTGATAAAATCTCTCCCATTGGTTTGAAGCTTCGGCTGAGGCGGCGGGTACAAGAGAGGAAGCCATCTGCGATTGAACGACAGAGAAGAGAATGAATGATGGGGGAGTATTTGAGAGGTTAGATCGAAATGTTAATCTCCTCAATATCAACCTCTCACCCTATAGCGCTCGAACGAGAAAGGGAAAGTTATAATAATTTTTTATGCGCGGCCGGGCTAATCAAGTCTCATTAATGCGTCTCATCAACCTCTCGCCCTATAGCGCTCGAACGAAAAGGGAAAGTTATGATAATTTTTTATGCACAGCCGATCTAATCAAGTCTCATTAATGCATCCCTGGTGAGTCACGGATCCATCTCCGTCCTGTGATCTCGGGCTTAGAAAGGAAACTAGCGCCTAAAGGCCGGCAGACCTATTACTTTAGAGACCGAGCTAAGGGAACAGGCGCAATGCTCGATAAAGCAAAAGTCGACACGGGAGATCTTCATGCTCCACTCAGGTAAGAAAGAGTAAGAAAAGACAGGAGGGGATCACGAAGTCTCGAAAGGAACGCCCGTCAGACACTCGTTATTCGATTTCAAAAGGGCGCTTCTTGGGACACGCCTAATCTCTAATAATTACAGAGAGGGCGAACATCTGAGAAAGGGTGGAGAAAATTGAGCGAACGAAGACCAGGAAAAGACATTTCGATCCAAAATGTTCAAGGGGGTACCGTCATTTGTTGGAAACGCCCGACCTAAATGCCTCCGAACTTGAACGGCTAGAGGAATTTGAAGACCTTGGAAACGAATTCGTCATGAAAGATATGGAAATCGACTCGGCCAGCCAGGAGACTCAAGCCCTCAGCGACCAAAACGCCAGCGACAATGATCCGCGCCAGAAAAGAAAGCGTCGCCAGTTCTACACTCCGGATGAGGTCCAGGTACTTGAAGCTATCTTCAGTGAATGCCCTTTTCCCGGACACAGAACAGAGGAAGAAGTTGAGCCAAAAACTGGGGACGAGCCCTTTGAGGATCCTGAATTGGTTTCAAAATAAGCGAACCAAGCAGAGTAATCAGTACAAACGACGGGAGACCGCGTTTCTAAAGGAATAGAACGAGAAGTTTCGAACAAAGAACATGAGGTATGAGGAAGTTCTTAGCACTATTGCCTGCTCTAACTGCGGTGGCCCTACCACTCTCAGTAAATTGTTTCCCGTTAAGCCTTCCACTAAGACCGAAAATACTGGTGATGTGCATGAACAAATCAATCCCACAAAGATAGTGCCAGTGCCTTCTGAAGGAGGGAATATATGTCACTATGATGAGAGTCACCACGTCGGAGCCCAAGAATCTCCTCCGCAACTACTTCTGGCAAGATCAGATCCTGCTCGAGAAGGGTTAAAGATCAGCCGTCAAGCTGTCGACGCTATTCTGAACCAAGAGAAGAAGAGTTTCGTTTGGCCCCTTGAGCTTCACCGCAAGTTCTTAGATGTAGTTCGGCGAATAGGGCTCGACTCAGCACGCCCGAAGAAAGTAATGGAGGCCCTGAATGCACCGGAACTTACCAAGGCTATGGTCTCAAATCACCTCGGTTGTTACAGAAGAGCGCTAAGACAGCGTCATACTAACCTCGATTGCAAATCCAACACCTATTGGGGAATTGATCAGAATATCCATCTGAGTCATCCCAATTTTCTTCAAGAGTGTGTGCTACAGATGCAGCAGGTGCAGCACCCATTCGTCGCTGTTTTTCCGGTTACTGATAAGCTTTCTGCGCTTAGTGCTCAAGAACTTGCCGAACTAGGACATGTGATTCCAAACGATCTAGCAGGGGAATGCGTTGAGCATTTTTGTTTCCCTAATTCCCAAGTAGGAGATGCTTTTGGGGGTCAATCGGTCAACTCCCCTCTCATATTCTCGAGAAGGGATGGAGGTTCTAGTTCGAAGAACCAGTCGGGCGATACTACTCAACCCACACATCAATATTTCGAAGGATCAGATGATTTCTTCGATGATCAGTCAGTGATATTTTGATCCAAAATGTTCCAAGGATACCGTCATTTGTTGGAAACGCCCGACTTAGAAGTCTCCGAGCTTGAACTGCTGGAAGAACTTGAAGATCACGGGACCGAATCCGACACGATGGTCATGGAGATTGACACTTCCAACGATGAAACCCAAGGTTGTGGTAATGAAAACAATGTCCATAGCAGTGATCGGCGTCAGAAAGGAAAACATCCCCTTCACCGTACTTCAAGTCGAGACCGGGAGCTTGATTTTTTCTTCGAGGAATGCTCCCATCCAGATGAGAAGCAGAGGGCTAAGCTAGGTCGAGAGTTAGGGTGGGAGCCTTGGAAGGTCAAGAATTGGTTTTATAACAAACGAGCCCGGCTGAGGAATCTACGTAAGCAGCAAGAGTTAGCGATTCTGAAGGAAGAAAATGAAAAGCTTCAAACAGGAAGCGCTAGGTATGAGGAAGCGCTCAGTAGTGCTACTTGCCTTGATTGCGGTAGCCATGTTCTCATCAGTGAAATATTCTCCGAAGAGCCATCTCTAGAGATTTGTAGTGCTCATATGTCACAATGCCTTTCGCAATGTCTTCCGGCACAGTCAGATACCATCGAAGGTTTACAAGAGCGGTTTCCAACACAATCAGATCTCATAAAGATTAGTCGGCAAGCTGTTCTTGTTGGCAAGAAAGCGCGATTCTCTTGGACTGCTGAACTCCATCACAAATTTGTTGATACAGTTCGACAGTTGGGGATCGACACGGCACGATCAACGCGCATACACGAAATCATGAACGTACCGGGACTCCCTAAAGGTAACGTCGCGAGCCACCTTGGATATTTCAAGAGGTTGCTAAAAGAGGGACGGGTGACACTAAGCTCGGATGGAGCTAGTTCGAGCTTAAATGTTGGTCATGACTGCAACCACGATGATTGTAGAGCCAAGAACACCCAACCGTGTTTCAGTGGTGACGAGACCAGCAATCGTGTACCGACTCCTCTAACCCAAATCAGAACACTCCACCAAGCAGTCTCAATACCCCTCAAGAGTATATACCGCAGTTCCAGTAAATATGAACTCCCCAATTTGAGTACCAACCTGTTGCTAGTGCTCTTCCCATGGCGAATCCAACATTTACATGGGACATGTCTACAGATTTGCCGGTCAACAAGGGAGGTTCCAGCTCGAGGAATCAGATCATCCAAGGCGAAAGTGATTCATCGCCAGCGGTCGGTGATACTCGACTTGAGCATCAATGGCTCGGAGATTCGAGCGATTTCCTTGGGGAGGAACTCAATTTCTGGCTCGATCAACCTGAAGCTGGCGGACTCTGGCAAGGATGATACAAAGCCGACGATTGTGTGTTTAATTCAAGGCGCGATTGTTAAAAAATGCTCGGGGAAAGGAGGTTGGATACCCTGAATGATTGTATTGATAGCCTTATTGTAAAAATTCCCATGGGAGCATTTCTTATTTACGCTTGAAACTAGTCGTACGAAGATCCGCCTTACCTTTTTTAGCATCTTTAAGCTCAGGGGGCGAGCTCCCTAAGCGATGATCATCGTTCACAGAACATAATGGAATCCATCCCGTCAATGCAAAATGCATCTGGCCGCGAGGCCACCCATTTGGTAAAACGATGTATCGTTCCTAAACGATCTTCAATCAAACACCGAAGTAATGTCTCCTTTCTTTTCCTTCTCAGATGATAAACATGGATAAAACACTCAAGGAGCCAGGCGTTCAAATAACAGAACAGACGCTGCCTAACTGGGGGCAGATGAACCATTGATGTTACAAACACTCCAAGCATAGATAGGAGGATTCGATAGATGTTGTTCATATCAATACGCAACATCAGAACGGGATGAGAACCAAGAGTAAAGTTGTATCGTCCCAATTTATCTTGGATTTGGGAATGCGAGTTGACACTTGTTATTTATCCCTGATAGGGACTCGCCATCAAGGAGGACAGATTTTCACAACCTGTGTAAACTCGCTGGGGCACACGACCAAGGGTAGGATGTATCATTCCAATTTTTATAAAATTTTGGGACATACACTGACATATTTCTTCGTTATCTCCAGGGATCTCCAGCCACGGCGGTCAGGTAAGTATCCCTTTCCCCAATCCATTGAAAATGTTAAATGAAAAATAGGGAAAAAGAAAAGCTTCCGGAATCTGATGTTTATAAAAGGCATAGAATTCTAACTTCATTGGCATTCATGTTTTGAAATAGAAGGTTGTCTGAACATGAATAAGAACATGCATTGTGCATCATAAAATCCCCCTGACGGGTAAAATTTTTGGAGAAAATGAAAGAGATTTTTCCAAACAAAAGTTGTTCAAAACTTTCAAAAGGACGTTTTCTCAAAAGACGAGAGGCAAAGCCTAACCCAAACACGTCATATACACACTTGAGAAAGTGGAACAGATCAGATAGCAAAATCTGGATCTACGGAGGTAGGGACCATTCGCAGCGATTACATGGATTGGGACGACGGAGGCATTCGTTTCATATTCCCAAATACTACAGGCGACCATTGATAACCCATTTGAACGGAGGTTTTCATTATCAGCCCCGTCGAGAACCACCCCACATCGGGGCAAAATGTAAGTGAGTCCAGCAACATCAGGAGAAAATGGTTAGAAATTTTCTTGCTTGGACTAACATCAATTTTTGTGTGTTGTTTATATGGTAATCCAAATGCCATAGGATGACGAGAAGCATTCATTCCTTATCCCACACACTGTATCATTTGCACAGCCAAGTTGAGCCTGCAAATTAATTTCATAAACCCGTTGGTGATCATTGCAAATTCCAAGACAAAGGCAGATCACTTCAGAAACGAGGGAGTTCAAGACCTAGGGTTTACGAAAAAGCTACTAAGTCGAGACTCAAGCGTGCTAAGAGCCAAGTCATATATCTAGCACAATTGCCAAGCATCCCACTTGCGACAAGAGATTAAAGAAATCCCCAGCATCAAGAAAAAGCAAAGTGCCTGGTAAAAGCGAGGCCGATGCTCGGGTGAACAATTTGATCGATCCCTAACGAAACTTGGTAGGGAAAAGAAGAGAGAAAAACCCCTAAAGGAGTCAGATCAAGAGGACTGCTCCCCAAATGATGTAAGCCGTGGAGCAAAAACACAGAAAGAGTTGTCAACCTCTTAATACCACAAGAGACGTTCTCTAAAGAATTTATGCACACCTCCAGAGTGGTTGCACACCTCAAAAAACTGAAGGTACAGAGAGGAAAGGGCAGGTGGTAAATTTGCAACGATCACCAATGTAAAACCCTTCGTAATTTCTGGGCCAAAAATAAGCCTTTTTCGGTCCCCCAATCCTACCGATCCAAGACCCGCGATCGGTAATCCATTAGCCGCGTCCGCCTTCGGACGGGTCGCGACAATTAGATGTGCTTGTCATGTTTCGAATTTATGTGTTCAAGATGGTTTACAAGTTCTTGTAACTTCTCTCCACCCAATAAATAGTGCAATTAGATTTTTATGGAGCCGCCCTCAACTTATGAAAGCGTTAGGAAAATTTTGTAAAGAAAATAGGAGAACGGAAAAAAGGTTTCCAAAAGATGTTCCGACTCTTTGGAATTCTACCTACGAGATGCTTCTACAAACTTTTGATTACAAAGATTTATTATGTTCATTTATTTCAAATATTGTTCCCGATATTGCTTTACTCCCGCAACATTGGGACGTTTGTAAAAAAAATTAGATTGTTTGAAAATTTTTAATGATGCTACTAAAATTTTATCTTGTATTTATTATCCTCCTACGCATTTATTTTTAATAGAGTGTGTTAATATTGATAATATTTTTAATGTATATGAAAAAGATACTGACTTAGCTTCGAGTATTTTAGCAATGCGAGAAAAATGGTTGCATTATTATTTGAACATTCCTCTTGTCTATTTAGTTGGTATTGTTTTCGATCCATGTACTATATTAGATGGTTTATTAAATTATCCGAGTGCTTATTATTGTGATTGTTTACATTTGGATGAAGTAATAAATATTTCAATTATACAAGTAGAGGTTAAAGAAGCTATAGTAGTATTATATAATGAATTTTGTAATAGATATGGTTTAAGCGACAGTGGATGTGAATTTGCCCAGCATATTCTCTCAAAAAGCGATGCAGGTATTTCACTACTTAATAGAGGGTATAAAATTCTCAAGAGTAGGCAAAAAAATATAAAGGGACATCAACAGGTAGTATTTTCGAATTAGAAAACTATTTAACAATTTCTTTTGAGTTTAGCGATTCCGAAAACAACGCAGATTTCAAGATTTTTGAGTGGTGGAAGAACCATTCAACTCAATTTCCAGTTCTCTCTCTCATCGCGAAACAAATATTAGTGACACATTCTTCAACAGAGGCGGTTAAACAAGCATTTAGTGCGGCAGGATTAATTTTGGACCCCCGCCGTTCAAGATTAAGTCTGGAAAGTGTGGAGTATCAAGCTTGTATCGATGATTGGACAAAGGCTAAATTTTGCCAACAAGAGCTGGATCAAGAACACGAATTCTTCAGTGATGACTGTGGAGATACTACCACCACCACAACGGGTAGCGACGATTGATGATGAGGTAAGTTGGGGGTTACCAAAGGTAAGAGAACTACATGGGCTTTGATTCTTTTATCCCCAAGAAGATATGTAGGCGTTTAATGATAATTCATTAAGTTCAAGCCCATTCATTCTCTTTTTTTTTTCAAATTTATTACAATGTGCAATTTGATTATTATTTATTTATTTTATTTTATTATTTTAAAAATAAAATTAAAAGTTCGGAACCGAAATCGAACCAGCCGATTCCACCTTTTGGCGGAACTGGAACCGCCGGTTCCGCGGAACCGGCCATGTCTAACAGATCCGTTCCCTCTTAACCTTATTCAGGTCACACGTTAGACTTGACTAATCTGTGGTGGATGATGACCACAAAGGCATGGTCGATCGAACACCTTTCCACCTAGATTGAGAGAGATGCTGTAAAACGTTTGATAGATAGAGAAAGTTTTTTTTCGAACCTTAGTTCCTTCGTATTCGAATGGAAAAATAACATAAATGATCCGTTTAAATCAATGCATCAAGATAGTTCTTTGAATTTCCCCGTAACAAAACTAGGAATTTGGATAGCGAATCAAGGACGTATCGATTAAACTTCTATTTTTCCTACTGTTTACTGTTTCGCAAAATCATTGATTGCTCGTGCTCGCCAACTTGGTTGAAATTGTCCTGCTACTTTTGCTGCCATTGGCGGGTGGAAGATGAAAAAGTCAATAGCCACAGCACATGGATGATGATCACTACCGACTTCCCTTAGAACAAATCCTAACCTCTCCGGTCAAAGCGCCGAACATTGCAACGCCGCGTCCTCGGTCATCGAGCTCGATCCCAAATGCAAAAACTTCATCGCTAAAGACCGCCCCGGAAGATAACGGCGCGGATCTTTTTCCATCTCAGAACTACAAGGTAAAGTGCTGTTCGTCCCAACCAAGTCATGGTTGCATGAAAATCATGAATAGTTTAATGATCACTCCATTGCATTATGACAACTTCAAGTAAATTAATGGGTATTGCCACAGCAAAAAGGGGAATAACATGTAGTATGCAAGCCAAGTCAACGAAGGGGGTTAAAACAAAAGATAATTGAGTCAATTAGATCTTCAAATCTGGGGAACAACCTGTCACGAGCCACGAAACTCGATGTCGAAACCCACCCCAATCAACAACTCGTGAAAGATAATATTATTTGTGCTCTGCGAATTCACCTGCTCTGCTTCCTCCTATCTCTATGTATGTACACAAGTGCCCTTTGTCGTGACAGAGGCGCCAGTTCAAGATCTCTCATTGAGCCTTCCTCCTTCAATCTCTCGACGAAGATCAGAGATGGCGACTCTCAGATCACTGACTTGCTTTGTTCTAGCGGCATTGCTGATAGAACTAGCCGCGGCAGCTAGCTACACCGTCGGAGGCCCGAATGGCGGGTGGGACACGACTACTGATGTCCAGACTTGGGCATCATCTCAGAAGTTCTTGGTAGGAGATACTCTGGGTGAGTAACATCCCAATGCTCCATTTTGACACCCAAAAAAAAAAAAGGAGGAGGATGATTTTTGTCTGGGCTGATCTGTAGACTTCATTATAACTCATGCATTTGATTGTGACTTAACTTGCAGTAGCATTTGCTTTCAACTTTTTTTCTTTCTAAAAGTGTGAAGTGCTTGAAAAGCAATGTCATTTGAAATTGGGACATTAGGACGGAGGGTTTTAGATTTGTGCTCTCTATTCTTTGTAGTCTTTCAGTACGCACCAAGCCATGATGTCACCGAAGTCACCAAGGCAGACTATGACTCTTGCCGAGCAACCAGCCCGATCAAAACAGGCACCGGTGGCTCCAGCACTGTTTCCCTCACATCTCCGGGCAAGAGATACTTCATTTGCACAACCCCGGGACACTGCGCCGGAGGAATGAAGCTCGAAGTAGACACCCTCGCAGCCACTTCAACCCCGCCGGCAGCCACTCCCGCCACCCCTCCACCCGCATCTCCTTCCACCCCGCCGCCGAGAGCCCCAGCTGCTTCCCCACCGTCAAAATCTCCAGCAGCCTCTCCTCCAGCAGAATCTCCGGCCAGGTCTCCACCTTCTGCTCTGGCTCCTAAAGCAGCCGCATCCTCACCATCAGCGACGCCAGGATCTGTTCCTCCAAGCGAAACTCCCGCAGGATCAGCTCCTCCGAGCGGAAGTGCCGCAGAATCGCCCAAGTCATCGGCCAATAGAGGAAGTTTGACTTTTGCTTGGGCAATGGGAGTATGCTTTGGAGTCGTGAGCCTTCTGGCTGTGTAAGGAGCTAAACATTCTTGTGTGATTCTTTTAGATCCCAGTATTTGATGAAATCTTTTGTATCTTCCGTCACATACTTCTGGTGTGTTTGAGAAATCATTTATGCTTTTCAGAACAGAGAAGCGATCACGATTCATGACCCAGTAAAAAATTGTCAGGCAGCTTTTACATATACATGAGCGCGGTGGTATCTTGTGACTGGATTTCTTTAGCGTCAACCCAAAAAAATGTAGTCTTGATTTCTACTGCGTAAGAATTAGGGAAAAAGGACAGTCAAGCCAGGGATGAAAAATTCTGCCCATCATCGGCCACTTCCTCACAGTCATGACTGAAGCATTGCCTATCAGTTGAGAGCAAGTCATCCAATGAGACTTTTCAGATAGAGAGGAGACCCATCTCTTGATCTAACCCTAAATCACCACCAAGGCCATATATCTAAGCCTGGGATGAGATTAGAATTGGTGGTAATTGATAGATGCCTGAAGTCAAACGATTCTTCGGGCCTTAACTTCTGACTCTATTGAAACTAGGATGGCCCCCGCGCTATACGCCAAATCTCCATAAATTGAAAGTCGACTCTGTCCAATTCCGAGTGGCAGTGTCAAACTAAAATGCCCCTCGGACAACTTGCTTCAAACCTTAGTCTGCAATAGCAATAACTCATCCAGCAGCTGTTGACACAAGATAAGTACTTTGTACCATTATCATCTACTCCTGGCTTAGTGTCACATGGAAGAAAGATGATACTCGATTTACGTTTCTTCTCGGTTGGATGGAATAAAGAATGTGACTCCATCTACCACTGGATGCTCGAGATCGCCTAGCAATAACAAGGAGAGAACCACATTCCAAGTCCAACCACCATAAGCAGCTCCTCAATTACATTAATTTATGAAGCCTCCTTTTCTGGTTGGTTCATTATGGCAGTGCTCTTCAAAATAAGCCCAGAAAAGGTAAAGCCGAATTTCTCACCAGAAGAAAGAGTTAAATTTCCAGCGCGATTTGGTTAGCTGTCGAGAGGTGTAGAGGAAGGACGATAAAGGGTAAACGAACAACTCGAGTGGCGAGATTAATCCCATCGAAAGAGACCAATGTAGTCAAAACAAAGTGACCTTCAAGAAATAATGAAGAGATTCGAGAGAATCCTATGTTGCAAAGGTAAAAAAAAGGTGAAAAAGAAAAACAAGTGATTTTTTGTTTTTTTTTGCTAATTTTCAGGAAAATGAAACAGCACCACACCATCCAAATTACACCTCCGCCATCTATACACAGCCCATCCCAGATCAAGCTGATCCCTCACTCTAAAACCCACAAATTTGTCTTCGCCTCTTAAAATGAAAGAAAAGAAGAAGAGAAAACTGATGCACTGTGTCTCGACCAATTCTTAAGATGAAGAAAGAACAGCTAATCCAAGCTAAGCTAAGCATGCACAGGACCTGGAGTCACCACCCCCGGGCTCGGCGGGCTTGTGTAGGGCGGCGCCGCAGCAGTAGTAGCCGGCGGCGGGGGAGGGGGAGGCGGAGGGGGCAATTCCGCTGGCGGCGTTGGCGGAGGGGAGAGTGGCAATGATGGCGACGTCGGCGGAGGGGCAGTGGGGTTCGCAATGGGGGGGCTCAGGATCGGGCTGGGCGGTGGCGGGTACGATGAGGTGGTAGCAGAGGCAGTCGGGCTGGGAGGAGGGTTGGAGCTAGATGGGGCGGGCTGGGTCGACGAGGAACCGGGATCGGGGGTAGAAGGGTAAATGGGTGTGGTGGGGGAGACGATTGGGGAAGAGAAAGTGCAGGAGGAGGAGTCGCCGGGGCATTGGCGGGCGTGGGAATGGCGGTGGAGGGAGTGACGCAAGGGGCCGAAGCCGACGACGAGGCCGAGGACGACGAGGGCGGTGACAATGAAGATGAAGATCTTTGTTGCTTTCCCGACATAACACATTCTGCTGCGGGGTGCCTGTCTGTCTGTCCGTCCGTCCTGGGATTCTGCTAAAAAGGATAAAAAGCAGGGAGGAGGCTTTGATCGATTTCTGACTGACGAGGAGAGCCGGGGGTCTGTGCTTCCTAACGGTGGTTTCGATGTCAAGAGAGAAGAGGTGATGGGGGTTCCGGCCCGATCCGGTCCGGTCCGGATGTGCTGATCTTTGGAGGTGTTTCGGGGCTCCTCTTTTCCTCTCGTTTTTTTTTTACTCTCTCTCTCTCTCTTTGGGTGTCGTTTTCGTCGTTTTCTGATGGCGATCGAATACCGGAGGAGGAGGACGGTGAGCTTGCATTGGGGATTCTTTCTTGGTTGGTGTGTGTGCTGTGCTGTGCTGTGCTTTTTGGGAGGGTGGCACGTGAACGGTGAACCCCGTTATGGGACAAAAGACTCGTAAAGAAAAACAAAAAAACAAAACAAGCTTGTAAGAAGACGTCTCGCAGAAATTGCGACTCTTCGATGACCTTAAAAATCGAGTTTTCTAAGTTGCAAGAAGACGTCCCGCAGCTGTTTGATCTTTTGCGAGCTTGGCCACGCCTAGGAGCTTTTGCAATTTGTACGAGAGATGCTCCGATACGAAGAACGACCGACTTGGCAAGCCGGTAGTACGAAACGGCCAACCGGTGGAAATACGCCACGTGTTCTGACAAAAGCCGTCGGATCTTAATTCCAGAGTTTTTTTTTTTTTAATGCAGTGAGTGGGGATCTGCTGCCGTACCAAGTGGCCGTCAAACTTGTACACCTTGAAAAGTTGTTTACACCTCCCTTGCCAAGGCAGCCATTTCATACTTTTGGCTTCGCCGACACAAAATCTCTCTTCTAAAAACATAATTTCGTTAGATAACCGTATAACAGTTTTACGATTGTCGACCACTAAGCCTCGGCCCACGATCGACAGACTGGAGACTAGCGGAGGGCGGCTGGAGAGCAGCAGACGGCAATGGGCAGACGGAGATCGGCAACAGATAGGGAGGCGAGAGAGGCAACCGGCGATGGACGGTGATCGGCGAATGGTGACCAGCGATCGGTATTCGACGACCGACAGCGGGGACTCGAGAGAGAGGGAGACCGAATGCGAGAATTAGGGAGTTAGTAATGAGAAGAACTTATAGAAATAAGAAAAATAAAAAATATATATATATGTTTATTATCTGTGTTCCAAACTTATTTCTGGGTTAAAAAATTTGTCGTGAGAATAGGAAAAAATGAAATTATTTTACCAAGCGGATTTCTATTTCAATCATATTCTTCAAAGCAGGAAAAAAATAGAACTGTTATCATTCGCGCCCTTAGTAGCGACTCCATGTTTGTAGAGTCTGCGCGATGCAATATCTTTAACAAGTTGGCTTTCGCTAGCGTCCCCCCACCATGAGCGATTCGCTGCTTCGAGCTGGTGAGCTACTTCATCAAGAAAACGGTCGTATACTTGACAAATTAGTTGTTGATGCTAGTGATATGAGAACTCGATCTCCGTAATGGGTCGGAGCTATCAAAGAGAGGAAAAGGAGGTGCTAAAGCAACAGCTCGAGGGAAAGTTTTCCTCCGGCCATTGAAGAACCGTCGGTTGTTTTAGCAGTAGCAGTGCACAGACCGGTGACGACGGCCACTGTACTGCAACTCACACCCAAATAAGGGCCCTCAAATGGCCATATCAATCTCAAAAAAGGGCATGACTCATCGGCCGATAGGGGCATTTTCATCGCTTTCTTTTTTCATTTTCTACTTTTTATATTTTCCAAAAATTAGAAAGAAAAACCAAAGATGTAGAAGGAAAAGAAAAAGGAAAAGAATGAAGATAAGGCCCGGGCCTATATTTCCTATCCCTTTGTTTTTTTTTTTACTCTTACTTTTTTATTTTATTTAATTTATTAAAAAGTAGGGTAAAATTATATTTCGACGAGAATATCCATGATCGGTCAGTGTGTGATCAGGCCCTCACTTGAAACATAGCCACTCCATGCCTTAATTGAGACAAAGAGAACACTTAATATAATCACATTGATTTGTTTTCCATTCATTTTTCGAAAAAAAAAAGTGACGATATAAACTCATTAGAATCGAGACAGCAACATCTCTCTCTCTCTCTCTCTCTAAGTAAAATAAGAACATTTACTTAAGAAACAAACAAAAAGAGATAAATAGTTACTGAATATTCACCGAACGCTCCATGATAGAGCGAACGAGTTTTTCTTACTCGTCGACGATCAAACGTTGGTGTCCCTGCCTAACTTTTCCTCTTGGAGGGAAAAAAGATAATAAAAGCTGCTCATTTCCCCCACACTCAAGTTAAGGACAATGGCTCGAAGAAGACAAAACAAAAGCTCGGACAGTGACTGGAAAATTCATTGCCAACTCGCATATTTTGCCAGAAGATGAACATTCCTGGTTAAGAGAGATTCATAGCATTGCCCTCTTATCCTGTGAGAAAGTCTCGACCACCCAATCCATTGCATTCCTCCCTGGAGGTTTCCTTCATATCATGGGAAAAGCCTATATGCAGACCACAAGCCTCGCATGAGAAAAATCTGGCTTAAGAAACGAAAGAGACTAGATTTTTCTTGCAAAATAAGGCACTTCATTCCACCATTCACATGAAAAAACACTAGACCGGATAGATATACACAAGGAATTGCCATTCGAAACCATTCACCGGCCAAAGGCATCGAAGGAGAGAAGTTGTAGCCAGCATGACGAGCATTTTGAATTCTGCATCACCTGCTGAAACGGGGTGGAAGTGTAGATTCTTCCGTGGAGAACTTGGTCAGGATTCGACAGTGGTCAATCATGGGAGACAAGAAGACTGGCGAGCGGAGAGGCTTAGTTACAGGAAAGCTCTCTCATTCAACTCTGGCAGGGTATTCAAGAATCTCAAAGCAGTGGCATACGAGGTGTCCACAGAGTCAGGGGCAAGTGATAATACCCTTTGCTCAACCTTGACTCAATTGAATTTTATGTCTCGTTCAAAAGTTGAAGCATCACGTTAAGATTAACAACTTTGCTCAACCTTGACTCAATTGAATTTTAAAGTCCATAGCTGTTTCCACCCTGTCCAATACCCTGCGACCCAGATGACTGTAGCCACATTGTATCATTTGCACGTGTTTTTCCAATTTCCAGGAGCGGTAATTGATCCACACTTGTTTCTGGGAAATTTATCTCCCGTTCCATCATTTCTCTATATGCCTTCTTGTCGTGATTATTTCTTCTATATCCCATCTCTGGATATTCTGAAAGCGAGGCAAAGAAAAACGTTAATCTAAAGAGAAGCTGTAAACCTAGCTGTAATTACAATGTGCAGGCTACAACATCTCCTGGTGCGTATGATGAGAAGATGTTAGCAAACTATGTACCAATCTATGTAATGCTCCCTGTAAGTAGCAATAAATCTTCTCCGACAAAAAACGCAAAATGCAACTAAAGATGGCAAACTAATAACTCTACTACCAATGCTTACTTTCAGCTGGAGGTCATCACAGTTGATAACACTCTCAAGGACAGAGATGAGATAGAGCAGTAGCTCAAGAAGCTGAGTGCAGTAGGCATTGATGGAATAATGGTTGATGTCTGGTGGGGAATCGTGGAATCCAAAGGTCCTATACGGTATGACTGGACTGCATATAGGAGCCTGTTTCAGATTGTTCAAGGATGCAATCTGAAGATACAAGCCATAATGTCGTTCCACCAATGTGGTGGGAATATCGGAGATGCGGTAAACATCCCAATTCCTCAATGGGTACTAGGCATTCAAGAAAAAGACCCTGATATATTCTACACAAATAGAAATGGCAACAGGAACCGAGAATATCTCACAATCGGTGTGGATAACCAACCTCTCTTTTACGGAAGAACTGCTGTGCAGGTGATTATGAGCTTCATTTATCACTATTTGAGTCTTGCATAGCTACTGGTTGCCACTGAAGGAGTTGAGCTGGCTATAAGATACGCACCATGACATCATATATGATAGGGAAAATTTCAAAATCCAACTTGAGTTTTCTCACCCATATCAATATGTATCCCCTTCTTAAACCTGCAAGTTGCACCTCAAGACAAAATTTAAAGCTTAAAAGACTCATTAGCACCTTTTTCAAATAGAAAACCCCACAAAAACTACGCATCACCACCTGACCAATCCAAGGTCCACCGTACCCAAACAAAAAATCAGCCGCCATGTTTGATGCAGCACACCGCCAACCGATGCACCGCCTAACGCCGATTGCCAATCAGCACCAAACTAACCACCACGATCCTCCCCCTCCCTTTTGCACAGAGCTCTAAAAGAGCTCGGCCATGGAGCTCATGCTTGAGCTTTGTCCAGAGCTCGGTCAACCTGGCTATGGTGCTCAGACTCGAGCTCTGTTCAAAGCTCAACACAGCCGTGATATCGAGCTCCGAGCGACTTCGAGCCCGACCAGGATCTGGGCTGTCACAGAAGTCGGACAGTCCCCGACATCCGATTTGGTGTTGACCTCAGTGGCAACAGCCTCGAAGCTAGGGAGCCAAGCATGAGGAGAGAGGGGGGTTGGGACACATCTTTGTTCCCTAAACAAACCCCAATTTGACGTCCAATCCCAACACTGCCATGAACATTTTTTTTACCTAAAAAATCATAAACTTCTACTATATTCTCAAATCCACCCCGCGTTCAAAAATTGCATGTGGTTTCTTCAAATTATCGACATTAGAGAGTCAGTCAGACGTTCTTTATTAGAACCCGTGTCTTCATCAACACCCTCACCTCGTATGGAATAACATCCTCATGAAGTTGATAATTTTGAAGAAACCAATGGTGACTTTTGGACACGGGAGCAGATTTGGAACTAGAGTGAAAATCGTTGGTTATTTATTTATACCAAAAAAAAAAAAGTTTGGGGATGGGATTGAATCTAAAGTTGGACGGTTTTAAGGGAATTAGCCCATTGGAGCGCGATGAACGCCTGAGGAGGAGGAAAGAGGAATGGATTTTCAAAAGTGAGATAAAAATTGATGTACGGGTATTAAAGTGAGGATGGTAGTTGATACTTTCACCATATGTTTTTCCGGGTAATAATGAATTTGTCCTAGAATGAACACAACAAACTATAGACAGAAATATATAAGGTTTACCTCATTACTAAGAACCATTAGAATGAAATAGAGGTTTCAAGCACACATTACTAAAATGGGAAAAATAATTTGAGAACTAGAAGATATGTTTTTGAGTGGAAAAGGCATCTTAAGAATATATAAATACTGTATGCACATTCATGATCATGAATTTTTAGCTCATGCTATCAAATTATTTAGACTTGATTATTACAGAAAAATGATATCAGCCAAACTGCTGCAATTTTGAATAGTGATACTTTTTATACTAAATCAGATGTAAGTACATTAAACCAAATTAGGCATTTCTTTTAGTTGTTCTATCCTTTTTATGTGATAAATTGTCTGATTCACATTTTATAATGTCCTATTGTGCATTCAGATGTATAGAGACTACATGAAGAGCTTCAGGGAAAACATGTCAGATTTCCTGGAATCAGGACAGATAATAGACATTGAAGTAGGTTTAGGACCTGCAGGGGAGCTAAGATACGCCTCTTATCCAGAAAGTCAAGGCTGGGTTTTTCCTGGTATTGGGGAATTTCAGGTACCAGTCACCCTCAAACAATGTCTGCATAACTGTATGACATTCCCTTGGATGTTAACCAGGGTAATAACAGAAACGATGGACTTTAATTTCAGTGCTACGACAAGTATCTCAAAGAAGATTTCAGGGAGGCTGCAATAAATGTGGGTCATCCCGAATGGGAACTCCCAGATAATGCAGGAAGTTACAATGCCACTCCTGAATCGACAGAATTCTTTGGTCCAAATGGGGCATACCTCACCGAGAGAGGAAAGTTTTTCCTGACTTGGTACTCTAACAAATTAATTACCCATGGTGATCAGATAATGGATGAAGCCAACAAAGTATTCCTAGGCTGTAGAGTCAAGCTAGCGGCCAAGGTGACTCCCTATGTCACAAGCAACTAAACATTTATCTAGTTATGTGTTTTCAGAATCAGAACTTAGCTATATCAACCAAATGCCATCACGAATCAGGTATCTGGCATACATTGGTGGTATAAAGATGGTAGTCATGCTGCAGAGCTCACTTCTGGATACTACAATCTGAATGACAGAGATGGCTACAGACCAATTGCGAGGATGCTGTCAAGGCATCATGCAATTCTTAATTTCACATGTCTTGAGATGCGAGACTCTGAACAAACTGCGGCTGCTAAAAGCGCACCCGAGGAACTTGTACAGCAGGTACAACTTTCTATTCTTTAAAACAGTAAAATAAAAGGTACTGAATAACAATATTCATGATTGGAAATAATTAAGAGAAAACTTACACTCCAGTTGAAAGATCTGTGCTCTCTACCAGAATTGAACTTATTGCTATAAGAAAATCATGACAGCCAGGGAAAGATAATCAAATAAAATGAACCCACTAATATTTTGCAGGTTCTGAGTGGATGTTGGAGAGAGAAAATCGAGGTAGCAGGAGAGAATGCACTTTCAAGATATGATCGAGCTGCCTACAATCAGATACTTCTAAATGCTAGGCCCAATGGTGTCAGTAGAGATGGCCCGCCAAAGCTGAAAATGTATGGAATAACATACCTTCGTTTATCAGACAAGTTACTCGAAGGAAACAACTTCAAGATATTCAAGACATTTGTGAAGAAAATGCATGCTGATCAGGTAAAGGAAACCGTCACGAAATCTCTGTATAAATCTTCATTTAGATGTCCAAACACTCACTTTGTTTGGTCCAGGACCACTGTGCGGATTCAAGAAAGTATGGCCAATGTTTAGATCCACTAGAGTGTTCAAATCCAAAGCTTCCAATTGAAGATTTGCTAGAAGCAACCGAACCAATGAAGCCATTTCCATGGGATAAAGATACAGACATGGGCGTTGGTGGTGCACTTGCTGATTTCTTCGACAAATTCATAGAAAAAATCACCTCTTTTTTGAAGTGAGAAGACCAGAGAACGACAAAGAGTGAATAGCAGTACAATATTACCCACTGAGGCACAGACATCTCCAAAGATCACAGAAAGTCCTTTCATGGCAAATCAGATCCTGTAGGAGTAAAACTGCTCCTCTCCACTCTTTGTTTCTATTCACATAAAATGTGCCTAAATTATTTCTCACCAATATTCGCCATATTTAAAATGGTGAAACCTACAGTTATCCCCCAATAATGACCTCACACCTGTGAGTTCTGAAATAAACTCAGTCCCAGTGTGGCAATCCCCACAAGAACGAAGACTCTTGGTTATCCTAATTATGGTCCCTGGACCTGTGTTAATAAGAGCAAAAGCAATCGCCAACGTTTCCCTGTGATCCCAGAGCACTTTCTCCTTGACTTCTTCCTCAACATCATATATCACTGAACTTATATTAGGTTTTTATCCAGCCTTCGTCAATTCACCATTCAATTCCTTCAACTTGGCATATATATGCTCTGACTGTTCATGTGACCTATCTCCACCAAGAAGCAATGGGCCATCTTATCCACTTCAGTAAAACTGTATCCTGGTGGTTTTCTCAAACCGTGACCTCTCATTACGGCTCTAACTCTTTCGGCATCATGCCATCTTTTCTCAGTGGTATATTTGTTTGAAAGACATATATATCCACCCACACCACCACTATCACTAGAAAACAGTTTCTAGCAGAGATTTCTGCCAGCTGAACATTTCTATTCCACCTGCAGGCTGAAAGGAGGGCAGACCATATGTCACTCGTGGCTTCTACCTCCAGAGTCTCGATAAGTTTGTATGCTTCATCTAATTTCCCGGAGCGGCCAAGATCCACCAAACATGCAAGGCGTGTAACTGTAGGCTTGACGTTATACTGTTCTTCCATTTTCTCAAATATTTCTCTGCCATCATCAAGTAAACTGTAAACCTGCATAGCTACATGCAGACAAAACCGAAGAAAATAGACCCCCATCTGGAGTAATACCTTCTTCCACCATTGCATAAAACCTGGCAACAGCCTCCCTCCCCTTTCCATGCATCGTGTATTCAGAAATTATAGAAGTCCAAGAAAACAAATCTAATGGGGCAATTCATCTAGAGCGTGATGTGAAGAGGTTAAACTGCCACATTTCGAATACTTGTCCATGAAGGCAGTTCCTACAATAGTGTTGGCACCAGATCCTCTCTTAACCAGATATGACAGAACAGGCATGCCAGAATGCATGGCCGTGATCTGATCACAAGCTCCAAAAAACAGCTGCAATAGTGACTTCCTCAGGTTTTATACCGTCCCGAACCATCCGGCACAAAAGCTTTATGCTTTCCAGAGCATCTCCAATCTTCACATAAGCAGATATCATCGAGTTCCATGACACTATATCAATTACTGTCGCCGAATCAAACAATCTTCTTGCTTCCAATACAAAATAGGAAGTACAATGCATGTCTATAAGAGCGTTCACCACAAATCTGTTGCAAAGTCTATCCCCGTTCCGGACAGCATAGGCGTGAACCTCTTTCCCCTGCTTCACTCCTCTAAGGTTAGACAAAGCCGTGAGAAGAACGACCAAAGTAGCTCCATCTAAAACAAGTCCATCCTTCTTCATTTATCGGAAAACCAATAAAGCCACTTCCTGCTTACCTCAAAAATAAATAAAAATAAATAAAGCCACTTCCGCTTTGCCGTTCCTTGCTTAACCAAAAATAATAAGAAGTTAAGTCTCTTTCACGCATTCCGTCAAACACCGCCCACGCAGCCTCAATATTCCCAAACATCATACGCGTGGCGAGCAAAGAATTAGCCACATAAATATCAGACTCCAACCCGCTAAACACCATCTCGCCATGAACTCTTCTCCCAATTTCGACAAACAACAGACCACCGCGTGACTTCAAGACAAAAGGGCAAGTGAACTTATCCGCCTTCCGACCGAAACTCGGACATTTCCCGCTAAAACCGTAGCCCCTGATCATGGAGAATTCCACAAGAACGGATTTTTCAACCCAATGTGGTCAAACATTTCCTGGGCCTCCTCCACCAAAAGTAAAAATTAAATTAAATAAAAATTTGGAGATGCGGGGTATCGATCCCCGTGCCTCTCGCATGCTAAGCGAGCGCTCTACCATCTGAGCTACATCCCCTGCACGCTGTCAGAACCTGACATATATAAAAGGGAATTGTGGTGTTGGCCGAACGTCGTCTCAAGATAAAACGACAAACTTTCTCGCCCGACTATTATTTTCATGCTGGGGGTGATTTAATTAGGTTCTGTTTGGCAATGTTTCTGTTCCCGTATTTCTGTTCCCGGATAATTTTTGAGAATCAGAACGCGTTTGGTAACTGTTAAAATTTTTGTTCCAGGAACTAGGGGTGAGCATGGTTCCCAGGTAGAACCGGGAACCGGAGAACCGAACCGCCGGTTCCGGTCCGGTTCCGATGTGCCCGGTTCCGGTCCGGTTCCGATGTGCCCGGTTCCGGTTCCCAATTCCTTATTTTGAGGAACCGGCGGTTCCGGTTCCGGTTCCGGTTCCCGGTTCCACTATGGAGCCTACCCGGAACCGGAACCGTATGTTATTAAAATGCAAGTTTAATAACCTGGAAGTGAAAATATAATCATTTATCACATTCATACCTTGCAATATCAAGAGCAAACATAATTGCTTTTGATGCCTTTAATGCTCCTCTCCTCGTCAAGTATTCACGGAGATCTCCCTGCATCAATTTAGCAAACTAAAGAAAATCAAAAGCTGATTTTAACTTGTTGACAAGAATTCCCAAGAAGTTATGATAAATCAGCAGCAAGTTCTTCTGGCCCGAGGAGTAGAATTTCAATGAAGACATTATTCACTCTTATCAGTTCTAAAGACAGTGTCAGGTTTACTTTTCCTACTTCATTATGCACAGAATACTTGACAATTGCTTTCCTTGTTTATTAGAATCTCCAACCCAACTAAATTATAATAGATGATTAATTTTCACTTCCAGATTTTTTATTTGCTGGTTGATGTGAATTACACAGCAGTTTTCGCAAGTTTTTTTTTTTTTTTTACTTTGGAGTTTGGATGATTAAGTGCAGGTTCTCGGGTACCTTGGAACCGGAACCGGTGACAGGGTAGGTTCCAGGTTCCATAGTGTGGCAGGTAGGTTCCAGGTTCTAAAAAATGAGGAACATGTACCAGCGGGTAGGTTCCAGGTTCCAGGCAGAACTTACCCAGAACCTGGAACCGCTCACCCCTACCAGGAATAGAAACGCGTTTGGTAACTGCATAAAATTTTTGTTCACAATTTGCATTTAAATTAAATAATTAAATAATTATTTTCACAAACACACATCTAAATAATTTTTAATTTTAAAAATAACAAAAAAAATAAAAATAATTATAATTATAATTATAAATCATGTTTCAACAAGAACTGAAAGTATCGATGAAAAATTCATAGAAGTATATCGTGGAAAACAGTGATTTGCAAAAGTGTTCCGGAACACAAAAATCAACTTTTTTTTGTTCTGAAAAGTGGTCCAAAAGTGTTCCGGAACACAGAATCATAATCATAATTATTTGCATTACCAAACATGTTTTTGTTCTTTACTGTCCCGAGAACAGAAATAGAGAAACGAGAACATTGCCAAACAGACCCTTAGCGCATCTTGCCTGTTGCTGTTATTAGTGATAGGGAGCGAGAGCGGAATTAATTGCTATCCATTAGTACCCCAAAAAGCCCACTTTAGACGTGTGTTTGTGAAAAAGAAAAATCTGCAGATAAATAAATAATAAAATCTCAAAATGGTAATTTCCAAGTTCATACGAACACGGATAAAATGGATCGGAATCTCCTTGAACTTCGTCTTAATGCGATTGTTCTTTTTCATTTGCTCAAATAACGCAGCCGGCCTCGGAATACCTCCCTCTCAACTTAAATTCAATCCGAAAAGGCTTAAATAGTAATTTAGACCCTTAGAACAGTAGATACGAGAGTTATACGATCACGTATAAAATGGGTCGAAATCTCATCAAACTTTTCTCTTAATGCGATTTTTCTATTTTCATTCGCTCAGCTACCGCCCGTGGCGTTAGGATACCTCCTCCTCAACTTAAATTCGATCCGAAAGAGCTTAAATAGTAATTTAGACCCTTAGAACAGCACATACGAAATATGAAAATGGTGGACCGAGCCCGCGTTTTGTTAACATTGCCTCCCATGATGTTAGGGGACTGGATAAACAGCTCCCCAATGGATTGAAATTGGTTGAAATCAAAAGATGCGGTGGGGGTAAGGGAGGATCATAAGAGCGGACGTTTCGGAAATAGAAAAAGGAAAGAAAAAAAAAAGGTTGTGGGAAATGATTTGACAAATCCAGAAATCCATCTGTACTGGTCGAAACGTAATAAACGCGAAGGAGAAGGGCAGGTAGCGAGTACGACCCCCCAAAGATTATGGGCGTTCCCCACTTTGTTCTCGTCACGTCTATCCTCGCGGAGGCGTCCTTCTTCTCTGTCCTCGCGCGTTCAAGAAAGAAGAAAAAAAACATGCAAATGGAAGAAGAAACAACTCGTCGCTCCGGGCTCTAGATCGTTTGCGGACGCGCTTCTTCTGTGATCGTCACGTCAACACCCCTCTCTTTTGCACCTTCAAGTTTATTGATTCTTTTTTTCTTTTTTTGGGCCCCCATTGGCTCGAGAAGAGAGTTTCTTGATTTTCCAGCGAAGGTCCGGTTCTTTGACACGTCCCCCCGTTGGTTGGTTCATCGCTCGTTTTGTGAGGAGGGCTTTTTTGGATCCGCATTTCCACGTTCGACCCAGATTTTGGTGTGTTTTTGTCGATTTTTCGTTTCTGTTCTTTTTGGTTGGTCATTAGGACGTTCCAATCTTCTTGATCCTGAGTGAATTGACGTAAGGGGACGTGCCCATTTGTTGGATCGAGCAACAGCAGGAGGACGAGGAGGAGGAGGAAGGAGGAAGAAGAAGAAGAAGAAGAAAAAAAGGCCCTTTGGGTTTTACGTGGCAAAGGTGATTCTTTTTTTTTTTTCTTTTGTGAGAAAATCCGAATGGGATGAAATGAGAAGAAAAGCAAGAGAATGGAGATGTGAGAAGGAATAGATATGAGAGTCAAACGTGGGTCGGTCATCTTTGTGATTCTGCTATGCGCATTGGCCGCTGGGACCCCGGAAGGCAAGAGAAAAGCTGTGCAAGAACTTCTCGAAAATGGAGGCGTTTCATTGCCACCACGGGCGAGTTCCGACAAGGTACGAGGATTTTTCACGTGTTTATTTTCATGTTTTTTTTTTTTAATTTCCTTTTTCGAATTTTTGGAATTTCTTCTGCCTCTTCTGGAGCTTAACTTATAGATATGTATGTATGTGTTTCCTGGTTGAACCTATAAGCTCGTTTGTCTTTTGCTGGGAAAGTTCCTGGAAAAAGAAAAGCTGTTTCTAAAGAATTTGCCCTTGCCTAGATGATCGGATGGCCTGGAGAGTGCGTAGTATTCTTTGATCAAAGACAAATTCCAGGGTCCCGAACTGGAAAGAAAAAAAAGGCGACAAATAGGAGGAATAAAATTGATTCATCAGGTGTTTCGCAATGCATAAATTTTCAGGATGCGAGTTAGTTGAGATGTTCCTGGGGAAAAAATGAAATGGTAACTCGAAAGAGAAGAATCTGAACCTGTGCTGCAAATTCTTGAGAGGAAAAAAAAATGTTGGTGAAAGAACCCTTTTTGGATACTTTGTAGCTGGATATCTAAGGAACAATGGTGGCCCTTACACATATTTGACTTGACAGCCCCATTCGTTTGCTCTTTGAGGTGATGAACTTCCCTGAAATTTCGAATGTGTTATATTGATAACAGACAGAGCAAGCATGGATTTACTGCGAGAATGAACTCATGGCAAGGGCAGAGGTGATGCGAGATTTTGATGTATACGTGCTGCAGGAAGCAATCTATGGCCTTAGATCAATCACAGGAAACACGGACAAAGCCTTGGGAATTCTACCGCCCGATGTGAAACGCATGCTCTTGGATTGCTTAAGAGAGAACACTCTCCGAGCACGCGCTTCCAATGGGGAGCCGAACTCGAGGAACTGGTTCATGGAGTGTGTGGAGTTTCTATTCTACTGGCCAAATATTCCTCGGAGAAATCTGGTAGGCAGGTCTGATCACCGGGTAACATGGCCTGATATACTAGCACCAGCTCCATCAAGGTCTCAACGTAAAAATATCGTGCCAAGTCCTGCTCCGTCTCCGTCTCCAAACCAAAATTTAGCAATAAGCCCTTCTCCGTATTCTGCAATAGAATCTCCAAGTCCCAGTCCAGCTCCGTCTAATCTTGTTCCAACCATTTCTCCATCGCCAAAACCACAAGCTCCTGTGGAGTCACCAGCGGAACCATCTTTACCGCCAGATACGAGTGAGTCACCGGAGCCACCACCAGCTAGTAAAATTCTACCTATGAGGGCACATGTTGCTCCAAGCCATACACCTAAGAAAGACGATCACAAATGGACGAAAGGCGCAATAGTGGCTGGGTGTACAGCGGCTGGGACATTTTTGGTTGCCTCACTGATCTTATTATGCTGGTCCAAGGGCAGGGACAAGAAAGTTGATCCCAGAGCAGGACAAAGAGATGATAGACCTCTTCTAAACTTGTGCTTGAGTGATTTCTCTGCAGGTATTCGTTCATTAGGTGTCACTTTAAACATTGGCATGTTATCATTCTAAATTTCTGATGTCTGATCTGATAATACGTGAACTTTATCAGGTTCTTCCCAGAAAGCCCATAGCATTGGAAATTCAAGCGGTAAACAGCTGAGTTCTAATAGTGGAAAGACCCCATCCTTTGTGAGTCACCTTTCCATAGTATCCGACCATCATGGTCCGTCGCAGCCTGAAGTATCCTCCCTGGAAACAACTGGAGTAGTGTCACTTCCTTCGCTGAAGCCACCTCCTGGAAAATCAGCTCCATCATCACCTGGACCACCACCTCCTGGACCACCACCTCCTGGACCACCACCACCACCACCTCTTCTCCGTCCGCGGCCTCCACCACCACCAAAAGGTGCTCGCCCTCCACCACTACCTCCTAAAGGAGCCTCACCTCTTAGACCAAACCAGCAGGATGACCCCAATGCGGAATCTGAACCCAAAACCAAGTTGAAGCCATTTTTCTGGGATAAGGTCCTAGCAAATTCTGATCAGACAATGGTCTGGCATGAGATCAAATCTGGCTCCTTCCAGTAAGTCTAGGATCTATCTTAGTCTATTACGTACTAAGTATGATTTGAAATTGACTTTGTCAATAAAAAACTTGGTACTCGAATGGTCATTCTTATGATATTTTTCACAGGTTCAATGAGGAGATGATGGAGTCATTATTTGGATATAGCACAGTGGATAAGAACAAAACTGACAATAAAAAAGAATCATTATCAATGGAAACGCCACAGTATATTCAAATTATCGATACTAAAAAAGCACAGAACCTCTCAATTCTACTACGAGCACTTAATGTGACAACAGAGGAAGTCTGTGACGCCCTTCAAGAAGGTAACCTCTATATTTGGAATGGAATTCATGTTTGCATTGCATCTGTGCATTTTAATTGTGCTTTACTTAGCCACTGTATCAAATAACCTCATTTGATATGATAGCCTAAAAGAATATTCTTTTACCATACTGACTTACGCAGAAGTTTCATCTCCCATGCTTTTCTCACATGCTCAACTAATACAAAATTTAATGAAATTTGTCCCAGAAATTAAATCATCATGGTGACAAGTATTGATCATATTTGCCTCTTCATGTAGAGCCTCCTCTCTTCTATGTTGATCTTCTTCAAGTAACCACTAGATAGATCCTAGTATATACTTTGTAGAATCTGATAGGCAAGCAAGATGACATCTTTGCGTGCAATTGAGACCATGACAAGGGGACCAACTTTGCGAAGCCTGATGCTTCAATAGCTCATGGCCTGGTTTCATGACCTGAGAGATATTGTGATCTGGAGGTCGGTGACCTATTAAAGCCTATCAACTTTCTTTGTGCACTGAGACTATTTGCTGTTGTCTGCAAGGCAACAAGTGTAACTGAAATCCAATCCAGATACTGAATCCTGTATATGCCTTGGGAATCGTTAAGCAAACAATGACTAGAAAGGATGAGTTGCCATTCTCAAGTTGTTCTGTAGACCAATTCAACTTTTCACGGATATATCATTTTTTATTACTTGTAAAGGTGGTGGCTGATTCTTATGCTTGTAATATTACAGGTACTCAGCTTCCGGTGGAGCTTCTCCAGACTCTTCTAAAAATGGCTCCAACAACACAAGAGGAACTGAAACTCCGATTGTTTAGTGGTGAAATATCTCAACTTGGCCCTGCAGAGAGGTTTTTAAAGGTCTTGGTTGAAATCCCATATGCTTTCAAGCGAGTGGAAACACTACTATTTATGAACTCCGCTCAGGAAGAAGTATCCAGCATCAAAGAATCCTTGACGACTCTAGAGGTGAATGATTTCTGCTTAGTTGAGACTGGATGTTTCTTGCACTTCTGTTTCTTTGATTTATACGTACTTCTCTGTTGAACTCGATTTAGCAGAAGTGCGAAACATTCCCATCACCATTTGTCAGTTATACGATAGGAAACTTAGGGCATACCTAGCTCTAATTCATATACAGTTCTGCACAGAGATAATATAGATTGATCATTGTCATTCCATAACCAAAATTAACCTCTCTTTTAATTGCAGGTCGCCTGCGGTAAACTCAGAGACAGCAGACTGTTCCTTAAACTCTTAGAAGCAGTCCTCAAAACCGGTAACCGCATGAATGATGGGACATACAGAGGTGGTGCGCAGGCATTTAAGCTTGACACACTATTGAAATTGTCAGATGTCAGAGGAAAGGATGGTAAAACCACCCTTTTGCATTTCGTCGTTCAGGAGATCATCCGTTCTGAAGGAATTCGGGCTGCACGTTCTGCAAGCGAGAGCCAAAGCATGTCTAGTGTTAGATCGGAAGATCTTGTGGATGACCTGAATCATGATTCAGCAGAACATTATCGTGTTCTTGGGCTGCAGGTGGTTTCTGGAGTCAGCAACGAACTCAAAGACGTGAAAAAAGCTGCCGCAATTGATGCTGATGGTTTATCAGATTCAGTAGCAAAGCTGGAGGTCTCACTTGCAAAGACTAAACAGTTCCTCAACACTGAGATGAAGAGCATGGAGGAAGAAAGCAAATTCTGTGACTCGCTCACCAGTTTTGCTGAGCGTATAGAAGGTGATGTTGCATGGATATTGGAGGAAGAGAAGAGGATAATGGCTTTGGTGGAAAGCACTGCAGCTTACTTCCATGGAAGCGCGGGGAAATCAGAAGGGTTACGTCTCTTTGTGATCATACGTGATTTCTTGATAATGCTGGATAAGGTCTGCAAAGAAGTGAGAGATTCGGCGATGAAGACAGTTAAGACTTCCAGAACAGAGACACCAAGTGCATCACCTTCCCGAGAAAACCATCAGCCATCACCAGATATCCGGCAGCGACTATTTCCAGCAATTTTAGACCGACATATGTATGATTCTAGTTCAGATGACGAGAGCCCATCTGCATAGTTTTGTATTGGTTTGCTGGTCTTTATTCAATGAGAAGTTGGTGGAATTCTAAGTATAGTCATCTTTATACTTGTAAGAGAAGCGAGTTGAGCGGACAATGCAAACTACATTCAGACTCACAGAAACTGATTTTAGTAGAGGCAGCTTTTCAGCTTTAGTTATGTTTTATTAACATAAGAACTTTGTTGTTTGGGGCTTTGTCCAGTAATTGCTGCTTGAGGAAGAAGAAATGCTAAACGGCCTTTCATTCAGGAACATCCATATGACATCAATGATTTAAACAACAGATAAGTTCGCATGAGCCATGCGGCTCATGGAAGACCAAGCACACATGGTACTGCGGATAATTTAGACCAATTATTCTGGAACTGGTGAATGTACAATAATATTGAGTAAAATGCAAGAAACACTTTTGTCACCTCACTTGTTCAGCCTCTCCTCTGTTATTCATTGATGCAAACATTCACATACAAAACCATCAATTGTTTGGGACAGAAGTGAAACTTTGAAGCAAAGACAGATCTGTGTCAGACTCATTACGGTGCAAATCAACTGGGGATCAACAACTGTTTATATGGCAACAAGCCCCACATAAATAGTAACGAGCTCTCAGCAACCTGTCGTCTGTAGGTCCTTATCCAACAAAAAAAAGGTCTTTGACACAGAAGAGATAATGACATCCTCTGTTATTCATTGATGCAAACATTCACATACAAAACCATCAATTGTTTGGGACAGAAGTGAAACTTTGAAGCAAAGACAGATCTGTGTCAGACTCATTACGGTGCAAATCAACTGGGGATCAACAACTGTTTATATGGCAACAAGCCCCACATAAATAGTAACGAGCTCTCAGCAACCTGTCGTCTGTAGGTCCTTATCCAACAAAAAAAAGGTCTTTGACACAGAAGAGATAATTACATCCATTGATGCACCATCATCTCATTATTCACTACCAGATCCGAGGCCAAACCTGCTGATGAGAAAAAAAAAAGACTTTACAGCAACCGCTAAAGCTTTCTCTTGCTGCAGAAACTAGAAAGGTAAACTTCAACAACATCATGTTGCTCTGCATATACTGATAGTTCAATGCTGCTTGTGTCAAACCTCATTTGTGTTTGCACAAACTCCTGAGAAAAATAGACTTTTAGAACCATAAATACACATGTTCAGCTTTGAATTGCCTTAGTGATCATGGGCTAGCACCGTATATTACAGTGCCTTACAAGAAATGCCACGCAAGTTGTCTCCGAGCCAGCTTCTTTAACTCAACCCACAAGTAACATTTCGGATTCTGGAGAACTGTCAATCATGTTGCTATCCAAAGAGGAGACCCAAAAAAAAAAAAAAAAAAATGAGCTCGTCCCGTGGCTTCCGAGTCTATCCCTCATGCAAAGGCATGCTGGATAAGCTCCATATGATCCATTCCAATGCATCTGCTACTATAGAGGACTTCTCTCCACTCACAAACTCTTTTATCATGCCATTTACTTCTACCGAACTCTTCCCTGTTTCCTTATCCATACTTCTGTTCTTCATAAGTTTCCATACCCTCAATGATTCCTCCTGCAAACCCATATCAGCATAAATATTGGATAAAAGAATGTAAGTCCCATAATCATCAGCTTTTAGCTCCACAAGCTTCTTGACTGCAACTTCTGCGAGCATTATATCTTGATAAGTTCGACATGATAAGAGCAGAGATCCCCAGAGAGCAGCGCAATCGGGTTTCATAGGCATGGATTTTATGACTTCTCGGGCACTATCTAATTGACCGGACCGACTAAGGAGATCAACCAAACAGCTATAGTGCTCAAGCTTGGGTTCTATACCATAAACTCCTTTCATCTGTTCAAAGATACTGAGACCTTCATAGACAAAACCCGCATGACTGCATGCCGTAATAACAGCAAGGAAAAGCATATCGTCAATCCGTACATTTCTTTCCAAAACCATCTGCTTGAATAATTCCAAAGCTTTCTTTCCGTGGCCATTAGTACCATATCCAAAAATCATCACGCTATAGCAAATGGCATTTCTCTCAGACATGCTATCAAAAGTCCTGCTGGCCTCACCGACACTCCCACATTTCATGTACATATCGAGAAGTGCAGATTGAACGACTATGTCAACGTCAATTCTATTCCTCTCCATATAGATATGTATCCATCTCCCTTGAACAAGCGCCCCCAGCTGGGCACATGCTGATAGTGCTCCAACCACAGCAACCTTGTCAACCTTCACATGTTCCAAAAGCATCTGGTTAAAAAGTTGCAATGCTTCCCTGGGATTTCCATGCGAAACATATCCATCTAGCAGAATGCTCCAAGATATCACATTTTTCTGTGGCATCATATCAAATAGTTCACGAGCAGCCACCACATCTCCCACCTTTACATATCCAGCAATCATAGAATTCCATGAAATAGTATCTCTGATAGGCATGTTATCAAAGAGAAGTCGAGCCCTCACAACATCACCACTTCTCTGACAAAATCAAAGGAGGCCTGTAAGCACAAATTCTCTGAAAGATAAATGATCATTTATATGCATCTACATTTCAGGAGGAGAAATTAGTTCATGGAAAATGCAACTTTCTTCCAGTTTCATCACTTTGAATTTGTTGGAAGTTGCAATCTTTATCTTATAAACTCTGAAGCCAATTCCTTTCCATCTCCTTTGCACGTAAAATTTAATTAAGTTCCCAACAAACTCAGGAAATAACTTCGTATATGACCAAACCTGCAATCCAAGGCATCTAATAGCAGTTGTTAAGAGCAACAGATAAACAAGATCTGAAGTATCATTATTTACTCTAAGTTCTTAACTGGGGGTAAAAAAGAAGATAAAGACAGAGTCATAAGCAACTATAATATTCCATTAACATTAGATAGCCAAATGCCTTCACATTCAGGTGGGAAAAACCGCAGAAAGGCGGCAAAGCCTCATGTAAAGCAAACTTCTCTGCAACCCCAGAGTTACTACTTGATTAAAGAAATCATGTAGAACAGACCTTACCATAAGCATCTATCATCATAGACCAAGAAATCACATCTGTTTCAGGCATTTCATCGAACACCTTCTGGGCCTCTTCTGTATTCCCGCACCGTACATAGGCACTCAATAATAGATTCCAAGACACCAAATCTTTTGCCTCGACCCCATCAAAAGCTATCCTCGCACAACCTATTTCTCCACACTTGCCGTACATACCAATCAATCCATTCACTGCGAAAACGTGACAAAATCTTCCGCTCTTCACTAACTCCCCATGAACCAGCCTTCCCTCGGCCAAGCCCATCATCATCCCGCATGCTTTTAACACAAAAGGGTACGTGTAATTATCCCCCACAAGTCCTTTTCTTCTCATACCCGCGTAAAAGCTCCAAGCTTTTTCAGGGTTTGAGCTGTTGACGTAGCCCCTGATCATGGCGTTGTACGCGAAAACACTCTGCAGGTGAATTTGGACGAACACAGACCGCGCGTAGTCCATATTGGGCGGGTTCAACGATGTCAGGGAAGTGAGTAGGTTGCTCGACGTGAAGGAATCGGAGATGAAGCTGGTCGTAATAAGTTGGGCATGGATTTGGAGGATTTGCGACGTGTTTTTGGATCTTTGAAGAAGTGCAATCAGTGGGCTTCTGAGGTGGGATGGGGACGGAGAGCGAACCATAATGGGCGCAACAAGAAACCGACATCACCCCTGCTGAACTCGTATCAAAGACAGAAGAGCTCAGATTGAACACCGAAGAAGCGGGAAAGTACACATGCTTCTTGGAACTGACAAGGAGGGCGCTGAGTGACTTATGCCAGTTGAATTAAGGCCATGTGATTAAGTCTAATCTTTTTTTTTTGGTCGGAATAAGTCTAATCGTAAGGTGAATTATGTACTTAATCGATGAATCTTTTCCCTCGCCTTTTCTTTTCGGATCCGAATCCCCTAGGTTAACCGGAGGTTAGGGGATTCCCCACCCTATCAGGCTAATGCTATCACGGTTGCGCTCCCTCTACTCAGACCAAATTGCCTTTCCAAATTAGGGTCCGAAGAATTTAGGGAAATTGCTTGACTTGTCCTAATTAGGGTTTGAAGAATTTAGGGAAGATGCTTGATTTGTCCCAATTAGGGCTTATATTTGGCAAAAAAACAAAATATGTCCGAGGACATCATTCAGAGCTCTTAATGGTGACTTGGAGAGTCCAAAAAAATTAATAAAATCTTATCAGATCGGATTTTCGGCATCCTCAATCGGCAATGGCACTTAAGTGATTTTATTTTATTTTTTTGCAAAAGTGTCACTTAAGTGAGGACCAAAGTTTTTGGAATCAAAGTGAACATCGTACGAATTAGAGGATTGCCCCGGTGACTATTCTTCCCATTTGGAAAGAAGGGAGGCGAGGGGAGAGTGAGGTGGGGACGCGTGAGGAGAAAATAGGATTTCGTAACCTGCACACGGCACATAGTGCACGTGTGACTTGTATAGTAGAATAGGATACGATATAATCTGAAAAAAAAAATCTTTTCTTGCAAACTTGCGAGTATATATCATTATTTTTTCCAAGTATTGAACAAATCTAATATTAATTTGGCAAAAGTAGCTGGTCATATTGTATTCGACCATGATCTGAAGCCTATTAATGGACCTTGACCAAGAGGAAAAAAAGAGACTTCGACCTACTTGAAGAAAAATTTTCAAAAAGTCTGAAATTTATTACATTTTTATCAATGTAGTCCTAACTTTTTTTAAAAAAATTATGTCATTTGAGTCTGAAATCGGTGACAAAAAAAAAAGATTGAGTCTTAAATCTTTTATATTTTGTCAACTGAGTCCATCAAGTGAATAATTTAGCAAAAGTAGCAGGTCATATTGTATTCGACCTCGATCTGAAGCCTATTAATGGACCTCGACCAAGAGGAAAACAAGAGACTTCAACCTACTTGAAGAAAAAGTTTCAAAAAATCTTAAATTTATCAATTTTTTTATTTATTTAGTCCTAAATTTTTTAAATTGTGTTATTTTTTTTTCTTGGTCAAATTAATTGTGTCATTTGAGTCTCTTAAATCTCTCACATTTTTTCAATTGAGTCCGTCAAGTGGTTTTTTTTTTTTATGAAAAACATTGAAACGTCGAATGTCTTACGTGGGACGGTTCAGCGTTGACGTGAACAAATTTTAAAATTATTTTATATATTTTATTATTTTTTTCTTTGTTCTTCTTTTTCCTTCTTTACAATTTTCTTTTCTCTTTTTTTTTTTTTGTCTTTTTCCACTTAGGCGAGGGAGGCCCTCACCAGGCCAAGCACGGGCGTCCCTAACCCAGGCTGGCCTAGCGAGCGATGAGGGCCGTCGGGCCCTCACTGGCCATAGTTAAAAAAAAAAATAGAGGAAAAGGAAAAAAAATGAAAATGAAAATGAGCACTATGAAAAATATCTAAAAAATTAAAAGAAATTATTCACATCAGCGAGTGACAATTACTTTGTAGTCAAGGTAGAACCAGAGAAGAAAGAAGCCTGGGAACTGACTAAGCACCAACCCATTTTGAAGTTGATTTCGCCTACTATTTGATACGTCTGCAAAATCAAAGAACTGCGCAACACCCATATCGAGTGTAACATATGTTAAACCGCCAAAACAAAATGCCATACGTGGGCTCCTTTTCTGTTTTTTTTTTTTTTGGTCGAAACCTTTACAATGCAGTAAATTAAGGAGAAAATTGTCTAAAAAGTTCTTCACCTGTTGTGCGGAAGCTAATTAAATCCTAAACTTTTCAAATTGATCATTTTGACCCTAAACCTTTGCACAACTTTCAAAGCAATCTACTTGATCAATTTAAGTCAGCTAACTTCAAGCATCGGTAACCGAAACGACATTGTCCATAAAAACAAAATTAGAATTGAACTTGAGACCGTACGATAAACTCAGAATTTTTGGAGAATTTTCTCGTAAGTTAAGGATGGACGATTGAGATTCCTAACATGCGCCTCGAGGTCACAAGCTTCTACCTTGCCCCAAATCCCACAATCGACCTGTAAAAAAGATGAATTAGAGTGTCTCGAATTGACTATTTACGATCTGGAGAAACTGTCTTGAACTGCAACTGGAAGTGGTCGCCATCATCATTTCCTCTGCTGTTGAAGCAATCGTCATGTAGAAAGAACTACGAGGATTCCATGTACTTTCCGCAGCGGCCGAAACAATGGACATCGAGTTGTGAAACATTTTGCAAGCGGCCTCGTCGGATTCAAAAGGAGACTATCATGTCGGATCATGGAGAGGCTTCCTTTCGTATTATCCAGTAAGGAAAGATCCCCCCCCAAAAAAAAGGAAGATATGAACGCGGCCCACTAGTGGAATGGAGGTCAATTTTCGACTTCCTTTTATTCAGAAAGACTGAGTGGTGAAGCAACATCGATCAAAAGCAATACATTTAGTAGTAAAGTTGGCATAAAAAAATCGATCTGCGAAAAAATTTGGCTTCGTCGTTAAGAAATGAATGTGCGCCGAAGTTCAGACGAACATTACGAGTTTGATTTTGATTCTTGTAAGCAGCTTTCCCCTTAAACGTCATGTTCATTCAGATTTCGAGGACAACAGAGAGTCCGCGATACGCTCGGTTTGAACGAAAACGAACGCGTCGTGGATCATTTTTGAACAGAAAGGGATTGTGTTAAAGCGGTGGTCCTCATAAAGATTCTAACAGTACATATGGTCAGACATCTACCTACATAAGCACTGCTCACAACATAGGAAGCGAAGCGAAGCGAAACACTGGGGAGCAGAACACAACATTAGTCAACAGTCTGAAGACTAAGGTATCAGGGCTCTTCGTTAACCTTCGGTGGCGGTGGCGGAGACGTAGTAAGCGACGCAGAAGAGGGCGTGGACGAAGCAGAGGATGCCTCCGATGGAGAGGAAGTGGTGGTGCGTGAAGCCGCAGGAGGCTCTCGACTTGTGGTTGGCCAGCGTCCCGATGACCAACAGGGATAGCCCGACCGCCAGCACGATCCTGACCCATTAATCGATCAACCCGCGATGGAAATCAACAGATAGGTCGAAAAGGAGAGAAGAGAGTAGTAGTAGTAGTAGTAGTACGGTACCAGGTGAAGACGAGGCAGGACATGGTGAGTTGGCGATTGGGGGAGGCCTTCTGGAGGTCGTCCTGGGAGCAAATGCAGTTGTTGCAGCCGCCGAACAGGCTGGCGAGGACATGGGCCAAGCCGAGGAACGCCGCGGCGCCTACACCGAGCTTGAACGCGTCGGGGCTGGGCTCTCTGCACTCGAATACCCACAGCCTCAAGTGCTTCTCCTGACCAGATCACGACAAAGAACTCCCTGGTTACTGCATCTCGAAGACAATGTTTAAAGATGCCGTCTTTTTATTCTCTCTTACCTTGTTTTGCTCAACCTCAGCTTCCAGGCCAAGGATACCGGCAGCAACATCCAGGCCTATGATCAGGATGCACACCAAAACGCCCCCTGCTTTAACCATCTCTGTTCAACTCTGCTGTTGCTGCTGCTGCTGCTGCTGCTGTGTGGGGAAGAAAGAGAGAGAGAGAGAGAGAGAGAGGGGAAGAATTAGGTTGTGGTTTTTTCAAAGAGAGGCAAAGTGGGACAAAAAAGTCATCAAGACATTGGCATGGGGTTTAGTAAAGTAGAACAGAATGTGTCGCGCCCAAGGAAAATGTAGAGAGAAGAAAAAAAAGATGGAAGAATGTGGTGAGCTGTGAAAAGAGAAAGAAAAAAGCTTCTTTTTTTTCTGGAGATTCCTTTCATGGAGGAGCAAGGAAAAGCAAGAGAATAAACCAAAGGATATCGACGGCAGTCCTCGATTTGAAATCAATTTTGTCCGAAAATCTTAATAGTAAAGGCAAGTTTTTTACATGGGAAATCGATTGCATGGATAAAAGATTATGAACATTTTTGGCAGAATTGCATTGGCTCCCCAGAAAAAGGACGGGGACAAAAGCATCTACACTTCCACTGGACAGGACCAGTGGGAAAAAGCAAAACCGCGTAGCGAGGACAAAATGCGGGCCCCTCGCGGCCCGCGGTTGATTTGAACTCGCATGTCTCGGGTCAAAAATATATATTTATATAGTCGCAAAACTTTATGACCAAAGTGCAATTGAGTTCTAAAACTTATAAAAAAATGCAATTGAGTCCTAAAATTTATCAAATTGGTGTAATCGAATCCTAAAATTAACACCATCTACTTTGGCTAACGAAAAATACTGACGTAAGTTTTATTTAATATTTGTTCTCTTTTATGTGCGGCGATGATGTGGCTAAAACGACGGTCCTCGTTTTAGCCAAAATCTTGATTTTTAGCACAATAAGTACTAAATTAGTTAAAAAAAATAAGCTAAAATTAAAAATATAACAAAAAGGGCAGAAGAAAGAACGGCAGGACCAGCGAGGAGGTTCTGAAATTTATGGTGTTGGGTCATATGGTTGCCTGAAATTTTTGTTGGATAGTATTAACTTTAGGACTCGATTGCATTAATTTGATAAATTTTAAGATTCGATTGTACTTTTTACAAGTTTTAAGACTCAATTGTACTTTTGTGACAAATTTAGGACATATAGTAAACATATCCTAAAAGAAAAAAAAAAGGGGTCAATAGCAAAGTAGATTTACCATATTGCCATCTCTTGCTATTTGCTTCTCTGTTCATCTACATTTTTCCAAACGAAAATGGAACGAGAAATTTGCTCAATAGTCCATTCTCTCTCTCTCTCTATCGTTCCTTAGACTAGTTCGACCTCACTCAGTTCAATAGTTCGGGTCCGTGGCCTCGCTCGTGCACGCGCTTCATGTGTGCCCAAAAAAAAAAGGACTAACATTTTATCGACTTTGCGAAATCGTCTTATTGTAGGATATTTATTGTCAATTGTTCATTCAGAATTCAATGGCACGATACGAAGAGTATTTATGAAGTGACTAATTGATGCTATTTTGCAGAAGGAAAAAAGAAGAAGAAGAAGAAAAAAAAAGCCTTGAAATCCCCTCAAAATGGAAATACGTCGTCGTCGTCTCATGTATATATAAAATAATAGCCCGACCCGCAATCTTTCCGCACCTTCTCACTGTTGGCTCCACTTGGTTAGAGACGGGCTCGAGCCCATTTCAATGGCGGGTCTCCTCACAGTTCACCCCATTTCGCAGGGCAGATCTTCGCTCCGTTGCCCAACCGATTCTCGACGAGAGGAAGGCGAAATCTACATGGGTGTGTTTTTTCAACTTCTTCTGCTTTTTCAAAAAAAAAAATTTTGGGGGGTCAGTTCAGACACTGTACTGGATTCAAAACGGGGCAGGGATGATGTAAAGAAGAGAGAAGCGTACTGTAAAATGATGCACGATTGATATGGGAATGTGCGTTGGATGTCTGAATCCGTTTGTTTGTAGCGAGACTCCTTCGGAGGTAATTTGAAGGGCATTAAGGAAAAGTCCAGAAGGATCGGACTCCGATCGTCGTATTCATCATCAGTTTCGCAGTGAAGCATGAAAATGCCCTCTTGATTACAAAATGGCATGTTCGTCTCTTCTCTAATTTCCTCTCTCTCTCTAAAGAAAGACTTCCTAGTACTTGAAGAAGCTAATCTTCAAATTAAGAAAAAGAAGATAGAACCAAAAACAAGATAGAAGAAGAAGAAGCCATGTCCGATTTTTTTTTTTTTTTTGGGGGGGGGGGGGGGGGGGGGCAGAGCCATATGAGAAGATGGGAATGTTAGTTTTACCTGTCAGGACATACGCGAGAATGGACACAAACCCGAATACCCATTCCCATCCAGAGACGCACCCCGTCGCGCTCGCTCTCTTCCTTCAAACAGGGGATTGATTTGGAGGAGCTTCGAGATTCAACCACATCTGCTGCTGCATCTCCATCCTCATCGCCCACGCCGCCTGCTCCTCCTCCTGCTGCTGCTGCTTCAGCAACAGCCATTGCTGGTTTGCCGCCGCCGCCGCGCCGTACTCCTGGCTGCACAACCCGGGCTGACCCAGGGGCGAGTTCACCATCTTCTCCAGCAGATGTTGAATGCTCAACCTCCCCAACATTCCTCCTCCAACGTCGTCGCCCGTCAGGCAGTGAGGAGGAAAATATGGCGCCGGCATTGGCGACTCGAGGGGCACGAGCTGAAGAGCGTTCTTCACCAGCTGTTGCAGGTAGGCCACTTGCTTGCAGGCCTCCTCCAGCGTGGTGAGCGTGTCCATCTTTTTTCCGTCCTGCGGCATCACCAGCTCGTGCAACTGCCTCATGCAGTGGCTTATCTTCTTTCGCTTTTCTGTGGCCCGCTTCGTCCTTTCTGGGTCGGGCGGGGGGCGCTTGCGAGCCTGGCAGGGGCCGGCTGCAGCTGGCGGCAGCGGCGGCGGCTGCGGGGGTTGCGGTTGGAGCGATTCGAGGGAGCGGCGGAGGCCGGAGAAGCGGTGGAGGGGGAAGCAGAGGGTCGAGTCTTCGGGGAGCGAGAGGGAGTTAAATGGAGACGAATCGGGAGCGAAGTCCGGGAAGCAATAAGGGGTTTCTTGCTTGGGCATTTTGAGAGGGGACGGGGAGTAGTGAAACGAGAGCTGCTGTTGCTGCTCAGGACTGGGAGAGTAGCGAGAGACTGGGGACGGCAATGGCGACCAGAGAGGGGATGAAGAAGAGGAGGAGGAGGAGGAGGAGGAGAAAGGGCAAGGGGACGGCGAGGCGGGCTTGTCGAGCAAGAGGGACCGGAGGCTGACGCCGGAGAACATGGCGTCGAAGTTGGACAGCTCCTCGGTGGCCGTCGGGGGGAATAACAGGAGGCGGCAGCGGCGGCGGCTCGAGGAGGACTCGCCGCCGTGGAAGGCCGAGAGAGGATCGCCGTTCATGTTGGGAGACGAGAGGGATAGGGGATGGCGAAGGGAAAATAGGGGAGCGAGCGTGTGTCGCCCCCAGTCTTTATGATGTGAGAGGAGGGAGGGAGGGCGTGGAGTGGCGTGGCGCGGCGCAGGCGATACTCTCTCCTCTACCCGGCGCGACACGTGGCGGATAGTGATTAGAGAGGGGGGAGCACGGAAAACAGAATCAGAAAGGCGGCTTACACGGTCGAGGACGATTCGAGGAGGGGGGAGGGGGGGGAGGATGTTCTCTCTGACATGCATGTCGTTTTGTTTTCTCCTTGCCGTTTGTATTCGCATTCCCAACCCTCTCCCTGGGAAAATGCGAGTGGTTGGTTGGCCTTCGCCAAAAATGAATTTGACTATTTTTTTTTTTTTAAAAAGAAACTTTTTAAGATAGATATTACAAGTCCTATTAAAAAAAAACAAAAAACAAAAGACAAATGTTAGAAGCCTTTGGGGCTTTTGGTTGTTGCGGGGCCAAGAAATAATTACGTGGGACATTCCCTCCAGACGGGTTACACTCGGAATTGAAAGAGCAAACCCATGTCACCGACGGGTTACGCTCACAAAGCATTGGCGTCTACGCTTTATCACGATGAACCACGAAGTGTCGTTCGTATTCATGCGCTCAGAAATAAAGACGCATAAAGAACAATGGCAAAAGAAAAGAGGGGGCAAAGCTGGCGAGTGTGTGGAGTGCACGAGTCGGACGTACGGTGTTTTGCATTGGCTGGCAATGTGACGCCTTCGTCCCTGCCACGGTGATGTCGCTGTCTTTGCCAGTTGCCCACTTCCAAATACCAATTCTACCCCTACGTCGTCGCTCTTTTTCCTCCCAAACTCGTATGCAGGCGAAAGGAAAATTTCCCATTGGCATCGATTCCCAATTTAAAAACGGGAACACTGGCTCAACAACTCTTAACGTGTGTGACTCCGGCCATTTATCAACACTACTTTATGTAAAAGACGAACAACAGAGCGAGTTTTAAAAAAGCAAAGGAGAAAGAAGCCTCAAGGGGAGGTAAAGACGGACTAAGCAAGCTTGGATTCTGGCACTAACAATTTTCTAGAGCCAAATTCAAAGCAAATGCATAAAACTGTCACGGCAGATCTAAAAAGGGGGGAAAAAAGAAGATGAAATGGCAACAAGGAATGGCAGATAAAAAAGAATTGACGATGCACTAGACTACTTCTTTCCCTTTTTGTTTCTATTTTAGATTACAAATATACCCAGATTAAAACAAAAAATGCACTACCACTAAAAGATGAATTACAAGATTACAGAGGAGGTGAAAAAAAGGGGGTGGTGAGAAAAACAATAAAAAGAGACTGTACACAATAATGATGCAGGGGAAGCAGCACCACCCCCTTCCCAATTTATCAGGGGCACTGAGCTGTGGAGTTATCTTGGAGCTACCGGGAAACACGAGTAGTAGTAGTTGTCAGGTTAGTTATTCGTGGTGCCGTCTTCGCTTCTCCTCCCCTGTACGTAGAAATTGAGGAGGTCACCGGTCCCACATTGCCTGAAACACTGCAGGCCTGTTCTTCAGCCAATGCAACATCTCTCGGTCCATCGAAGTGTTGTTCAAGACCACATCGAGCATTGGGCTCCCACATACTTTGGGAGAGCTGCTAAATGACCATATCCGGTCCTTTGGCCACGGTCTCTGGGGCTGTTTCTCCTGAAGAGACAAAGTTGGCAGCAGTTAAACGACACATATGACACTTGCAACTTCTAATGGTGCTCTCAAGTTAGGATAACACGACTCCTTTTAGATTGAAGGTCATGGCTTTCTCTTCGTTTTCATCCCATTCGACAGATATCGTTCCCCGCAGAAATATTCATAACCTCCATCAGATTACCTTATCCCGAAATACGACAGCTTTTTTCTATCTACCAAATTCAGTTTTCTGATTGCGTTCCAAATCAAAGTTTTGAGGAGTTCAAAATCCTTGAGCATGTTAAAGTGAGTGATTTTCTCCCTGAACCAAACTAAACCATGATCCTAAGCAACAGTTTGACGAGCTTTCTAAGAAGAGCTTTTTTTTCACGTGAATGTCGCACCACATGAAACACCAAACATCCCTATGGAGCAATTTCAAAATAAAAGAATATTCCAGAAATAGACGAGGGAATTGAGCAAAACCAAAGGGTGAGAACAGGTTGAATGGGAGGGTTGTCTACCGATATTTAACAATTTGGCATCTTAAAATTTCATGTGCATGCAATACCTGCCTCAGTGGAATGTTTAACATCACGTCAAGTGCTAGTGCCGTTTCTGATATAATAAAAAGGAGAAAAGCAGTAATAGCCTTACCATTCGTCCCAGCATAAATCTCATGGTCCTTGGGCCGTAAACACGCTGCCGTGACGGCTTCTGGACCTTGGCATAAAATGAACCAATATCAGGTAAGGACAGGCATCCCCTACTTCCTTTAAACAAGCTACCATCTGGCTCGGTGTTTGTCTGGATCTGCCAAAATATAAGTTGCCCCAAACAGTAATTCTCTCCATAGGTCTTTCGATACTCATGAGAACCTGGGCCCAACTTATCACTGAATTTTGGGCCCAAATCAAGCGGAGAAATGTAAACTGGTGGAGACGTCACGGATTTATATCCCTGCGTGAGAATGCAAGAAAGAAATTAGAAACCAAACAATGAATGTAACTTATGTCAATATAAGTAACCTTTTAATTGAACACCATTTCGAGGTTTGCCAAGAAGAACAAAACTACCAGCTCTAACTCTTTTGGCAGTGCAATCAATGAAATACATACCGACACCACATAAATATTTCACTCGCTCACTTCTAGAATTTGGATAGTGGTGGCAAAAGTTTCTAATATGGATCATACTAGTCATTTCAAACCATTAAAGCAGAACATCAAATTGATGATAACTATCTCCTTTTAGAGAAGGGGCTTCGGAACAATTCCCTGATAACACTTCCAAACAATTAGATAGCTTTGGCATCTTCCCGTGATGAATCTTACCTGTATTTTAAAGAAGCACTTTGTGTAGGCGTAGACATGGATCAAGTCAGCGGCAGCGTCATGCCGGCATTTGTATGTACATGGAAGATCGCGGATCTCATCCCTCAACCTTGCATATTAAAGACAAACCAAAAAAGCAAGAAAGTCCACAACATCATTGACAGAAAGCAGAACATATGATAGCATTTGGAAAGTAAACGCTTTCATTGCTCACCACAATAAGGATTGTTTTAGCTCTTTCTGGATGTCAACTGTACCAGAAGGATCATGATCACGAATCTTTGACTTGAGATCATTTAGCACATTATCATCCACGTGAGGAGCCATGCACTGAAGAAGTTCCTCCACCAGTGACCCTTCTCCTTTCCAGAGGAAGGAAACTACTTCCTCAGGACTGAGCCTTACCAGCGGAGGTGGAGCCTTCTTTGGGTCACCAAAAATACATCTCATAACATACCGCACCTGCATCATTCAGGGGGATATCAACAACTGAAAAGCCATATAAGCTTAAGCAGAGTTGCAGAGATTGTCGCACTAGCAAAGCAAAAAGATTAAAGTGACCTTGTCTAGTGTAACTGCCAAATTTTGAAGCCTCTGATTATACACACCCTCGGCCTGCGACATAGGTCAATAAAAATAGAAAGGATAAGCATGCTAAGTAAAGATTTTACCAATGAAGGGGAAATTGTGGCATCAACCCCACCCACTTGAGAGGAGGTGGGGAGGGTGTCGGTGGAAAAACTGGACAAGAGAGCAAGAGGAACGGTCAGCCCCATTCCCCAGGGAACCAAAAATTGAGAAATTGATTCACCTGAACTTCAGCATCACTCTTCTCTACTTCAAGGCAAATATCCAGAAAATATTTCCTCTTCTCCTCCAAATTATGCCTAAGAATCTCCTCAGGAAGTTTTGTTCTTTCAAAATTTATAAACCTCACCTGCCCCAAAAGCAATATATGCAAGAGAAATTAGCCACAGAGAATATAACCATAGTAGTCGACAAGATGAGAGAGCAATAGATGCAAACCAAGCGAGCAGAATATGCAATTAGCCAAGCTGGCAGCCCGCCTAGCAAGCAACTGCCCAAACCCGCCCTTCCCAAGTCATAGTAATCTTCTTCAGATACCGAGTTCACCTCACAAGACTCTATCATTAACTGATGTCTATCCAAAATCCCATGCCATTCCTCCAATACCTGATAAAAAATCTCCTCAAGTTAAGAGAAAATACATTTGTTTGGCCAAACACATCTGACATTAAACCAAACAGCGGGAGTGAATATACTAATGAAAGTTCACACACACACTAATGAAAGTGAGCCTTTGTCTGAAACAAATTGCTGATACAAGAAACCCATAAAGTAGGCAAATACTCTTCATTTATTTTCTTTCTTTTAGCCTCTGAATTTGAGTCCACATATATCAAGGATTGAGCCGAAGTGGAGGGCAGAAAATGAAGCCATGCATTTCTACCTTTTGAAAAGCTCCCTCTCCAGTCAAATTGAGATAGCTCCCTCGACAGACTTGGCTACCACATAAACAAACAGAGGCTTCGTACTCCTCTTTACTCTGCAAGAATTTAAAGGCCGTGATCATTGAACAACAAAGACGCCATATGACAATGGAGGGAGTCTACAGAAACAATACACATACCTCTGTGACCGAATTGTAGTCAAATGTAATCTCCTCACCATATTGGATTTTGCGTACTGAATATATTCCAATTTGATACTGTCCATCGACAGCAGTGACCCTGTATTTAATATAGTTAAAGTACTACATGAATCAACTACCCAAGATATCTAGCCAAAGCAAACCATCTATCATAGGTATAAAAAACATTATAATAAAACTGGCGAACTATATCTGCATGTCAAACATATAGCAGAAGAAGAGAAGAGATTAGGTGGTGTCATCATTGAGAATTCAGCAAATAACAAGTTCAATCATTGTATAGGATAAACAGCAACAGCTTAATGTGCAACATCAAGCTGCCAAAAGTTACCTATTAAGACTCGTACTTTTAAGGAAAGAATGGGCTTTCCACAAAAGCCCAATACCCATTAAAGGACACAACTTTCTGGATAGTTTAACTTTTAGAGGAGATTAAATAGCTTATTGCCTGAACTCATAACTATGAGAAATCAAACTAAAGATATGGAGCTATCACTTACTTTGCTTCACAATTAGGACGACAAGAGTGACAGATTCGACTTGCATAGTTGGCCTTATGCATGGCATCAACAACAACTAAATCATAACCATCAGCATCACCCTGGCAAAGGCATAAATCAACAAGTAACAAATCATCAAAATAAGGGAGATTTTGATAACATTGAAAAGGTTTTCACCAGAAGACTAATAAGTTAAAAATTATTTTGATACCTTTGGCCTCTCAAGATAAATATTATAGAACTCTGGAGCAGGATCTTTATTGTTCTTTTGCAATGATCGAATACCATCTTGCTTCTCAAACCATTTCCAGGTAGGATAGACCTGCAACAGTGTATTCAAGGGGCCATAGCTTTTTTTCAGCATATTTTAATCTCTTAATTTAGGAAAAAAAAATGTAAGAGGCTCGTGTTATATTAAAACGGATTACTAGAACTGCACCAACACAAGTTCACCAGAAGATGAAGAAAAGCTTGCAGCATGGTGCACGAAATATGCTAGTTTTAATTACATTTGAAACACCAGAAAAAAAAGGTTCGGAAAACTATGAAAACAAAGACAGCCATAAATGATTCATAGTGCACCTCAAAGTCAGAACTCATCTTCAAAGAACCGGTTAATTAATGATCAAAAACAGAATGTGCAAACATTAAAAAAAAATGCTTTCACCAGATTGTACACGAACATTAGAACACATGCAAATCGATAATGGTCAGAGCAAAAAATGGAGAGAGAATATATTATATAAATAGAAAAGTGCGTAGAGTACAGTTTCATGATTGTGCCACATCAGCACAGAACCAACCCACAACACAACCACCCCCCCCCCCCCTAACCACAGAAGAACCAGAAAAAGCTTAATTACCCCACTAATGGTAGAATTAGCTTCAACATTAATTTTTTTAATTTAATAATTAGATGTACTTTGATGCTCAATAGTTTGATCAAGTAGATGGGTTTGTTGATATTTCACTCTTCATTATTAATCTTATAATAAGACTGAGAAATCTAAACTACTCCAAGCAAATGCCACAAGAACGATTGTTGATATTTCACTCTTCATTATTAATCTTATAATAAGACTGAGAAATCTAAACTACTCCAAGCAAATGCCACAAGAACGATTTTTTTCTTCCTTCCAGCTATTTTAAAATATATAATCTCAAAATAAAGTTTTAGACAACAACATTATAAAAACCATGTATCACACAGGACTCCTACTTGTTTCAGGCTAAAAAACCATACCTAACAAACCAAATAGAATTGAGTAATGACAAACTTATACCTCTCCCAAGAACTCCACCACAAAATCATCATCACCAAATCCTTCTTCTTTGTTGCAGACAACACCAAGCCCCTAGTCAGTTCATATCACAAGATTAAACTCGTCGCAAAATTATTTAAACAAGTTGGTACCAAGCTCATAAAAAAGAGTGCACACAAATACCTTTCTGTAAGCGACGTACTTGTCTTCTGAACGGCTATCAATGGCCCTCAAGATAGCCCTACACATTCTCACGGTCCGCATATCGTGATCATCCTCAGCTGTCCTTTCAATTTCTTCAATGACAGGCTGTAAAGGATAAATCATAGGGGTGTTTCCAGTGCCTGTAAAGTGCCTGATTTGTTTGTTCAGACTACGAAGAAGTACATCTTCAATGAATAAATGCTTGTCTAAAAGAGACCAATCCAATTCATCTGGCATTGAATCAAGTAAGAGATTATGCGTATAGGGGTCAATTCCATAAACTTCTTGCTCTATCACTTCATCCCCAAGCTTCTTTCTAGGTTTGTAGTCTTTGACTTCTGGAAGTTCCATATCCACCTCCTCAGCTCCATTCTTCTGAGCAGTGAGCTTTTCAGCATAGTCCTCTGGTAAAGATACCTGCATCTTACGCCTCACATCATCCTCATCAGCTACTATGAAATACTGGTCGATAACTTCATATTTTCTCGTAACAGGAGGAACGAGGCTTGCTTTTGTCATGCGGGCACCCCACTCACGGTCATCATCAAAACTCTCATCCACCATGAAATTGCCATCTTCTCTCAAGCTCGAGAATACAGAACGATCTTGCTGCAATCCCAAGTCACTTTCTGTGTCAGAAAGAGTAGTCTCACTTTCAGACTTGCTACTTTGAGAAGATCCGCCAAAGTCATCAGATGTTTCACTATCTGAATCCATTGATTTTTTATTCAATATGGACAAACGCCTTCTAATTTCCAGATCAGAAGCATACTCCCCATCATTTAAAGCACCATTCACAAACGAGGAACCATTGCTCCTACTTGCATATTTTTTCTCGCTATCAGCTCTGCTTACTTTCCGTTTATACTTCGAAGAAGCAGAGAACCCTTCCGATGAGTCATCTTTCTCTCCCAAATGAGTGGCAAGCTGGATAAATAACGATATGACATGGTTCATATCCCCAGTCTCACCACGGTTCTTTGCTCTGCATCAAAAAGTAACTGTTAAAGACTAAAAATCGATTAACTAGCCATTGATATGGTTAATTAGACATATAAACCAAAACCTGAAACAATGAAAAGCAAGGGATGTAAAAGATCATAAAAGTTTGTCTAAGAATTTATTTTCAACTTAAATGAATGAAGAGTATTCCCCCTTTACGCATAAACATGATAGAAAGAGATCAACGGGATCACCAAGACCCACAAAACCTATGGTGCAGACTAGTACCACTTAAGAGACAATGCAATCACTGTTGCTCATTTAAATGAACTATTACATAATCCCAGGCCAAGAGTCAACAGCTTAATTAGTAGAATGAGTTCAAGCTTTTGCCATATGAGGGCTGCATGACAACCATTCTAATTCGAAAAAGTGATTCTGATTAAAATGACATTTTCTGATTCTGTTCCTTAAATGAATTTTAGAGAATCAGAACCCGTTTGATAATTGCCCAAATTTTTTGTTCCTAGAGCAGAAACGCATTTGATAACTGCACGAAACTTCTGTTCCCGCGAACAATTGTGCTCCCCAATTTTTTTCATTTGAGTCAAATAATTATATAGTTACTTTGTGAAATTTCATCCTACATTTCGAATTAATTGAAGATTAATTCATATTGATTCTCTTATATAACATATTGCATATTGAAGTGTAAAAATAAATATCAAGAATCATTGAGCGAGGGAATAACAGACACGAGCGACACCCTCGTTTCTACAAGAAAAATGCACTACAATACTCTATTGATGTGCATTTTTGGTTCTAGGAAATCAAATCACAGTCTTAATTCATCGAAAACTTAAGAAAGAAAGTTTGCTAAGGGTTCACGATGATTATTTTTGTTTTTTCCTCAAAATTTTCCAAAACTAGACTGAGTATAGAGTACATAAACCTAGGCAAATCACAACCAATAAAATCAAATGCGAAACCAATGAATCATGACATTAATAAATCGCATCATAAAACCTTACTGAAGCCCTAAGGGCTTAGAGTGTGGTTCGAGTTTAATTGCAAATGTGTATATGATTTTACTAATGAAGAAAAAAATCTATGAAATCTAGGAAATCTAGTCCTAAATTTATGAAAATGGGGTCAAACAAGACTAATCTGAGCTCCTTCTATTTAGAGAGATTTTTTGAAATTTTTCTGATTTTTTATATTATTATCTTATATATTTTTCTTTGAAAACGAGACCTCATTCTGCTTTAGGTCGAGAGAAAATTGACAAGAGAACTGAAAAAGAAAAGTGAGAGATGTGAGACTTTATTATGTTATGTGATTCTCAAAAGTGACTCTTTTTTTCAGGACCAACATTTTATGGTTCTTGTTTTTGCTCCAAAACTATTTCCAGGAACAGAATTTGAATCATGTACGTAGCCAAACAGGATTCTAATCTTCTTTCTTCAAGAACAGAATCAGAGAACGAGAATGGTTACCATGCAAGCCCTAATACTAACGATTTGTAGTTTGGACATCACAACTGACCATTATAAAGCGGTTCTAACTATGGCACTATCTGTGAATAGAAGACATAAATTAGGAACGTATAACAAAAAGTGAATTTTGGAGCGTACTTTATGGCATCACGACATATTCGACGAATATCCTCCTTGATTGAACTAATCCCATTGCGTATATAATAACCATTCTTCATTCTCTCATCAATTTTAGCAACCTGAACCCGGAGAAGAAAAGTCAGAGGCAATAAATTAGAGCTCTATTAGCCTTTATGTCAAACATTTGGAAAGAAAAAATCCCAGAAATACCTTTGGCATAAAGAAATCAAAGGTGTTTTGCTTCATGATGTCCTTCAGACTTGAAGCAAGAAACTCCTCTATTCTTTTGTACCCCTTTTCAGATTTCTTAACAGCCCATCGCCTCACACGTGCATCCCTTGACAGAATGGAGGAGGATTTTCTTGCATCAAACAATTTGGAACGTTTATAGAACCCTCGGCGGAAAGAATGACCAGCTGAATCTCTCCTATCAACACTATCAAAATAGTCTTTCAAATCACTAAAATCATCTACATCACCACCTATACCCTTTGCTCCAGAGTATGCCGAGTTTCTGTCTTTTAACTGGTTTAAACTCCTCATCTTAAAGTGCGTATCCCCAAATTTCTTTCGGCTTTTGACCCAATTTATGTTGGAATATGTTAGGGTCAATTCCTCAAGCTGACTGCAACCTCTGATATCTATGTCAGATAAACAAGGACATGAACGCAAAATATCTTCGAGCACGCCTGGAGTTATATTGGTGCATCCAGTCAATATCAGCGACTTTATCTTGTCTCTGTCATAACCACTCTGCAGGCAATAAAATAAAATTAACTTTCCCAAATAGGAGATACTGGTATATTCCAAAAGAGAATCTTGAATTACCTACCAGGACTCTCCACATTATTGAGTCAGTACAGCTATGACCCAGCGATGACAAATTAACCTGTCGGGAGATATCCCTGTAAAACCTTACTGCAGCGCTCCAGTGCTTACAAGTAGAAGAAGCAATGGCAAGGGATGTCATGTCAGACCTCAGAAAATGGAAAATTCGAGCAAGCACATGACCATCCAATAAACCCCAAGAGCCCAACTTGTTTTCTGAAGAAAGAATTTCTTCCTGATTGAAAGCATTGCCATTACATAGATCCTCAAATGAGATGTCATCCCTCTGAATTCTCTCAGCAACTTCTTCATTTTCACTCTCTTCTTCAGTTTCGTCATTGGAAAGACGTGCACGTTTGCCAGCATGGTAATCAGCATCTACAATTTGGTCGCAGTATCAATTGCTTAGAAGTAAGCATGAGGTGCAGAAGAATTTAGCCAATCAAGTAACAAACGACAGGCAAAAAGGAATCATTGGAAAGACGTGCACATTTGCCAGCATGGTAATCAGCATCTACAATTTGGTCGCAGTATCAATTGCTTAGAAGTAAGTATGAGGTGCAGAAGAATTTAGCCAATCAAGTAACAAACGACAGGCAAAAAGGAATCATGAGTAATATAGGAGACGTGAAAATGTCCTTCAATCAAAGATTGAAAGGCAAAGTAGCATGTCATATTCAACATAAAAAGTCCTCCCTAACTAACTATACAAGGTAAGAAGTGAAAGTATCATGTGTTTCCCAATCCTCAAATAAAGCAGAAAATTAAGAGTTATGACTATGCGCAGACCTGATCTTCGATAAATGTGCTTGTCAATATCTTTCTTTGGCTGTTTGGCACTCATCCACGGATCTAATACCTCATTAATCACGGCAGCAAACTCCCTACTTTTATATGATCTCATGACTAGTTCATGTAGCTTTCCCCTCATGTAACCAATAAATTGTGGGTGCGTGCTGTGGAACGAAGACGCAGCCTTACTACATTCAATCGTACCACCTTTCACTTGTGGAAAAGCAGGTCCAGAAGAACCACCGTAAGAACTCTTCTCCTGTTGTATACTGACAGGAGTTTCAGAAGTCTCACCAGCCGATGTCACTGGAACCCAGAGCTTATCTAATTTCCTGAAAACACTGGTATATTTCTGAATGGTACCTCCATCAACTAGCTCCTGAAGCTCTGAATATGAAGAAGGCCCATGTTCTTGGCCAGCTCCATCAAAATAGTACCAATCACCCAAATGTAATTGCAGGTCATGGACAGTGCATACTCGGTCCTTTGGAGTACTTATGGTCACAATGCTCTTCCTTGAGCCCCTCAAGCTGTGTTCATCAATAAATCTTGACCGGGAATCAGTTTCTACAGAGGATCTCTTGGCATCAGAACTTGAAGAATGTGACCGAGCAGACCTCGAAGAGTACCTCTCCTTCGGCCGGGCTTTCATTCGAGGTTCAGAAACAAAAGAACCCTGATCCCTCACAACACATGCATTTATCCTGACCACAGACAAAACTGTACCTTTGACACCACGCACAATAGCAGGCTTAACTTGCAATCTACTGGCCAGGTCATTCTCACTCCTCTCATCTGGCCAATTAAATGCCCATGGAGGTAAGTCAAGCCTTCTGGCCGGCAAAGGATGATATAATTCATCTTTCTGATGCCACCTAGGATCCTCATTTCCAGACTTTGGCATTTGGCATAGGGGAAAACCATCATTTACTACAAATTTCTTTCTCAAAAGTCTATCTTGTGCAGCTTCCTCATTCCTTCTCCAATCTCCACCTTTGCATGACCAGAGGCTGGAAAACCAATCGCTAGAGTCACCATGGGAAAATGAGAAATCCTTGTCTGAGACTGAGCTTTCCCTTGAGTCAACCGATGCAACATCAGAACATCTTGATGAACCATCTGCTATCCTATTTGCTCTTTGTCCAATGCAAGCTCGATGCCAGAAAAAATCTACCAAATACAGGATAGCAGTAGTCAAAAGTACTGACACATTACTTATTCAACATGTTGCAAAGAGGAATTATACACAGAAGCAGACACATGCAAAAAAAAAAAATATTCACATAAAAACACAAGATGCCCTGTTCCTGAAATCCGCAAGTTTCAATAAATGAAGTCAGTTTCCAGAGCAGGAAGAAATTATAAAAGGGACGTATTAATAAGATCTCTCGATTCGGTCCACTGTAGGCTCTACTCCCATATCTAGCACGGGAACCACATCTAAACAAGAGAGGTACGACACAAAGTAGCTAGCTACATATGACATTGATCAATTAAAGCTTCGACCTAAAGGAGGGCAACCAAAATTTTACAAAGTAAAAATTTATCCGCATATGTGACAAACACGACATTAAATTTGAATAAAAATTTATGAGGACAAATTATAAAAGAACATTAAATGGCAAACAGTTATCGGAAAATCAAAATTTTAACATCTTGGAACAAACAAGAAATGTGCTTCCAAATATCCATCCGAAACTAAGCCATTAAATCATGTATTTTCACACAGGTAGATAGGTCAATCATACTGATCATGCCGCAACTCAGAATTATTGAAATACGTTAAGGAAATGCAGGGAAAATGATGAAATTTACAGATTTCCTTTCCAATTTTTTCCATCTTTTCATTTCCTACATCAGCATTAACTATATGAATCCAAATTGCAAGTTTTTTGCCTTTTCCCAACTGGTAATATGTTAGCCTGGTTCAAAAGATCAACAATCATCACAGAACTCAACATATCATCAAGGTGTAAACTCGGACCATGAAAGACATCAGGAACAACACCAAGCAGATCTTTCAAAAGAGGAGCATCCTCACAATCCACAGAATTTTAATAGAATTCAGAATCAGTACTGTCAGTATGTGGATTGAAACTCCTTAAATCCAAAATTAATTAAAGGAGAAAAAATAAACTAGTATATGCATGAACAACCAAAAAATATGCAATTAATGCCAGAATATCATACCTTCAGGGCTAGAACATTCCTCCCATTGTTGATGCTCAAATGTCATCTGCAAGGCTTCTGCGAGAGAATAATGTTAGACCACTGGGGAAAAAAAAACACTAGATCCAACGAATAAAATGCAAGATCTTTACATTCAACCAAATAAGTCTAGAACAAATCTTTTTAACAATACCTCCAATCGTTTCAAGTTCCCTCCCCGGAATAAAAGTGGAACCGTCAAGCAGAAGCCCGACTCTTTCATCAATGCAAAGATCTTCCAGAGGCTCAGTTGCAACAGGCAACTGCATTTCTTCAACAGTCAGACTACCAGATTGACCACCATCGATAGTATCGTCCAACAGGTTACCAGGTGCTTCTGGAGGATTTACCAGCTGTGTTATACTTTCTGATACAACAGAGGGAAAAGACACACCTACCAAAGGGGAAGCTGCATTTTCAACAGTCATCCACCTGTCCATATCCATGTGTTTGATAAAGTGATCTGAATGAAGAACACCGTCTTGAACAAGTGACTTGAGATCGCAGAGTTTCGAAGGGCCACATTCGAAACCCAGGTAATCGAGGTAAATCCACTTCCCCACTGTTGAGTCAGCCACCAGAGGCACATGTGGTGGTGTATCACATATATCCATATCCTCTTCCATGGAGAGCAGCTCTTCTGGAGGAGCCCCATTGACATTTGGAGATTCCTTGAAGTCAACACTTGGACTCTGAGTCTGGTCCTCCTTGTGAGATTGAATGCTGCCACTTCTCTCCTCATGAGATGATGTATCTGTCTTAGGCATACTGACTCTGACATCAGATTCAGTGATGGAATTATCGGCCTCCATTACAGCAGAATTCCTTTCATTTGGTTTCTGTTCTTCCCCTTTGTTCCCCGACTGAGTACTAGGCTTTTCCTTTCCACTCTTATGGCTCGTTTCGCGATTATTATTGGGCCTACCTCGATCAACCAGGGACCGCTCATTATTATTTTGGTGGATGTCCCTGCGGTCCCGATTCCTACCTCGATCTTGCGGAGAACGCTCTGCATAAGGACTTCTGTTGCGGCGATCAAAGTGATGGCTACGCTCGTGTGGGGATTTGTCACGGATATAGGGAGACCTTTCGCGGCCATATGGCGTTCTTTCACGACCACATGGAGACTTCTCACGGCTGTATGGGGCATTATCACGAGCATATGGAGATCTTTGGCGGCCATGAGGAGATTTATCGCGATTAGATAAAATTCTTCCCAGATAACGGGGAGATCTCTCACGGTTATATGGTGATCTCTCATGATGAACTGGACTCCGTTCCCTGTGATCATGATACCGAGTTCGACCACGTGGGGACCTGTCAGCCTGGACTGGACTGCGGCCATGTCTGTCATAAGCTCCTCTTGAAGATAAAGGAAATTCATGATGTTTGGAAATATGCTTATCAAATGAAGACAGCCTAAAAGAAGAAGAATTTCTCTGAGGCCTTTCGGGAGAGTGGCGAGAATAGTTCTCTGACTGTGCAGGACGAACAACGTCATCAGAAAGCCTCCGGCTTTTTGAGGCTGCATAATCAGCATAATCTCCATAGGTCTTGCGATCACGATCACTACTATCTGAATCTGCATCATGTCCCTGGCGCTTCAGCCGACTGCTGGGAAAGTAGTCTCTTCCCTGGTTCTTACCGTTGTGATAGTCAACCCTGTGCGAACCTCCCTCATCCACAACTTTCGACCCCAGTTTCACTATTTTCTCCAGTCCAACCTCCCACTTGAAAGAATTCTTGCTTTGCTGACTTACAGTTTTGCTGAATTCTTTCTTCCGATAATTATCATCACCGGAGTACTTCCCTGAACTCCCCGGATGTGAAGGTGGTGTATGGTCAAGGTCACGTCTCCAAACCTTGTGATTCACAGACTCATACCTGCGCGATCGAACATAGCTGTAATCATCCTTGGCTGCTTCGCCTTTACGCCATCTGTCAGGAATGAATTCTCCTTTCTCGATATCATCAGTGGAGCCTCTCCAGGGCCTGAATTCACCTTTCTCGGCGTCACCTCTCCTGTTCTTTTCTGAAACTATCTCCTCCTTCTCCACCTCTGTCTTTCTCAGTCTACCAGCAGCATATTCCCCATGTTCCAGTTCTCCTTTTCTCAACTTCTCAGCAACGGTCTCTTCCTTATCAGCCTCAGTTTTACGTAGCTGCTGCTTCTCTGACGCCAGCTCCCCGTTCTCCACTTCCTTAGCTGGCCACTTCAGAGTGCCCAATTCACCCTCTTCCACCTCATCATTCTGCACCTTACCCGCAGAGGCCTCGCCATTCTCAACTTGCTGGCCGCTGTTATCCTTCCTCGCCAACGCCACCTCACTCTTCAAAGTCCTCACTTTCTTCACGGTGACCACCTTCTTGACCTTTTTCATCTTCTTCTTGGGCTGGGAACCTTCCAATTTGAGCGACTTAGTGTTGAACCCATTGCCTCCGCAAAGAGCTTTCTCCGGTGCTGAAAGCCTGTCCATGATGTTATGCTGATGCTGCAAAGGCATGCATGCGACTCCTCCATCACCCATGGAAATCCTCCCCCCTCCCGGAATTGGAAACCCTAGCTCTCCCCTCTCCCGGGGCTGTCGATGCTCATGCTGCAACAATTCGCCTTCTCCTATCTCGCTCCGATTCCAGCCCTCGACGTCCGAACCCTAAATTCCACAGATAGAGAGAATCGAAAGAGAATTAGAAATGCAGCGTTCCACCGGGACGAACACACAGCCCCGGACGCATCAAGCGCCCGCGACTCAGCGCGAAAACCTTGATTGGAGTGAGCTTCGCAAGACCGAAGCAAGTCATCGGATCAAACACGCGACAAAGCCAAAACCGAACGACGAAACAACCCAAGGAACACAAACTGACCTAGGAATCAAGAGCTGGCACGCTAGATCGGGCAGAGCGACCGAGAGAGCAAGAGCCGCGCCTCGACGGAGACTCGCGCAGAGAGGCGGAGAGACGAAAGAGAGATCGAACGGCGACTTGAGCAGAGAAGAAGCTCTCGCCGAAGTGAAGAAAATCTCCGGTGTGGTCTTCTCTTCTCCTCCTCTTCTCTTCTTCGCTCTCTGTTGCTTCGATATATCCTCGTGCTTTTCCCTCTTCGTTGTGTTGTTCATGGGCCTGAAAGACGAGCGTTCGTATTTCGCTTTTTTTTTTTTTTTTAACTCTCTTCCCCCACTTTTAATTAAACCGAAAATCGTTGCTGGGGGAAAATAAATTCGCCTATGCGTTAGGCTTTTTAGCGACGTCGCGCCGGAGGGAGGTGAAGTTACAACAATGCCCTCGCCCCGTAGCGAGTCTAGTGACATGACTCGGGAGCCAGACGCGCCCGAAGCTGGGGGAATCCGGGCGGGACTCGAAACTCGGGTCATTGACTAGGGTCGGAGTCAACGGTTGCAAGCTGGTTTCTTTCTCCCGAAAGGAGCGACCGGCGAGGCGGCGTCTAACGTGACATTTTACTGGATATGACGGCCAATTCCGTCGTGTGCCGAGTGCCAATGAGATGGCCAGTGATATTGGCTCGAGTAAAGAGTGAAATCATTTGGAGCAAAATTACCTAAGCGTAAAAAGAGATTTGTCTCGAGCAAATGCTACATGCGAAAGGTGATAACAATCGTGGGGATGGATCAGACGTCGAAGGAAGATAATCGAAGAGCGTAGAGGTCAATACAGAGATGAAGACACCGATAGCCTAGCTTACCAAAACTCTTCAATTGTTGAAAAAGGACGATGACACGGACGAATGGGTGATCGAATAAATGACACACACACATACACACACACATATATATATATATATATATATATATATATATATATATATAGGGAATGGACCGTAACGGTTACATTCAACCAATCGAAATGATTTAGATCAGACACGAGATTTCTTAACATGCCCAATCGACGTCCATCAAGATAAAATTACCATTCTCCTTTCTTAAACTAGGGCAGCGGAAAATTAAAAGGGCGAGAGGTCAAATACTCATTTACCTAATTTGATGTCCTTATCAAATCATGCCAAAGCAGGAAAGAAATTTAAAATAAAAACGCACTCTTCCCTCTGTAGGAACTTAATGTACTTGCCCTTTTTATTGACACAAAAGGAAAAATTTGTGAGTCCTCGGGAAAGTAATTGTTCCACGAAAGGAATCACGAGTGGGACGTAGTAAGATTCAATAGGACTCAAATTTCCAATCTCATCGTATCAATAACATCGCCGAGATGTGCCGTCTTTAGCATGGACTCATTACGCGAGACAACCAGAAATCGGATCAATGTGCCCTAGTTCATCCAATTCTCGGGCCGTCTGTCCGCCGTCGAGCGGTCGTTGGTGGCGGCAATGGTTCTCTCGCGGGATGTTTTGGTAGAGGGGAGAGAGATTTGGTAATTTGATCTGATTTTGGCACTCGAGTCGCTCATCATATTTTTGGCAAGTACTTATGTCCTCCTAGTCCTAGGTAATCTTTCTTCTGAAGACATAAACTTTTTTATGCAGAACTTGTTGGAGGTTGTCATGAACCTGTCACACTTGTGCCAATTCAATCTTAACTCATAAAATCTTTTCATATTTTTCCAATTGAATTCATCTGGTTAATTTTGGCTGAAAATCACTTACGTGGACGTCGACTGTCCTACTTGTCATGTTCAGCCTTGAGGTGGATTTTTTTAATAATATTTTGAATACCTTACATCCTATTTTTTTTCTTTTTTCTTTTTTATTGAGGGCCGGCTAGGGTCACCAACAAACCCCTCGCCGGGGACGGGTGATGGTTGTACGCCTCTCCTAATTTATGCGTCGCGGTCTCTCCCAAACCTGGGGATGGCACTGCTATGCAATCGCTTTGGCCGACGAGCGCATCTAGCGAGAAAGTTGCAGCCCTCATCTAGTGCCTGCAACAAATAAAATAAAATAAACTAAAGATAAGGAAAAAGAAAAAGAAAAAACCAAAAAATTATTACAAATTTTCTGGTCAATGCCGATTGTGTCACATCAGACGACTGGCAACCACATCAGCAAGTTTTGGTCAAAATTGACCGAATGTACTCAATTGACAAATTGTCAAAAGTTTTAGGATTCAGCCGATATAGTTAAAAAAAATATAGGGTTGAATTAGAACAGATACAATAGATTTAAGACTTTTTTACTATATTTTCCTCTTGCAAACATCGTTACACTCCCAGATTGTAGGATGCCCAACATGGCCATGATTGGCATTGTAGTCGCAAAGAGGAAAAGAAAGAGGGAAATGCTTACTTGATAGGCGAATACAATCGGTCTAAGTTTTGGTCTAATTGCCAAGTTGCTCATCGCCACTTGTTATTTGCGACGAATACAGTATTGAACCAGAAGCACATTTAGCTGCTGTCTACTGCTTTGTCGGGACGGGTCGAATGAGGATGGACTTGAACTTGTATTTCGATCCAGAATCTCACGGTCGCCCCCATATTGATAGAACAACCAAGATGCTCATGCCACGTTCAGACGCGCCGAGAAAAGGCCCGCAGGCAAGTTGCCACAGAGAGCGCCTTCGTTCATCTGTTTCCAAGCGCCTTGCAACCGGATTCGGATTCCCCGCTTTAAAGGCAGGGAATCCATTGAATCCCGGCTGCCCATTCCCCCCTTGCGGATATAGGGGGTTTTGGGCGGCCGGGATTGCCCGAGTCACCTACCTTTAAGGCAAGTGATTCGGGCGCCTTACAACCAGATTCTTGATGTGCCATCTAGTTATTTCTTCGAAAGCTCCGGTTTCATTCACGTAATAGTGCAGGGGAAAAGCCAAAAAAAAAAAACTCCTTAAATCTATTGCATTTTTTGACAATTTAGTTATAAATCTTTTGCAGTTTGTGTCAATTTAGTATATTCGGCCAAAAATCATAGATATGATTGATGGACATTCAACATAACACGTCTGACTTTGAAGTAGACATATTGTATAGTTTTATGGTGTTTTTTTTTTCTAAATTTAATATTATTTATTAATTTTCTTCTTCTACTTTTTTCCCATAGTAGCCAGCGAGAGCCACCGGCAACCCTTATAGATCGCCGGCAAGACCTCTTGGTCCGCAGGCGAAGGTCATGGCCCTCACCTAGGCAAGCCCTCGTCAAATTCAAGGAGGGCGGCCCTCGCCCAAGCCACGAGGGTCAAGCCCTCGTCAGATTGTAAGGGTAGCCCTCGTAGTCGTAGGGGTGGAGCCCTCCCAAATATGGCAAGGACTTGACCCTCGTGGCCTCAGCGAGGGATGCTCTTACCTAGGTGAGAGTCGCCCTCATGGTCAGGCGAGGGCCGTTAATCTCACTAGAGCCAGCAAGGACTCGCAGCCCCTTGTCGGCCACAATAAAAAAAATAAAAAAAATTCAACAACAATATTTTAAAAAAAATTAAATGTTGTCCACGTGAGTATCGGTCGTGCTACGTGGGATGACTGACGTCTAGGTCAATATTTCTACCAAAATTAGCAGGATGAACCACATTGACATAGTAAATGCAAAAGGTTTAGGACTAGGCCAAATTTAGCATGATGGACTACATCGGCACAAATGTAAGATGGTTCAATACTGAATCGGTGTCAATACAATATGTTCAAGATTTTTTTTTTTTTTTTAACTTTGCTGAAGCAATGACTTGAAATTATGTCCCCTCGCCTGATCATCTTGAGGTGTCATAAGTTGAACAGCAAAATTTGATCGCCAACATGATGGAGACTTTACCGATAGGATGCTCAAATCTTTCGTGGGCCGAAAAACCAGGGAGGAGCAATACCTAACGTTGGATAATTTGTCGCAAGTGGTGAAGTAAGAGCAGAAAACCATCAACAGTCCTCCTGTAGATGTCACTGAAGCATCGAGATGCTCCTCGAGTGTTGGTTTACGGCACTCGCGATGCCACTCTGCTTCTTCTAGCCAAGTCTTTCCTTGATTTACCCACTTAGATGTTGTGTGGCCATTCTCTTGGAATTGCAAACTCAAGAGTGATGGACTACCTTGGTGACGGGTGATGTGGTAGCAATTTGGGCAAGTAGGGAATGATGTTGGAATTTCATTGCTGGTGTTGTACATGGCGAGGAAACAAGTCCTTATCCTTGGAGGGAGCTCGTCGATTTCGGAGATACCCCATCGGTAACATTTCCATAACGAGCATGACATTAGTATCGATTTTATGGAAGTGAAAGCGTGAGATCCCAAAAGGAAATTAGGATAATATCGCGCACAAACCTCTCGATGAATGTCTTCAATAGCCGAAGTTCTTCCCATTAGGCGAAAAGGTCATCAACTTCATCCATCATGTGGGGTGCTCATCTCTCCCAAAGCTCCAAATTGTGGTTCATAGACCATTAAAGCATTTCACAAGTAATGCTCCATCGGTTTATCTCGACAAAACTCCATCCTGTCCAACCCTAAATTCACCCACCACCTAAAAGAGATTGAAGAACATATTATAATTCAAGCCACTAAGGATGTTATTGGGCTTATCTTTTTTTGGGCTATTCAAATAGGGGGTGGATCCCCTGCACATAAAAATATGTGCAGGGTGATCCCCACCCTTCATTGGGGTGGGCCCCCCTATGTGAAGGGTGGGGATCCCCTTGCCCATAAAAAAATGTGGGCACAAATCGAGTCACTTTCGCTAACACGTCACAGAAATTGGGTCAGTTTGACTTGACTTATCAAGAGAAAATCGAAGGTTTAGTGGGCCAAAAACCACGACCATCTATAAATGCATGTGATACAAGGCCAAGGACCTGGCTAATTTGCTGACTTCGCCTCTATAAATTGATTGCACTATGTTTGAAATCGAGCTTAGCCGGATCGAGCAGGACGGGGTTCACGCGATCTTCCTCGTATATGTCCATGAACCATCTGGCCTCCAATCTGTTGGGCCTCCAGTGAACGGGTATGTCCAAAGCGTGATTTATCATTCTCGCCCATATATTATCTCCCTTGAGATTTTCCAAACATGCAGAAGAGAGACTCTTGGCTTCATCGAGCATCGCTTCACCTTTGAATCCATAGAAGGATGCTCTCTATACAGGTTGAAAAACAAACCCTTAACATCGATTCTTCGAAACCGCTTGCGTCTTTCATCACGAATCGTTCAAAACACGCCTGCACTCACGAGCAACATATTTTGTTTGTACGCATCGCTAATTGATGCATATCTTCGAAGGACATTTTGCATACGTATAGTGCTTTGCTCGACATTGGAACCGTAGAGTACTTTGCTTGAGATGCGTGCTTGATCTCCTATTAAAGTAGTATATGATATATCCCAACCCTAGCCGTTGGACCGCATCGATCTGCTTCTAGCTTCTTCACCTCAGGCATTTCGCTGCAAATCAAATACCTCATGTATTCCTTTATCTTCGTCACCCTTTATAGGTACTTCTCCACCTGCATCGCCGACGAGTTCACTGTTTGCTCTCTTCCCAATTTTACTTTCGAACGTGTTAGAATATCAAACATTGAACCATGACGTCATCTAAAAACTTAAGTTTTCAAAGTAGTTGATAGTGATCTCACTACAATTTCTCATGATTCGAAGAAGGGTGTTCTGAGTTCAAATCTTTTCAAATCTCTATTTGCCTCACATGTGTTTTCACGGTTTAATCTCGGCCAAAGTCCAAAACTATGCGTGAGGGGGAGTGCTAAAATATTAAATATTAAATCGAATGATCATCCAATAACTTAAGTTTTTGAAACAGTTGGGAAAACGAACATTAAAAAAAAAATCACATGAAAAAGCACCCTATTAGCATTCTAGGATGTAGTGTCGTGATTAACCCATATTCACTTCTAAGTGACTGAACGAAGCTGTAGTCCCAATCGCTTGGCCGGATATTCGTCGAACGCCTCTTCGAGCCATCGGTCACGACACCGCTCATCACGTTGGAAGCTTCTATGAATTGGTGGTGGTGGTGGTGGCAGCGACCGTCGATGGTTGAAAGATTTTGAGAAAGCGAGAGAGAATATGGAGCGTGAGAAGACAAATGTCGTTGTTGGTTGATGATTGGTGTGAGGTACAAGGTTTAGACACTTCTATTTAAAGAGAAGCTCCATGCAAAGGGCCCCAAACAGTCGCCTTAATTCCTATGCATTCTTAGTTAGGCATTGATTTTTGTTATTAAATTAAACCAGCCCTATTGATTTTTCAGAAGACACTTTCTCTGAACTTCTAATGATTGTAAAAAATGGTGTTCTCAGCGGCGATGATCCAATTATCGATAATCACATATGATGTCCTTTCAAAGTCGCAGTGTAAGCTGCAACAAGATTGACTAGGTACACACCCGAAGTAAGTATTTACATTGGAGATAGTACCATCAACGATATTTGAACTTTTGTCTAATGTGCAATGTTATCCATAAATTTTTAATTTGTGCAATGCTGTCACCTCTAAAATTTTAATTTGTTCAATGTAGTCTCTAAATTAGGTGAAAATGTTTAATAGTCCATGGACCACATTGAACAAGCAAAAAATTCAGTGGCAATATAGCACATAGGATCAAAGTTGAGTGGCCATTTGTGTTATATTTACTTTACTTAGTTCTTCTAGTAGTTTTAGAAGAAAAAAGAAAATACATTAAGTTTCGTTTGTTTTACGGGAAATAATTTTCAGGAAAATCTTATTTCGGATTTTCAGCCATTTGATTTGCAGAAAATAAGCTAATCAAGGAAAAAAAATTTCACCCAAGGAAAAAAAACACATTCCTAAGTGGAGAAAATATTTTCCTCATTTTTATAAGAGGAGAACATTTTCCTTCATATTTGCTCGCTCCACTCCTCCATATTCTTGTTCTTTAATAATATTTTATTTTTCTTTTCTTTTATTTCATTTTTTATTTTTTGATTTTTTTTATAGTTTTTGCTTTTATAATTTTTTTTATCTTTATCATATTTTTCTTTTATTTTTTTCTCTCTTTTTTTACTTCATTCGCCGATCGCAGGTGACGACGACACCAGTGACCGGCCACAAGCGAGGCTCAGCCTCAAGCTGGCAAGGCGAGCCTCGGTGTCGCCTGCCTTGAGAGAGGCCGAGCCCGACAGAGCCACTGGGTGCGGCCTTGCTCGAGGTCGACTAGGCTTAGCATGAGCTCGTTGGCCTTGGACAAGGCTGGGGCGAGGCTGAGCCTCGCCTATGGCCGGTGACCGGTTGATGAAGAAATTAAAGAAGAAAGAAGGGGAAAAAAGAGAAAAATATAAAAATATAACATCAATAAAAAAGTTACTAAAAATTTGATTTTTTTAAGTATAAGAAAACTGTCCACATTTGTAAAGTTTGTGCCATATAGGATAGCTGCGTCCACGTTAGCAATTTTCTACCAAAAAGATGTAGAAACCAATTTAGATTTTCCGAAGGAAAATATTTTCCAAGTCTTTTTGAGGTCTTAACCAAACACCGAAAAATATTGTCATTTTTCGAAAAATTAACTTCCCAAAAAATATTTTCTATAAACGACTTACAAATGGAATCTAAGAAAAAGAAAGGAATAATTGACTTGATCTTTTCCTTTTTGAACAACGGTATTGGGTGTCAAGAAGACTCTCTCCTCTAGGGTTTTATCTCTTTTGGAAAAGGGGGGTTTTACGGTGTGCGTTCATGCGGGCAATTACACCCGCCCCTAGAGATAACTGCAAAAGCAGTTATCTGCAGTTTGAATAAAACAAACGTGAAAAGTCACGTTTGTTCATAAGCGTCAAAAAGAACCGACGCTCTCCCTCCTCTCTAACGATAGTTAGTCGCTCAAGAGAAAATCTGACGACGAAATCCTCTCCTCCTCACTGTTGATTCACGTTCGACAAGAAGTAACTCTCGGGACTGTGAAGGCGACACTTAATCTATGGATAGTGGGTACGGTTCCTCATATGATCGTATTCCAATCGGTGATACAAGTAAGTTGATCTTGGGCATAATTTCCGCATGTAATTCGTTTAGAATCAAGGAATCTGTTTCCTTCAATCTCCCTGCCCGAAAGGCCGCCCAAGCCCTTTCTTCCTGCAGCACTATCTTGAGCGAGAGAAAGGGACCTTTCTCTCTCTCCCTCTTTCCCCTCCTCTCCCATTTCCTTTTTGCTTTCCTATTTCTCTATACCCTCAACTTTTTCTTGAAGATTGTTCATTATTTTCGCGACGACCCATCGACTTCTTCCACGTGAAGATTTATTTTTTTAGCTCAGAGTTCGAAACGTGAGCATTTCTGAAGAATATGCTATTTGGGATTTGTTCACTCGCTTCTCTGGTGCTTGCTCCTATAGTCGAGTGGGGCTTCTTTACTGCTTTAGCAGTCAGCTTATCTGAAAGTGATTTTGTGATCAGCTGGTATTTCTTTTGCATTCGAGGAGTATGGCTTATGAGATGCTTGATGGATATAATAGGTGAAAAGGATGAGAGTTTTGAGAAAACGGAGTAAGAATTTATCAAAGGAATTTGCAAAAGAAATAGATTTAGATTTGGGTGCTCTTCTATTCCGATCTAGAAATAGATTCGAAATTTGCAAGATGTTTTCTGGACTCTTTAAACTTGTTGGTGTTGTTGTTTTTTCTATACGGTAATAGTGCTGCGGGCGCCGAACCTAGGTGCATACCGCCTTTTGGCAAAGGCGTAGCTACTAGAAAAGGAAATCTCAGAGATTCAGTGATCGGCTGCCGGTTGTGCTTTGATGCTATGATAGACGCGTTTTTTGTGAAATGAGCGAGTTTTTACATAATGTACCAAACTGATTTATCTTTCAGATTTATTTGTTTTATCTGATTTTTTTTCTTTATCTTGAAGTGATATAGCTGTCTTTTAGGTGAAATAAAAATTTCTTTTCGACCAAAAGGTATTGACTTTATTTTTGGTCATTGAAATCCCCCCGTTGAAATATCTGTTTTAATTCCCTATATTTATCTAAAAAGCTACAAAAACTTAATGATGAAACTTTCATGAAGTAGTTTCATTTTTTCGTAAGAGCTAGGGTGACCAAAAATCTCCACCACCGCCGCCTTAAATAATTAATGATAAGACTTTTATGGAAATAAACTTCAAATGTGGAAATATAAGCTCATGCAAATAGAAAATTTGTTAGTTAATCACCCGAAAGTGTTGGATTCTAAACTTTAAGTGTATACAATGTTTGCTTTACTTTTTCTATATGAAGTAGATGAGATAAGCATATTATGGTGTGACGAAATGGATACCAAGTTTGAAAGTTGCTTTATAGAGTATAAATTGATTGATATCTGATGGTCCAATTTGTTAGGAATTGCAAGGGGACGTTAAGTACATGCACTCGATGACTTATGCATCAGACAAATACTATTCACCTTCTTCGGGGTGAGTTCGAAAACGATAAAAGAAAAAGGGAATTATTCTAATCATGTCTATACTTATTAGAGGTGGCGATTAGCGACACGACTCGAGTTAGCCGGTTTATATTAACGCTAACTGTTTACATGGCAATTTCGTTTTAGCCCGCGAGACATGATTAATGTGTTGGAGTGTGGTTCATACTCCATTGCAACATGAAAGCATGTGGGAGCCGCCTCAGTGGGGGTTCCAAGGGGGCAACGCTCCCTGGATACCGGAAGGTTTTTACTATTTAAGCTCATAATTCTTGATTAGTAGTTTGGGTTTGGACTCATGAATAATTATAACTCCATATTCTCTTTTTGGCTTGTAATTGAGTGCTGTAACGAGAGGTACGATGTGCTAATTATAGTGGAATTATCTGCTGGATATAGCCATAATTTAAATGTGAACTAGAATAAAATCTTGTGTCTCAATTTTTTCTTTCTCACTCGTTTTACTTCGTTGTGATTGTGCGCCGATCCTAACATAATGATCGGTCATGTTCGTGTCCAATCCGCCAGACAAGACATTGACCCGTTTAACCTGTTTAATTAAAAGATTGATGTTGACACAATCTATATGTGGCATATTTAGACACGATTAACTAATTAAATAGTCATCCATTGCTGTTTACTTTATTAATTATCAATGATACTCCACATATTATGCACGTACATTTTCATTTAATGTTCAGAATTATTGCAACTAGTAAATAGATCATATGATAAAATGAGGGTATTTAGGCTGCGCATGGTAACCATTCTCATCTTGATTTCTGATTCTGATTAAAATGACTTTTTCTGATTCTGTTCCTGAATGAGTTTTAGAGAATAAGAATGCGTTTGATAACTGCCTAACATTTCTGTTCCTAGATGAGAAATGCGTTTGATATCTGCACAAAGTTTCTGTTTCTAAAAACATGTAAACGGGACATCATTATACAAGCTCCTTTAGTTTCAATCAAGTCAAATAATGGCTGTTGAGCTCAATTCGTCAGTGTCTATGGTCCTCACCACTCGGAAAACTTTTGCCATCTCTAGATTGTAATAGCAGCTAGACACTAGACAGAGCATCAAAACATAAATTTAATCACAGACCCATATAACAATCAGTGAAATCCTAATCGGATCAAGAATATGAACCCTCCCTAGATTACATTTGACTTGGGCAAAAGGAAAATCAATAGGGAAGCGCGGTTCATTCACATCGAAATTCACCAACAGATGAAGCAAAACGACCATGAAATCATGCGATCAGCTAGTTTCAGAACCATCATAGCAATCCATTATAGAAAGAGAGCGAGCGAACTCATCGATCTAGTCCCTTCCCAAAACAGAACACGGGGCAAAACACCATTTTCAGCACCCGCCCACCAATCAAAACCCACTTCTCTTTCCTCTCCCTCCCTCTCCCTCTCTCTCCTCTTTTCTTCTCTCAGCTTCTACCTGTGCCCGAGCAGCTCGCAACAGGCCGTCCTTCCTCTTTTACGGTTTCTCTCTCTGGAACGAAGCCGGGTCAGCAGAGGAGAGAGGAAAAGTGAAGCAACCGTAACTGACGAAGAGATGCCAAATGTGAACCTCTCGAAAGGAACACTGCACTCAACATTTGCTCGCCTTTCTTACTTTCCTCGGAAAAAGCAGACACACAGGCGTGGTGATCGTATCTAGCTATGGCGAATCTAATAGGGCTCGTCCGAGCCCCGCCTTTGCCGATTTGGGCGAGGGCCACCCTAATCGGGCTTCGCAAGGAGACGAATGGGCAAGGAGACGAAGGGTCTTGCAAAACTCACCGGAAACGTGCTCGAAGAGGTGGACGACGGAGGTCGAGCTGAGGCGCGGCGGATGCAGGAGTAGAGCTAAGGCGCGGCGGATGCAGGAGCGGCACTGATGCGACAAAGTGAGAACGAGCGAGTGAGGAGTTTTATTGTGTTTTTCTCTTATGTCAAGAGAATGACTTTGTTAAAAGTGGGATGAGTTTTAAGAAGCAACTTTTTTCTGCCTTTTTTTTTAAGCTTTAAAAGTGATTCTAGTCCAGAATGAGAATCATTTTTATTTGCGTTATCAAACGCCATTCTCATTCTTTTTAGTTTCAGAACCAGTATCACAGAATGAGAATGGTTACCATGCAGACCCTTAGTGTCAAGTTCATGTTTGTAGGTTGATTTCGTGTCATAGCATCAACCCGTTCTTTAATCATGTTGCCCGAGTAATGCTGTGTCAACCCATCAATTTCTAGGTCGTGTTGGTGTCAAGTCGGTCGACAGAATTAACCAATGGCGTCGCTTTCACATTGACCTGTTTTGTAGTTTACTCTTATCTTGATATGACATTAACATGAGTTAACACCCCCAGTTTTCCGTTGTACTTTTGAATTTTGGGTATATGTGGAAGGATTTAGCCCATTTCACGGGAGCCAAGCTCTCAAAATGAGTACTTTGAGTAATCGTAAAAAGTGGTGACGAATTGAGGATGGGTTACTTGTGAATCACTCAACAAAGCCTTTCTTGTCCGATGTGAGACTTGAGATGTTACAAATTCCCCCACTTAAGGAACCGAGATGTTGATTGATACTCTTCCAATTCGATTACGGTCTGATACATTATTGCCTCATTCGCCATCCTAGAACTTTGCTAGTTGCCGCCGCACCTTGTTCAAGCTCTCTCGCCTCTACCATTAGCTTCTTGCTAATGACGTGGTTAATTGGAGTCACAATTAGCTTCTTGCTGCTGCTTTATCGGGACGGCTCGGATGAGTATCGACTTGAGGTTGTCTTCAGTCTCCCGATCTGGAATCCCATGGCCGTTCCCGTGCTGGTGGAACAATTGAGACGCTCGCGAAAGGTTGAGACACGAGCTGAGAAAAGGCACGGAGCACGGGTTGGCACCGATGGCGTCTCCGTTCATCTGTTTCCAAGCTTCTCGCACCAGGTTCTTCAGGTGATGTCGAGCCGTTTCTTTGGAAGCTCCGGTTTTGTTCATATAACAATATAGTGACTTGAAATTACGTCCCCTCGCCAACTCGGCCTGCATATGCATTTTCCCCATCATCTAAGGTAACATAACTTGGGTTGCAAAATCGGGCGATCGACATAATAGACTTGCCGATGAGGTGCTCAAATCATCCATGAGACGAAGAATCAGGGAGGAGCAGTACATAATGTTGGGGATACTTGATGTCCGCATGTTAGCAATGTGTTTCTGGACCGATTGAATAGGCAAAAGTCCCAACGGAAGTCGAGAAGACGCGTCTAGAATTTTCAGATTCGGAGTCAACGATGTCAGAATGGGCTCAGATTCGATCGGTTGAAGTGAAACAGTCGTCAGATCAACCTTTGGCATTGACTGACGATGGATTTTAGCGATCCGATATCGTTTAGATGGTCTTTTGAATTATTTTAGTATTTTTCGGATTTAATTTTATTTTTAGTGGTAATTTTGTTGGTTTTGGAGTCATTAGGGTTAACACCATATATAAGCTTATTTTAGGGTTTTTGGACGAAAAAATATTATTATCAATATTGAATTTTCGAGTTTTCTCTCTAAGCAAGGATTTGCTTGTTTTTTATTGCTGAACGCTGCGTCAAGATTGCATAAATATTCTACGGTCTCCTTGGATAACTTGTCCGAAGTGGTGAAGTAAGAGCAAAACAATACAACATGTCCTCCTATTGATGTCACTGAAGCATTGAGATACTCCTGGAGCGTCGGTTTGTGGTCCTCGTGATGCCACTTTGCTTCTTCTAACCATGTCTTACCCTGATTTATCCACTGAAAATTTCAAATGGGAAATAAAAAAAAAAAACCGTGTGATCTGTGGAAATATTAGTAAGAAGGAAACTAGTTATTGGAAGCATGAGTCTAATTCATATATATACACCCGCCAATTGGTGTAAGTAGGGAAATTATGTTGAAGCCTCGCACTTTCGTGGTCCAATCGCCAATTTCATTCGTAGTGTTGTGCATGGCAAGGAAACAAGTTCTTATCGTTGGAGGAAGCTAAAGCTTGTCGATTTCTGAGATATCCCATCTGCAAAATCTCCAAACATTTCCATAACGTGCATGACATTAGTGCCGATGTTATGTTAGTGCAAGCGTGAGATCTCGAGAAAACTAGGTTAATGTCACGTACAAACCTCTCGATGAATTTCGTCAATAGCTGGAGTTTTTCCCATGAGCCGAAGACGTCATAAACATCATCCATCAACGTGATCATATAATACACGTGATCTTGGTGCTGAAAGCTCCAAATCGTGATTCATAGACCATTAAAGCATTCCATAAATAATGCTCCATCAATCTATCCCGGCAAAAATCGATCTTGGTCAACCCTAAATTCACGCACCACCTGAAAGACATTGAAGTTCACATGATAAGAACATATGAGAGCTTTAACCATTGTTATTGTTCGAAGGACGGGCTTGATACAATTTGTGTATAGACCTTAGGTGAAATTAAAAATTACTCTCTTGAACCGAAGTCTGCACCCGTGGAGACCAACATGTGATAATTGGAAGGGACCTGTTGGGCTCAGTAGACTGAGGAAGGCCTGCGAAATCATCATGTACGAGGCCCATCTCTACATAGTTTGTCTGATTTTGGGTTTATCTTTTTCAGCCTATACAAATCGGGTCATTTGCGCTAACCCGATGTAGAAATCAGGGCAGTTTGACTTGATTTATTGCAAGAAAATCGAAGTTGTAGTGGGCCAAACACTGCGACTATCAAAGTACACGTGCTCCAAGACTAAAGTACCTGGCTAATTTGCTGACTTCGTCTCTATAAACAGATTGCACTACGTTGTAATCGAGCTTAGCCAAATCGAGCAAGACAGGGCCGAAGCGACCGCACTGATCTTCCTCGTACATGTCTGTCCGTGAACCACCTAGCCTCCAATCTGTTTGGCCTCCAGTGAACAGGCGTGTCCAAAGCGTGATTTATTTTTCTTGCCCAAATATCGTTTCCCTTGCGATTTCCCTAACGTGTAGAAGAGAAAATCCTGGCTTCATCCATGATGGCCTCAGCCTCATCTTTGAATCCATAGAAGGATGCTCATACAGGCTCAGTAAACCTTTAACATCTTCCTTCAAGGATTCTTTCAAGCTGCTCGCATCTTCTGTCATGGATCTTTCAAACAGGCCTGTGAACAAGAGCGACATTTTTATGCATTTGGCATATGCATAGTACCTTGCTCTACGTTGAAACCGTTCTGGCGGAGGAGCCTGAACCGGAGGGCTGTGGCGCGGAGATCATCATCAAAAGCCCCAGCTCTATTGATTGTGCCATTTGAAATGGCTCGCAATGCATGCTTGATCTCCACCTCAAACTGGTAACTCAATCCTAGCCGTTGAAGCGCATCGATCTGCTCGAGCTTCTCCACTCGAGGCATTTTACTAATTATTTTGGTGTCAACAACTACTGGTGTCTTCCTTCATCTTCGTGACCCTTTCATGTATATATCTCCTCCTGCATCGCCGATGAGTTCACCGTCTGTTCTCTTCGCAATTTCGCTTTGAGCATGTTACAATGTTAAATATTGAATCACACATTTGTTTAAAAACTTAAATTTTAAGAGCAGTTGGCAGTGATCTCGTTAAATTCTCTCATGATATCAAAGCATGATGTTCTGAATTCAAATCTTTCTAATCCCTTAGTTGCCTCACTTTTCACATAATTCCATGCTTTAATCTCGGCCAAAGTCCAAACTATGCTAGAGGGGAAGTGTTAAAATACAAATATTAAATCACACGTTCATTTAATAGTTTACATTTGGCAGAAAAACGCTAGGAGTACTAATATTTGTGTACGGCACTCACTTAGTGCCAAAATTTTCTTTTGGATTACCTAAGTGCCAATTTTTTTGAAAAATATTTATTTAGTGCCAAGTCCGACGTGACTCGCCGGAAATCATGCGTGGCGCATACGTCGCTCGTCGGATATCCTTGTAAGCATTAAAAAAAGCCAAAAACTAATAAAAAAAAATTCCACCTAATAAGCTAAGAATTGAAAAAAAAAACAATTACAAAATTAACTAAATAACAAAAAAAGTAAAAAAAGAAAAGGAAAAAAACTTAAGATTTGCAATGGCGAGGGCTTGCACAGCCCTCGCCGCCTCCATCGCACCATCGCCGACAATGGTTGGCGACATATGGGAGATGGTCGGCCTGGGTTGGCGACCCCTGGCCACTAGAAGGCGGGGCGGTGTTTGCCTCGCCGAGCATTGGCGAGGGCCAGCTGCCCTCGCCCAAATCTAGGCGAGGGTCGCGACCCTCTCTCAAGGTTGGGGGAGGGCTGCCAACCTTCGCCCAGGCCTCGCCGCAAACTGTGGCCGAGCTTGGGCTAGGGCCGGCAGCCCTCCCCCAACCTTAAGCGAGGGTCGCGACCCTCGCCCAGATCTGGGCGAGGACTGCTAGCCCTAGCTAGGGCTGGGCGGGGTGACCCCCGCCCCGTTGGCTAGTGGTCGACCCCCGGCCCACAAGTCCCCACCCGTCGCTAGCCACTGTCGGCGATGGTGGGCAGCGGCATCGAGGGTTTAAGCCCACGTCACTACAAACTCCTGCAACTGCAAACTTCTGCAGATTGCTTTCTTTTTTTTCCCCTCTGATTTTTTTTTGGTTTTTTTTATTTAATTTTATTTTTTTAAAAAAATTAATCACTTTTTAAGTTGAACAGTTCACATGGACACCACGTGGATTGATTTTTAAACAAAATTGCCACAAAATAGTAAAAAATTAATAAAAAATACTACGTGTATGATTTGGCCGGAATTGGCACTTAAATGAATATTTTTTGGTCGGAATTGGCACTTAAGTGATCATTTTTTCTCCAATTTAGAACTTAAGTGAGCCAGCGAAAAAAATTGATACTAAAGTGATCGCCGTATACAAATATTGGCGCTCTAGGCTTCTTTTTTTTTTTTTTTTTTTTTTCTGCCGTTTACATTTCTAGAGCAATAGGCATAAGATCTCACACATCAAAAGAACATCAAAAAATCATATGGAAAAAGCGCTCTCTAAGATGTATTGTCACGGTTACCCCATCTTCACTTCTAAGTGATTGAACGAAGTCGTAGTCCCAAGCGCTTGGCCGAAAATTCGCCGACCTCCTCTTTGAGCCATCTGTCGTCATATCGCTCATTACATCGGAAGCCGCCGTTGATCGGCGGCGGTGGTGATGGTTGAAAGATTTTAAGGAAGAGAGAGAGAGAGAGAGAGAATATGGAGTGTGAGGAGGCAAACCTCGCCGTCGGTTGATGATTGGTGTGAAGTAGGGGTGAGCATGGTTCCTGGGTAGAACCGGGAACCGGAGAACCGAACCGCCAGTTCCGGTTCGGTTCCCGGTTCCGATGTGTCCGGGTCCGGTTCTCGGTTCCTCATTTTGAGGAACCGGCGGTTCCGGTTCCCCTATGGAACCTACCCGGAACCGGAACCGGAACCGGAACCGTATATGTTATAAAATAAAAATCCTAATTTCCTATATTAGTGTTTGAACTTTCCTCAATTGTGCATTGTTAATAGTTAATTATCTACTTCTATTTTCTATAGTTGTTTCCCGTACGATTCATTGAAATGACTAATGGTGTTATAGTATAAAAATGTATTACTTCACATTTGAGCTTGCATATTCATATAAAAAAAAATCTTTTCTCGCGGCTCGGCAGGCTCTAGGGTACCTGGAACCGGATCCGGAACCTGTGGCAGGGTAGGTTCCAGGTTCCAGGGAACACATGGTAGGTTCCAGGTTCCAAAAAATGGGGAACCTGTACCCGATGGTAGGTTTCAGGTTCTAGGTAGAACCTACCCGAAACCTGAAACCGCTCACCCCCAGTGTGAAGTACGAGGTTTCGACACTTCTATTTATAGAGGCGTTCCATGCGAAAGACACGAATATTTCGTAATAGTCGACCATAAATTCCTGTGCATTCTTACCTTGTCCTTCACTAGCTACAAGCCAGCTATGATTGGTTATTAAATTATATTTTCAGAATATGCTTTCTCTGAACTTCTGATGACAGTAATAAATGGCGCGTTAGAAGGCAATGGTCCACTTATCGATAATCACGTGATGTCCTTACGAAGTCGCAGTGTAAGCTGCGACAAGATTGATTCGGAACACACACGTTACCATAAATGATATGTGAACTTTGATCTAATATATAATATCGTCTTTGAATTTTTAATTTATGTATTGTGATTCATAAACTTTAGATAAATGTCCAATGTCATACCTAAACTTTTAATTTATGCAATGTAGTCTCTAAATTACATGAAAATATTTAATCGAGTATCCATATTGAATTAATTAAAAATTCAGGGATGATATTGTATGTCGAATCAAAGTTAGGGACCATTTGTGTTATGTTACTTTACTTAATATTGGTTTTATAGTAGTTTTAGGAGAAAAAGAAAATACATTAAGAAGAAGAAGGGAATAATTGGGGAAAATTACCAAAAAAGTCCTAAACCTATTACAATTATGCCGATTCAGTCCTAAACTTTTTTTTTTATCAATTCAGTCCTAAACCTTTTACAATTGTGCCAATTCAGTCCATCCAGCAAATTTTGGCCGGTCGGCGCTGACGTGGATGCCGGCCGGCCGGCGACAAAATATTTTAATAATATTTTATTATTTTTAAAATTTTTAAACTTATTTTTATTTTTGTTTCCTTTTTCTTTTTCTTTGCCTTCTCGGCCGATCCACCTCTGCACTTTCTTTCCCTCTCTCCCTCCTTCGTGAGCTTCGATGGCGTCCTGCTTTTACCCTTCCGTCTTCTTCCTCTGGCCGGCCATCGGAGCTTGGCGACCGGTCAGAGGAACCACCGGCCTTGCCTGCCATGGCAAATGCTGGTGTTGGGAAGATGTTGCAGAGGCGAATCCTCTCTTTGTTCGCCTCTAGTCATGCCCAGAGTCTTATTGAGTTCTTCATAAAGAATTGAAGGACTTGCCCTCTCGTGGCTCCTTAGATCACCAAAAAAAAAAATATTGTGCAGATCTCGAAAGCATAGCCTCCACAGTACAAGGCCCTGCTCTTTCCTACAACAACATTTAATAAGTCCAAAATCATGAGTCCGGTTGCCAGGAAATTTCAACAAAGGCGAAAAAGCACGAAACCCCGTTTTTCTCTCAGCAGCAACTGGCGTCAGAGCAACGCTCGAAATAGCCACACAGACAAGAAGCCAAAACCAGTTCCTACGATATCGACATCTCATTAACTACGACACGATTCACTGTGCAATAGAAACATCGCCAGAAAACCGATTCAGCTCTGGGAATGTGAAATGGATCTTCAAGGCCATTCGAAATCCTCTCTCTGTTTGCTCTATGCGTCATTCATGGACACGGAATGGGAAGAACAAACCCTGTTCGCGCCAATGCCCCGTCGAGCATCGATTCCTTCTCTCTTCTCGACGATTCGGACTCATGCGTTTTGTTTCGATGGGCTTAGATCTTTGGTTCTGTCGCTTTTGTCCCTCTCTCTGGTTCTGTGCTTAGATCTCTTCCTCGGAACTGAAGGGCCATGGCTGGGCGAGGCTCGAACTCGCCATCGCCGAGCTCCGGCGGCCGGCCGGAGGAAGAAGATGGAAGGGTAAAAGCAGGACGCCATAGAAGCTCACGAAGGAGGGAGAGGGAGAGAAAGTGTCAAGGTGGATCGGCTGAGAAGGGAAAGTAAAAAGAAAAAGAAAACAAAAATAAATTTTTTTAAATAATAATAATAAAATATTATTATAATATTATGTCGCCGGCCGGCCGGCCAAAGTTCACCGGATGAACTGAATTGGCACAATTACAAAAGGTTTAGGACTGAATTGGCAAAAAAAATAAGTTTAGGACCGAATCGGCACAATTGCAATAGGTTTAGGACTTTTTTGGTAATTTCCCCGAATAATTGACTTGACCTTTTAGTTATTGAACGAGGGTATTGGCTTTTTTTTTTTTAATAATTATTATTGAAAATCCGCTGTTCAACTATCTATTTTAATTTCGACCAAAATAAAACTATCTATTTTAATTCCCTATATTTATCTAAAAAGCTATAAACACTTAATGATAAGACTTCCATGGAGTAGTTTTATTTTCAACCATTTCGTAAGAGCTAGGTTGACCAATTCTCTACCACCGCCGACTTAAACAACTAATGATAAGACTTTCATGGAAATGAACGTCAAATGTGGAAATATATGCTCACAAAGAATAGAAGATTTGTTAGTTAATCACCCGAAGATGTTGTAGTTTAAATTTCAAGTGCATATAATATTTTCTTTACTTTCTCTATATGAAGTTAGATGATATAAGCATGTTCTGGTAAGACGAAATAGATACCAAGTTTGAAAGTTGCTTTATATATATATATATATATGATTAATATCTGATTGCCCAATTTGTTTGGACTTGCAAGGGGGAGAAGAACACTAGAAGTGCCAAAAAAAGCTTAAAAATTAATAAGAGGGGGTGGAGAGCCCTCAGCGCTGCCGCCCAATCATCGCTGGTAATTTGCCGGCGAGGATGGGGGCATTTACCAAGAAAACTGCAGTACTGATAGTCTCGGTGCACCGAGATCAGTTCGGCCGCGGTCCATCCCACTTCGGTCGTTCACGACACTGATTTGGACGACACCGTTGCATTAATTCCAATCCCATCGGAGCACCTCCGAGTCCCCCTCGCCGTTTCCTTCGCTGGATCAAACGAAGCTTTCTGGCCTAGCTCTCTTCTCACGTGCTCTTGGATTGTTTTTGCAGATCTTTGGTTAAAGACAAAAAGCACAAGTGGCGGAGGTTCATTAGGAGTTAGGTCGCGGAGCTCTGAATCGTTAAACAAGTTGCAATCTTGGAAAACTCTCAGTCCATTTTTGATGGCCAAAAGAAACATGATTCTAAATAGGAAAGACCGGCGGAGAGACCGGCGGCTGAGGGAACGTGCTTTTGATCAATATCAAACGTTCCACCTTTCAAGAACTACCCGTAGTAACTGTGGGGGCGTATAGCATATTCTTCCGGGCAAGCCCCGGTCAATGACGACCCATCAATAGTTTCCATTCCTTTTACTCTTTAGTGAAGCAACGATGATTTGAATCATTTGAAAGCTAAACTGGAATCGCTTGGTGAAAAGTAGAGGCGTCAAATGGGTGGGTCGGGTCGGGTATGGGTCGGGTCGAATATGGTCCGACCAATATTGACCCATATAACCCATTTTGACCCATATTCATCCAATGCAAATTTAGTGACCCATACCCGACCCAACCCATACCCGACCCATACCTGACTCGACCCGTATTACTTAAATACTTATATATTTAGCTAAATTATGAAATATTATTTCTTATAATTTATTAAGAAAAATTATATTGCTAAAACATGCAATTGAATTTTTTCTGAAAAAATTTAAATTTTTTCTTTATAAAATATTTTTTTATTATAATCGGCCACCTGCGATCTCTGCTCGCCACTGCTGACCGTTGCCCGCTTCCTGACATCGTCGTCCCCTCAAACTGCTACTCGCCACCTCCGTCGCCGAAACTGTAGCTCTCCCCGCACGGGCTGTCGCTTCTGAAGGCGTAGGGGGCATAATCGGAGCTCGGGAAGGGAGGTGCTCCGGCAGGTTTCGACGCTGACTCGTACCCGATTCTGGTTTATCTTGCCGAGTTAAGTTAAAAGACTTCAATACTAATTGAGCTTTTCCGTTAGTTGCATTCAAAATATCTATAGTTGCCTAAATCAGACATCGAAATCTTTATAGTTTGCGTTGCTAACCTCATATCCAAGAAAATAATAAAATAATCTGAGTTCTTACGGCCCAAGCTTATGACGGTCTTCAATTTGATTGTACGATCGAGTTGAGTTAAGCTACGGTATTAAAAAATTTCTATTCAAATACTCAATCGTGTATGGGGGGTTGTCACTGTATTTGTCCAAGTAGGCTCAACTGTACCCCACCCTAGTTCGTCATGTTCGGATGAATTGATCGGGAAAAACGAAGCGTGGGTCGATTTTTTTCCACGCAACGCTATATCGATGATGTCGATCTGGAAATATACAGCACCGGCACGTACTCCTCATCCAAAACCAAAATCAAAATTTGTCGTCGTCTCTATTAATGGCATAAAGCAATGTTCGTAGAGGCAACTGCACACGCACTGTGGCGGCGATCGACGGCCGGCGGCGGCGGAGGGTGGTGGTTGGCAATGGTGACCGGAGGTGGGCAGCGGTGACCATTGGCGGCCAAAGCAGAGCGACGGCCAAGGCAGGAGAAAAAAGAAAATAGAAAAGATAAAAAAAATTATATAAAAAAATTATTAAAATATAAAAAAAATTAGATTTTTAAAAAAATATTCACAAAACTTATTTATGATTGCCTTAAGATAGTTTTCTTAGCTAACTCATTTATGGCCCATTTGAAACCCATTTATGACCCATAAAGTTTTTAAGCAACCAATTTATGACCCATTTAAGTACTTAAGCTAACCCATTTTTGACCCACCACCATCAAATATGGGCCAAATGTGGGTTCTAGACCCATTTTGCCATCTCTAGTGAAAAGAGATATCAATTTTATCAAATGGTTATCAATCCATCACGTCAGAGAATACCATAATGAGTTTGAGTTTATGGCCATTATTTTGCCATAAGATCTAAACTTTTCTTCTTTAAATCACAATAAATACTATTAAGAAAATGTGGAATAGATTAATACTGCCTATAAATAAATTCAATCGACCATAAATTAAATAAAAACAAGACATCAATAAATATGTTGTAATGGCTTCATTCGTTAGATGTATATGTCTATCCACCTAGCCGTAGGAAATTGTATGGCCCCTTCACATCGCTGACGTTATGTCGAGGTACTGAAGATGTTATTATCGAAATGAAACACTGTGATGCCCGTAACCGGGTCATCGAACAAATCAAGAGGTTATTGAAATGTTGGTGTTAGAGAAAAACTTAGTCAAAATTCCATGGATTATAAATATTGCGTATGATTGTCAGAGCAATTTGAGAGATTGTAACCAATTATGACGTGATAAACTGATGGGGAAGTTCCAATCACAGAACGTATTATTTGTGGGGACTGGCATGGAATAGTCAACAATCACAATTGAAAATGTTTGGAACACTACGTAAAGGACTACCTTACAATGATAGAGATTCTTGTTTTTTTTTTTTGGGAGAATATAACACTGTTTAAGACTTACCATTGTAGTGGCTTGAAATTCTCCCCCCTGGCTAACCATCCTGCATATGTACTCTTCGAAGGAAAAAATACCAAAAAATAAATAAATCTGTTGTAGTTGTACCAATGCAGCCCTTAAAATCCTTTTTTGTTTTCTATTCAGATAACTTCAACACAAAACAAGCTCTATATGATAAGAAAAATCATCATAACAAGGTAATGGATTACACGCTCTAAGGACACATCTATGACTTCTTCTCACCATAATGGCAAAAGTTGTGTACAGAGTTCACTTTGATGTCAAAAGTTTCAAACGGATCACTTTAGTGCAAAAACTTATAAAAAAAACGACCTCCGGTGATATTTTCCGGCCAAAATTGCCACGTGGCATTTGTATTTAATTTTTGAATTTTAAATGGCATTTTTAAAAGAAAATAAAGTCCACGTTGGTTCCACGTGGAGTCACCTTCTTACAATATAAAGTTTATTTGAAACAAATTAAAAAAAGCTGAATTTAAAAAAAAACTGGACGGCTTGGAGGTGAGGGGCTTTGCTTGCGTTGAGGAACCGAGCGAGCGCCGACGAGACGGGAGTCACCTTCTATATCCCCGATGGTCGGCTCGACGCCTTTGGTGAGGCCCAATCGCTCACCTTCTTCGGCTTCTTCGTGACCTTGGAAGCCTTGGCGAGGGCAAGAGCAGAAGCAGCAGCGGCGAAGGAAGCAGACTTCATAGGGGCCAACAGTGCCCTGAAAACCCTAGAAGAGGGAGGCGACGAAGATGGATGGCTTTTGGGTTTTTGGACACAAGGAGAGGGAATGAAGGCAACTGCACGAGATCAGCGAGGCCTCGATCAGCCATGATTCTCTCAATCTCTCTTCACTGGCTCTCTCTGTTTTCCTTCTCTCTCAGTCTTCAACGCCAGAATCCCCCTTTTTTCCTCTCCTGCTTGGTCTGATTTTTAGCCCCCTTAAGAGATCTATTCCCCCTTTTTTTCTTGAATCAAGCCCAGCGAACACCAGTGAACAAGGAAGGAGCACCAGCGGCCGACCCTCGTTGGTGGCGGCCCTCGACCAAATCTGGTTGAAGGCCGCGACCCTCGCCCTATCTGGATGAGGGTTTGCAGGCCCTTGCCTAGGCCGGTGACAGACCCTCGTTTGAGGCCGGTAGCGGTCGCTGGCCCCTAGCTGGGCTCGACGACCCCCACTGGCCATGTCCTACCCTCGCCGGCGATGGTGTGGGGTGCGCCGGCGAGGGTTACAGCAACCCTCGCCGCCTCCTTCAATTTTTTTTTTTGAAATTTCAATTTTTTAAAAATTTTCAACTATTTCTCAAATTATTTTAAATAAAAAATTCACAAAATTGCCACAGTGTACTGCCGACGAGCCACATCAACCGAAAATATTAATAAAAAAGTGCCACGTTAGAATTCCGGCGACCCAAATCGGAGTTGGCACCAAACAGATCATTTTTTTTTATAACATTTAGCACTAAAGTGATCCGTTAGAAACTTTTGGCATCAAAGTGATATCCGTACACAACTTTTGGCACAAAAGTGTACTGTTACCCACCATAATCGACAGCCGATCATCGAACCCCTCTTCAGCAATGAGCACACACTGAGAACTCCATTTGTTGCTACGGCTTTGCTTTTTGGCGGTGTGCACCTAGATTTGATATCCTCAACACCATCATCGAACATAGTAAAAAGGTTGAAAGAGTATAGTTTTGACACATGTGAGAGCGAAAACTTCATGAAACTTCTTTGATCTCCTGGACTTGTTCACCAACGAAATCTGAGGTGAGCGAAACCCGCCAACGTACACACAGAAAATTTTAAATCTAAACTAGTTCGGGATGGAAATATAGCAAAAATAAGAGAGAAAAGCTTTCAGATCTAGATGAAATCGGAAGAGAAAAGATCCCAAACAGGATGAAAGTAAGAAAAAAATAGAAGATAAAAAAAGTGAAAGGGAAAGGGAGAGAGAAAAAGATCCCTATCTTTTGCTCAGAAAATATTATTGGCGGCTAGGGTTTGGGGAGGATGGAGAGAGAGGGGAGATGGGCGTTTTAGTCCTTAAATACTTTAATTTGGCTAATTTAGTCATAAATCTCTTAACAATATGCCAATGTAGTACATCCGACCCATTTTGATCGAAAATCGCAAACGTGAATGACGATCATTCTACATAACACTATAGACACTAACATGAACGATTTCACAAACTCTTTAATTTTTTTTCTTCCTTTACTACTATTGACAAGGGCTCAGCTTCACTCACTAGCTGCTGGCGAGGGTCCGGCCCTTGCCGATGACTGCGAGATGATCCTTCCCAAAGCAGCCCAGTCCTCTTCGGCCGCTGGCAAAAATGAAAGAAAAATATGTGGAAAGGATAAAAGAAAAAAAGAGAAAAAATGTTTGAAAATAGTCCACGTCAGTGCCAACCGTCCTAGCGACGCCATACAGGACACCGGCGATAATCGAACCGCTATGTCAGCTTTTTCCGGTCAAAATTTATCGAAAGGACTACATTGACAAATTGTCTAAACGTTGAAGACAAAATTGACACAAGTGCAATAAGTTTATGATTTTTTTAATAACTTTATTGTACTTTCTATGCTATATCATACATATCTCGAAAAATCGGAATATGTCCCAATGATAGGAAGACTTTTTTGTTTGTGAGTTGGGCTTTTCATAGAACACTCGACTCAAAGTCGCGGTAGAGTAATCAAGGAGGAGCAACACATGATGTTAGGGACACTGCATTCATAATCTTAGCGTCTCTTTCTGTTTGCACTAGCGAAACAAGAGGAACAACATTAACAGTCCTTCCTGTTGATGTCGCTGTACTCCTTCAGTGTTGGGTTGTAACCCTCGTGATTTGCTTCTTTCTAACCATGGACAGAAGTGTCAAAAAAATCATAAACCTATTGCACTAGTGCCAATTTAGTCCTAAACTTTTTTTTGGTGCCAATTCAGTTCTAAACCTTTTGCATTGGTGCCAATCTAGTCCTAAACCTTTTTTTGGTGTCAATTCAGTCCTAAACCTTTTGTATTAGTGCCAATTTAGTCCTAAATCTTTGATAATTTATACTAATTGAGTTAATCCAACTAATTTTGATCGAAAATGACTAATGTGGACATCGATTATCCTACGTGGCATGACAAACGCTGATTTGGATATTTTTTAATATTTTTTATAATTTTAAATAATTTTTAAGCATTTTTTGTTTTTTTTAAAAAAATTTAAAATATCAAAAAATATTTAAAAAATATCCACGTTAGCGCAAACCGTGCCACGTAGAACAATTGATATTTGTGCCAATGATTTTAGGCCAAAATTGATCGAATTGACTCAATTGGCATAAATACAAAATATTTAGGACTAAATTGGCACTAATGCAAAAATGTTTATGATTAAATTGGCACAAAAAAGGTTTAGGACTAAATCGACACTAATGCAAAAAGTTTAGGACTGAATTGGTACCAAAAAAAGGTATAGGACTGAATTGGCACTAGGGTAATATATTTAGGACTTTTTTTGACACTTTTCCCTCTAACCATGTTTTGCTTTGATTTGCCCATCGGAAATTTCGAAATAGAAAAGGAAGGAAAATGAGAAAAGCCGCAGGATCCAATAGAAAAACATCATCAGTACATGCCCCGAAAGTACCACTGTAATTAAACTAACCCTTTGAGACGTGTGAAATTAACTACATGTCTATCAATTCTACTTAAAAGAGATTATACCGTTCTGCAGGCTATGAGGGGACCCTTGCAAGATCCGGCGAGGGCAGAGGAAAAAAGGAAAAAAGGAAAAAAGGGAAAAAAAAAGAAAAAAGAAATGGAAAGGAAAAAAAAATAAAAGGAGAAAGAAAGAAAAGAATCACAAAAGTTATTCATGTCAATGCCAACAGTCCTATTTAGCACGACACTAACAAGACTCTCAGGTCATCTATTTTCGGCCAAAGCTAGTGGGACTGGCTAAGTTTGCCAAATTATAAAAAAGATTTAGGACTAAATTGATAAATATTCAAAAGATTTTAAGGCCGAATTAATCATAATGAAATGTTTATGGTTGAATTGGTACCAGCGTGATAGGTTGAAAACTTTTTTGGCAATTTCCTCGGATCCAAATCGCGGTTTATCTTTTTGAGAGGTGGTAGCTAACCGCACCGTTAGATATCCAACGGCGCCTCCCCACAAATTGCTATCCAAAATAAAAATGTCCTTACTACAATAGCAAGTTTTCAGGTTTTTTGGGAAAAATTTGTGGCTGGGAGAGAGCTGTTATTCTGACCGTAGGATACATACGGTCACTTCATCATTTCCCTTTTTTTTTTTTGCCCAAATTGGAGCGACGTCGTTTGTTTCCATGAGTATTTCCAAAAACTTGAAAGAAAATGTTCGGCTTATCTATAGCGGCTTCACCTTTAAATCCTTGAGAAGATGCTTTATACAGGCTAGGTATGCTAGTCAAGATAAAAAAAAAATTAGGATAGAATGACATTTATCCTAAGCCTTTTCATATTAAGCACCGATTCAATCGATTTGGTCAATTTGGGCCAGAAATCACTGACGTGGACGTCGTTCGTTTTTCTTGACACTATTGATGCTGACATGGACTTTTTTCCTTACATTTATAAATATTTTTTACTCATTTTCCCTTTCCTCTTTTGTTTGGCGATAGTTAGCCGGATGGATTGAATCGGTACTAATGAGTAAAGATTAATGACTGAATCGGTATCAATGTAAAAAGTTTACTTATTTTTTTTGTACTTTTTCGTAACGTGTCGCTCTCTTCAAAAGTTGGCAAGACAAGGAAGAACAAAACCCTATCATCTTCGAGCGATACATGCATAGTACTTTGCTCTACACTGGAACTTTGTTGGCAGAGAAGTCTGAATCAAAGTGATGTGGCTTGAAAGATCTTCGCCAAAAGCACAATCATCATTGTTTGGGCAGTTGCAAATGGCTTGACATGCATTCTTGATCTCCACCTCAGAAGTGATATCCCAATCCTAGCCATTGAACTGCATCACTCAGTTCGAGCTTCTCCGCGGGACGCGCATTTCACTACAAATCATATACTTCACGACTTGCTGCATCTTCTCGTCCTTTTCTGCGTCTCTCCTCCTGCATGTCACGCGAACTCAAAGTACTTTGTTAGGTTCCCGCTATTCACAAAAAAGAAAGGAGAGGAAGCTGATTGAAAAACCGATATATCGTTGAGTTCAAGCATAGCATTTCAGAACTGATGGAATGTTCTTATCTTGTATTCGCTCTTAAGCAAATGGATGAAGTTATTAGTCCCAAGCGCTCGATCGGACCTCGCTGAGTGCCTCATCATTGATGAGCCGTCCGCCTTGAATAAAAGTAGAGGGGCTATGAAGGGGGCGATATTCGACCCCACCCTCTCGCCTCCCCTCCTCCCTCCCCCCAAATTAAAAAAAGAAGAAGGTGGCGATGAAAGCGAATCGAAAGTTTCAAGGAAGCAAGAATATAGAGCTCGATAAGACAATGGGTGGTTCCGATGATTGGTACAGGTACGAGGTTGCAACCCTTGTATTAATAGAGACATTCCACCAATAGTATACACTATTTTCTCTTAGTTGGTCTATTAATTCTCATGGATTCATCGCTGAGGCCCTTTTGGGTAAACTCAAGCGGTTCATCATGTCCCTTTTTGTGTTTTATGAATCGTCCGTGCCTACATTTCTTGTTGCCTTTTGTTTTATGTCAATTGTTGGGTTGTCTGTTAAGATTTGCGTGATTGAATGAATGAATGGACTGCCTAGTCGTTTGGTTAGATATCTTACTTGCTGGGCTCTGGCTCTCTCCATAGTTGTTCCCTCTTTTTTAGATATACAAGTACCAACGGCCTGAGGATGGCAATGGTGACGGAGCACACCATCGGTGTTAGTACTCTGGAGTGGACGTTGCCTTTTAAATCCTCCCAGTGTATCCGTTTGGGTTGTTTAAAGAAGATAATGTTACTAAACAATATTTATATTATATAAAAACAGATGTTTCTTTGATGCATGGCTTATGTATATATGCTATTCAATGCATGCGATTTATGTTAGGAAACCCTGTTAAGGCCATACCCATTAGGCGTCGCGCCTGCTGGATTTTGCATGCATTTGTCTGTTTCTGCATGGTCGTTGTTTGTTTCTAGTTTACTTAGCTTCCGTATGCGCCCTCTAATTATGTATAAAATATGAGATTAAAATAGAGTTCGTTAGTGTCGAGTGATGCCCTGGATGTCTGAGCTCTGATTAAGGTCGTTACAGGTGCACCCTAGAAATTCTCCAATTAAACTTGCACCCATCCGTCCACAGCAAAATAAATCCATCCCATCCACCCATAGAAACATAAAGCCATCCCTTCTTGACAATGTTCGTCAAAGTGTAGTACTTTTCACGGAGGCAACTCTTCTTTCGATCCACACTGCATAGGCCGCATCGCTCGGTCACCATTTTCCAAGCTAGCCGTATAGGCCGCTTGATGCAATGATGCCAATCGTAAAGGCGGGGTCGCTCAGTTATTGATTTCCATGCCGGCCGAATAGGCCGCTTGTTGTTTCCCCTTTGATTCTCGACATTTCACGTATCATCTTGAGAAGTCGACTCCACCACCAGATTCGTTGCTGTCAAACAGTCAACATATTGAAATTTCGCCGTCAACAGAAGCTCGGATCCATTGTGCGCGACGTTGTTCAATGTCAGTTTCGGCCATTTTCGCTTTTTGATTTCAAGGCGATCGTCCGACATTGTTTTTTTTTTTTTGGTAAGGAAATCGCCCAACATTGTTCAGTGCCAATTTCAATCATTTTCGCTATCTGATTTTATGGCGATCGAAGATTTGCTTTGTACCCTGTTCGGATTGTTTTCAACCTTTGAGGGGGGATGTTAAGGATATTTAGATATATTCTAGAGATATTTAGGGTATTTCTTCTAATTCTACGTATCACTCGGGATTATGCATTGTCTCCTTTGATACTGCATATCCTTGATTGTTCTTCGATTGATTATATTTGGCGTTTCCCTTTATTTGATTTCCTTATATAGTTATTTTATAAAGTCTGCAAATAGGGTGGTGTAATCTTCATTATCACATATCAAAGTATACAAGAATTTCTCATTTCTCTCTTCTGCTGTTATATTCTATTAAATCAAAGTAAGACGGACAAGAATCGTTATTTTAAGAACATCCGAGATTCACCATCTTGAGCTTGGACCCATTGCCACGAAAAAAAAAAAGGAGATTAGTATGCCGCATTGCAGACAATTCTCAATCTGTGCATTCACCGTCTAGCGTTACTTGATGGGGGCCGTGGTTTTTCAGGAAAATATTTGGGAGAGCAGGGAGAGTTTTTGGCTCCATTTATTTTGCGTAAAATAAAGGATTTGAAAAGTATTTTTCTTTTTAAAAATGATCGTTTGTATGGTCTACGAAAGTGAATGCACGATAATTATTTTCATCATTTACGAAAACGCTTACAAATAAATTATTTTTGAGAAAGAAAACATTTTCCATTGACTTATTATTTGAAAAAAAAAATACAAGTGATCATTTTTAGAAAAATGCAATCTAAATCATATATTCTACGAAACAAACGGAGCCTTGGTAATTTGATATGATTTTGGCGCTCTATTTGAACTCGAGTTACATAATATATTTTAGGAAGTACTCGCTGTCTCTCAGGTACTCCTTAAGCCTATTCTGGAGATGGAAACTTTCTTAAAATAAAATCCTGTAAACTTTGTTACACTCTTGTGTTGTCAGACGCCCAACATGGCCATGATTGGCATTGCAGTCCAAAAAGGAAAGGAAAGAGAGAAAAGCTTACATAACTAGGGAAAACGACCGGATCGAATTAGGAATAGTTTCCAAGTAGCTCATGAGCGCCACTTTTTATTTGCGACGTAATTGGCGTTGGTTAATCGGAGGAACATTTAGCTGCTCACTGCTGCTTTATCGGGACGGATCGGATGAGGATCGATTTGAGGTTGTCTTTAGTCTCGCGATCTGGGATCCCATGGCCGTCCCCGTACTGGTAGAACAATTGAGACGCTCGCGCAAGGTTCAGACACGCGCCGAGAAAAGGCCCGGAGCACGGGTTGGCACCGATGACGTCTTCGTTCATCTGTCTCCAAGCTTCACGCACCAGGTTCTTCAGGTGATGTCGAGTCGCTTCTTCGGAAGCTCCCGTTTCGTTCATATAGCAATGTAGGGACTTGAAATTATCTCCCCTTGCCAACTCGGCCTGCAGACGCATTTTATCCCATCATCTAAGGTACCATAACTTGGGCTGCAAAATGGGGAGATCGACATAGTAGAGACTAACCGATGAGGTGCTCAAATCGTTCGTGAGCCGAAGAATCAGGGAGGAGCAATACATAACGTTGGGAATACTGCACAAATATTCCAGGTTCTCTTTGGATAGCTTGTCTGAAGTGGTGAAGTAAGAGCAAAATAATACGACATGTCCTCCTATTGATGTCACTGAAGCATTGAGATACTCCTGGAGCGTCGGTTTGTGGCCTTCATGATACCACTTTGCTTCTTCTAACCATGTCTTACCTTGATTTATCCACTGAAAATTTGGAAAAGAAGCAAAAAAAAAAAAAAAAAGCTGTGTGATCTCTGGAGATGCTAAGTCAGAAGGAAACTAGTGAGGAGTAAGATATAAGCATACCAATTTGTGTAAGTAGGGAATGATGTTGAAGCCTCGCACTTTCATGGTCCAATAGCCAATTTCATTCGTAGTGTTGTACATGGCAAGGAAACACGTTCTTATCGTTGGGGGAAGCTTGTCGATTTCTGAGATATCCCATCTACAACATTTCCATACGAGCATTACGTTAGTATTGATTTTATATTAGCGTAAGCGTGAGATCTCGAGGAGAGTATGATGATATCGCGCACAAACCTCTCGATGAATTTCGTCAATAGCTGGAGTTCTTCCCATGAGCCGAAAACGTCATAAACATCGTCCATCAACGTGATCATACACGTGATCTTCGTGCTCATCTCTCTGAAAGCTCCAAATTGTGGTTCATAGACCATTAAAGCATTCCATAAGTAATGCTCCATCAGTCTATCCCGACAAAACTCCATCTTGTTCAACCCTAAATCCACCCACCACCTAAAAGAGATCGCAGAACATATGAGAATTCAATCTACTCAGGTGGTTATTGGTTGATTGCTCAAAGGACGGGCTTGATACATATTGCATAAAAACGTTAGCTTAGACTAAAGTTATTTTCTCGAGCTGAAGTCCAAAAAGGGTACCAACAGAAAGCCAGCCATGTAAATTATGAGCTTCTCAAAAGTGCGAAGCGATCAAAGATAATGGGAAGGGACCTGTTGGGCTCAGTAGACTGAGGAAGGCCCATAAAATCTTCATTTACATGGCCCCCCTATACATAATTTGTCGAGAAAGGCGTGCAAAAAATTCTAATCTTATTGTATATTTGTCAATTTAATTTTAAATCTTTCAATTTTGTCATTGAGTCTTAAAATTTTTCACGTTTTGTCAACTCGGTACATCCAACCAATTTTGATTGAAAATCGCCTATGTGGATGCCAACTGTTTTACGTGGCATGACCGGTGCTAATGAGGATAATTTTTTTAATAATATCCTAATATTTTACTTATTTTTTTCCTTTTTTTCTTTCGTTTTCCTTCTTTACTTTTTTTTTTGTATTTTTCTCTTTTCCCTTTTTTCCCTTCATCGGCAAAAAGACAAAAAGAAAAAAAAAAGAGGAAAACAGGAAAAAATAAAAAATAAAAGAAATCGCGTTAGTTTGACTTGACTTATTAAAAAAAAATAGAAAATATAGCGGAGCGGGCCAAAAATTGCGACCGCCTAAGTGCATAGTGCTACGAGACCAAGTACCTGGCTAATTTGCTGACTTCATCTCTATAAATTGATTGCACTACGTTGAAATCGAGCTTAGCCAAATCGAGCAAGATTGGATTCAAGCGATCGCACTGTACGTCTTCGTTCATGTCCATGAACCATCTGGCCTCCAATCTGTTGGGCCTCCAGTGAACAGGCATGTCCAAAGCGTGATTTATCTTTTTTGCCCAGATATCGTCTTCCTTTAGACTTTCCAAACACGTAGAAGAGAAAGTCCTGGCTTCATCCATGATGGCTTCACCTTTGAATCCATAGAAGGATGCTTCGTACAGGCTCAATACACCCTTAACGTCTTCCCTCAGGGACTCTTTGAAACTGCTCGCATCTTCTGTCATGAATCTCTCAAACACCCCTGTGCACAAGATGAACATGTTTGTACCTACGAAATGATATCTCCAAATGACATCTCGCGCAAATGTATAGTACCTTGCTCCACATTGAAGCCGTTTTGGCGGAGAAGCCTGAATCGGAGCGCCGTGGCGTGGAGATCATCATCAAGACTCCAGGCCCTATTGGTTGTGCCATTTGAAATGGCTTGCAATGCCTGCTTGATCTCCACCTTGAAGAGGTATCCCAATCCCAGCCGTTGGACCGCGTCGATCTGCTCGAGCTTCTCCACCCAAGGCATTTCGCCACGAATAAGATCCTTCACTTCTTCCTTCAGCTTCGTGACCCTGTCCATGTGTTCCTCCTCCTGCATCAAACGCGACTTCAATATGTGGCTATATGTGGCTCTATTCCCATTATTTTGATAGTCGGAAAGAACATAAAACAATTGCACGAAAGAGCACTCTATCAGCTTTCTAGTAATCAGTATCGTGGTTACCCCATATTCGCCTCTAAGTGACTGAACGAAGTTGTAATCCCAAGCACTCGGCCGGAAGTTCGCCGAACGCCTCTTCGAGCCATCCGTCGCCATGAGTTGGTGGTGGTCGAAAGGTCCTAAGGAGGCGAGAGAGAACTTGGAGCGCGAGAAGGCAAGTGTCGTCGTTGGCTGATGATTGATGTGAAGTTCCAGGTTTCAGCACTTCTATTTATAGAGATGTTCCGTGCGAAGGACCCCGTACAGCCGCCCTTAATTTCAGATGATGGAGGCCACGTTGATTTTTGCTATTAAAAATCAAATCAGCCAAAAAAAAAAAAATCTTCCAGAAGGAACTTCTTCTGAACTCGTAATTGTGGGTAAGAAATCGTGTGCTCGATGGCGATGGTCTGCTTGTCCCCGATCAGACATGAGCAATCTCTTCAAAGATCGCAACTTGCGCTGCAGCAAGATTGATTCGGTCCACGCCTGGTTTAACTGTTTGACATTAGTGTTGGTTTCATAGTAGCTTTAGGAAGAAAAAGTAAACACGTTCGCAAGAAAGAGGGAATCGTTGAACATTGGTGGATTGGAATTTTCGGACACTTTTCCCTTTTTTTTGAACGAGGTGGTTTTTTTTTTTTTGGTTTCCATTGAAACCCTCCTCTCGGATTCTTATTAAGTTTTGTCGGCTTGATCAGGATTATTAGTATTTTTGCTAATTCCCTAAATTTATCTAAAAAAAGCTTTGAATGATTAGACTTTGAATGAATTTTAGGTATAAGTAGATGTAATTTTCAAAAAGCTTTAGCGATAAGATTTTCAATTCCAACCATTTCGTAAGAGCTAGGTTGACCAACTGTCCACCGCCGCGGCCTCAAACAATTAATGATAAGACTTTCCTCGGTTATTTTCAAAGCTAGACATGTGTGTGCTCCTACAAAGAAGGAGATTATGTTAGATAATCACTCTAAAAACATCGAATTTTAGTTTCAAGTAGATATAATGTTTGCTTTAGTTTTTCTTTACGAAGATGAGATGACAATGTCCTAGTCAGAAGAAATGCACACCAAGTTTGAAAGTCAGCTTCATATTTATGGCGTAGATAGATAGACACTTGATGGCCCAATTTGCTGGGACGGGCGAGGATATTGTTCTAATATTGTCTATCGTAATTAGAGGGGACAATTTTAATCGAGTATGTGGGTTTGGATCGAAGCTCATTATTTGCCGGCCAATTTCGTATTAATCGCGGGAAACATTTAATGATAATTCATGTTTGTTGTCCAACCAACCGGGCACGGCATTTATGAGCATAACCGGTTTCAAACAACAACATGTACGTGACTCCATTTATTTCATATTACAAGCAATTTCTTGGAAACTCCGGTCACACTAGCATTCCACACCTGAGATATGCTTCTTTATTTCGTGAAGATGTCAATGCTCTAGATATCTTTCCCGCACTTCAGAGATCCGAAATCTTCAGAGTTTTAAAAGGGTTTCAAGAGCTTCGAAGCTCCGGACCCAGATGGTTGCTATTCTACAAATGCGCCTGGCCCATCATAGGGAAAGACATTGAGGAAGCGGTCATGGATTTCTTCTCGCAAAAAAGAATGTCGAAGTCTATAAATTCCACATTGATTTCCCTTGGACCGAAGGTTCAGAATCCATCATACCTTAAGGAGTTCAGACACATCTCATGCTGCAATGTCATATACAAAATCATCTCTAAACTACTTGCAGAGGAGTCAATTACATGCTTCCGACGATCATCAGCCTCAACCAAACTGCTTTCATCACTAGACGACAAATCTCAGAGAACATCCTACTATGCCAAGACCTATTGGACAACTACCATAAGGGAGGTTAAGGTAAATGGGTGGCGATAAAGATTGATCTCACGAAAGCATATGACATGGTCAAATGGGATGCAGTCCTCGGGGTTCTCAACGTTATAAATACACCCCATAACTGAGTTGATATGATAGCTGAGTGCATCACTGCTTTGAGGTTTTTAGTGAACTTCAATGGTGAGCATATGTGCTATTTTAATAGTGCCAATGGGCTGCGACAAGGTGATCCTCTTTGTGCTAGTTATTGAAATTCTCAACAGAATTGTTTTTGCGAAAGTTGTTGCTTCTTCTTTTAAGTATCACTGGCGATGCAAAACACAAATGACTACTCACTTATTTGTTGCCGACGACTTCTTATTTGCTCATGGGGATGTAGATTCCGTCCTTTGCCTTGTACTCACCAGAACTACGGTTTGACCCTGACAAGTGTCAAATCTTTTTCTTTCGGTTGAATGAGGATGGCAAACACCTTATACTAGACCATACGCCCTTTTCCATGGGTACGCTCCCTATCAGATATATGGGTATTCCCCTTGTTATTAGAAGGATCACATTCGCAGATTGTAAGAGGCTAACTGACAAGATCTTTAAGAAAATTGAGTGTTGGGGCATGAAGTAGGTCAGTTATGCGGGGCGTCTACAATTAGTCAAATCAGTCATCATCTCTATATGCATCTATTGGATGCGAATGTTCCTACTTCTAGAGCACACTCTTTACGACATTGAGAAGAGGATTAGAAAATTCTTATGGGCTGGTAATACAGTGAATCGTGGTTCACACAAGGTTGCATGGCAAGTAGTTTGCTCACCTAAAAGGGAAGGAGGATTAGGATGGCCTGATTTGAACATATGGAACAAAGTATTATTGGGCCACTTGCTGGGGAACATCATCAATCATCCATACTCTTCCCTTTGGAGTATAAGGGTTCACAACACCAAATGTAGAGGCACTTCATGTATGCAACTTGACATTAAGGGCAGTATGGTTTGGAGTTGACGATGTCTCCTTAAATTGCGACCCGTTCTAACGTCGGTTACCCTAAGCTCAATGTACATCTGTCGAGATACATATGATGACCTCAGACAAGTGAGACCCGCAGTACAATGGTATAAATCTAACTTGGACCAGCAGTATTAGCAGACACAATTTTATTGGTTGGCTAGTATGCAGAGATAGATTATTGACAGCTCGATCATCTCACAATGTCTACCTACAATTGATACCTAGTGTGATTTCTATGGGCTGACATATAAGACAGATCACATTTGTTCGTCTAGTGTGAGTGGACAAGTGGCATATGGCGCCGTATCCTAGCACTACATGGGATAAGGCACCCTTTAGGAGGATGGAATAAGGAGCTCCAATGGATGATTAGAGCAACAAGGACAAAGAATTGGCAGCCAGACTTCTCGAGTTATCCTTTCTAGCTACCATATATTGCATTTGGATGGAGCGCAATAGGAGACGGTTTCATAACAAGTCAGTTGACTTCTATATTGTTTTGGCTAAGGTGCGTTAAAAAATGAGAGGTCAAGCTTCGGTCTACCAAAAAATCAGACCTTCCCGAACGAATGTTTTTTGGCTATTATATGGAGACTTTCTACCTCTATCTTTTCGAATTATTAGTTCCTTTTGTAACGTTGGGGGATGTCCTAAGCCGCTGTACTTCATCTGTTTTATGATACTTCCATTTTCACAAAAAAAAAAATGTATGTGACTTGTTTATACACGGATTTCTAAAAAAACTATTCTTCCCCTTCTATTCACAATTAAAATTTTGCACTCACGACATTTCATTAGCTTGATTTTGTAACATAGTGGGTCATGCAAACGTATTGATCCGTTAATCCATTTGTTTAATTGTATTACATAGGTCATGTCTTGTCAATCCGATTGTTTTCGAGCCGCGTTAGTACACAATTAAATAATAGTGTTTTCGGGTCGACCTATTTTGCAATATACCCTTGTATCGACACGGCACGAATGCGACCCACCCATGTGAATTGCGATCCCTAATTTCTATTGGGCTATTGGATCTTTTGCCTATCCCCAACGGCCAAGCCTCCGAAAGCAGTACTTTGACTTGTTGGGTGCACGCAGCGGAAGTCCGATACTTTTTTGCCGGGGAGATCGCCAAGAGGGAGTCCAAGTCCGAGCCCGTCAATATATCCAGTTGGGCCCACCTTAACTCAAAAGCTTAAGCTAATGAGTTATGAGCCAATTTGGATATATTAACTGCTCAACACCACATGTGGGACTTCTCTAACACAACTCACACATGCATCATAACAATCTCCCCCTCATGTGTGAGCTCTAGTGTTAGGTTTGCTCCCCCTTAATCCAAATATCCTTCCGTACCAACATATCTCATCTTGAATCTCCATCAACGTCCATCGGGCCCGTTGCTACACCACAACGCCCACCGGCCCGGAAACCGCGTTGGCTCCATCTCAATTTGAATCTCCATCAACGCCCATCGAGCCTGCACTGCTACACCACAGCGTCCACCAGCCCGAAAACCGGGTTGGCACCAAATTCTTTCTTGAGACGCGATCACTAGATTCCTTCTTGAAAATCGGGTTGGCACCAGATTCTTTCTTGAGATGCGATCACTAGATTCCTTCTTGAGATATTCGCCGGAACAGATCGGAGGCCCACCAATCAACCATCGGCTCTGATACCATTTGTTGGGTGCACGCAGCGGAAGTCCGATACTTTTTTGCCGATGAGATCGCCAAGAGGGAGTCTAAGTCCGAGCCCGTTAATATATCCAGTTGGACCAACCTTAACTCAAAAGCTTAAGCTAATGAGTTATGGGCCAACTTGGATATATTAATTGCTCAACGCCACATTAATTCTCCTATGTGGGACTTCTCTAACACAACTCACACATGCATCCTAACATGACTAACCACAAAAAAGGTGACCGTTTCGGGTGGGCGCTTATAAATCACTCGATCAGACATCTCACCTCCTACGTAAGATTTTGTTGAAGTTTGTTTGTAAAATAAACAAAAAAAAATTGCCTTTTCAATCCCCCATAGATTAGAAAGAAGAATGTAAGTTTCTTTATTAGTTAGAAGGCTACTATAGTCTTTCAAAATAAATAAATGAGCAAGTAGAATAGATCCCATTATACCCACATACGAGTGTGCATGTGATTGCGCGATTTTGGCGCAGTTGTTAAACGCACTTTGCACGCTTGCGCCTTGCGGACGGAAATAAACCTTAATCAATTTGTATGAACAACACTATTGAAACCTATGGTGTATTTCCGAGTCGAAATAAGCGGCCATTAGTAATTACATCTTGGGTCAAATCCTTGATCTCGTGGTTATGAGAACTTCCAAATCATTTAATTTACTTATAGCTGTCTTCATTTAGATACGATTAATACTTGAGAAAGATTAGAGCGCAAGAGGAGGGCCACAACCTCGGAGAACATCACGTTCTAAGAAAATTAAAGAATAATTCAGCAAAAGTGGAGTGAGAGCCAAATAGAGTGGTCTCTCTTTTGCCGATTGTCAAAGTACAATGTCGTTTTTGTCCAAATCATGATAGGTGGATTGGTCAATAAATGACCGAAATACATCGAGTCAAAGGCGCAATCTACCCTTTTGTGTTAATAGGAGTCTATGGAGAAACTTACGCAACCTAGGGTGCTCTCATAATCGTAATATTCTCCCTAGCTTTATAAATGCAATTAATCTTAATGAGCAGAGATGATGGACCAGAAGGGTTATGTCCTTCCTACAATTTCGGCACAGCCATTTGACCAAAACAAGTTGGCCAAAAATAGAGATAGCCCACTAAAAGTGACTACATCTAGGTCAATCGATGTTGTCGGACTCTGAAAACATATTAGCAAGTTGAATCTTCATTTTTGATCAACAAGTTATAATTTGACAAATTTTAGTCATTGGACGGCAACAATATGCGACATGTTATTGTATCCTCATAATAGTCCATGTTTGATGGATAAAAGAAATATCCTTCTTGATTTGAAAGACTGGTTGAGAAATGGTGCTTTTGACCAAAAACCGTCGCTCTACGGTCCCTAATAACCTACTAATAATTAGTACATTTTTATCTTTTGTAGCCCATCAGGTCGGGTCGAAAATGGTCATACTCAAATTGATCCATTTAACCCATTTGACCTTTTTTTCATGGAGAAAAAAATATCTAAAAAGTCCTAAACCTATTGCACTTTGACCAATTTAATCTTAAACCTTTTAATGTTGTCAATTAAGTCCTCAACCTTTTGACACCTCTTCAATTGAGTTAATCTGATCAATTTTAATGAGAAATCGCTGATGTGGATGTCGAGCATCCTACGAGGCACGATCGTGGACTACTTTTATGAGTTTTTCCTTCTTTTTTTCCCCCAAACCCAGCAATGGTTGATGGCCAACCCTTGCCAGCCATAGGTAAGGGCCGGCCGCAAGCAATGGTCACGCCCCTCATGATGTCTAGGTGAGGGCCATGAAGCCCTTGCCTAGTGGTCGACAAGGGTTGCTGGCCCTTACGTGTGGTTGGCAAAGGGAGAACAGCCTTCATCTATGATTGGAGAGAGTTGGCCGGCAACCATCGTGGACTTAATAGAAAAAGAGAAGCTAAAAGAAGGAAAAAACAAAAGAAGAAATGAAAAAACTTGAAAAAGAAATTCTTTTTCAATTTTTTTTAAATTAAGCGGTCCTACTTGGTACCATTAATATCCAAGTCAGTAATTTTCGATTAAAATTGGTCGGATGAACTCAATTAGCAAAGTGTCAAAATGTTTATAACTCAATTGGTAAAATTGAAAAGTTTAGGACTGAGCTAGTTAAAGTGCAATATGTTTAGGATCATTTGGACAATTTTTTCCGTATCCATGCTATACAAATCTATTGACTTATATTTGAGCCAATATATGTTGCTAAAACACTTCCATACTTAACCTAATCTAAGAAAACTCATATCCCTAACTGAGGTGAGAGCGTATAGTGAACGAGCATGAGATTCAGTAAGTACGGTATCGAGTGAAGAGAGAGTCATAAAAGTGGGTTGGGTCTAAGTAAGTTGTTAACCATATAACACCTGCACGTTTTTGGATTTTACCAACTTAAATTCATTTGTGACCCATTTACTGTTTATAATTAACCCTATAATAACTTTGTCCATCAAATATAATCCTTTCATTAATTCAAGTAGAGGGAAAATATTAAATATTTTCATATAATTTAGGGACTAAGTTGAACATGTACAAAAAATTCAGAGATCATATTGAACAAATTAAAACTTCAAGGATCACATTGCACATTAAGATAAAGTTCATGGACCACATTAAATAAATTTAAAGTTCAGAGACTATTTATATCATTTTTCATTGAATTTTTAATTTTTAATTTTTAATTTTTAATTTTTAATTTTTAATTTTTAATTTTTTTTATTTTATGGTCGAACCTTTAAAAACTAATTGAAAATGGCCTTATTGGGCTCAATAGACCAAGGAGGGCTTCATCTACGGGGCCCGTCGCTACCGGATTAATTTTCTCTCACTTAAGGCCTTACATAATTTCTGTAATATCCTTGATGCAACGTCAAGCCCTAGAAAATCCATAGATATACTAGGTGTTTTTCTGCCTCAAGATTTACGCACCTTGCTAGTTTGCTGACCTCGTTCCTAAGACTGATTGAACTATGTTGAAGCCCAACTTTGCCGATCAAGCTATCAAGGGTTCATGTGATTATATTTATCATCTTCCTCGTACATGTCCATCAATGAAGCATCTAGCCTCGCAACTGATGGGCCTCTCGTGAATGGCTATATGTAAAGCCGGTGACGACCTCTGCAGACCATCAACGAGGCCCGCAGAGGGAACAAAGGGAAAAAAGAAAAGGAAAACAATAAAAAAAGAATAGAAGCAGAAGGAAAACAGAGAAAAGGAAAAGATACAACGATTATTACCAAAAGTTCGAAAACAACACTATAATATTATAAAAAATTATCCACGTCACATGCCCTTCATGCCACATAAGACAACCAATGTCTACGATAGCGATTTCTGCCCAAAATTGGACCGCATGAACTCAATTAGCAAAACATAAAAATGGTAAGGACTAAATTGACAAAATTAAAAGGTTTATGACCAAATTGCAATATATTTAGGACTTTTTTGGACAAATTTACCGATATCGAATATAATGATCTTATAGCCCCCACAAAGTGCATGTTTGCAAGTTATTATTATTATTGTTTTTGTAATTGCAATTCCATCTATCACAATAATCCGTGTCACCTTGTATTTTCTTGAAAAATCATTAACGCAAGCAGCAGATATAAATTGGCTTAATGTAGCTGTCATCTAGATGCAAAACACGCACCACTTAAGTAGTGGCATGAGAATCAGTGGTCCTGAAAATGTAGTTAGCTGCCGTTAAGTTAATACATTCGTTTTAACGAAATTATCATCTATCATAAATGTTTGATTACTCCGCAATAATGTTAACCTTCTCTGTAACCATGAACCCTACATACCCCAACAACAATTTTAAGTGAATTCTACCAAAAAGATAATCATATTGTCGAATTTCAATGTACCATTGCGCATACATAACATAAATAGGACCAATCCTATAGCATATCTTGAAGAGTATGGTTGGCTGAGTGTATCCTCATCTCAAACGCAACTCTCTCTCCCCCAATACTGCACGTCATTTTGTTAAGTACCATGCATTAATATAGTTGGTGGATACATACACCCTAAGACGGCAAAATTAATATTTTGGTCGCCTTTGATTGGACCGGTGATAAAAATTCGTCGTCTCATTGTCCTTCGAAAACTTACTTGTCGGCCTCTCGATCACATCACAACATCTAGTCCCGTAATCATTGATAAGAAAGAATGATTAAGAGAGAATGGTATTGTTCTCTAATAATGGTGTGATGAAACAATGTACATGAGAAGCCTTTATATAGGCTTAGAAGAGGTAAAGAGCTTAGTGCTCTTCCTATGTGGGACTAAAGAGAAAGAAGAAGTGCAAGAGAAAACTACAAGACTACAAAACTATACAAGTATGTCTAACACCCCTCCTCAAACTCAAGGTGGATCAAACAACGAGAGTTTGGAAAGAAGAAATTTAAAGCGTTGTGATGTGAGAGCCTTCGTAAAACAATCCGCAAGCTGATTCTCAGTTCCAACAAAAGGAAGAGAAATGGTGCGAGCTTGAAGATGATGACGAGTCAGATGACAATCGATCTCAATATGTTTTGTACGCTCATGAAAAATTGGATTTGCACCAATATGGATGGCACTCTTGTTGTCACAATGTAGAGGAGTGGGATCCGGAAGTGAAACACCCATGTCAGCAAGTAAGCGGCGAAGCCAAACAATCTCAACGGTAGTGTCAGCCATAGCACGATATTCGGACTCTGTAGAGGAGCGTGAGACAATATGTTGTTTCTTGGCACGCCAAGAAATGAGAGAATCGCCAAGAAAAATGCAATAGCCAGTGATAGATTTGCGATCAGTCACATTAGAAGCCCAATCAGCATCAGAATAGGCACGCAACTTGAGCGTAGAAGAAGATGACAGAAATAAGGAACGCGATAAAGTGCCTCGGAGATAGCGCAAGATCCTCAGAACAGCAGCATAATGAACCGTGCGAGGAGCAGCAACAAACTGACTAACAACATGAACAGCATAAACGATGTCGGGTCGGGAGATAGTAAGATATACAAGGCTGCCAACCAAAGTCCGATAGCGTGTCACATCAGAAAGAGGCTCCCCGTCATCCGGGCAGAACTTCTGATTCAGCTCAATAGGAGTAGCAGCAGTGCGAGAATCCGAGAGAGCAGCCCTAGAGAGAATATCAGCAGTATATTTTTGCTGAGAAATAAGGATACCACGCGAACTGCGAGCAATCTCAAGCCCTAGAAAGTAGCGTAGTGGTCCGAGATCCTTCATGGCAAAATGTTGCTGAAGGTGCCGTTTGGTATGTTCAATATGGTCGCTATTATCTCCAGTGATAATCATATCATCAACATAAAGAAGAAGAATAGTGCAACCAGCAGAAGAGGTATGAACAAACATAGCATGATCAGCCTCGCTTTGAGTAAAACCAGCAGATCGAATAGCATCACTGAACTTCTCAAACCAAGCACGAGGAGCCTGTTTAAGACCATAAATAGCCCGTCGCAAGCGGCAGACTTGTCCAGAGATATGAGCAAGACCAGGCGGAGGCTGCATGAAGATATCCTCCTGAAGATCCCCATGAAGAAAAGCATTCTTGACATCAAGCTGAAAGAGAGGCCAATTACGAATTGAAGCAATAGCTAGTAAAGCTCGGACAGATGTCATCTTTGCTACGGGAGCAAAGGTCTCTTCATAATCAATACCATACTCCTGCGAGAAACCTCTGGCAACTAGACGTGCTTTGTAGCGCTCAATACTGCCATCAGAACGGGTCTTAATCTTGTATATCCATCGGCAGGATACTAAGGAGCGACCTAGAGGAAGAGGCACTAGCTCCCAAGTACCAGTACTTTCCAACGCCGAGAGCTCCTCAGACATAGCCTGACGCCACTCAGCATGCTGAACTGCCTCACGATAACTGGTGGGTTCTTGTACAGCATGAACAGCAGCCAAAAAAGAGCTAAACTCAGTAGAATAAGAAGTAGAAGCAACATACCGGACTGGCAGACGCCGATCTCGAGGAGGATTACGGCGTGGCTCTATTGGTGCAGAATCATCAAGGGCAGGTGGAGCAGGAGGTGCAGTAGAAGGGAAAGGCGAAGATGGGGATGGTGGCGATATATCTGGATCCAGGGTGGAAACAGGACAAGGAGGATCAGGAAAAGGATCAACAGGGAAATCCATAAATGGAACAGGAGACGACACAGGAGGTGTGGCATTGGTAGGGAAGAAAGGAACGTGTTCATGAAAAGTAACATTGCGAGAAATACGTATGCGTCGCGCATTTGGGTCATAACATCGATAACCCTTGTGCTGGGCGCTGTAACCCAAAAATGCACACGAGACAGAGCGAGCGGTGAGCTTCGTACGTTCAGTGGGGGGAAGAATGACAAAACAAGTACACCCAAAAACTCGAAAATGATTATAGCTAGGAGATCGAGAATAGAGACGCTGGAAAGGGGTGTCTTGATGAAGAACAGATGAGGGTAGACGGTTAATTAGATGAACAGCTGTGAGAAGGGCCTCAGCCCAAAACTCAGTAGGAACAGATGTCCCAAGTAAGAGAGCGCGAGTGGTTTCTAGAATATGACGGTGCTTGCGTTCAGCAACCCCATTCTGAGCTGGAACCCCAGGAAAAGATAGTTGAGGAAGTGTACCATCATTGGCCAAGAGGGAACGAAAAACAGCAGAGAGATATTCTCCTCCCGAGTCTGAACGAAAAACTTTGATTTTTGTATTAAATTGAGTGGAAATCATGGCTGTAAAAGATTGATAGACGGAAAAGAAATCACTGCGTTGACGCATAAGATAAACCCATGTATAACGAGAATAATCATCAATAAAAGAGACATAATATTTGAAGCCACTCTTGGAAGAAAGCGGTGCAGGACCCCATACATCAGAATGAATAAGATCAAAAATTGCACTAGATCTTGAGTTACTAATAGGAAAAGGTTTAGCAGATTGCTTGGCCAAGGGACATATAGAACAAGGAGGAAGATTACCAGAAGAAACATGACCCAAAGCACCTCGTTGATGAAGGACGGTGAGACGAGAAGAAGGGATATGCCCGAGACGCTGATGCCATCGGGCAAGATCCATGGTAGCCAACACAGGAGAAGGATCAGAAGAAGTTGGAAGATGTAAATGTTGCATAATATAGAGCCCGTCCTGTCTACTACCCTTCCCAATCATCCGACCACTCAAACGATCATGCACAAAGCAAGAGCTATCTGTAAAGCTCACAGTACATCCAGCATCAGTGAGTTGTCCAACAGATAATAAATTGAGAGCCAAAGAAGGAACATGTAATACATCAGGGACATTGAAATCTCGAGAGACGGTGAGAGTACCCCGCCGGGTAGCCAAGAGAGGAGAGCCATCAGCAGTAAAGAAATGTGCTGGATGCTTGAGCTCAGAGAGCTGAGTGAGACAAGCAGCGGAACTAGACATATGTCTAGCAGCTCCTGAGTCAAGTATCCAGGTAGTAGAAGTGCCATATGAAGATGGAGTGGCTGCAGCATTTCTTTCTGTAGAAGAAGAATGTGTAGTAGTGCCGGAATCAGGAAAAGACCCAAGTAGAGAAGGACTCAACCGAGCAAGCTGGGCTTCCAGAGCAGCAATACGATCATCGGTAGAAGAAGAAACCAGAGTAATAGGTCGAGAGTGTGGAATAGGACGCGGTGTCACAGAAAGGCGTAGAGCATCCTTATTCTTTTCCCAACAATGCAACTCTTCATGTCCAAGATGGTGACAACAAGTAGATGAAAGATGCCGAGAGCCACGTGTAGGTGGAGCACGTGGTGGAGCGGTCAAGATAAACCGATCGAAAACATCGATGTGATCACTAGAATCGCCCATGAAGACAGAAAAATCGTTGGCGAAGCTAGAAGTGTGAGTTGATGTGCATAAACTGATCGAAAAGATCGAGAAGCACTGATTTGAGGCGCGAACAAAACCTCTAGAAAGAAAGATAAATATAGGGAAGCTTGACTAAAGCAAGCAAGGAAGATAGCACAATAGCCTAAACTCACTGTCTTAATTTCTGATGCGGAAGATCCAATTTATGGCAACCGCAGAGCATACTTTAAAAACAATGAGCTCATTGTCTTAATTTCTGATGCGGAAGATCCAATTTATGGCAACCGCAGAGCATACTTTTCAAGACAATGATCTTGGCTCTGATACCATGATAAGAAAGAATGATTAAGAGAGAATGGTATTGTTCTCTAATAATGGTGTGATGAAACAATGTACATGAGAAGCCTTTATATAGGCTTAGAAGAGGTAAAGAGCTTAGTGCTCTTCCTATGTGGGACTAAAGAGAAAGAAGAAGTGCAAGAGAAAACTACAAGACTACAAAACTATACAAGTATGTCTAACAATCATATGTCGTGTATTCAATCTCTCTGTACCGACCCATCTTTTGTCTATTGTATTGCTTGCCCTCGCCGGGATCTAATCTTTGCTCAGCTGGATTTTCTTTTTAATACCCTTTTTATACTTGAATAGTTAAAAAGGACCCTTCTTATAGTTGAGCAATGGTAGTAGCATCCACTCTTTTATTTGGAGTTATTAGCATCTCGTTGGTCGTGTGGAAGTGTGTGCAAGCATTCGAGCCTTTTGATTTGGGGTTAATTACATATTTTCATTGTGTTAATTTGCCTTTTTAGTTTGAAATGGAATAGTTATCTTAGTAACATCTATATATAAAGAGCTTAAAATGGATTGAACAGGAGGTTATGTGTTCTCATGGGTTGTATTTTAACTATGAATGCGTTTTATTGATATGATTTGGTATGAGTTACTAAATTTGTGTTGCGCATAAATGAGTTAAAACGGGTTAAACTAGTTAATTTAGGTCGGACCATTTTCGACATGACCCGAATCTGACCCACCCATTTAATGACCCGCTCTCTGCAACAAGTTCTCTTGTTGTCATTTCATACTAATCATGGACATTGATGAATGACAGCAAACATAAGTGATGGATTCATCCTACAAATGAAGATTTAGAAGGATATGTGCAACAGCGACATGCGACAATTGATGTGAATAGCAACAGACTACGCTTGAGGAAATGCCATGAACTTACCGACAATGTAATCAGCCACAACACACAGCACGGAATAGCAATATGCTTCTTCGACAAGTTCTATGAAGCTTGTACAAACACCCCATCACTAATGCATAAGACAAAGAGGCTCTCACCGAAAGCAAGTTTTCCGCCCACAATGCATCCCTAATGGAGGGGCACATGTTCGAATAAAGTCGACACAATGTGGTCCTTGGTCTCGTGATCAGGTAGGCCGTGTCCGTCTCCATACTGGTAAAAGCACTGAGAAGCCCGCGCCAAATTCAAACATGCCCCCAGAAAAGGCCCGAACCCGAGAAACGAATAGTCCTCAAACACATATCGGTTCATCGTTCGCCACGTCTCCCGCAAGAGATGCCCGATGTGTTGCCGCGCGGCCTCTTTGGAAGCGCCGGTTTCGTTCATGTAGCATTCTAGCGCCTTGAAGTTGTCTCCTCGTGCCAATTCAAACTGAGAATGAATGATAATAAATCTCAAGATTCATCTCACACTCGTAACAAAGAAATAAAAAAAGAATATTATACGACTGTGGACAATGGCGATGTGCTTTTCCTTTATAAGCAATTATTTACAAGGAGGAGGGCAAATATCGAAGTAAGTTACCGATGATGTACTGAGATCATCATTGAGCCGAAGAATCTTGGCGGAACAATGCATGACATTCGGGATTTTCGACACGTAATCAAGTCCCTCTTCTGTCAATTTGTCTGTGGTCCAAAAGTAGCAGTGCAGCAGCAAAATCAGCCCTCCGATTGAATCCACCGCATTGTCCATGTACTCGTTTAGTGTCGGTTTAATGCCCTTGTTGTACCAATTGACCTCCTTTATGTACGCCTTGCATTCATCCGCCCACTATACGACAGCAATTCGAAAAGTTCGTCAATGACCAAGTCGAGGGACGTCCTTTTCTCCTACTTTTCTAGGATTCTCAAATGTTTTAGGAAAAGTCGCAACGAAAGTTAGAAGTAGAAAAAAAATAAGTTTCCCCGCACGGACTAGAAATGATTATATGAGAGATTCAGCAAGTCGAGATTACCACTTTTCGCTCGTAAGGAATGGGATTGATTCCTAGTTCTCTCATTGTCCAATAGCCAATTTCGTTGGTCGTGTTGTACAAGACCATGAAACTATCTCTTATTATGGGAGGAAGGTTATCGACGTCTGTGATGTCCCACATAAATAAGTGATCATCACATAAAAAACCTTATATATTTTACCATCACTCGATATACTTATTAGTACTAACAATGAAAAATTAGCGCATATCGTTACTTTAGTAGCCCAAACCAGTCAATTACATAGAGGAGAAACAAGCCGACATAAAACATGATATGTCCAAAACACATTGAAGAACTTATTCCATAACATATAATTTCTAGGATATGATTTATGCATTGCATCTGTAGACTAATTAATTGCCCTATGTTTTTTTCTGTGGCGATAATAGTTACAAGAAAAAACGATGATGATGGCTATATTACACAAACCTGAGAATGAAATCGGTTAAGAGCTCGAGCTCTTCCTGCGTTCCATATACATCGTAAACGTCATCGATAAGTGTCACCATGCAACCGATCTTCGTCGCCATTTCTCTGAAAGCTGTATATTGAGGTTCAAAAACCAATAAACTGCACCAAAAATAGTTTTCCACTAGCCTGTCCCTGAAGAATGTCATCTTGTTCGCACCCAGTTCAACCCACCACCTGAAAAATTTGTCATAGGATGACTACGTCGACCAAAGTGCGCTATCATGCATCTATCAGCCATATATTGAATGCTCGTGCTACCTTGCCATATTGCTGACTTCCTTCTTGTGGATTGATTGCACCAAATTGAAGTCTAATTTAGCCAATCGTAGCAAAGAAGGGATCATGTCTTGCTGTTCCTCGTACATGTCCATGAACCACCGAGCCTCCAACCTGTTTGGCCTCCAGTGGATCGGCATGTCTAATGCATGAAGCACTTGTCTTGCCAAAAAAGTTGGAATTTCATCGAGGTTCAGATTCTTCAGATGCTTAGACGCGAAATCCTGAGCTTCGTCCAGTATGTTTTCGCCTTCTAGTCCATGAAAAGAAGCTTCATAAAGACCGAGAAGTCCCTTCACATCCTTCCCGAGTGATTTGTCGAGGGTACCCGTCTTGTTTATAAACCTTCGAAACACATCTATATTTCCAACAAAACGAGAGACACATGTTTTCTGTGTTAAACTTAAGCAAATATCGTAAACAGAATAAGACTAAACGCACGTTTGTAGCTAAGATAACTAAGATTGGTAAGTTAATAGGAGAGAAGTTGGTAATCACTTTAATTGAGGCCGGTAATCACATGATCTCGACCCAAAAATGACTAATGACTTGAGAATAAAAATATATATATATGAAGGCTCGATTGAATTATAATCACGGGAAATGATTAGGTGAATACACTTTATTATAGATGAATCCAACCCATTAAATGGTGGATTTTGCAGGGGATCCACCTAAATCCAAACAGATATGGCGGTCAAGACTTCACTTTGCTACATATAAAATGCTCTAATTTACGGGTCAAGGATCGTTCCAGTAGATGTAACACACCGACGAAATGGTCGGACTACAGATATAGTGAAGCCTTCTCTTGGATTAAATATTTATTAGAGGAGGCTCAATGGAGATTTGGTCAAACTACCTTATTCTAGCTTTTTATGTCGGAGGATAGTCTCTTTCAAAATGTAATGATCCTAAACACCATACTTGTCGATGAAAATTTTGTTTTATCCTAAAAAGGAAAGTGGGAAGGCAAACAATAATTATTAACCTTGAGATACATCGTAACCATGTTGTCTGAGGAGTCTAAATCGAAGAGCAGTCGAGTGGAGATCATTTGAAAAACAACCATCGATGGAATCATCACTGATGACTTGTAATGCCCTTTTGATGTCATTCTCGAAATGGTATTGCAATCCAAGCCTTTGGATCGCATCGATGAGCTCAACCTTCGCCAACAAATGGTTCTCCCTCTGCAATGCGTCCTTCACCTCTTCCTTCATCCCTTGGACCTGCTCCATATATCTCTCCCCCTGCAATTTAGTTTCATATGTTTGAGGCTCATTAAATAATAATAATAATAGTAATCAAGCATATTATGGCCTTCTCATAAGTTTTGAGCAATTAAAAAAGCTTCACAATGGATTGACGATAAGCAAGAGAAAGCATTTCAGAGCCACGCCTCGTAGTCTGCGGTTAGCGACTTCAGAATGTTGTAATCCCAAACACTTGGGATGTAATTTGCCGAACGCCTAGTGATCGGTGACTGCTCCTCAGCTTTCGAACGAATGCGGCTGATGCGTTGAGTTCCCGTAGTGATTGCGACAGGGCCAAAGGAGGAGGGGGAGGGGCGAGGGTGTTTGAAGAATGGGACAGAGGGCCGTGGGCGGCGGTGGAGAGGAGAAGGGAGACAGCTTTTGCTAGGAACTTGGATGGCCATGCTTCCGGTGTTTTGGTATTAGCACCAGCGATTGGAGCTTGTATATATACAAACGAGGGAGAAGATATTAGGTCCTCCTTGAGTGCCAACACATCTCTAAGCCACTCCAATAAAAAATTTGCCACGTGTCAATCGGGTCCCACATTTCAGATTTTTTAAAAATGCATGTTTCAGCCACTTTTTGTCTTCCGTGAATACCCCCACCCACTCACGTTACGTTCTCTCTCCCTAAATTTTTGCAGATCTCACTTTCTCTCTCCTCCGTATCTTTCTTCTTTTCGGATCCCAGACCAATACCTTCCACCGCCACCCTATTGATGGAGCTCACTCAATTCCCATTTGTCAAACAGGAGATTCACGACGTCCTCTCCCACTTCTCCAATTTCCTCCCCCCACCTGGCCGACTACCCCCGGCGGCCGGAGATGGCTCCTCGTTCGGCGCCCGCGGGAGCGTCAATCAACCGTTTAAGCGAAGGAGGGAGGAGGAGGGGGAAGGCGAAGGGCCTCGGGCGGTGGTGATGGCAATGGCGGCGGCGGGTCGGTGGAAGATATCGGGACCTCGCTCGTTTTGCTAGAGGAGAAGAAGCGCGAGAGGGAGAGCTTCCTCGAGATGCTGCGAGTAAAGGCCTCCCTGGAATCGAACTCCGATAGGGAGCTCCGAGCGGTGGGCGATAACTACTGCCTCCTCCAGGCACATTGTGATGGCGCGAACTAGCTCGAGATGAGGAAGGGCAAGCGAGCCAGGCACTCGGAGGCCGCCGCGGCTGAGGACAGTGAGCCCGGAGCGACGACGCCGAGGGTGGGCCAGCAGCGGCCGGTTTGGGTGAAGGACCAGTCGAAGGATTGGTGGAAGGAAGAGTTACAGAGGAGAGAGAGAGTGGACCTGCAAAAATGGGAAGAGGAGAAGGAGAGAGAACGTGGCTGGGCAAGGGTACTCACGGAAGACAAAAAGTGGTGAGACATGAATTTTAAGAAATTTGGGACCCACTTGACATATGGCAATTTTTTATTGGGGTGGCATATAGATGTGTTGGCACTCAAAGAGTAGCTAATATTTTCTCGACGGGTATGGTGCATTCCTTCTGCTTGAGGGAGGCAAAAAGGGGAGAGAAGAAAAGAGACAATCATGTCATGTCGCATTCCTGTCGGGGGGTAGCAACTTGCTGCCCAGATGGAAACGCTTTTGACGAGATTCACGAGGCATTGTGGTTGTCGGCAGTCTAGATTAAAATGAAAAATAATAATAATATCCAACGAGTGGTAAATTGGTAATGACAATCTGCACGCAAGGGATGCAGTTCATGCCCCGCGCTCTCACATTTTTTTTTTTATTAATATATGCTGTTTTTGGGTGACGGCAAGGCTAAACTAATCGCCTATTTTGCGAAAAAAAAATGAGTAACAATTAGTGTGGGGTCCACTTTAACATACTGTTATCATGATAATCACTCAAAAATTATTATGTTAACAAAGTCCTACACAAATATGACGTGTTGGACTTGAAGCTTTCCTTGAATAAGTCTGACTTTTGGTCGTGTTATACTAATTAAATATTAAATCACGCCTCCTTCTAATAGCTTAAATTTTTAGAACAATTGACAATGATTCCTTGAAATTTTACATAGTATTAGAGCTGGAAGTCAAGAGTTCAAATCTTTCCAAGCCTCATTTTCCTCCTCAATTAAATATGTCCACGCTTATTATTAGTGAAAAAATCAGAGTAAGCATGAGGGGGATTAAACTTTTAGAATAATTGGCTTTTTTAGTAGGAGCATTGACTGAGTGCTTGATAGATGATTTTATCTTCGAACCCAACTGGGAAACATTAAGAGTGCTTGAGCGACGTGAGTGTGGTTGCAATCTCCATTGTATCACTTAATCTATAATGAGATTTTTTGTTGTTCTCTCTGTGGAAGTAGGTCACCCTACTGAATCACATAAATCTTGTGTCCGATTTATTTTATTTTCTTGTCTTGTCAATATTATTATTTGATCACTTGTTTCGGTGATAATATTTTTCTGCCCATGCAAGAGGAGATGATTCCTCCGTTGAGATTAAGAATATTCAAATGCTTGCAAGTGGAACCCTTTTCTTCATTCACCAAACTTTCACCCTTCAACCCATGAAAAGAAGTCTTGTTTAATCTCAATAGCCACTTTGGGACAATCAAATCCATTCGTTAACTTTATTTAATTTGGCTAACAAAAATGCTAACGTGGCTTTTTCATTATTTTATCTCTTCTAAGTAGCGTTGACGTGGCTAAAACAAGAAGGACAAGGCCAAGATGTCGAAATATGAATTTCTAATTTAAATAAACTATGTAAAAAATAAGTAATTTATAAAAAGAAGAGGGAAGAGGCAAAATCGGCGAGGGCAGAGGCATCGGCAAGATCTGGGCGAGGACCGGCTATCATTGCCGATCCTTGCTCCACCAGTGCTAGACCTTTTCGGTGATGGTGGGGGAAGCAAACGAAGGCTTCTTCCTCCTTTATACATTTATTCATGCATGGATGCATGCATAAGTATATATAATATTCTACATTTATTTTTAATCTGATTTAAGTAAAATACAAAATAAAAAAATCAGATTTGAATTAAAATGACATTGTATTGGCCTTGTCCTTCATGTTTTAGCCATGTCAGCTCTACTTAGGAGAGATTAAATAATGAAAAAAGTCACACATCATCGTTTTTTGTTAGTCAAATTGGACGAAGTTGACTGAAAGATTTGATTGCAATTTTGAAAGTTTTAGGGCTCAATTGCACTTTCGTAACAAGTTTTAATTAGAACTTCAATCAACTTATCTAAAAATTACAATGATAATTATAATAACCAGTAAACAAGTAGAATTTAAGGAAATGATACGTGTTGAGCATGACGTCCTGGAGTGTCCCAATGGCATGGTTTGAAGAGGGGCCAATGACTATCCCAAGAGTGGTGGTTCTTTAATTTTCCCAATGTGATTTTTGAAATTTTGGTACCGTTGACATCTAAATTTTGACTAAACTTTTTAACATTCATTTTGCATAAAAAATTAGGAATTATTTTTAGTTCCTACCAAAAAAATAATTAATTCGTCATTCATATTTAATTTTTGTCATTAATGCATTGCATTTTTCATTTAATTGGAGCAATAGCAGGAAATTAGAGCAAAAACTCAAGGAGTGGTGGACCAAAGCTCAAAGAACGAAATGCGACTAGTTAGGGGAGCAATTGCGGAAAATTCACCAAGGTCTTGGGGCATAATTTGAGCCTAAATCAGCACATTTAATGTTAATTTAATTTGGAAAAAAAAAGTCTTTTAATTAAAAATACCCATTAATTAAGAAAAAAGTTCTTTATGGAGCAAAATATATATTTTGTGTCCGTATCAAATTACGATTATCCGAAGTTGAGGGACTATTTTGTAAATAAAAGAAATGCGCAGACCCTACCTCATCATGTTCACATTGAAGAGGAAGGGAAGCCACACATAATTGAAACACACGGCAAAATTGGGGGGCAACATTCAGATCCATGCACACGGATTGTGCATATACGATACATTGAGAGAGGAAAAATATGCGAAAGGCGCAAGGAGAGGTGAGAGAAAGGGACTCGGTGGTCAACCTTCCTGTAGCCGCCAGTCCACTTCCATGAAGATGTTTGTTTTAGGCTACTGTAGTATACGTAGAGAAATAGAGAAGAAAAGAACAAAAAGTAGGCAATCCTTCATCGTTATTGCAATCTCCGTTTTGTTCTTTCTTCTACTTTCATAGCAGGTATCTCATAATTCGATCGGCATGTCCACGAGTCTCCTGGTCAGCATTCGAAAGTCAAAAGGTTCAGCAGATCCTTGGTCAAAATCGGCGCACTTTAAGCTTCCAAAAAGACGATGTTGATCGCCGGTTTGACGTAAATTCCACCAGAGCCACTGTTCGCTTGTTTTTACAATAAGAAAAATCTTTCACCGAAATTAGTTCTTCGATTTTTATTAAGAAGTTCCTTTGGCTTAATCCTCGAGGTGGTTTCTGGTAAAGAAAAAGTCACAAAGAGAAGGTATGGAAAAGTGTGAAAATAGATGGATTGAAGGTAGGTATGAGATCAACAAAGGGTCTAAGTTACATTACAATACTCATAGGAAAGCTGTAAATGACTGGAAAATAAATTGGCTTGCAGAAATTGAAAGTACTGGAAACGTAAAGTACTTTGAAAGTTAAATTGTAGAGAAAATTGACTGTCTTTGGATGTGTTGTTGATCTGACTTCTCCTTCCTTTCTTCTTGATATTTGTATCTCCTTGTGTTGTGTAACTGTTCAGTCAGTTATCTTTGCGTTTTCAAATCTTGAATCTTGGTGCCTTCAATAACCGCCCCTTTTTGCCCGTGTTCTTCGCTGCTTTTGTCCGCCAAAACTTCATCTTCAATTGCTACAATGTCTTTGAATTTGAATCTTTTGAGTAACTTTTAATGATCCGCTCATGCCCATTACTTTCTTCTTACTTGTAACCTCCCCTTGACGTGGCTAACTTGGCCATTGTGTAACTTCTTTTATGCTAGCTACCCTCTATAGTTGGCCTTCTGTGATTTTCGAGAAGTTCCCAAATCATGACTTCCTACTGAACCCTGGGACTCAATAGCCTTACTACCCACTTCCCAAAGGTTCTTACAACCTTCGACACATCACATTCAGCTTACCGAATTTCGGTAAGTAGTTCATCGCTCCTAACTTACTGACTTCATGACATATTGATGATGACACCATTCGGTACTTGTTATTATTTTGGTTTTAACAGCCTCCTCATCGCCGCTTCCTTGAGCAAGCTAAGAACCCACAACCTGACTGATCCAGCCCTGATGCATCCCGATGGCCATCTTCGATTGCCCTTGAACGGAGACGAGTAATATTCGATTCTAATCGGCACTTAGTGACTTCATAAAGTCATAATCCCAAACACTCGGAATGTAATTTGCCGATGCCGAATGTCTGGCGATCAGTGAATGCTCCTTAGTGTTCGAATTCATGCAGCTTACGTGACGAACTCCATTGGTGATGGTGACGGCAACAAAGGCGGAGGAGGAGGAGTGTTTATAGGGTGGAACAGAGGGTCGCCGTCCTCCGTGGATCGAGGAGGGGAGGCCGCCTGTGAAAGGAGCTTGAATAGCCATGCTTCCTGTGTTTTGGTATTAGCATTAGCAATTGATGGATTTATGAGTACATATACATAGTGCGTACTTACTCTCCTATGCTTTTAAGAGGCTTAGATTACATATTGATAATCACAACAGAGAATTATTTTCCCTTTGTCCCCCTTCCATCGGGTAAAACTTGGTAAAAGATTCCATTTCTGCCTTCTAGAGATTCCCACCATCGTCCAGAAAGCAAAAACATCTAAGTTTACGATCTCCTATTTGCTTTTATAATCGCTTTCATCAAATGAAAATATAATTGACTCCTCTGACAGGGCAGGCTGTATTGTCCTCGGCTACTATATGCAATGTTTTCAAATTCAGATCGGTATCGACCGTTCAAATGGTTAGTTTAAAAATGCGGATCGTGGTCCAATTAGAATTTTTTCTCGTCCACCTAGATTGCTCTAGAATCAGTCAAACCGGCTTGGTTCAACCGCCCAAGCCAGCGAGCCAGCCACCAGTTGGACAGCATCTTCGATGAAATTGTTTTTTATTCGAAATAAAATAGTATTCATTATTCAAAAGGATACATGAAAAGTACATAAGCTTCATAGCAAAACAAAATGAAGAAAGCAAAACTCAGAATACTACAAAACAAAGCCAAATCCAGAAAACAATGAGAATCAACAAAGCACTAGCACGTTAAGCATACTCGTTTCGTAAGAATGGATCTGTCAAATACAATAATCGACGGCCGGTCATTGAATCTCGTACCATTGTCAATGATGAGCACATGCCGAAAATTCCTTTTGCAATAAATACAACTTCGCCAATTGGCGATGCATGTCTAGGTTCGGCTTTCTCTACGCCATCACAGAGACAACCAAAACAGATTGAACATAGTAAGATCTAATATTTAGAAGAGCAAATCTCTATAGTTCAACGAGATACCAAATTTCTTGTGATCACCATTGAAACTTGGTGTAGGGAGAAGAACATGGACAGAGCACAAGAGTATTAAATCCCCTAAAACATATTTATTAAACTCCTAGATTTAGATCGGGAGAGGATACCTCTTAGATCTAGAACTATACCGGAGAGTCCAAAATCTCATATCTTGAGCTGAATTGGGAGAAGAGAGCTTTCAAATGTACAGCGGGAGAGAAGGGAAAAAACAAGGAAAAAAATAAAAATAAAAGCCACAACAGAGAGAAAGGGGGGAGGATGTGACCAGCTCAAACCCTACCCATGGCTGAAAAGCTCAGATTAAAATGGAGAAAGAGATGGAAGAGAGGGAGAGAAAAGTTAGAGTTAAGACAGGTGAAAATCAATTCCTTAACCTTTTGCACATTGAAGAACGGTTTATCCACCGAAGAAAACAAACAAACAAACAAAGGTTGGTAAAGTTGTGCAAGAGTTGATAAGAAAACAAACAAACAAACAAAGGTTGGGCAACTTAATGGAAAATTTGGTAAATTCATGAAAAGAAAACAAACAAACACTGGTAAGTAACTCAAATGAGAATTGGTAAACTAAAACTTGTTCGTAATCTAAAAGAGAAAAGCGGGTGACTCGCACAAATAAAGGTTGGTAAAGTTGTGCAAGAGTTGATAAATTAAACGCGAGAGAAAGTCAAATAAAAGCTAGTTAAGAATAACAAAAGTTGAAAAATTAAAGGAAAAAAATAAACATTAGTAAGGATTGGTAATTTAGTTGTAACAAGTTTGTAGGTCGCTCAATTAATGATTGATAAATGTAATGTAAGAGTTGGAAAATTTCAATCATAAGAAAGGAAAAGTTGGTAATATACAAGAAAATATGTAATTTGAAAACTATTAAAAAAATTAATAATTTCCTAAAAGTGCCAGTTAATTACTAACAAGTTACCCGATGTCAGGTTCTTTGTAATATTTTTCGCGAACATCTTTGTATACTTAACAACTATTTTAGAAATCTACTAGCACGACAAAATGTCCTTATTTCGGGGACGGAACAATAAAATCATCCAAGTTCCAATTTTTCCTGAAAATGGAAAAAAAAAAACATTATACCTTGCGATACATTGTAACTATGTTGTTTGAGAAGTCTAAATCGAAGGGCATTCGAGTGAAGATCATTAGAAAACCAAGCATCATTCGCATCGTTTTGGATAACTTAATTGTGTGCCTTTTTGATCTCGTTGTCAAAATGGTATTGCAAACCAAGCCTTTGAATAGCATCAATCAACTCAAGCTTCGCCAACAAATTACTCTCCCTCTCCAATGTGCATTTCACCTCTTCCTTCATCCTCTGGACGCTCTCCATATATCTCTTCTACTACAATACGATTTTAAATGTATAAGCTCATAAAAATTAGACATCTTTTGTCCTTCTTAGGATAAGCTTAACAAGGCATTCATAATAAGCAAGAGAAAGCATATTAAAACTAACCCCGTAATCAGTACTGAGTGACTTCACAAAGTTGTAATCACAAACACTTGGCACGTAATTTCCCGAGCGCCTAGCGACCAGTGACTGGTCTTTAGTATTTGAAGTCACGCAGCTTACGCGCCAAATTCCCTTGGCCATTGCGATGGCAGCTCAAGAGGAGGAGGAGGAGGGGCAAGGGTGGCTGGAGAGTGAGACAGAGGGTTGTCGTCCGTGGTGGATTGAAGAAGGGAGGCAGCTTGTGCTAGGAGCTTGAATATTCATGCTTCATGTGTTTTGGTAATGCATCAGAAGTTCATCGAGCGGGGATAGTTAATGGGTAGAGTAGGTGAGGGAAGTATTTGATCTGGAGGGGTACTTGAGGCGGATGCACACAGCACGAAAGAAATAACAATGACTTAAATATCATGTTAGAAAGTCTAATCTAAAAAGTTATCTTATTAGATGAAAAATGTATCAGAAAAGTCATCAACTTATTGCACTAGTGCTAATTTAGTTATAAACATTTTGACCTTGAACCAATTTAGCCTACGTGATAAATTTTGGCGTTGTCATTAACATTTTTTTTAATAATACTCTAATATTTTTTTATATATTTTTTTATCTCTTTTTTTCCATTCCTTTTTTTTTTTTCATCTTTCCTCCAATGGTCAGCATGGCAATGGATGAAAATATTTTCAGGCGAGGTCAGCCCTCATCGGCCACCAAAGGAAAGAGGGAAAAAAATAAAAAAATAAAATTTTTATTAAAATAATTTTAAAAATATCCACTTCAGCGCCAATGGTGTCACGTAGGCCGTCTGACGTGCATGTTAGCAATATCCTACCAAAATTAGCCGGAATGACTGAATTGGCTCTAGGTCAAAAGATTTCTGACTAAATTGCCACCATTAAAAAAAATATGACTAAATTGGTATTAATGCAATAAATTCAGGACTTTTCTGAAACTTTTCCCCATTAGATGAATGAAGGCCATATGAATATAAGTTTTAGAATCTGATTTTGAAATTTTGAGGACTTTATTGTACTTTTACGCAAGCTTTAGCACTTTCCGTGCACTTATTCCTAGTGCAATCCATGAATAGTTAAGTGGAAATTTTGGTCGCTAAATTGTGGAATTTATGTGGTTTATATTTTATTATGGATAGTTTGTTGGTCGTTGACTTTTAGGACTGAGACAGGAAAATAAAGAGAGAAAAGTGCTTTTAAAAAAAAAAAATTGCATCCGCCTCCTGTTTGTAATACATACCCCCACTATATAAACCCCATTTTCTCTGTCTCCTCTCATTTTCGTCTCCCTCGCCCGAAAGCCCCTCTCTCTCTCTCTCTCTCTCTCTCTCTCTCTTTCTCATCTTGCTCGGGTGGCCTTGAGGAGCAACAATGGCTGTCCGTGAGCTTCCCTAAGCTTGTGCTCAGCTCCGCTGATGACCTGCCACCACTCGGCGTCACCGTTACCCTTGGAACCTCTGCGCCCAAGAAGGATAGGAAGCTGATTTGAGCTCTTCCTGGATCCGAAAGAGAGTACTTAGATTCTTCCAATAATGAAAAAGTGTATCATGCCTGAATCTAATTGGGGTTCGCAGTGGTGGAGGAACTGGATCGGGACCTCCCCTACAGTATCGTCGCTGCAGTAGAGTTTAACCACCAAGTTCGGGATAGATTCATCTCCTCGTATATCAAAACATTTCGGAACAAAGGATTTCTCTTTTTATTTTCAATATGAATTGATAGGTTAGATACAAATAGATCATATCTTGTAAATTCTCTCTCCTTTCTTTTGTCAACAGAACTTTCTTTTTATCTTTTCTTTTGTATATCTTAATGATCAAAGGCCAAGTATTTCTTGGATCTCTTATAAGGATAACTTTTCTGTCTTTGGCTAGTTCCTATTTGGAAGGATGCAACTTCTTAACCGCCGCAGTTTCTACTCCTGCTAATAGTTTAGCACATTCTTTGTTGTTACTATGGGGTCCTGAAGCACAAGGAGATTTTACTCGTTGGTGTTAATTAGGGGGTCTGTGGACTTTTGTGGCTCTCCACGGCGCTTTCGGACAAATAAGTCTCAAGTTAAACCAATTTATTTTCCAAATATCAAGTGGATGAATAAAAATCTTGAGCTTGAGAAAGTCCTTAATTTGATTTGTCTATCATTATAAACAATAATTGTCTGATTAGCTAGTTAGTGAGGCAATAGCTTACCATGGCGATGATCAATAGTTGGTCCGAGAGGATGATTAGCCACACTGGGACTGAGACATGGCCCAGACTCCTATGGGAGGCAGCAGTGGGTAATTTTCCGCAATGGGTGAAAGCCTGATAGAGCAATGCTGCATGGAGGTAGAAGGTCCATGGGTCGCGAACTTCTTTTCCCAAGGAAGAACATATCTTCATCTACAAAGATTTCTCGATGTGAAAACATAGTGACAAAGGGCTAATCTTTGAATAGGAAAAAGAGTGGATCTGCAAGGTCCCAAATAAATTGGCTTATTCCGCTACAAAATTTATTTTGTACACTGCGGGAGGTTCCATTTTTCTATTAATAGGGGTTCTGAGTATTGGTTTATATGGTTCCAACGAATCAACATTAAATTTGAAAACATTAGCTAATCAATCGTATCCGGTGGAACTGGAAATACTATTCTATATTGTGGTTTTTGTTCCTGTTTCATCGTACACGACCCTAAGGCAAGTTAACATCGAAGGGCGCGCATAGCAACACTTCTGCAAAAGAAATCATTTCTGAAGCTGAAGTTGATTTTTCAAGTTCTCCATCAAAAGTTGATTTCTGATCAAAGAAAGCTGTTTGATAAAATTTCTACTTCTGAAATTTTTAATTTTTAAACATTATTAACAAAATCTCCGGCGGTGGTGGTCGATGGAGGATGGCGGGCGATCGGCGGCGGGCGACCGGCGGCTGCGGGCCGCGGGCGACCGACGACGACGGGCGGGCGACTGGCGGCGGGTTGACTTCGGATGGCAATCGGCGGCGGTCGACGGCGGCGGACGGCCACCGGCGACTGCTGGTTGCGGGCAGGCGACCGGTTGCAGGTGGGCGACCAGCGGCGGGCGGGCGGGGGAAGCCACGGGGCGGGAGTCCGGCGACTGGCGGCGGGCGGGCTGACGGCCTGCGGTCGGTGGGCACCGGCAGGCGGGCGTTGGTCGGCGAAGACCGATGTAGTTGAAGAAGTGATTTCTTTTTTAGAAGCTACAAGTTTTAGCTTCTCAAAGTTGGCCAAAAATCCAACCAGAAGTAGAAATCACTTCCAGAATTCTCAATATTTTTACCAAACGGCTTTCAGCTTCAGAAGCACTTCTGAAGCGTTTTTACCAAAGGGATTTCAGCTTCAGAAGCACTTTAGAATCAGAAATTCTGCTTCTGAATTGTTACCATGCGCGCCCTAACTTTACTACTAGATTGTCCAGTCCTCGTTTGTTTTGGTGCACTTCACCGATTATGAGAATGGGTATACTGGATGAGTTTTTGGTTTGCATGGAGGGGAAAACGTCAGTGCTTGTACGATCCGTTACTTATTTTAGCTTAGTCAGGACATGGGTACCTGGGTTATATGAGCTTATTATTCTTATTATCGTTGGATTGAAGCAAATTGAAGTTGTCATAGGTTCTTCGGCCGCAGGCCCTGAAGGTTAACGGATGAAGTTTGTGATTTACTTGCAAGACTTCTTGTTTCCATTGTTAAGATTTAACTTAGAGAGGATTAAAAGTTGGGATCGGATCGCCTTATTGATGGTTAATCGGCTTGAAATGTGGATTTGGGTCACTATTGGTATTTGGCCGTGAAGTGAGTAAAGGGGTTTATTGCGCAATGGTGTTTTGGGTCAGAAATCTCTTCATCGTGCGCATAGACGTAATTACCTCACTGGAAATTATCAGAAAGTCCAATGTAGAAATTTGAATATAGATCTCGGAAATAAGCAATCTGAGATACTTCAACACTTTCAATGAGGTGCAAATCAGATCAGAAACTAAACGAGAAATTTGAAGAACACACACGAAATAATAGTGCCGCCGATTAATTTGAACTTCTTCTAATCCTGTCCTGTTGTGTCTTGTGCATATTCCAAGTCTCTGTCTTAGTGGAACAAATCACGTGGTTGCAAGAGGAATTCTTCTTTTTTCGGCTGGAAGCGGTTACAAAGGAATTGCGAAAATAAATCAGCTTGGTCCTTCCTTGGTTCATTTCCTGTAGCGGAGACATCCCTACCACTTTGAATGGACAACATTATTCTTTGTGGTTCCCACTTTAGCAGAGAATCGTTGATGTGAATGCCGGCCATGCTAGCTATTTTGATCGAAAATCGTCGGTGTAGATATCGGCCGGTGGTAAGATGGATAATTTTTGTAGTTTTTGTTAATAAATCTTCTGAAATTTTCCGTTGTTTTCTGTTCATTTTATGAAACAATGTTAAAAACACGCAGCTCCATCCTGGATCACATTCTTTATCTTTCCATTGGGGAATATGGACCCGACTCTACTTCACTCGCCAACCAAAGCTTCGGCTTCTAGGCGAGGAGACTACAGGCTCTGAGGTCGCCTCTCCTGGATTTGGCAAAGGCAGGACAAGATTCAAATAAGCAGACTAAACCACTAAACCTGCCAAGTAGGAAATCACAGAGATCCCTAAGAGTAATTATCTAGCAAAACTAAACTGTTTTTGTACTAGCTTGAAGAAGAACTACCGGCATATGCTGCCAGCCAATTCACTCAGTAGGTCCGGACATTTTCCAAGTTCTTATTTCTAACCGAGGCATCGTCAACCAGCAAGTTTCCAGAACCCATCGCAAAGTTTTCTTAGTACAAGCAGATTCAACACGGCATCTCTACTGAAAAACACTAACGAAACCAGATGAAGAACTCGCCTACTCCACGAAACTCTTTGTTAGGTGTTCTTCTTGCCAGCAGAATTGGACAAGGAGAAATCAACAGATTCCAACAAGCTTCGAAGGCTTTGCTCGGCCGCAAGCAGGCGGTCATACTCTAGGATTAAGCCTTCAGATTGTTTCTTCAGAGCCTCGGCTCCAGCTTCATCTGTCTTGGCTTCTTTTTCTATTGTCTCGTATTCATTCTCTAGCTTCTTCACTTTTGTCCTCAGGATCGCAATCTCTTCCTTCAAGCCTTTGACCTCCTCTGCACTGACATTTTTCCCCTCGTCAATGCCTCGACTCTGTTTCTCGGCTGCCTCCATGATCTCTCCTATGTAAACGGTGCAATCTATCAATCATCAAAGACAGAAATAGCACAAATCCGACATAAATGCAGGACTGAATGGCTGCAATGCTATACAGAGAGCAATGCGGTACTAAGTTTGTCCTTTAGGACCAGGAACATTCTGTTTTTTACAGCATGATACAGATTGTCAATGTTTAGGAATCAGTAACACTCCGGATCCACTGGATCATGGAAGCCATGTATTTTAGTTTAGGAATCACAGATCATACGCTACTTACCCGATGAAGAGTTCTTCTTCTTCTTTGCGTCTTTCTCCTCCCTTTTCTTCTTGGCCTCCTCCTGTTTCGCCCACTTTTTCGCTAGTTTTCCTCTTATCTCGCCCCAGGTTTTGCCTTCCCTCGGTCTGCCCCTCGTATTCTTCCCAGCTCCACTGGAGAAGCTGCGGAAGCTTTTGGAAATGGCGTCCGACAGGCGGAGGCAGATTTGGTGGAGCGCCATTTTTTCAGTAAGAAAGGGAAAAGCAGAGAGTGAACGTGGAGAGCAAGGGAGGAGAACAAGAGAGAGTGAATGGGTGTGTGTGTGTGTGGAGTAGGGGTGAGCGGTTTCCGATCCGGTCCGGTTCCCCTAAAAAATCGGGAATCGGACTAATAATCCCAGTTCTCCTTTTTCGAAATCGTGGACCGGACTGGCCACCTCGAGAATCGAGAACCGGACTGGACCGTCGGACCTGTCCGGTTCCGGTCCTGTTCCAAGGAACCAATAACACAAACAAGAAGAAATCACATGCATGGTTTGTGGAGGAGTTGCTTTCCATGAACTTCCATGGTGCTTGTGCTCCTTCGCCTTTGATGGGCTTGACTTTAACACTGTCACAAAGGAGGTTTGTGGAGGAGTTGCTTTTTCTGCAGCTGTTTGACTATTAGCCCGAGCGTAACAACCGAAAGGCATATACTAGATGGAGGAACAATCGTATATCCATATTCAAACATAAGGTCAAACTACCATATGTCGGTTCCAGTTTAAAAGAAGCATCCATGTAACATTTGCATCCCTTGGTGCTTGCTATGTTTTAATCCTTTCAATATAAGTTTCTTAATCAAATTTTTATTCATCCAATCCAATGAGGAGGAACTACATCAACAAGGTTCAATTGCATGGGCTACAAATTACATAACGACGTTAGCATGTTAAAAACAGCCACATGCATCTGCCAACTTCTGGTTGACACAGATGCACAGAAAATGTTTGAATGATGTAACTAAAACTCTGCATTCCTAGACAAACCCGTTACGCGTGGATGACCAAGAATGGAAAATAAAATGACATGGTGTCTATGCTACTACCTTGGTGAAAGGAGGCCACCGAAGCCTTGGCAGGCACTCCTCTGCATTGAATTTGATATTGTGCGAAGAACTTCCATCATCAATGGAAAGCTCACGCTCACGCAGTCGGACATAGATGGGCAAGAGAAGAGGAGAATGAGATGACTGAGACTCCCAGAGGCAAAGGAACCCTAATGAATCTGATCGACTAAAACGTGAGTAAAAGTGAATATATATTTTTTTTCTTTTTTTTTATTAAAGACCGGGCGGTCCGGTTCCGGAACCGGTCCCTAGAATCGGGAACCGGACTGCCCGGTCACCGGTTCCAATTTTATGAATCGGGGACCAGACCGGACCCCCCTAAAACCGGGGACCGGACCACCGGTCCCGGTCCGGTCCGGGCAGTCTTTTTTGCTCACTCCTAGTGTGAGGAGGGAGAACGTAAATGGGCTTGCACGTGGATACATGCCTATAAAAGTCGATCAATTTTAAGAAAATATTTTTCAATAATTCATTTTATTGTAAAACAAGCGGGGCATTGTTTATCTTTCATTTTGGAATTGACTAACATGGCATTTTACCTTGAGATATCAACCAGAATTTCCGTGAAAGAAGCGGGTGATCAATACATTAAGAAACTCTTTAAGATGACAACTAATTCCGGCCGAGCGTCAATCTTTTTTCCCAGATAGTAATTTAACTGGTGTTTGAATAAATCCCAATCATGGATTTTTCAAAATAAAAATTTTGTATACGGTTAAAATTTAATGAGACATCAAATTAAATACGGCGTGGGACAGAAGATTTCGATCCGATATTAAACAATAAAAAAAATAACTAGATACAGTAATTGAAGAAAAATTGATATATCACTTTAAATTTAATTCCATGTAAGAATAAGTAAATCTAACACATAATAAATAAATATAAATAAAATTTGGTAGAAAATGAGAAAAGTTTGGAGTTAAAATAAAATTAAGCATCGTAAGCAACTCAAATGAGAGTTGACTACCAAGTACCAGTTGACAACTTACTTGGAGAATAACTAGTAAGTCACTCTACTTAAAATTATAAGTTCTAATAAAATTGCTTAATTTTATCATGTTTTCGAGAAATGCAAATAACTGCGTGTAAACAATAAAAAGAATTGGCAATTTCTTTCTTAAGAAAAAAAAATCAAATTAACCTCTGTTAGGGAAGTTGGTAATATAATGCTAGATGAAAGTTTAACGAGAGAAAAGTTGGCGAGTCACACTAATTTAGGTTGATAATATCTAAAAGGATAGTTGTTAAATATAAGGTGTTACTAATCAAGGCAAATAAAATTTAGTAACTGAGTAGAAAAGTTGGCAAATTTTTTTTTTTTTTAAAAAGTTGATCGTCGGTAGATAATTCAAAGAAGATTTGGTAATTAAGCCAAATCTAATTGAACAAAAGTTGGTAAATTTACATGAGAGTTGATGAATTCAAAGTTATAGTAAGCTATGCGAATAAAAGTTAGTACATAACTGCCAAAATTGATAATTTGTAAATCACAAAAAAAAATGGTATTATCATAAAATTGTAGTAGTAAGCTATCAACAAGTTACTTAGAAAAAAAATTACCACTTTATTGCACGGAATAGTAGAATTAGGCTCGGTACCCTAATTAATATGGCATGTTGCGTGTCTTATACATAAACTTTCCATGGATTAACTAAATGATATTCGCTCGATAGATGTGCTTGAAAGGTATATACGTACATCAACAGAAGATACACTTGCATAAATTATTACTTTTCATGTTTATTATTATTTTTTGTCGAATACATGTTTATTTATTTGCATCATTTGAATAGATGGCAAAATTATCAAAAAAGTCCAAATCTACTGCAATTATGTTAATTCAGTCCTATTTTTTTTTTAACTAATTGAGTTTTAAACCTTTTGTATTTGTGCCAATTCAGTCCACCCGGTTAACTTTGGCTGGCTGGCACTGATGGAGGTAATTTTTAATAAATATTTAAATATTTTTTCGAATTCTTTTTTCTTTCTTTTTCATTTTTTTTCTTCTCCTTTTTCCTCCAATCGGTTACCAGATTGGCAATCGGCTAGAGGCTCGGGTCGGGAAGGGTGAGGCTCAGCCCTGTTAGATCTAGTGAGACTTGGCCTCGCCAAATTGGCTAGAGGAAGAAGAAAAAAAATGAAAAAGAAAGAAGAAAAAAAACTAAAAACTATTATTAAAAATTGTTCACGTTAGCTCCGACGTTCATGTTAGTGTCGGCCGATCAAAGTTGGTCAGATGGACTGAATTGTAATGCAAGGAAGTAGGTTTAGGACTTTTTTTGTAATTTTTCCCGGAAAGATTAAAACGAGTTGGAAAAATTGCATAAACATGATGCTTTTAGGTGAAAAAGAGCGACGTGATTATGTTGCACAAGTGGATATAACATGGTTGTGGTAATCGTGTACGCAAGCACGCTTTCCCAAATAATAGCATCACCTAAGTTTCTTGTGAATTTCACCCAATCAGATAGTGATTGATCAGGTGCCAAGTAGCTCTCATTCTGGTCCTAATACTCTTTCCTAGCTTAGACCCCTTTGATGAGTGATTGGTTGTATTACTTAAGCAAACTAACGTGTGGACTGAGCCACTTTGGACGCTCAACTGAACCAACTAGAGTTTTCATATGAGTCTTGTATTCTATAGGTTCAGTCCATTTCCAGAACAACTCGTAATATGTCAGGGTGTGCGGCAAATGTTGCAGGTCGTGGCCTGAGCTAGGCGTCAACAAGGTGGGCTTTTCCAGAGATAGACTGGTGGAACATTATTTATGGCCCTGCCTTATGGTTCCCGAGCCAGAAAATGGATTTTGCATGGTCATGTTTACCGGGATCACTTGCATGATAACACTCATAGACGACGTTTACGACGTATTTGGCACTTTGGAAGAGCTTGAATTCTTGACGGACTTCGTTGAAAGGTTTGTTCAATGTCAATGCATCTGGATGTCAATCATGCTATCTCCCAGCACCCGGAAATGAAATGACTAGAAGTGTCTGTGTTTATAATGCTTGAGATATTGTACATTTCCAGATGGGATATTACCGACATCGACAAACTTCCTCCGACAAGAAGGATTTCTTTCCTAGCTCTGTTCAATACTACCAAAGAAGTCTGATTTGAGATACTGAAAGAGCAAGGTTTTAACGTCACCCCTTACATTAGGAGATTAGTAAGATTCTGTTGGTTCATACGGTAGTCGAACTAATGACATTATATGTTTCAACCCAAGATACTTCTCTTGTGAAAGTAATGATAAAGATCTCTTGGGTTTTCATTTTTGGAATCACCGCGTGCAACATTCATTCTCCATATTCATCCACTGATCTTCTTTTGCTTTTCTTTTTTTTGGGTCATAAGTGGATGAATGAATGTAGGGCATACATAAAAGAGGCCAACTGGTGCCACAAGGGCTATAACCCAACATTTGAGGAATATCTCCCCATTTCAGTAACTTCAACAGAAGGGCCCTTGATGTTGTTCTGCATTTTCCTCTTGACCACACACAAGTTAAACACATGAGGCACTGGACTACATGTCTAAAACCCCGCGTATCGTTTACATTTTTGGCTTGATTCTTCGACTCAATGATCATCTCGATACATTGCCGGTACTTGTCTATTGTTCTAACTCATGTGTATATAGCTGGGTTCCTTCCTAGTATGACCGTACTTTTTAAGGAGCAATTCACTTTACTCACTTGGTCAGGACGAGATGCTCAGAGGAGATAACCGAAGGTGATCGAGTGCTACATGAATGAAAGCGGAGCTTCGCGAGAAGCTGCAATGAAGCACGTGGAGGATGCGATTTAGGAAACTTGGAAGACGATGAATGAACAGGCATTTGTCGATCGTCCATTCGCAGTGATGGAAGCCTTTATCAGGGCGTGTCTGAATCTTGCTTGTGTGTCTCACGTCTACAAGTATGGAGACGGCCATGGTGTACCGGACAGCGCGATCAAGGACAACATCATGTCTGTTGTGATACAACCCGTCCCAGTGAATTAGGGGAACTTCAAATGGCCGTCCTCTTTCTGTTTCCTTTGACAAACTACTGGCCTTTATTCATCAGTCTCAATTCACGCGTCTTCCTTTCGTATTCTATTTGTGTTTCAGCTTGGTTTGTACACATGATATTCGTGATGGACTATAATATTTGAGCTCTAGTTAAGGAAAAGCAGCGCTGCGGGCTTTTTTCCAAAACTGGGTAAAAAAAAGAAGTATTTACCAATTCAGGTAAAAAAAAATTATTTATGAAATCAGGGACCGCTCGGCAGTCTTAATACCGAGCGGCCCCCGACTCGGCAGTCATACTGCCAAGCGGAAGGGGGCGGGGCGACCAGCCTCCGCTCGGTAGTGGAAATGCTAGGCGGGGCCCCTGCTCGGCAGTCAGACTGGGAATTACCCTCTCTCGTTCTCACTCATCCATCACTACATGAGATCGTCTGCTTGTGGGGCTCACACTTCCCCTTCGACTTATTCTAAGTGCTGTCAGCGCTTTTTGTATTTCCATTGTCATTGCACTATCCCACTCGATCAATCATCAAAGACAGAAATAGCACAAATCCGATATAAATGCAGGACTGAATGGCTGCAATGCTATACAGAGAGCAATGCGGTACTAAGTTTGTCCTCTAGGATCAGGAACATTCTGTTTTCTACAGCATGATACAGATTGTCAATGTTTAGGAATCAGTAACACTCCGGATCCACTGGATCATGGAAGCCATGTATTTTAGTTTAGGAATCACAGATCATGTGCTACTTACCCGATGTAGCGTTCTTCTTCTTCTTTGCATTTTTCTCCTCCCTTCTCTTCTTGGCCTCCTCCTGTTTTGCCCACTTTTTCGCAAGTTTTCCTCTTATCTCGCCCAAGGTTTTGCCTTCCCTCGGTCTGCCCCCTGTATTCTTCCCAGCTCCACTGGAGAAGCTGCGAAAGCTTTTGGAAATGGCGTCCGACAGGCGGAGGCCGATTTGGCGGAGCGCCATTTTTTTCAGTAAGAAAGGCAAAAATAGAGTGTGAACGTGGAGAGCAAGGGATGAGAACAAGAGATAGTGAATGGGGGAGTGTGTGTGTGGAGGGAGAACGTAAATGGGTTCGCGAGTGGATACAACCCTGCGAGGGACGTGGTGAGATCATGCAATCAGCGTTTGGGTATTTTCTTTTCCTTTCTGTTTTCTTTTTTCCTTTTTCTCCCCCCGAAATGCGTTGGGATTTTTTTCATTTTTCATTTCTCGGCATTCGACCGGGGAGAGAGAGAGAGAGAGAGAGAGAGAGAGAGAGAGAGAGAGAGAGAGAGAGAGAGAGAGAGAGGAAAGGAAGGTGGTGGTGGAGCGGAGCTGGCGAACGGGGATGCTCGAGGGTCCAAAGATCCATTACTTGTACATGAGAGCAAGCGCTTCCAGCATCACTCCTCGCTGGCTATACTTCTTGTTGTGTTATGCTCTAGGCTTTTGTAATCTTCTTGCTGATAAAACGATCGCTGTAGGCATCTTTATATTTTTTAGGATTATCTATTTTTTGGAACAGCAATTCTCTGCCACAAAGGTAACGTTCCCCCTTGTGTGGACAAACACCTGCTGCAGTCATCCCTTGTACCGGGAGTCCGAACTTATTGTTGAGAATTGCTAATAGAGCATATATTACACACTTCGTGGTTCTTGCGATCTGCATGACTGCATCTTTCTCATAGTAGTGGGAGACTCCAATTCATGCTTGTTCATGAGGTTAATTTGGTCTGTACTTTGGCGTCACTTGTGATCATCTGATGTACATAGGCGAGGAATGCTGCACAGAGGAAGCTCTTGGACGAACTAGGCATTCCTGCTGAAGATGTGCCGGTTGATGAATTTATTCCTCTCGTATGATGAAATTGTGGAAGTTCTCGCAATTAATGCTAAAAAATTCAAGTTTTGGAGTTTTTGATATTGTGAGGTCTGGCTTTACTGTCGTTCAACTGTGATTAAAGCACGAAACAAACTCAAAGGTGTTGTGGAACTAATGCTTTTGACGGTTCGTGAATCGGACTTATGGTTTGTCCAAACGAAATTTTTGAAATTCTGCACGCAGATTGTACAAGTGTGGGACCAATAGCATTTTGGCTCGTACATGTCCGATTAACAACGTTTATACGCCATTTATTCAAGTATTCCCGCCCAACACCAAGGGAGGAATACGACCACAGAAACGTTATTGGAGAATCTGACCACCAGACTGACTCATAACTAGACTCCTCATCCTCCTCCTACGTCAACATCGCAGACTGATTCAGCTTCATTTCAGATTGCAATTAAATGCAGGATTGAATAGCTGCAATGCTATACAGAGAGCAATGCGGTACAAAGTTTGTCCTCCAGGATTAGGAACATTTTGTTTTCTACAGCATGATACAGATTGTCAATGTTTAAGAATCAGTAACACTCCGGATCCACTGGATCATGGAAGCCATGTATTTTAGTTTAGGAATCACAGATCATGCGCTACTTACCCGATGTAGCATTCTTCTTCTTCTTTGCGTCTTTCTCCTCCCTTCTCTTATTGGCCTCCTTCTGTTTCGCCCACTTTTTCGCTAGTTTTCCTCTTATCTCGCCCCAGGTTTTGCCTTCCCTTGGTCTGCCCCACATATTCTTCCCAGCTCCATTGGAGAAGTTGCAGAAGCTTTTGGAAATGGCGTCCGACAGGCGGAGGCAGATTTGGCGTAGCGCCATTTTTTTCAGTAAGAAAGGGAAAAACAGAGAGTGAACGTGGAGAGCAAGAGAGGAGAAAAAGAGAGAGTGAATGGGGGTGTGTGTGTGGAGGGAGAACGTGAATGGGCTCGCGCGTAGATACATCCCTGCGAGGGACGTAGTGAGATCATGCAATCAGCATTTGGGTATTTTCCTTTACTTTCCCTTTCCGTTTTCTTTTTTTTTTTTCTTTTTCTACCCCCGAAATGCATTGGGGATTTTTTCTTTTTTCTTTTCTCGGCATTCGACCAGGGGGGAGAGAGAGAGAGAAAGGAATGGAAGGTGGTGGTGGAGCGGAGCTGGCAAACGGAGATGCCCGAGGGTCCAAAGTTCCATTACTTGTACGTGAGAGGGAGCGCTTCCAGCATCACTCCCCGCTGGCTATACTTCTTGTTGTGTCATGCTCCAGTCTTTTGTACTCTTCTTGCTGATAAGACGATCGCCGCAGGCATCTAAATATTTTTTAGGATTATCTGTTTTCTGGAACAGCAACGCTCTGTCACAAAGGTAACGTTCCCCCTTGTGTGGACAAACTCCTGCTGCAGTCATCCCTTGTACCGTGAGTCCGAGCTTATTGCTGAGAATGCCCGTGCTAATAGAGCATATATTACACACTTCGTGGTTCTTGCGATCTGCATGACAGCATCTTTCTCATAGTAGTGGGAGACTTCAATTCATGCTTGTCCATGAGGTTAATTTGGTTTGTACTTTGGCGTCACTTGTGATCATCTGATGTACAAGGGCGAGGAATGCTCCACAGAGGAAGCTCTTAGACGAACAGGGCATTCATGCTGAAAATGTGCCGGTTGATGAATTTATTCCTCTCGTATGAGGAAGTTGTGGAAGTTCTCAGAATTAATGCTAAAAAATTCGAGTTTTGGAGTTTTTGATATTGTGAGGTTTGGCTTTGGTGTCGTTCAACTATGATTAAAGCACGAAACAAACTTGAAGGTGTTGTGGAACTAATGCTTTTGGCGGTTCGTGAATCGGACTTATGGTTTGTCCAAACGAAATTTTTGAAATTCTGCACGCAGATTATACATGTGTGGGACTAATAGCTTTTTGGCTCGTAAATGTCCGATTAACAACGTTCATATGCCATTTAGTCAAGTATTCCCGCCCAACACCAAGGGAGGAATACGACCACAAAAACGTTTTTGGAGAATCTGACCACCAGACTGACTCATAACCAGACTCTTCATCATCTTCCCACGTCAGCATCGCAGACTGATTCGGCTTCATCTCATGTTGCAATTAAATGCAGAACTGAATGGCAGCAATGCTATACAGAGAACAATGCTGTACTAAGTTTGTCTTCTAGGATCAGGAACACTCTATTTTCTACAGCATGATACAGATTGTCAATGTTTAGGAATCAGTAACACACCGGATCCACTGGATCATGGAAGCCATGTATTTTAGTTTAGGAATCACAGATCATGCGCCACTTACCCGATGTAGCGTTCTTCTTCTTCTTTGTGTCTTTCTCATCCCTTCTCTTCTTGGCCTCCTCTTGTTTCGCCCACTTTTTCGCTAGTTTTCTTCTCATCTCGCCCCAGGTTTTGCCTTCCCTCGACCTGCCCCCTGTATTCTTCCCAGCTCCACTGGAGAAGCTGCGGAAGCTTTTGAAAATGGCGTCCAACAGCAGAGGCAGATTTGGCGGAGCGCCATTTTTTTTTATTAAGAAAGGGAAAAACAGAGAGTGGACGTGGAGAGTATGGGAAGAGAACAAGTGAGAGTGCATGGGGGTGTGTGAGTGTGGAGGGAGAACGTAAATGGACTCGCGCGTGGATACATACCTGCGCTGGACTTGGTGAGATCATGCCATCAGCGTTTGGGTATTTTCCTTTCCTTTCCGTTTTCTTTTTTCCTTTCCCCCCTCCCCCCCGAAATGCGGTGGGGATTTTTTCTTTTTTCTTTTCTTGGCATTCGACCGGGGGAGAGAGAGAGAGAGAGAGAGAGGAATGGAAGGTGGTGGTGGAGCGGAGCTGGCGAACAGGTATGCCCGAGGGTCCAAAGTTCCATTACTTGTACGTGAGAGCGAACGCTTCCAGCATCACTCCACGCTAGCTATACTTCTTGTTGTGTTATGCACTAGGCTTTTGTACTCTTCTTGCTGATAAGACGATCGCCGCAGGCATCTTTACATTTTTTCGGATTATCATGACACTGACAAGACCCTCAGGTCATCGGTTTTTGGCCAAAACTAGTTATACTGGCTAAATTCGCCAAATTATCAAAAATGTTTAGGACTAAATTGATAAATATTCAAAAGGTTTTAGGGTTGAATTAGTCATATTGAAATGTAATTGGCAAAAGTGTGATTGGTTGAAAACTTTTTTGGCAATTTCCTCGTATCCAAATCACGATTTATCTTTTTGAGAGGTGGTAGTTAAACGCACCGTTAGATATCCAACGTCGCCTCTCCACAAATTGCTATCCAAAATAAAACGGGTTAATATCACAAAAAATTCCAAATTGGTACACCTGTGATAAATTTATCCCAAACTATTTTTTTAACCACCAAAAATCCTAAACTGGTACAAATATGACAAATTTACTCCATACTAATTTTTTTACCACAAAAAATCCTAAACTGATACACATATGATAAATTTACCCTATGTTAGTTTCCGTTAAATTGAGTTAATACTACAAAAAATTTCAAATTGATACACCTATACTACTCAACAATTGCCACGTATCATTAAATTCAGCGATTTGATGGTAAAATTTGACGAAAACTAACGGAGGATAAATTTATCACATTTGTGCCAGTTTGAGGTAAATTTGTCATAGCTGTATCAGTTTGAAATTTTCATGATAAAAAATAATTTGGGTACCAATTTGGGATTTTTGGTGGTGTTAACCCAAATAAAAAAGTCCTTGCTACAATAGCAAGTTTTCAGGTTTTGTAGGAAAAATTTGTGGCTGGGAGAGGGCTGTTATTCTGACCGTAGGATACATACGGTCACTCCATCATATCCCTTTCTTTTTTTGCCCAAATTGGAGCGACGTCGTTTGTTTCCATGAGTATTTCCAAAAACTTGAAAGAAAATGTTCGCCTCATCTATAGTGGCTTCACCTTTAAATCCTTGAGAAGATGCTTTATACAGGCTAGGTATGCCAGTCAAGATAAAAAAAATTAGGATAGAATGACATTTATCCTAAGCCTTTTCATATTAGTACCAATTCAATCAATTTGATCAATTTTGACCAGAAATCACTGACGTGGATGTCGTCCATTTTACGTGGCACTATTGATGCTGACATAGACTTTTTTCCTTATATTTATAATAATATTTTTACTCATTTTCCCTTTCCTCTTTTGTTTGGCGATGGTTAGCCGGATGGATTGAATCGGTACTAACGAGTAATGAGTAAAGATTAAGGACCGAATCGGTATCAATGTAAAAAGTTAACTTATTTTTTTGTACTTTTTCATAACGTGTCGCTCTCTTCAAAAGTTGGCAAGACAAGGAAGAACAAAACCCTATCATCTTCGAGCGATACATGCATAGTACTTTGCTCTACACTGGAACTTTGTTGGCAGAGAAGTCTGAATCAAAGTGATGTGGCTTGAAAGATCTTCGCCAAAAGCACAATCATCATTGTTAGGGCCGTTGCAAATGGCTTGACATGCATTCTTGATCTCCACCTCAGAAGTGATATCCCAATCCTAGCCATTGAACTGCATCACTCAGTTCGAGCTTCTCCGCGGGACGCGCATTTCACTACAAATCAAATACTTCACGACTTGCTGCATTTTCTCGTCCTTTTCTGCGTCTCTCCTCCTGCATGTCACGCGAACTCAAAGTACTTTGTTAGGTTCCCGCTATTCACAAAAAAGAAAGGAGAGGAAGCTGATTGAAAAACCGATATATCGTTGAGTTCAAGCATAGCATTTCAGGATGGAATGTTCTTATCTTGTATTCGCTCTTAAGCAAATGGATGAAGTTATTAGTCCCAGGCGCTCGATCGGACCTCGCTGAGTGCCTCATCATTGATGAGCCGTCCGCCTTGAATAAAAGTAGAGGGGCTATGAAGGGGGCGATATTCGACCCCACCCTCTCGCCTCCCCTCCTCCTTGATGGGATAAATCAACTGTGGGGCTCTCAACAAGCACTCTCAAAGGAACTTTGTTCACACAAGGAAGAGGAGACGGAAGGTGGCTTTTCAATATAGTGTATTCACAATCGATTCACCCATACTGAAAAGGTTACAAGACTCACCTATTTATAGGCTTAAAACATGACTCTTGAGTCTCTCTAGGAAAATGAAAAGACTAAAACAACAATTACATCGGAATACTAAAAGATTTCTGATAGACTCAACTAATTATGTCTACTAAAACAATAATTACATCGGAATACTAATTATGCCATGGGAGTCGAACGGTCACTGATAACACTTAATGAATTTGACTTAATTCCCAACAAAACTCCCCCTTAAGCCAAATTCTCTTCCGTCGATCATTCCAAGTAAACTTCTGAATTTCCGAAACACTTCGATCTTGAGAGGTTTCGTAAAAATATCTGCGACTTGATCACCGGTCTTCACGTGTACAACTTCAATTTGTTTGTCGCTGACTTGTTCTCGAATAAAATGATATCGAACATCGATATGCTTGCTCCTCTCATGAAAAACTGGATTCTTCACCAAAGCAATGGCAGAAACATTATCAACAAAAATCTCCGTTGCATCCTTTTGCTCCATATGGATTTCTTTGAGCAACTTTCTCAACCATATTGCATGACAAACACACGATGATGCAGCAACATAATCCGCTTCACATGTCGACAGAGTAACACTGGATTGCTTCTTTGATGACCATGTAAAAGCAGTTTCACCCAAATAAAATACAAAGCCCGTAGTGCTTTTTCGATCATCGACATCTCCCCCATAGTCACTATCTGAATAACCTCTGAGTTGAAATAGTTCAGATTGATAATAATACAAGCCAAGAGAGATAGTACCTTTGATGTACCGAAGTATCCTTTTTGCTGCCTTAAGATGAGATGTCTTCGGATTCTCCATATATCGACTCACAATTCCGACACTGTTCATGATATCTGGTCTCGTACAGGTCAAATACCTTAAGCTTCCAATCAAGCTTCTAAAATATGTTGAATCAACATCGACACCTTCATCGAACTTCGACAGTTTTGCACCGCAATCCATCGGAGTATTAACCGAAGTGCAATTCTTCATGTTGAATTTCTCAAGGATATTTTCAGCATATCTTTTTTTGGGAAATAAAAATCCCATCTTCATTTTGCTTCACTTCGATACCCAGAAAATAACTCATCAAACCATTATCTGTCATTTCAAATTCTTTCACCATCGATGCTTTAAAAGTGTCAATCAATCCAGAATTATTTCCTGTGAAGACAAGATCATCAACGTATAAACATGCCAATAAAACATCACCTTTCTCATGCTTCAAGTAGAGAGCATGTTCGTACGGACATTGTACGAAGCCATTTGCCTTGAAATAAGCATCGATTCTGGAGTTCCAAGCTCTCGGAGCTTGCTTAAGCCCATACAAAGCTTTCTTCAATTTCAGCACTTTGTCTTCATGACCTTTCACAACAAACCCAGTGGGTTGTTCGACATAAATTTCTTCTTCAAGAACGCCATTCAGGAATGCCGATTTGACATCCATTTGATAGATTGGCCACCGATTTTGAGCTGCAATGGAAATCATTAGTCTGATGGTTTCCATTCGGATGACAGGTGCAAATACCTCGTCATAGTCGATCCCAGCTTTCTGTTTGTAGCCCTTTGCGACAAGTCTGGCCTTATAACGAGTGATTTCTCCTTTCTCGTTCTTCTTGGCCTTGTATACCCATTTGACACCGATCGCCTTTTTGTCCTTCGGAAGATCAGCGAGTTGCCACGTTTTATTCTTTTCGATGGCTTCTATCTCTTCATCCATGGCTTTCCTCCATTTTTCTTCTTTGGCAGCTTCATCGAAAATAAGTGGTTCACAATCTGCAAGAAGACATATAAGGTGAAGCTCATCGGTAGCTTCATAAATCTCAGAAAGTCTTCTTGATCTCGGTGCTAGCGATTCTTCGACAGTATTTGAAGTTGAAGCTGACGATGATGGAGAGAACATCGGAGAAGGTGAATGAGCTTCAATCTCCATTTCGACAGAATCATCACGAACGGTTTCAACAAATTTATCATGACTGGTTTTGACAAGTTGTCGATTTTCCTCCCACAAACTTTCTTCATCAAATTTCACATCTCTGCTTACATATACTTTCAAAGTGTCAGGATCAAACAATTTGTAAGCTTTTGATGAGGAATCATACCCGATGAAAATGAGCTTTTTACTCTTGTCTTCCAACTTCGATCTTTTCTGGTCGGGTACGTGAGCATACGCAACACTCCCAAAAATTCTTAAATGAGAAACCGTAGGTTTTCTCCCGCTCCATGCTTCTTCTGGGGTAACACCATCGAGTCCTTGCGTGGGACATCGATTCTGCAGATAAACTGCACATCTGACAGCTTCGCCCCAAAGCTCATTCGACAAATTTTTGCTTTTCAACATACTGCGATCCATGTCGAGAATGGTTCTGTTCCTTCGCTCAGCCACACCATTTTGTTGTGGGGAATACGGCGCCGTTAAGAAACGTCGAATGCCATGGTAATCACAGAATTGATTAAATTCTCCAGAAATAAATTCTCCTCCACGATCAGTTCTTAAAGACTTGATAAAATAACCACTCTCCTTTTCAACCATTTTCTTGAAGTGCTTAAACGTATCAAACACCTCTGATTTTTCTTTCAAGAAAAACACCCAAGTCTTTCGAGTAAAATCATCAATAAACGTAACAAAGTAGCGATGATTACCGTACGACTGAGGAGTGATCGGACCACATACATCAGAATGAATCAACTCCAGTGGCTTCTTCGCTCGATAAGTCGACTCCTTCGGAAAACTTGCTCGAGAATGCTTGCCAATTACACATCCTTCACATAATTGATCGGGGTGATCAATATGCGGTAAGCCATACACCATCTTCTTGCAAGAAAGCGTATTGAGTCCGCCAAAATTGAGATGACCGAACCTCAAATGCCATAGCCACGAAGGATTGTCTACACATGCTTGAAGGCATGTAGACATATCATCTTTGATGTTCAGAGTGAACATCCTATTCTTCGACATCTTCACATTCGCAATCAACTTATTATTGCAATCTCTCAACATAAGACATAGATTTTTCATCTGGACAGTAAATCCTTTCTCAAGAAGCTGTCTTAAACTCAAATTATTGATCGACATCTTCGGCACATAATACACGTTAGTAATAAACTGACGTGTTCCGTTCTTCAGACGTATTAAAATCGTACCTTTCCCTTCGACAAGAATTTGAGAATTATCACTGAACGAGACTTTTCCTTTTACTGTCTCATCCATTTCAACGAACATCTCCTTTCGGCCGCACATGTGGTTACTTGCTCCAGTGTCCAAGTACCACGTATCATTCTTTTCATCAGCATTTTCTTTAAATGCCAGCATAAGAACTTGATCACCATCATTCACCAGGTTCGCCTTTTCGTCTGCCACCGCACTTTCTTTCTGCCAACACTTATAAGCATAATGGCCACATTTATTACAACGATAACATCGAACCTTTGATTTATCATACCGATTATTTGTGTTTCTTCCTTTTCCACGTGTACTTCTTTGATTATGAAAGCACTCATTGCTTCGGGCGAAATCTCCTCCGCTTCGTCCACGACCTCTTCCTTGGAAACGGCCTCTACCGCGTCCTCGGTCACGATCTTGATTGACCCATCGAGTTTGCACAGGGTCACTTCTTTGGCCTTTGTCATCTCGGATATTCAATCGAGATTGGAGTACTTCCTCCACCGGTTCAGACTTGTTTCTTTTCAGTCTTTCTTCATGGGCTTGCAACGAACCCATGAGCTCATCGACCGTCATACAATCGACATCTTTCGATTCCTCGATAGCGACAACGATGTGGTCGAACTTCTTATCCAACGACCGCAGGATTTTTTCGACAACACGAACATCATGAACATCTTCGTCATTCCTTTTCATCTGATTCACAATAGCTAAAACTCTTGTGAAATAATCAGAAATCGACTCAGATTCTTTCATACGGATTACCTCGAACTCGCCTCTCAAAGTTTGAAGGCGGATCTTCTTTACTTTCTCAACACCTTGGTGCGTGGTTTGAAGAATCTCCCATGCCTCCTTGGATGTAGTAGCATTCGAGACTTTCTCGAACATAGAATCATCTAAGGCTTGAAAGATGATTGACAACCCGAGTTGATCTTTCGAACGAGTCTTCTCCAACGCATTCCTCTGAGCCTGAGTCAACGCGACATCTTCATCTGGCTCATCATAGCCATTGTTGACAAGATCCCACACACTATGGGCGCCGAGTATGGCTTTCATTCTGGAAGCCCACTTGCCATAGTTTTCTTTGGTGAGGATTGGATACTGAAAAGGAAGGTTGCTTGTTGACGCCATAATCACGAAACCGTGAAGCTCTGATACTAATTTGATGGGATAAATCGACTGTGTGGCTCTCAACAAGCACTCTCAAAGGAACTTTGTTCACACAAGGAAGATGAGACGGAAGGTGGCTTTTCAATATAGTGTATTCACAATCGATTCACCCATACTGAAATGGTTACAAGACTCACCTATTTATAGGCTTAAAACATGACTCTTGAGTCTCTCTAGGAAAATGAAAAGACTAAAACAACAATTACATCGGAATACTAAAAGATTTCTGATAGACTCAACTAATTATGTCTACTAAAACAATAATTACATCGGAATACTAATTATGCCATGGGAGTCGAACGGTCACTGATAACACTTAATGAATTTGACTTAATTCCCAACACTCCCTCCCCCCAAATAAAAAAAGAAGAAGGTGGCGATGAAAGCGAATCGAAAGTTTCAAGGAAGCAAGAATATAGAGCTCGATAAGAGACATTGGGTGGTTCCGATGACTGGTATAGGTACGAGGTTGCAACCCTTGTATTAATAGAGAAATTCCACCAATAGTATACACTATTTTCTCTTAGCTTGGTCTATTAATTCGCATGGATTCATCGCTGAGGCCCTTTTGGGTAAACTCAAGCGGTTCATCATGTCCCTTTTTGTGTTTTATGAATCGTCCGTGCCTACATTTCTTGTTGCCTTTTGTTTTATGTCAATTGTTGGGTTGTCTGTTAAGATTTGCGTGATTGAATGAATGAATGGACTGCCTAGTCGTTTGGTTAGATATCTTACTTGCTGGGCTCTGGCTCTCTCCATAGTTGTTCCCTCTTTTTTAGATATACAAGTACCAACAGCCTGAGGATGGCAATGGTGACGGAGCACACCATCGGTGTTAGTACTCTGGAGTGGACGTTACCTTTTAAATCCTCCCAGTGTATCCGTTTGGGTTGTTTAAAGAAGATAATGTTACTAAACAATATTTATATTATATAAAAACAGATGTTTCTTTGATGCATGGCTTATGTATGCTATTCAATGCATGTGATTTATGTTAGGAAACCCTGTTAAGGCCATACCCATTAGGCGTCGCGCCTGCTGGATTTTGCATGCATTTGTCTGTTTCTGCATGGTCGTTGTGTGTTTCTAGTTTACTTAGCTTCCGTATGCGCCCTCTAATTATGTATACAATATGAGATTAAAATAGAGTTCGTTAGTGTCGAGTGATGCCCTGGATGTCTGAGCTCTGATTAAGGTCGACGTTACAGGTGCACCCTAGAAATTCTCCAATTAAACTTGCACCCATCCGTCCACAGCAAAATAAAGCCATCCCATCCACCCATAGAAACATAAAGCCATCCCTTCTTGACAATGTTCGTCAAAGTGTAGTACTTTTCACGGAGGCAACTCTTCTTTCGATCCAAACTGCATAGGCCGCATCGCTCGGTCACCATTTTCCAAGCTAGCCGTATAGGCCGCTTGATGCAATGATGCCAATCGTAAAGGCGGGGTCGCTCAGTTATTGATTTCCATGCCGGCCGAATAGGCCGCTTGTTGTTTCCCCTTTGATTCTCGACATTTCACGTATCATCTTGAGAAGTCGACTCCACCACCAGATTCGTTGCTGTCAAACAGTCAACATATTGAAATTTCGCCGTCAACAGAAGCTCGGATCCATTGTGCGCGACGTTGTTCAATGCCAGTTTCGGCCATTTTCGCTTTTTGATTTCAAGGCGATCGTCCGACATTGTTTTTTTTTTTTTTTTGGTAAGGAAATCGCCCAACATTGTTCAGTGCCAATTTCAATCATTTTCGCTATCTGATTTTATGGCGATCGAAGATTTGCTTTGTACCCTGTTCGGATTGTTTTCAACCTTTGAGGGGGGATGTTAAGGATATATAGATATATTCTAGAGATATTTAGGGTATTTCTTCTAATTCTACGTATCACTCGGGATTATGCATTGTCTCCTTTGATACTGCATATCCTTGATTGTTCTTCGATTGATTATATTTGGTGTTTCCCTTTATTTGATTTCCTTATATAGTTATTTTATAAAGCCTGCAAATAGGGTGGTGTAATCTTCATTATCACATATCAAAGTATACAAGAATTTCTCATTTCTCTCTTCTGCTGTTATATTCTATTAAATCAAAGTAAGACGGACAATAATCGTTATTTTAAGAACATCTGAGATTCATCATCTTGAGCTTGGACCCATTGCCACGAAAAAAAAAAAAAAGGAGATTAGTATGCCGCATTGCAGACAATTCTCAATCTGTGCATTCACCGTCTAGCGTTACTTGATGGGGGCCGTGGTTTTTCCGGGAAATATTTGGGAGAGCAGGGAGAGTTTTTGGCTCCATTTATTTTGCGTAAAATAAAGGATTTGGAAAATATATATTTTTTAAATGATCGTTTATATGGTCTACGAAAGTAAATGCACGATAATTATTTTCATCACGCTTACAAATAAATTATTTTTGAGAAAGAAAACATTTTCCATTGACTTATTATTTGAAAAAATACAAGTGATCATTTTTAGAAAAATACAATCTAAATCATATATTCTATGAAACAAACGGAGCCTTGGTAATTTGATATGATTTTGGCGCTCTATTTGAACTTGAGTTACATAATATATTTTAGGAAGTACTCGCTTTCTCTCAGGTACTCCTTAAGCCTATTCTGGAGATGGAAACTTCTTAAAATAAAATCCTGTAAACTTTGTTACACTCTTGTGTTGTCAGACGCCCAACATGGCCATGATTGGCATTGCAGTCCAAAAAGGAAAGGAAAGAGAGAAAAGCTTACATAACTAGGGAAAACGACCGGATCGAATTAGGAATAGTTTCCAAGTAGCTCATGAGCGCCACTTTTTATTTGCGACGTAATTGGCGTTGGTTAATCGGAGGAACATTTAGCTGCTCACTGCTGCTTTATCGGGACGGATCGGATGAGGATCGATTTGAGGTTGTCTTTAGTCTCGCGATCTGGGATCCCATGGCCGTCCCCGTACTGGTAGAACAATTGAGACGCTCGCGCAAGGTTCAGACACGCGCCGAGAAAAGGCCCGGAGCACGGGTTGGCACCGATGACGTCTTCGTTCATCTGTCTCCAAGCTTCACGCACCAGGTTCTTCAGGTGATGTCGAGTCGCTTCTTCGGAAGCTCCCGTTTCGTTCATATAGCAATGTAGGGACTTGAAATTATCTCCCCTTGCCAACTCGGCCTGCAGACGCATTTTATCCCATCATCTAAGGTACCATAACTTGGGCTGCAAAATGGGGAGATCGACATAGTAGAGACTAACCGATGAGGTGCTCAAATCGTTCGTGAGCCGAAGAATCAGGGAGGAGCAATACATAACGTTGGGAATACTGCACAAATATTCCAGGTTCTCTTTGGATAGCTTGTCTGAAGTGGTGAAGTAAGAGCAAAATAATACGACATGTCCTCCTATTGATGTCACTGAAGCATTGAGATACTCCTGGAGCGTCGGTTTGTGGCCTTCATGATACCACTTTGCTTCTTCTAACCATGTCTTACCTTGATTTATCCACTGAAAATTTGGAAAAGAAGCAAAAAAAAAAAAAAAAAGCTGTGTGATCTCTGGAGATGCTAAGTCAGAAGGAAACTAGTGAGGAGTAAGATATAAGCATACCAATTTGTGTAAGTAGGGAATGATGTTGAAGCCTCGCACTTTCATGGTCCAATAGGCAATTTCATTCGTAGTGTTGTACATGGCAAGGAAACACGTTCTTATCGTTGGAGGAAGCTTGTCGATTTCTGAGATATCCCATCTACAACATTTCCATACGAGCATTACGTTAGTATTGATTTTATATTAGCGTAAGCGTGAGATCTCGAGGAGAGTATGATGATATCGCGCACAAACCTCTCGATGAATTTCGTCAATAGCTGGAGTTCTTCCCATGAGCCGAAAACGTCATAAACATCGTCCATCAACGTGATCATACACGTGATCTTCGTGCTCATCTCTCTGAAAGCTCCAAATTGTGGTTCATAGACCATTAAAGCATTCCATAAGTAATGCTCCATCAGTCTATCCCGACAAAACTCCATCTTGTTCAACCCTAAATCCACCCACCACCTAAAAGAGATCGCAGAACATATGAGAATTCAATCTACTCAGGTGGTTATTGGTTGATTGCTCAAAGGACGGGCTTGATACATATTGCATAAAAACGTTAGCTTAGACTAAAGTTATTTTCTCGAGCTGAAGTCCAAAAAGGGTACCAACAGAAAGCCAGCCATGTAAATTATGAGCTTCTCAAAAGTGCGAAGCGATCAAAGATAATGGGAAGGGACCTGTTGGGCTCAGTAGACTGAGGAAGGCCCATAAAATCTTCATTTACATGGCGTGCAAAAAATTCTAATCTTATTGTATATTTGTCAATTTAATTTTAAATCTTTCAATTTTGTCATTGAGTCTTAAAATTTTTCACGTTTTGTCAACTCGGTACATCCAACCAATTTTGATTGAAAATCGCCTATGTTGATGCCAACTGTTTTACGTGGCATGACCGGTGCTAATGAGGATAATTTTTTTAATAATATCCTAATATTTTACTTATTTTTTTCCTTTTTTTCTTTTGTTTTCCTTCTTTACTTTTTTTTTTGTATTTTTCTCTTTTCCCTTTTTTCCCTTCATCGGCAAAAAGACAAAAAGAAAAAAAAGGAGGAAAACAGGAAAAAATAAAAAACAAAAGAAATCGCGTTAGTTTGACTTGACTTATTAAAAAAATAATAGAAGATATAGCGGAGCGGGCCAAAAATTGCGACCGCCTAAGTGCATGGTGCTACGAGACCAAGTACCTGGCTAATTTGCTGACTTCATCTCTATAAATTGATTGCACTACGTTGAAATCGAGCTTAGCCAAATCGAGCAAGATTGGATTCAAGCGATCGCACTGTACTCCTTCGTACATGTCCATGAACCATCTGGCCTCCAATCTGTTGGGCCTCCAGTGAACAGGCATGTCCAAAGCGTGATTTATCTTTTTTGCCCAGATATCGTCTTCCTTTAGACTTTCCAAACACGTAGAAGAGAAAGTCCTGGCTTCATCCATGATGGCTTCACCTTTGAATCCATAGAAGGATGCTTCGTACAGGCTCAATACACCCTTAACGTCTTCCCTCAGGGACTCTTTGAAACTGCTCGCATCTTCTGTCATGAATCTCTCAAACACCCCTGTGCACAAGATGAACATGTTTGTACCTACGAAATGATATCTCCAAATGACATCTCGCGCAAATGTATAGCTACCTTGCTCCACATTGAAGCCGTTTTGGCGGAGAAGCCTGAATCGGAGCGCCGTGGCGTGGAGATCATCATCAAGACTCCAGGCCCTATTGGTTGTGCCATTTGAAATGGCTTGCAATGCCTGCTTGATCTCCACCTTGAAGTGGTATCCCACTCCCAGCCGTTGGACCGCGTCGATCTGCTCGAGCTTCTCCACCCAAGGCATTTCGCCACGAATAAGATCCTTCACTTCTTCCTTCAGCTTCGTGACCCTGTCCATGTGTTCCTCCTCCTGCATCAAACGCGACTTCAATATGTGGCTCTGTTCCCATTATTTTGATAGTCGGAAAGAACATAAAACAATTGCACGAAAGAGCACTCTATCAGCTTTCTAGTAATCAGTGTCGTGGTTACCCCATATTCGCCTCTAAGTGACTGAACGAAGTTGTAATCCCAAGCACTCGGCCGGAAGTTCGCCGAACGCCTCTTCGAGCCGTCCGTCGCCATGAGTTGGTGGTGTTGGTGGTGGTCGAAAGGTCCTAAGGAGGCGAGAGAGAACTTGGAGCGCGAGAAGGCAAGTGTCGTCGTTGGCTGATGATTGATGTGAAGTTCCAGGTTTCAGCACTTCTATTTATAGAGATGTTCCATGCGAAGGACCCCGTACAGCCGCCCTTAATTTCAGATGATTCGCCAGCTAGACGCCGCGTTGATTTTTGCTATTAAAAACCAAATCAGCCAAAAAAAAAAAAGCAAAAAACTTCCAGAAGGAACTTCTTCTGAACTCGTAATTGTGGGTAAGAAATCGTGTGCTCGATGGCGATGGTCTGCTTGTCCCCGATCAGACATGAGCAATCTCTTCAAAGATCGCAACTTGCGCTGCAGCAAGATTGATTCGGTCCACGCCTGGTTTAACTGTTTGACAATTCTTAGTGTTGGTTTCATAGTAGCTTTAGGAAGAAAAAGTAAACACGTTCGCAAGAAAGAGGGAATCGTTGACCATTGGTGGATTGGAATTTTCGGACGCTTTTCCCCTTTTTTTGAACAAGGTGGTTTTTTTTTTTTTTTTTTTTGGTTTCCATTGAAACCCTCCTCTCGGATTCTTATTAAGTTTTGTCGGCTTGATCAGGATTATTAGTATTTTTGCTAATTCCCTACATTTATCTAAAAAAAGCTTTGAATGATTAGACTTTGAATGGATTTTAGGTATAAGTAGATGTAATTTTCAAAAAGCTTTAGCGATAAGATTTTCAATTCCAACGATTTCGTAAGAGCTAGGGTGACCAACTGTCCAGCGCCGCGGCCTCAAACAATTAATGATAAGACTTTCCTCGGTTATTTTCAAAGCTAGACATGTGTGTGCTCCTACAAAGAAGGAGATTATGTTAGATAATCACTCTAAAAACATCGAATTTTAGTTTCAAGTAGACATAATGTTTGCTTTAGTTTTTCTTTACGAAGATGAGATGACAATGTCCTAGTCAGAAGAAATGCACACCAAGTTTGAAATTCAGCTTCATATTTATGGCGTAGATAGATAGACACTTGATGGCCCAATTTGCTGGGACGGGCGAGGATATTGTCCTAATATTGTCTATCGTAATTAGAGGGGACAATTTTAATTGAGTATGTGGGTTTGGATCGAAGCTAATTATATGCCGGCCAATTTCGTATTAATCGCGGGAAACATTTAATGATAATTCATGTTTGTTGTCCAACCGACCGGGCACGGCATTTATGAGCATAACCGGTTTCAAACAACAACATGTACGTGACTCCATTTATTTCATATTACCAGCAATTTCTTGGAAACTCCGGTCACACTAGCATTCCACACCAGAGATATGCTTCTTTATTTCATGAAGATGTCAATGCTCTAGATACCTTTCCAGCACTTCAGAGATCTGAAATCTTCAGAGTTTTAAAAGGGTTTCAAGAGCTTCGAAGCTCCGGACCCAGATGGTTGCTATTCTACAAATGCGCCTGGCCCATCATAGGGAAAGACATTGAGGAAGCGGTCATGGATTTCTCCTCGTAAGAAAGAATGTCGAAGTCTATAAATTCCACATTGATTTCCCTTGGACCGAAGGCTCAGAATCCATCATACCTTAAGGAGTTCAGACCCATCTCATGCTGCAATGTCATATACAAAATCATCTCTAAACTACTTGCAGAGGAGTCAATTACATGCTTCCGACGATCATCAGCCTCAACCAAACTGCTTTCATCACTAGACGACAAATCTCAGAGAACATCCTACTATGCCAAGACCTATTGGACAACTACCATAAGGGAGGTTAAGGTAAATGGGTGGCGATAAAGATTGATCTCACGAAAGCATATGACATGGTCAAATGGGATGCGGTCCTCGGGGTTCTCAACGTTATAAATACACCCCATAACTGAGTTGATATGATAGCTGAGTGCATCACTGCTTTGAGGTTTTTAGTGAACTTCAATGGTGAGCATGTGTGCTATTTTAATAGTGCCAATGGGCTGCGACAAGGTGATCCTCTTTGTGCTAGTTATTGAAATTCTCAACAGAATTGTTTTTGCGAAAGTTGTTGCTTCTTCTTTTAAGTATCACTGGCGATGCAAAACACAAATGACTACTCACTTATTTGTTGCCGACGACTTCTTATTTGCTCATGGGGATGTAGATTCCGTCCTTTGCCTTGTACTCACCAGAACTACGGTTTGACCCTGACAAGTGTCAAATCTTTTTCTTTCGGTTGAATGAGGATGGCAAACACCTTATACTAGACCATACGCCCTTTTCCATGGGTACGCTCCCTATCAGATATATGGGTATTCCCCTTGTTATTAGAAGGATCACATTCGCAGATTGTAAGAGGCTAACTGACAAGATCTTTAAGAAAATTGAGTGTTGGGGCATGAAGTAGGTCAGTTATGCGGGGCGTCTACAATTAGTCAAATCAGTCATCATCTCTATATGCATCTATTGGATGCGAATGTTCCTACTTCTAGAGCACACTCTTTACGACATTGAGAAGAGGATTAGAAAATTCTTATGGGCTGGTAATACAGTGAATCGTGGTTCACACAAGGTTGCATGGCAAGTAGTTTGCTCACCTAAAAGGGAAGGAGGATTAGGATGGCCTGATTTGAACATATGGAACAAAGTATTATTGGGCCACTTGCTGGGGAACATCATCAATCATCCATACTCTTCCCTTTGGAGTATAAGGGTTCACAACACCAAATGTAGAGGCACTTCATGTATGCAACTTGACATTAAGGGCAGTATGGTTTGGAGTTGACGATGTCTCCTTAAATTGCGACCCGTTCTAACGTCGGTTACCCTAAGCTCAATGTACATCTGTCGAGATACATATGATGACCTCAGACAAGTGAGACCCACAGTACAATGGTATAAATCTAACTTGGACCAGCAGTATTAGCAGACACAATTTTATTGGTTGGCTAGTATGCAGAGATAGATTATTGACAGCTCGATCATCTCACAATGTCTACCTACAATTGATACCTAGTGTGATTTCTATGGGCTGACATATAAGACAGATCACATTTGTTCGTCTAGTGTGAGTGGACAAGTGGCATATGGCGCCGTATCCTAGCACAACATGGGATAAGGCACCCTTTAGGAGGATAGAATAAGGAACTCCAATGGATGATTAGAGCAACAAGGACAAAGAATTGGCAGCCAGACTTCTCAAGTTATCCTTTCTAGCTACCATTTATTGCATTTGGATGGAGCGCAATAGGAGACGGTTTCATAACAAGTCAGTTGACTTCTATATTGTTTTGGCTAAGGTGCGTTAAAAAATGAGAGGTCAAGCTTCGCTCTACCAAAAAATCAGACCTTCCCGAACGAATGTTTTTTGGCTATTATATGGAGACTTTCTACCTCTATCTTTTCGAATTATTAGTTCCTTTTGTAACGTTGGGGGATGTCCTAAGCCGCTGTACTTCATCTGTTTTATGATACTTCCATTTTCACAAAAAAAAAATGTATGTGACTTGTTTATACACGGATTTCTAAAAAACTATTCTTCCCCTTCCATTCACAATTAAAATTTTGCACTCACGACATTTCATTAGCTTGATTTTGTAACATAGTGGGTCATGCAAACGTATTGATCCGTTAATCCATTTGTTTAATTGTATTACATAGGTCATGTCTTGTCAATCCGATTGTTTTCGAGCCGCGTTAGTACACAATTAAATAATAGTGTTTTCAGGTCGACCTATTTTGCAATATACCCTTGTATCGACACGGCATGAATGCGACCCACCAATGTGAATTGCGATCCCTAATTTCTATTGGGCTATTGGATCTTTTGCCTATCCCCAACGGCCAAGCCTCCGAAAGCAGTACTCTGACTTGTTGGGTGCACGCAGCGGAAGTCCGATACTTTTTTGCCGGGGAGATCGCCAAGAGGGAGTCCAAGTCCGAGCCCGTCAATATATCCAGTTGGACCCACCTTAACTCAAAAGCTTAAGCTAATGAGTTATGAGCCAATTTGGATATATTAACTGCTCAACACCACATGTGGGACTTCTCTAACACAACTCACACATGCATCATAACAATCTCCCCCTCATGTGTGAGCTCTAGTGTTAGGTTTGCTCCCCCTTAATCCAAATATCATTCCGTACCAACATATCTCATCTTGAATCTCCATCAACGTCCATCGGGCCCGTTGCTACACCACAACGCCCACCGGCCTGGAAACCGCGTTGGCTCCATCTCAATTTGAATCTCCATCAACGCCCATCGAGCCTGCACTGCTACACCACAGCGTCCACCAGCCCGAAAACCGGGTTGGCACCAAATTCTTTCTTGAGACGCGATCACTAGATTCCTTCCTGAAAATCGGGTTGGCACCAGATTCTTTCTTGAGATGCGATCACTAGATTCCTTCTTGAGATATTCGCCGGAACAGATCGGAGGCCCACCAATCAACCATCGGCTCTGATACCATTTGTTGGGTGCACGCAGCGGAAGTCCGATACTTTTTTGCCGAGGAGATCGCCAAGAGGGAGTCTAAATCCGAGCCCGTTAATATATCCAGTTGGACCAACCTTAACTCAAAAGCTTAAGCTAATGAGTTATGGGCCAACTTGGATATATTAACTGCTCAACGCCACATTAATTCTCCTATGTGGGACTTCTCTAACACAACTCACACATGCATCCTAACATGACTAACCACAAAAAAGGTGACCGTTTCGGGTGGGCGCTTATAAATCACTCGATCAGACATCTCACCTCCTACGTAAGATTTTGTTGAAGTTTGTTTGTAAAATAAAAAAAAAAATTGCCTTTTCAATCCCCCATAGATTAGAAAGAAGAATGTAAGTTTCTTTATTAGTTAGAAGGCTACTATAGTCTTTCAAAATAAATAAATGAGCAAGTAGAATAGACCCCATTATACCCACATACGAGTGTGCATGTGATTGCACGATTTTGGCGCAGTTGTTAAACGCACTTTGCACGCTTGCGCCTTGCGGACGGAAATAAACCTTAATCAATTTGTATGAACAACACTATTGAAACCTATGGTGTATTTCCGAGTCGAAATAAGCGGCCATTAGTAATTACATCTTGGGTCAAATCCTTGATCTCGTGGTTATGAGAACTTCCAAATCATTTAATTTACTTATAGCTGTCTTCATTTAGATACGATTAATACTTGAGAAAGATTAGAGCGCAAGAGGAGGGCCACAACCTCGGAGAACATCACGTTCTAAGAAAATTAAAGAATAATTCAGCAAAAGTGGAGTGAGAGCCAAATAGAGTGGTCTCTCTTTTGCCGATTGTCAAAGTACAATGTCGTTTTTGTCCAAATCATGATAGGTGGATTGGTCAATAAATGACCGAAATACATCGAGTCAAAGGCGCAATCTACCCTTTTGTGTTAATAGGAGTCTACGGAGAAACTTACGCAACCTAGGGTGCTCTCATAATCGTAATATTCTCCCTAGCTTTATAAATGCAATTAATCTTAATGAGCAGAGATGATGGACCAGAAGGGTTATGTCCTTCCTACAATTTCGGCACAGCCATTTGACCAAAACAAGTTGGCCAAAAATAGAGATAGCCCACTAAAAGTGACTACATCTAGGTCAATCGATGTTGTCGGACTCTGAAAACATATTAGCAAGTTGAATCTTCATATTTGATCAACAAGTTATAATTTGACAAATTTTAGTCATTGGACGGCAACAATATGCGACATGTTATTGTATCCTCATAATAGTCCATGTTTGATGGATAAAAGAAATATCCTTCTTGATTTGAAAGACTGGTTGAGAAATGGTGCTTTTGACCAAAAACCGTCGCTCTACGGTCCCTAATAACCTACTAATAATTAGTACATTTTTATCTTTTGTAGCCCATCAGGTCGGGTCGAAAATGGTCATACTCAAATTGATCCATTTAACCCATTTGACCTTTTTTTCATGAAGAAAAAAATATCTAAAAAGTCCTAAACTTATTGCACTTTGACCAATTTAATCTTAAACCTTTTAATGTTGTCAATTAAGTCCTCAACCTTTTGACACCTCTTCAATTGAGTTAATCTGATCAATTTTAATGAGAAATCGCTGATGTGGATGTCGAGCATCCTACGTGGCACGATCGTGGACTACTTTTATGAGTTTTTCCTTTTTTTTTTCCCCAAGCCCAGCAATGGTTGATGGCCAACCCTTGCCAGCCATAGGTAAGGGCCGGCCGCAAGCAATGGTCACGCCCCTCATGATGTCTAGGTGAGGGCCATGAAGCCCTTGCCTAGTGGTCGACAAGGGTTGCTGGCCCTTATGTGTGGTTGGCAAAGGGAGAACAGCCTTCATCTATGATTGGAGAGAGTTGGCCAGCAACCATCGTGGACTTAATAGAAAAAGAGAAGCTAAAAGAAGGAAAAAACAAAAGAAGAAATGAAAAAACTTGAAAAAGAAATTCTTTTTCAATTTTTTTTTTTAAAATTAAGCGGTCCTACTTGGTACCATTAATATCCAAGTCAGTGATTTTCAATTAAAATTGGTCGGATGAACTCAATTAGCAAAGTGTCAAAATGTTTATGACTCAATTGGTAAAATTGAAAAGTTTAGGACTGAGCTAGTTAAAGTGCAATATGTTTAGGATCATTTGGACAATTTTTTTCCGTATCCATGCTATACAAATCTATTGACTTATATTTGAGCCAATATATGTTGCTAAAACACTTCCATACTTAACCTAATCTAAGAAAACTCATATCCCTAACTAAGGTGAGAGCGTATAGTGAACGAACATGAGATTCAGTAAGTACGGTATGGAGTGAAGAGAGAGTCATAAAAGTGGGTTGGGTCTAAGTAAGTTGTTAACCATATAACACCTGCACGTTTTTGGATTTTACCAACTTAAATTCATTTGTGACCCATTTACTGTTTATAATTAACCCATATAATAACTTTGTCCATCAAATATAATCCTTTCATTAATTCAAGTAGAGGGACAATATTAAATATTTTCATATAATTTAGGGACTAAGTTGAACATGTGCAAAAAATTCATAGATCATATTGAACAAATTAAAACTTCAAGGATCACATTGCACATTAAGATAAAGTTCATGGACCACATTAAATAAATTTAAAGTTCAGAGACTATTTATATCATTTTTCATTGAAAAATTATTTTTTTTATGGTCGAACCTTTAAAAACTAATTGAAAATGGCCTTATTGGGCTCAATAGACCAAGGAGGGCTTCATCTACGGGGCCCGTCGCTACCGGATTAATTCAGCTAGAACCAATTTTCATTTTCTCTCACTTAAGGCCTTACATAATTTCTGTAATATCCTTGATGCAACGTCAAGCCCTAGAAAACCCATAGATATACTAGGTGTTTTTCTGCCTCAAGATTTACGCACCTTGCTAGTTTGCTGACCTCGTTCCTAAGACTGATTGAACTATGTTGAAGCCCAGCTTTGCCGATCAAGCTATCAAGGGTTCATGTGATTATATTTATCATCTTCCTCGTACATGTCCATGAATGAACCATCTAGCCTCGCAACTGATGGGCCTCTCGTGAATGGCTATATGTAAAGCCGGGTGACGACCTCTGCAGACCATCAACGAGGCCCGCGGAGGGAACAAAGGGAAAAAAGAAAAGGAAAACAATAAAAAAAAAAAGAATAGAAGCAGAAGGAAAACAGAGAAAAGGAAAAGATACAACGATTATTACCAAAAGTTCGAAAACAACACTATAATATTATAAAAAATTATCCACGTCACATGCCCTTCATGCCACATAAGACAACCAATGTCTACGATAGCGATTTCTGCCCAAAATTGGACGGCATGAACTCAATTAGCAAAACATAAAAATGGTAAGGACTAAATTGACAAAATTAAAAGGTTTATGACCAAATTGCAATATATTTAGGACTTTTTTGGACAAATTTACCGATATCGAATATAATGATCTTATAGCCCCCACAAAGTGCATGTTTGCAAGTTATTATTATTATTGTTTTTGTACTTGCAATTCCATCTATCACAATAATCCGTGTCACCTTGTATTTTCTTGAAAAATCATTAACGCAAGCAGCAGATATAAATTGGCTTAATGTAGCTGTCATCTAGATGCAAAACACGCACAACTTAAGTAGTGGCATGAGAATCAGTGGTCCTGAAAATGTAGTTAGCTGCCGTTAAGTTAATACATTCGTTTTAACGAAATTATCATCTATCATAAATGTTTGATTACTCCGCAATAATGTTTTTTTTTTTGGTAAGATAAGTATGTATTGGAACCTTCCAAATGGCTAGATACAAAAGAGAACCAAGCACAAAAACCATGAACCAACAATGGCACCGAAGATGCCTAATGAGGGCTCAACGGTGCTTCGGTTGTAAGATGCAAGCAAAATAGAGAAAACGAGCCCAACAAGGGGAATAGCCAGGTATAGGAGGGTAAAGAAGGGCAAGATAAGCAGCCAACAAAAAAACACAGCCAAACAATAGCCCAAACTTTCAACTAAACAGAGAGACACTATGAGGCGCCAGGATGGTCTTCAAATATGGATTGGGATAGCCCCCAATTCCTTTGCACGCGCCTATTTCGAGGATTGTCTTCAAAGTGGCCAAGCGTTAGAGCTTTATCCCTGACTATCTTGATGAGATGCTTGACGATACCCGGCACAAATAGAGGCTTCCGTCTAAACAAGATGTGATTTCTCTTAGTCCAAATGATATGACATAAGGCACCAAAAGAAAATCTAGCCAGCCGATGAGGAAGGGATTGACCACTTAGGTGTTGTAGAGCCCAACGTAAATGATCAAGCCATGGCTGGTTACGCCAAGATAAATTACATTTGGAAGCCCAAATTAAAGCTATAGTACCCGTTACAGAACAACCAAAAAACAGATGGTCAATCGAGTCTGGTCTACTTTTACAAAATACACAAACCCCATCCACTTCCTCTATTATACGATAATGAAGTAAAAGCACCTGAGTAGGGAGGCGGTTCAGAGATACTAACCATAAAAGGAAAGTGTGCCGAGGAGAATGAATACGATCCCATATAAATGAATGCCAAAACACAACCGGCCCTCTACTTCTAATAAAATCCCAGGCAGAGGCCACCGAGAAAGTTCCCGAGGAATGAGGCTGCCATATGAGTTTGTCCGACCTATCTTCCACAAAGAGAGGGACAGAGTCAAGCCAACCCATAATAGTATCAAGAATAGACGAGCCCTGCCACACCGAATCAAAGAAGGATCGAACTGATGTATCTCGAGGGATTTTTGAGCGGTATATATCCCCGTGAGTAAATAACATATATAAAGGACCTCTGTCATGCCAATGATCAAACCAAAAAGAGGTAATGTAACCATTTCCAATCCTCCATCTAAACTGCAAGTAGAATTCGGTACGGAGGTCCAAAATTTTCTTCCAAGCCCAAGAGCAGAATGTAGGCCTAGAAGCTACCCAAAAGTTTACATTTTTCAAGAAAGTAGAATGAATCCACTTACACCATAGTGACTCTTTATCAGTGAAAAGAATCCAAATATGCTTAAGAGTCAAGGCCTTGTTAAAATCCACTAATCGCCGAATACCCAATCCTCCCTCAACTTTTGGAAGGCATATATCATTCCAAGAGACCTTAGCTCCACCTACACCCAGGTCCGGCCCCTTCCAAAGAAACTGTCTAAGTATCTGCTCAATTTTCTTCAGGATAGATTTTGGAAGGGTGAACATGCTGGCCCAATACACATGAATAGAGTGTAAAACCGATCTAATGAGTTGCAAGCGCCCACCATACGATAAGAATCTCTGGGACCAAGAACGAGCTCTAGCAGTAATAATATTTACCAGGACTTCACAGTCTAGCTTTCTCAGTCTAGAAGAAATAACAGGGACACCAAGGTAACGAAAAGGAAGAGTACCTTCTTGGAACCCCAAGCAATCCCGAATCTGATGTCGCAGGGCATCCGTCCCACTAGAAAAGTAGACATCGCTTTTACACGCATTCGGCCTCAAGCCAGACCAAGAGGAGAAAAGGTCTAGACCCTCCTTTAGCCGAGAGATGGACCCCATATCCGCCTCTGCAAATAGTAGCACATCATCTGCAAAGAAAAGATGAGATAGCTCCGATGGCTTACATCTCCAAAAATAGTTGAATCCCGGCGGTCTCGTCTTAGCATGCATGATACCAGAAAACATCTCCATGACCATAGTGAACAAGTAAGGTGATAGAGGATCCCCTTGCCTAATACCACGGGTACTTGAAAAGTAGCCATGAAGCTCCCCATTAATAGCCACAGAAAACTTTGGCGAAGTAACACATTCCATGATCAATTTGATAAAGAATGCCGGGAAGCGAAAAGCTTTAAGCACCAACTCCAAGAACGACCAATCAACAGTATCATAAGCTTTTTGGAAGTCTACCTTGATTGCACACTTCGGTTTGTACGGCTCATGATGAAACCCCGCAAACAACTCCTGAGCAAGCATGATGTTGTCGCTAATCCTTCTGCCTTTGACAAATGCATTCTGTGAAGGGCTAATGATGTATGGTAGAGTGCAAGAAATCCTATTGGCTAGGATCTTGGTTATGCATTTGTATATGGTGTTACAGCATGCAATAGGCCTAAAATCCGTCATAGCCGAGGCGTTAGGGACTTTTGGTACAAGAGAAAGAATGGTAGCATTAGTCTCCTTAAGTAGGCATCCATTAGAAAGAAAGTCCTTGATAGCTAGAATGACAGACGAACCAACAATATCCCAAGAGGATATAAAAAAGTCTACATTGAAGCCATCGGGTCCAGGAGATTTACCTCTAGCCAAAGAGAAGAAGGTGCCACGAATTTCCTCATCCGAAAACGGACGAGAAAGGGATTCCACTTGAATATCATCTAGAGTCCGACCAATGAATTTCCGAATGTCATGAACCACCGGCCGAATGGAAGTACCGTCACCGGTGAGTACGCCATGAAAATGCTGGACAATATGAGCCGAGACTAGCGTAGGTTCGGTCAAAACCAATCCCTCCCCATCCAAGACAGAAATGATTCTGTTATGTAGTCTACGCTTGTTAACAAAATGGTGAAAGTACCTTGTGTTCTGGTCCCCTTCCTTGAGCCATTGAATTCGCGCTTTTTGCCGGAAGAATGACTCCTCCTGAAGCCTGAGGTCAGAGAATTCTTGGAGGAGTTCCCCTTCTCGTTTAGCCAATAACAGATCAAAAGGAGAAAGTTGAAGGGCATCCTGTATCGAGGTGAGAGCAAGCCTTGCTTCCTCCGTGCGAGTCGATATATCAGAGAAAGAATTTCTATTTAGTTGCTTGAGCCGAGTCTTTAGGAGTTTGAGCTTGCAGCAGATAATAAACATCGGTGAGCCAGTAAAGGAAGAGCTCCAAACCTCAGCTACGATGTCCTTAAAGGACGGATGAGAGATCCAGCAGTTGAAGAACTTGAAAGGCTTTCTAGACTGAGGAGGCTGCATGATCTTGACAATCATCGGGGTGTGATCAGAAATCCCTGGTGCAATAAAGGTCGCCTCAGAGTAAGAGAACAAGCGGCCCCAATGGTCATTAACAAGTACCCTATCAATCTTACGCTGCTTCCTTGAAGCACCGGTTGATGTAGACCACGTGAAACGGTGTCCCACATATCTGAGGTCCTCAAGTCCCGCTTGAGAAAGACAATCCCCGAATTCATCAAATGCGGGGATCCAAGTGTTAGAGCTTCCTATTCTATCTGTGTGATCCCGAATAGCATTAAAATCTCCCGCCACCATCCACGGGTCCTGGCAAGAGCTTAAGCTAATAAGATCAGCCCATAAGCTCCTTCTTAAGCCAAAAGAATGCTCACCATAAACAACATAGAGGAAGCATGTCTTCTCAAAACTAATCAACCTAAGTCGAACATGGATAATTTGAGAGGAAACCTTAGAGATATTCACATCAACCGCCATAGGATCCCAGCCAAACCATATTCTTCCCCGAGGTGAGTATTCATAATTAGACGTCCAACTCCAACCCGGTAAAAGAGCTTGAGAGATACCAACAAAATGAGGCTCTTTAACCTTAGTCTCGATCAACCCAATGCAAGATAATCGGTTACTTCTAATAAACAAACGAGCTTCAGCTTGTCGAAGAGGGTTAACAAGTCCCCTTATATTCCAAAATCCGAAAAGCATATTTACAAGGTGCACAGGAAGGCTTATCGCCTATTAGGACGTCTCCTCCTTGCCGGTTGAGAAAGAGCACCAACAATTAACCTCGAACGAGTACGAGGAGGGGAGGGAGACTTCCGTTCCTCATCGGAAGCACTTCCAACTTCACTCCTCCGTTCATCCCCATCATGAGAAGCCGAAGAAGCAATGGAAGCAACTGAGGTGGACCGAGAGAGACTCAAGTCAGGTACATTCTGAACTGCATCAACCTGTTCAGATACAAAACCGGCATCAAACTGATCTTTAATTTGTGCCGTTGTCACATGTCCTATAGGCTGCGTAGGGGGATCAACGGATGGTTGAAGCACCGGCAGATCAATAGAAAAAAACATGGGAGGAGCAGGCTGATGAGGTGCATCAATAATCTGAATAGAGACATCCTGATCAGTATGCTGCACAGAACCATTTTGTTTCACTGTAGCATTCTGGTCGGCATTTGGAATAGAAGCTAGCTGTTGGGAAAGAGCTCCCTTCTTTTCCATCAACTTAGGCATAGGGGAAGGCTGCGGTGGATGAGTTGCAGCACCAACCATGGCCGGTGTTGCATCCAATTTTTCACCACCAGCGGTGACAAGAACAGAACTCACCCCAACCACAGCAATGAAAGGGGCAGAATTTTGCAAGAGAGGTGTAGTAGCCCCTCTTCTAAGCTCCAACTGGTTAATAGGCAAAGAAAGAGACTGAGAAGAAGGGAGCTGGCTCGAGGATGGCAGACCTTCCAGCGGCCTTACTGCCTTGACGAGGATAGCTTCCGAATCAACTACTACATCAACAGCAGCGTTCTTCTCCATAGTAGTTCCTATTTTCAGATCAGTATGTAAAACATTTGTGGGTGCACAGTGAGCAGACCTCTCCTTCGGGCCACGATTTCTCCTTCGTACTTGTTGCCATGGCGCTCCATCATTAGCCGAGGTTGTACGAAAATTACTAGGGTTAGTAGGAATCAAAGCATCAGTATTAGGGGGAGCAACAAAGCAAGGTTGATCTTCCGCCCCCTTTTTGTGACCAAAGATCCCACATGATTCACAAGTAATGGGCTTCCATTCGTACTCTACATCAATGGTGCAGTTTTCACCCTCCAAGGTGATATCCAGCGAATCAAGAAGGGGTTGTCCCGCCTTGATCTCAATACACACTCTCGCATAGGAAATTCGACCCATTTGTTCCGTCATTTTATCCACATATAAAGGCCTACCAAGGGCACTAGATATAAAACTAATACCGGCGGCAGACCAAAGAACATAAGGTAAAGACCATAAGCGAATCCATATAGGTAGAACTTCGTGGAATCCTCTCCTCAGCTTGATCTTTGAATGCCATTGTTGAAGAACAAGATGAACACCTTGTATCATAATCGGGCCACCCTCCAAAACCTTCCGTCGAAAGGCCTCATCCGGAATTCTAAAAAAGAAAAACCGGTCCTCATTAACTCGAACCTCCGCTAGGTTTGTCCCCCAAGCTTGCTTCATAGCTTCTTCAATTAGTTTGTAGTTGAGTCTTCTCCCGACAAGATACCCAACGAGGCATTCACTCCAAAACGGATTGACCTCTTCAATTATCGCATGTGGAACCTCAAGACGAGATTTTCCATTCCCAAGTGAGAGAGAGTGATAAGAGAGATTGTAGCCCTTATCCGCCGCCTTGGCAATGGAGGCCCAAGAACGGGGTGGAAAATGCTGCACATTGGCACCAACTTGAGTGCCCTTCCTAGGCCTACTTTGACTCCGCGAACCACCACCCACAGCAGGAGGATGCCCCCTGCTCTTGTTTCTATTAGGACCAGAACCGAGAACACCAGCCAAGCTATCCACCAATGGAGCAGAACGTGAGGTACCAGCAGTATTTGGGCCATTCAGCAGAAGTCGAGGATCCCTCAAGGCAGGTCTACCCCTGCTTCTACTTCGTCTACCTCCTTGACCATCAGTCCGAGTATTAGGGCCAGCAGGTGCTTGGATGACTGACTTTCCTTTGTTGGCCAAAGCCTTAGAACCCCCATCCACAGAGGGGTCAAGAGTGCCAGCTTCTACATGAGGGGAAACAACCGAACCAACCATCAAGGGAGCAGCAGAAATAACATCAACCACAGTAGGAGCACCAACCATTTTCGGCACATCAACTACCACAGCAAGATTGTCACCCGTCTCCATAGTACTCAGCCAATCACCAACCAGTCAACATACATTAATCCGGATAAAACAAGCAGAACAAGACAAACTCCACAGAACAACCTGTCAACCACAGTCTACAGACCACCCACCGAGTATACCAACCAGAGTACACCGTGAAAAAGGGTAATGCCACGATCACAGAATCAGAAAGAGCTAGTACGAGCTAGAGAAGTGAAGAGGAGTAGATGGTGACTCACCTCTCCAAAAATCAGCCCAAGACATCAACAGATTGGTCCCAGATCGAAGAAAATTCAAGCGTTCGGCAGCACTAGGCACAGAATCTCAGATCTGTTAGGGCAGCAACAAATCCCCGATCAATGGCCAAACCGTTTGGAGGGGTGATAGTAGGGAGGTATACGACCTCCAGGCCAGAATCTTAGCCAATGGCGCCGCCTGAAATGGCCGGAAACCACCACGGACAGCAGCTCGACCTAGAAAGGCACCACCAGAACCCTACATACCCCAACAACAATTTTAAGTGAATTCTACCAAAAAGATTATCATATTGTCGAATTTCAATGTACCATTGCGCATACATAACATAAATAGGACCAATCCTATAGCATATCTTGAAGAGTATGGTTGGCTGAGTGTATCCTTATCTCAAACGCAACTCTCTCTCCCCCAATACTGCACGTCATTTTGTTAAGTACCATGCATTAATATAGTTGGTGGATACATACACCCTAAGACGGCAAAATTAATATTTTGGTCGCCTTTGATTGGACCGGTGATAAAAATTCGTCGTCTCATTGTCCTTCGAAAACTTACTTGTCGGCCTCTCGATCACATCACAACATCTAGTCCCGTAATCATATGTCGTGGTATTCAATCTCTCTGTACCGACCCATCTTTTGTCTATTGTATTGCTTGCCCTCGCCGGGATCTAATCTTTGCTCAGCTGGATTTTCTTTTTAATACCCTTTTTATACTTGAATAGTTAAAAAGGACCCTTCTTATAGTTGAGCAATGGTAGTAGCATCCACTCTTTTATTTGGAGTTATTAGCATCTCGTTGGTCGTGTGGAAGTGTGTGCAAGCATTCGAGCCTTTTGATTTGGGGTTAATTACATATTTTCATTGTGTTAATTTGCCTTTTTAGTTTGAAATGGAATAGTTATCTTAGTAACATCTATATATAAAGAGCTTAAAATGGATTGAACAGGAGGTTATGTGTTCTCATGGGTTGTATTTTAACTATGAATGCGTTTTATTGATATGATTTGGTATGAGTTACTAAATTTGTGTTGCGCATAAATGAGTTAAAACGGATTAAACTAGTTAATTTAGGTCGGACCATTTTCGACATGACCCGAATCTGACCCACCCATTTAATGACCCGCTCTCTGCAACAAGTTCTCTTGTTGTCATTTCATACTAATCATGGACATTGATGAATGACAGCAAACATAAGTGATGGATTCATCCTACAAATGAAGATTTAGAAGGATATGTGCAACAGCGACATGCGACAATTGATGTGAATAGCAACAGACTACGCTTGAGGAAATGCCATGAACTTACCGACAATGTAATCAGCCACAACACAGCACGGAATAGCAATATGCTTCTTCGACAAGTTCTATGAAGCTTGTACAAACACCCCATCACTAATGCATAAGACAAAGAGGCTCTCACCGAAAGCAAGTTTTCCGCCCACAATGCATCCCTAATGGAGGGGCACAGGTTCGAATAAAGTCGACACAATATGGTCCTTGGTCTCGTGATCAGGTAGGCCGTGTCCGTCTCCATATTGGTAAAAGCACTGAGAAGCCCGCGCCAAATTCAAACATGCCCCCAGAAAAGGCCCGAACCCGAGAAACGAATAGTCCTCAAACACATATCGGTTCATCGTTCGCCACGTCTCCCGCAAGAGATGCCCGATGTGTTGCCGCGCGGCCTCTTTGGAAGCGCCGGTTTCGTTCATGTAGCATTCTAGCGCCTTGAAGTTGTCTCCTCGTGCCAATTCAAACTGAGAATGAATGATAATAAATCTCAAGATTCATCTATCACACTCGTAACAAAGAAATAAAAAAAAGAATATTATACGACTGTGGACATTGGCGATGTGCTTTTCCTTTATAAGCAATTATTTACAAGGAGGAGGGCAAATATCGAAGTAAGTTACCGATGATGTACTGAGATCATCATTGAGCCGAAGAATCTTGGCGGAACAATGCATGACATTCGGGATTTTCGACACGTAATCAAGTCCCTCTTCTGTCAATTTGTCTGTGGTCAAAAAGTAGCAGTGCAGCAGCAAAATCAGCCCTCCGATTGAATCCACCGCATTGTCCATGTACTCGTTTAGTGTCGGTTTAATGCCCTTGTTGTACCAATTGACCTCCTTTATGTACGCCTTGCATTCATCCGCCCACTATACGACAGCAATTCGAAAAGTTCGTCAATGACCAAGTCGAGGGACGTCCTTTTCTCCTACTTTTTTAGGATTCTCAAATGTTTTAGGAAAAGTCGCAACGAAAGTTAGAAGTAGAAAAAAAAATAAGTTTCCCCACACGGACTAGAAATGATTATATGAGAGATTCAGTAAGTCGAGATTACCACTTTTCGCACGTAAGGAATGGGGTTGATTCCTAGTTCTCTCATTGTCCAATAGCCAATTTCGTTGGTCGTGTTGTACAAGACCATGAAACTATCTCTTATTATGGGAGGAAGGTTATCGACGTCTGTGATGTCCCACCTAAATAAGTGATCATCACATAAAAAACCTTATATATTTTACCGTCACTCGATATGCTTATTAGTAATAACAATGAAAAATTAGCGCATATCGTTACTTTAGTAGCCCAAACCAGTCAATTACATAGAGGAGAAACAAGCTGACATAAAGCATGATATGTCCAAAACACATTGAAGAACTTATTCCATAACATATAATTTCTAGGATATGATTTATGCATTGCATCTGTAGACTAATTAATTGCCCTATGTTTTTTTCTGTGGCGATAATAGTTACAAGAAAAAACGATGATGATGGCTATATTACACCAACCTGAGAATGAAATCGGTTAAGAGCTCGAGCTCTTCCTGCGTTCCATATACATCGTAAACGTCATCGATAAGTGTCACCATGCAACCGATCTTCGCCGCCATTTCTCTGAAAGCTGTATATTGAGGTTCAAAAACCATTAAACTACACCAAAAATAGTTTTCCACTAGCCTGTCCCTGAAGAATGTCATCTTGTTCGCACCCAGTTCAACCCACCACCTGAAAAATTTGTCATAGGATGACTACGTCGACCAAAGTGCGCTATCATGCATCTATCAGCCATATATTGAATGCTCGTGCTACCTTGCCATATTGCTGACTTCCTTCTTGTGGATTGATTGCACCAAATTGAAGTCTAATTTAGCCAATCGTAGCAAAGAAGGGATCATGTCTTGCTGTTCCTCGTACATGTCCATGAACCACCGAGCCTCCAACCTGTTTGGCCTCCAGTGGATCGGCATGTCTAATGCATGAAGCACTTGTCTTGCCAAAAAAGTTGGAATTTCATCGAGGTTCAGATTCTTCAGATGCTTAGACGCGAAATCCTGAGCTTCGTCCAGTATGTTTTCGCCTTCTAGTCCATGAAAAGAAGCTTCATAAAGACCGAGAAGTCCCTTCACATCCTTCCCGAGTGATTTGTCGAGGGTACCCGTCTTGTTTATAAACCTTCGAAACACATCTATATTTCCAACAAAACGAGAGACACATGTTTTCTGTGTTAAACTTAAGCAAATATCGTAAACAGAATAAGACTAAACGCACGTTTGTAGCTAAGATAATTAAGATTGGTAAGTTAATAGGAGAGAAGTTGGTAATCACTTTAATTGAGGCCGGTAATCACATGATCTCGACCCAAAAATGACTAATGACTTGAGAATAAAAATATATATATATGAAGGCTCGATTGAATTATAATCACGGGAAATGATTAGGTGAATACACTTTATTATAGATGAATCCAACCCATTAAATGGTGGATTTTGCAGGGGATCCACCTAAATCCAAACAGATATGGCGGTCAAGACTTCACTTTGCTACATATAAAATGCTCTAATTTACGGGTCAAGGATCGTTCCAGTAGATGTAACACACCGACGAAATGGTCGGACTACAGATATAGTGAAGCCTTCTCTTGGATTAAATATTTATTAGAGGAGGCTCAATGGAGATTTGGTCAAACTACCTTATTCTAGCTTTTTATGTCGGAGGATAGTCTCTTTCAAAATGTAATGATCCTAAACACCATACTTGTCGATGAAAATTTTGTTTTATCCTAAAAAGGAAAGTGGGAAGGCAAACAATAATTATTAACCTTGAGATACATCGTAACCATGTTGTCTGAGGAGTCTAAATCGAAGAGCAGTCGAGTGGAGATCATTTGAAAAACAACCATCGATGGAATCATCACTGATGACTTGTAATGCCCTTTTGATGTCATTCTCGAAATGGTATTGCAATCCAAGCCTTTGGATCGCATCGATGAGCTCAACCTTCGCCAACAAATGGTTCTCCCTCTGCAATGCGTCCTTCACCTCTTCCTTCATCCCTTGGACCTGCTCCATATATCTCTCCCCCTGCAATTTAGTTTCACATGTTTGAGGCTCATTAAATAATAATAATAATAGTAATCAAGCATATTATGGCCTTCTCATAAGTTTTGAGCAATTAAAAAAGCTTCACAATGGATTGACGATAAGCAAGAGAAAGCGTTTCAGAGCCACGCCTCGTAGTCTGCGGTTAGCGACTTCAGAATGTTGTAATCCCAAACACTTGGGATGTAATTTGCCGAACGCCTAGTGATCGGTGACTGCTCCTCAGCTTTCGAACGAATGCGGCTGATGCGTTGAGTTCCCGTAGTGATTGCGACAGGGCCAAAGGAGGAGGGGGAGGGGCGAGGGTGTTTGAAGAATGGGACAGAGGGCCGTGGGCGGCGGTGGAGAGGAGAAGGGAGACAGCTTTTGCTAGGAACTTGGATGGCCATGCTTCCGGTGTTTTGGTATTAGCACCAGCGATTGGAGCTTGTATATATACAAACGAGGGAGAAGATATTAGGTCCTCCTTGAGTGCCAACACATCTCTAAGCCACTCCAATAAAAAATTTGCCACGTGTCAATCGGGTCCCACATTTCAGATTTTTTAAAAATGCATGTTTCAGCCACTTTTTGTCTTCCGTGAATACCCCCACCCACTCACGTTACGTTCTCTCTCCCTAAATTTTTGCAGATCTCACTTTCTCTCTCCTCCGTATCTTTCTTCTTTTCGGATCCCAGACCAATACCTTCCACCGCCACCCTATTGATGGAGCTCACTCAATTCCCATTTGTCAAACAGGAGATTCACGACGTCCTCTCCCACTTCTCCAATTTCCTCCCCCCACCTGGCCGACTACCCCCGGCGGCCGGAGATGGCTCCTCGTTCGGCGCCCGCGGGAGCGTCAATCAACCGTTTAAGCGAAGGAGGGAGGAGGAGGGGGAAGGCGAAGGGCCTCGGGCGGTGGTGATGGCAATGGCGGCGGCGGGGCGGTGGAAGATATCGGGACCTCGCTCGTTTTGCTAGAGGAGAAGAAGCGCGAGAGGGAGAGCTTCCTCGAGATGCTGCGAGTAAAGGCCTCCCTGGAATCGAACTCCGATAGGGAGCTCCGAGAGGTGGGCGATAACTACTGCCTCCTCCAGGCACATTGTGATGGCGCGAACTAGCTCGAGATGAGGAAGGGCAAGCGAGCCAGGCACTCGGAGGCCGCCGCGGCTGAGGACAGTGAGCCCGGAGCGACGACGCCGAGGGTGGGCCAGCAGCGGCCGGTTTGGGTGAAGGACCAGTCGAAGGATTGGTGGAAGGAAGAGTTACAGAGGAGAGAGAGAGTGGACCTGCAAAAATGGGAAGAGGAGAAGGAGAGAGAACGTGGCTGGGCAAGGGTACTCACGGAAGACAAAAAGTGGTGAGACATGAATTTTAAGAAATTTGGGACCCACTTGACATATGGCAATTTTTTATTGGGGTGGCATATAGATGTGTTGGCACTCAAAGAGTAGCTAATATTTTCTCGACGGGTATGGTGCATTCCTTCTGCTTGAGGGAGGCAAAAAGGGGAGAGAAGAAAAGAGACAATCATGTCATGTCGCATTCCTGTCGGGGGGTAGCAACTTGCTGCCCAGATGGAAACGCTTTTGACGAGATTCACGAGGCAGTGTGGTTGTCGGCAGTCTAGATTAAAATGAAAAATAATAATAATATCCAACGAGTGGTAAATTGGTAATGACCATCTGCACGCAAGGGATGCAGTTCATGCCCCGCGCTCTCACATTTTTTTTTTTTTAAATATATGCTGTTTTTGGGTGACGGCAAGGCTAAACTAATCGCCTATTTTGCGGGAAAAAATGGGTTCAATTCCATAAAAAAGCATCAACTTTATGTCCAATCCCAAATCTGGCCCAAACTTTATTTTGTCTCAAAAAAAGTCATCAACTTCCACTTGTATCCCAAATCTGACCCCCATTAACTCTGCACTCACGTTTGCCGTTAGTCATCTGACCTGGCATTTCCATGTCAGTAGTTTATACACCTCAAAAAGCCCACGTGGATTTAAAAGCAAAAACCACGCCTCTGCAACGTCTTCACATCTTCATCTTCTCAAGCACGACTTATGTTCTGGATGGGTTTTTTCTCGCGCTCTGTTTTCGCTCCTTCTCAGCTTCCGATCGACTCATCGAAGGACAGCAAAACAAAGTTACCTTTCTTTTGGGGAAAATTTTAATGGAGAAAACAACAGTGTCAACAGTATCTGCAATTTTCATGCCTCTGTTTTGCCTTTTCTCTTTTCTGGGTTTACCTAATCGGCATTGAAGTGGCAAAAGGATGAGGGAACATGGAACAACACCAGCTATTATTAGCAAGAAAACAGAGGAGCAAGAACAGAGAACAAGATCTTCAACTGGACATGAAAAAGAAGAAGAAAACACCGCATAGATGATGCAATGATTCTTCCGAGTGTAGCCACTTAGTCGGAACTCAACCACATATTCCTGAGGCTATAACATTTCCTCAATTAGAAAAATCAGCAGTAAATCAAGGACAAATTCCCTCCAAATCCTTCATTGATTATGCAAAAAGTCTCCAGTCTCCAGTTTCCCAAAGTCATCCAAAAAAAAAAAGAACCATTTTCTGCAGATAATTCACAAATTCAAGAACCCCTTCGAATTCATAAAAGAGGAAATCAAAATGAGAATTTTTAAGTGGAGAGAAGCTGCTATTGGCCCTCACCCTCCCGAGCCACCAACCCCTTCAGCAACGGAGGCCAGCTTCTGCAGGTTCAGCTTCACCACGGTGTCAGCAAAGAGGCGGGTGTCCTCCTCGGTGTTCCCCTTCGGCAAGTCCACGACGTACGACTCCAGGAAGACGGTCCAGATCCTGCCCTCATGCGCCACCTCGTGCATCGTCGTCACCGACTGGTGGGTCCTCAGCCGGTGCTCTCAGCTGTCGATGGTGAACCCGGTGAGAGAATCTGCTATTGGCCCTCACCCTTCCGAGCCACCAACCTTTCACTCTTCAGCAACGGAGGCCAGCATCTGCAGGTTCAGCTTCACCACGGTGTTGGCAAAGAGGCGGGTGCCTTCCTCGGTGTTTGCCTTCGGCAAGTCCACGACGTACGACTCCAGGACGATGGTCCAGATCCTGCCCTCATCCGCTACCTCGTGCATCGTCGTCACCGACCGGTAGTTCCTCAGCCGGTGCTCTCTGCCGCTGATGGTAGACCCGGTGACGAACAGATCGTCGTCCAGCACGTTCAGCCTCTCTTCGCTCGTGGCCACCGGGAAAGAATTTGGAGGTCGACGTTCGCCCTCGATGAGTCGATCGGAGGCTGAGAAAGAGCGAAAATTGAGCACGAGAAAAAACCTAGCGAGAACATAAATCGTGCTTGAGGGGATGAAGATTTTTTTTTGAACGAAAGAAGATGAAGATGTTAACGCGTGGGCTTTTGAGGTGTATAAATTACTGACGTGGAAATGCCAGATCGGATGACTAACAGCGAGCGTGAGTGCATAGTTAACCGGGGCCAGATTTGGGATATAAGTGGAAGTTTGTGACTTTTTTTGAGACAAAATAAAGTTCAGGCCAGATTTGGGATTGAACATAAAGTTTGTGCTTTTTTATGGAATTGGGCCAAAAAAATGAGTAACAATTAGTGTGGGGTCCACTTTAACATACTGTTATCATGATAATCACTCAAAAATTATTATGTTAACAAAGTCCTATACAAATATGACGTGTTGGACTTGGAGCTTTCCTTGAATAAGTCTGACTTTTGGTCGTGTTATACTAATTAAATATTAAATCACACATTCTTCTAATAACTTAAGCTTTTAGAACAATTGACAATGATTCCTTGAAATTTTACATGGTATTAGAGCTGGAAGTCAAGAGTTCAAATCTTTTCAGGCCTCATTTTCCTCCCCAATTAAATATGTCCACGCTTATTATTAGTGAAAAAAATTAGAGTAAGCATGAGAGGGATTAAGCTTTTAGAATAGTTGGCTTTTTTAGTAGGAGCATTGACTGAGTGCTTGATAGAGGATTTTATCTTCGAACCCAACTGGAAACATTAAGAGCGTTTGAGCGACGTGAGTGTGGTTGCAATCTCCATTGTATCACTTAATCTATAATGAGATTTTTTGTTGTTCTCTCTGTGGAAGTAGGTCACCCTGCTGAATCACATAAATCTTGTGTCCGATTTATTTTATTTTCTTGTCTTGTCAATATTATTATTTGATCACTTGTTTCGGTGATAATATTTTTCTGTCCATGCAAGAGGAGATGATTCCTCCGTTGAGATTAAGAAGATTCAAATGCTTGCAAGTGGAACCCTTTTCTTCATTCACCAAACTTTCACCCTTCAACCCATGAATAGAAGTCTTGTTTAATCTCAATAGGCACTTTGGGACAATCAAATCCATTCGTTAACTTTGTTCAATTTGGCTAACAAAAATGCTAACGTGACTTTTTCATTATTTTATCTCTTCTAAGTAGCGTTGACGTGGCTAAAACAAGAAGGACAAGGCCAAGATGTCGAAATATGAATTTCTAATTTAAATAAACTATATAAAAAATAAGTAATTTATAAAAAGAAGAGGAAAGAGGCAAAATCGGCGAGGGCAGAGGCATCGGCAAGATCTGGGCGAGGACCGGCTATCATTGCCGATCCTTGCTCCACCAGTGCTAGACCTTTTCGGTGATGGTGGGGGCAGCAAACGATGGCTTCTTCCTCCTTTATACATTTATTCATGCATGGATGCATGCAAAAGTATATATAATATTCTACATTTATTTTTAATCTGATTTAAGTAAAATACAAAATAAAAAAATCAGATTTGAATTAAAATGACATTGTATTGGCCTTATCCTTCATGTTTTAGCCATGTCAGCTCTACTTAGGAGAGATTAAATAATGAAAAAAGTCACACATCATCGTTTTTTGTTAGTCAAATTGGACGAAGTTGACTGAAAGATTTGATTGCAATTTTGAAAGTTTTAGGGCTCAATTGCACTTTCGTAACAAGTTTTAATTAGAACTTCAGTCAACTTATCTAAAAATTACAATGATAATTATAATAACCAGTAAACAAGTAGAATTTAAGGAAATGATACGTGTTGAGCATGACGTCCTGGAGTGTCCCAATGGCATGGTTTGAAGAGGGGCCAATGACTATCCCAAGAGTGGTGGTTCTTTAATTTTCCCAATGTGATTTTTGAAATTTTGGTACCGTTGACATCTAAATTTTGACTAAACTTTTTAACATTCATTTTGCATAAAAAATTAGGAATTATTTTTAGTTCCTACCAAAAAAATAATTAATTCGTCATTCATATTTAATTTTTGTCATTAATGCATTGCATTTTTCATTTAATTGGAGCAATAGCAGGAAATTAGAGCAAAAACTCAAGGAGTGGTGGACCAAAGCTCAAAGAACGAAATGCGACTAGTTAGGGGAGCAATTGCGGAAAATTCACCAAGGTCTTGGGGCATAATTTGAGCCTAAATCAGCACATTTAATGTTTAATTTAGAAAAAAAAAGTCTTTTAATTAAAAATACCCATTAATTAAGAAAAAGTTCTTTATGGAGCAAAATATATATTTTGTGTCCGTATCAAATTACGATTATCCGAAGTTGAGGGACTATTTTGTAAATAAAAGAAATGCGCAGACCCTACCTCATCATGTTCACATTGAAGAGGAAGGGAAGCCACACATAATTGAAACACACGGCAAAATTGGGGGGCAACATTCAGATCCATGCACACGGATTGTGCATATACGATACATTGAGAGAGAGGAAAAATATGCGAAAGGCGCAAGGAGAGGTGAGAGAAAGGGACTCGGTGGTCAACCTTCCTGTAGCCGCCAGTCCACTTCCATGAAGATGTTTGTTTTAGGCTACTGTAGTATACGTAGAGAAATAGAGAAGAAAAGAACAAAAAGTAGGCAATCCTTCATCGTTATTGCAATCTCCGTTTTGTTCTTTCTTCTACTTTCATAGCAGGTATCGCATAATTCGATCGGCATGTCCACGAGTCTCCTGGTCAGCATTCGAAAGTCAAAAGGTTCAGCAGATCCTTGGTCAAAATCGGCGCACTTTAAGCTTCCAAAAAGACGATGTTGATCGCCGGTTTGACGTAAATTCCACCAGAGCCACTGTTAGCTTGTTTTTACAATAAGAAAAATCTTTCACCGAAATTAGTTCTTCGATTTTTATTAAGAAGTTCCTTTGGCTTAATCCTCGAGGTGGTTTCTGGTAAAGAACAAGTCACAAAGAGAAGGTATGGAAAAGTGTGAAAATAGATGGATTGAAGGTAGGTATGAGATCAACAAAGGGTCTAAGTTACATTACAATACTCATAGGAAAGCTGTAAAGGACTGGAAAATAAACTGGCTTGCAGAAATTGAAAGTACTGGAAACGTAAAGTACTTTGAAAGTTAAATTGCAGAGAAAATTGATTGTCTTTGGATGTGTTGTTGATCTGACTTCTCCTTCCTTTCTTCTTGATATTTGTATCTCCTTGTGTTGTGTAACTGTTCAGTCAGTTATCTTTGCGTTTTCAAATCTTGAATCTTGGTGCCTTCAATAACCGCCCCTTTTTGCCCGTGTTCTTCGCTGCTTTTGTCTGCCAAAACTTCATCTTCAATTGCTACAATGTCTTTGAATTTGAATCTTTTGAGTAACTTTTAATGATCCACTCATGCCCATTACTTTCTTCTTACTTGTAACCTCCCCTTGACGTGGCTAACTTGGCCGTTGTGTAACTTCTTTTATGCTAGCTACCCTCTATAGTTGGCCTTCTGTGATTTTCGAGAAGTTCCCAAATCATGACTTCCTACTGAACCCTGGGACTCAATAGCCTTACTACCCACTTCCCGAAGGTTCTTACAACCTTCGACACATCACATTCAGCTTACCGAATTTCGGTAAGTAGTTCATCGCTCCTAACTTACCGACTTCATGACATATTGATGATGACACCATTCAGTACTTGTTATTATTTTGGTTTTAACAGCCTCCTCATCGCCGCTTCCTTGAGCAAGCTAAGAACCCACAACCTGACTGATCCAGCCCTGATGCATCCCGATGGCCATCTTCGATTGCCCTTGAACGGAGACGAGTAATATTCGATTCTAATCGGCACTTAGTGACTTCATAAAGTCATAATCCCAAACACTCGGAATGTAATTTGCCGATGCCGAATGTCTGGCGATCAGTGAATGCTCCTTAGTGTTCGAATTCATGCAGCTTACGCGACGAACTCCATTGGTGATGGTGACGGCAACAAAGGCGGAGGAGGAGGAGGAGTGTTTATAGAGTGGAACAGAGGGTCGCCGTCCTCCGTGGATGGAGGAGGGGAGGCCGCCTGTGAAAGGAGCTTGAATAGCCATGCTTCCTGTGTTTTGGTATTAGCATTAGCACTTGATGGATTTATGAGTACATATACATAGTGCGTACTTACTCTCCTATGCTTTTAAGAGGCTTAGATTACATATTGATAATCACAACAGAGAATTATTTTCCCTTTGTCCCCCTTCCATCGGGTAAAACTTGGTAAAAGATTCCATTTCTGCCTTCTAGAGATTCCCACCATCGTCCAGAAAGCAAAAACATCTAAGTTTACGATCTCCTATTTGCTTTTATAATCGCTTTCATCAAATGAAAATATAATTGACTCCTCTGACAGGGCAGGCTGTATTGTCCTCGGCTACTATATGCAATGTTTTCAAATTCAGATCGGTATCGACCGTTCAAATGGTTAGTTTAAAAATGCGGATCGTGGTCCAATTAGAATTTTTTCTCGTCCACCTAGATTGCTCTAGAATCAGTCAAACCGGCTTGGTTCAACCGCCCAAGCCAGCGAGCCAGCCACCAGTTGGACAGCATCTTCGATGAAATTGTTTTTTATTCGAAATAAAATAGTATTCATTATTCAAAAGGATACATGAAAAGTACATAAGCTTCATAGCAAAACAAAATGAAGAAAGCAAAACTCAGAATACTACAAAACAAAGCCAAATCCAGAAAACAATGAGAATCAACAAAGCACTAGCACGTTAAGCATACTCGTTTCGTAAGAATGGATCTGTCAAATACAATAATCGACGGCCGGTCATTGAATCTCGTACCATTGTCAATGATGAGCACATGCCGGAAATTCCTTCTGCAATAAATACAACTTCGCCAATTGGCGATGCATGTCTAGGTTCGGCTTTCTCTACGCCATCACAGAGACAACCAAAACAGATTGAACATAGTAAGATCTAATATTTAGAAGAGCAAATCTCTATAGTTCAACGAGATACCAAATTTCTTGTGATCACCATTGAAACTTGGTGTAGGGAGAAGAACATGGACAGAGCACAAGAGTATTAAATCCCCTAAAACATATTTATTAAACTCCTAGATTTAGATCGGGAGAGGATACCTCTTAGATCTAGAACTATACCGGAGAGTCCAAAATCTCATATCTTGAGCTGAATTGGGAGAAGAGAGCTTTCAAATGTACAGCGGGAGAGAAGGGAAAAAACAAGGAAAAAAATAAAAATAAAAGCCACAACAGAGAGAAAGGGGGGAGGATGTGACCAGCTCAAACCCTACCCATGGCTGAAAAGCTCAGATTAAAATGGAGAAAGAGATGGAAGAGAGGGAGAGAAAAGTTAGAGTTAAGACAGGTGAAAATCAATTCCTTAACCTTTTGCACATTGAAGAACGGTTTATCCACCGAAGAAAACAAACAAACAAACAAAGGTTGGTAAAGTTGTGCAAGAGTTGATAAGAAAACAAACAAACAAACAAAGGTTGGGCAACTTAATGGAAAATTTGGTAAATTCATGAAAAGAAAACAAACAAACACTGGTAAGTAACTCAAATGAGAATTGGTAAACTAAAACTTGTTCGTAATCTAAAAGAGAAAAGCGGGTGACTCGCACAAATAAAGGTTGGTGAAGTTGTGCAAGAGTTGATAAATTAAACGCGAGAGAAAGTCAAATAAAAGCTAGTTAAGAATAACAAAAGTTGAAAAATTAAAGGAAAAAAAATAAACATTAGTAAGGATTGGTAATTTAGTTGTAACAAGTTTGTAGGTCGCTCAATTAATGATTGATAAATGTAATGTAAGAGTTGGAAAATTTCAATCATGAGAAAGGAAAAGTTGGTAATATACAAGAAAATATGTAATTTGAAAACTATTAAAAAAATTAATAATTTCCTAAAAGTGCCAGTTAATTACTAACAAGTTACCGGATGCCAGGTTCTTTGTAATATTTTTCGCCAACATCTTTGTATACTTAACAACTATTTTAGAAATCTACTAGCACGACAAAATGTCCTTATTTCGGGGACGGAACAATAAAATCATCCAAGTTCCAATTTTTCCTGAAAATGGAAAAAAAAAAACATTATACCTTGCGATACATTGTAACTATGTTGTTTGAGAAGTCTAAATCGAAGGGCATTCGAGTGAAGATCATTAGAAAACCAAGCATCATTCGCATCGTTTTGGATAACTTAATTGTGTGCCTTTTTGATCTCGTTGTCAAAATGGTATTGCAAACCAAGCCTTTGAATAGCATCAATCAACTCAAGCTTCGCCAACAAATTACTCTCCCTCTCCAATGTGCATTTCACCTCTTCCTTCATCCTCTGGACGCTCTCCATATATCTCTTCTACTACAATACGATTTTAAATGTATAAGCTCATAAAAATTAGACATCTTTTGTCCTTCTTAGGATAAGCTTAACAAGGCATTCATAATAAGCAAGAGAAAGCATATTAAAACTAACCCCGTAATCAGTACTGAGTGACTTCACAAAGTTGTAATCACAAACACTTGGCACGTAATTTCCCGAGCGCCTAGCGACCAGTGACTGGTCTTTAGTATTTGAAGTCACGCAGCTTATGCGCCAAATTCCCTTGGCCATTGCGATGGCAGCTCAAGAGGAGGAGGAGGAGGGGCAAGGGTGGCTGGAGAGTGAGACAGAGGGTTGTCGTCCGTGGTGGATTGAAGAAGGGAGGCAGCTTGTGCTAGGAGCTTGAATATTCATGCTTCATGTGTTTTGGTAATGCATCAGAAGTTCATCGAGCGGGGATAGTAAATGGGTAGAGTAGGTGAGGGAAGTATTTGATCTGGAGGGGTACTTGAGGCGGATGCACACAGCACGAAAGAAATAACAATGACTTAGATATCATGTTAGAAAGTCTAATCTAAAAAGTTATCTTATTAGATGAAAAATGTATCAGAAAAGTTATCAACTTATTGCACTAGTGCTAATTTAGTTATAAACATTTTGACCTTGAACCAATTTAGCCTACGTGATAAATTTTGGCGTTGTCATTAACATTTTTTTTAATAATACTCTAATATTTTTTATATATTTTTTTATCTCTTTTTTTCCATTCCTTTTTTTTTTCATCTTTCCTCCAATGGTCAGCATGGCAATGGATGAAAATATTTTCAGGCGAGGTCAGCCCTCATCGGCCACCAAAGGAAAGAGGGAAAAAATAAAAAAAATAAAATTTTTATTAAAATAATTTTAAAAATATCCACTTCAGCGCCAATGGTGTCACGTAGGCCGTCCGACGTGCATGTTAGCAATATCCTACCAAAATTAGCCGGAATGACTGAATTGGTTCTAGGTCAAAAGATTTCTGACTAAATTGCCACCATTAAAAAATATAGGACTAAATTGGCATCAATGCAATAAATTCAGGACTTTTCTGAAACTTTTCCCCATTAGATGAATGAAGGCCATATGAATATAAGTTTTAGAATCTGATTTTGAAATTTTTAGGACTTTATTGTACTTTTACGCAAGCTTTAGCACATTCAGTGCACTTATTCCTAGTGCAATCGATGAATAGTTAAGTGGAAATTTTGGTCGCTAAATTGTGGAATTTATGTGGTTTATATTTTATTATGGATAGTTTGTTGGTCGTTGACTTTTAGGACTGAGACAGGAAAATAAAGAGAGATAAGTGCTTTTTAAAAAAAAAAATTGCATCCGCCTCCTGTTTGTAATACATACCCCCACTATATAAACCCCATTTTCTCTGTCTCCTCTCATTTTCTTCTCCTCACCCGCTCGGTCTCTCCCTAACCCGCGAGCTGTCTCCCTCGCCCGAAAGCCCCCCTCTCTCTCTCTCTTTCTCATCTTGCTCGGGTGGCCTTGAGGAGCAACAATGGCTGTCCGTGAGCTTCCCTAAGCTTGTGCTCAGCTCCGCTGTTGACCTGCCGCCACTCGGCGTCACCGTTACGCTTGGAACCTCTGCGCCCAAGAAGGATAGGAAGTTGATTTGAGCTCTTCCTGGATCCGAAAGAGAGTACTTAGATTCTTCCAATAATGAAAAAGTGTATCATGCCTGAATCTAACTGGGGTTCGCGGTGGTGGAGGAACTGGATCGGGACCTCCCCTACAGTATCGTTGCTGCAGTAGAGTTTAACCACCAAGTTCGGGATAGATTCATCTCCTCGTATATCAAAAACATTTCGGAATAAATGATTTCTCCTTTTATTTTCAATATGAATTGATAGGTTAGATACAAATAGATCATATCTTGTAAATTCTCTCTCCTTTCTTTTGTCAACATAACTTTCTTTTTATCTTTTCTTTTGTGTATCTTAATGATCAAAGGCAAAGTATTTCTTGGATCTCTTATAAGGATAACTTTTCTGTCTTTGGCCAATTCCTATTTGGAAGGATGCAACTTCTTAACCGCCGCAGTTTCTACTCCTGCTAATAGTTTAGCACATTCTTTGTTGTTACTATGGGGTCCTGAAGCACAAGGAGATTTTACTTGTTGGTGTTAATTAGGGGGTCTGTGGACTTTTGTGGCTCTCCACGGCGCTTTCGGACAAATAAGTCTCAAGTTAAACCAATCTATTTTCCAAATATCAAGTGGATGAATAAAAATCTTGAGCTTGAGAAAGTCCTTAATTTGATTTGTCTATCATTATAAACAATAATTGTCTTATTAGCTAGTTAGTGAGGCAATAGCTTACCATGGCGATGATCAATAGTTGGTCCAAGAGGATGATTAGCCACACTGGGACTGAGACATGGCCCAGACTCCTATGGGAGGCAGCAGTGGGGAATTTTCCGCAATGGGTGAAAGCCTGATAGAGCAATGCCACATGGAGGTAGAAGGTCCATGGGTCGCGAACTTCTTTTCCCGGGGAAGAACATATCTTCATCTACAAAGATTTCTCGATGTGAAAACATAGTGACAAAGGGCTAATCTTTGAATAGGAAAAAGAGTGGATCTGCAAGGTCCCAAATAAATTGGCTTATTCCGCTACAAAATTTATTTTGTACATTGCGGGAGGTTCCATTTTTCTATTAATAGGGGTTCTGAGTATTGGTTTATATGGTTCTAACGAATCAACATTAAATTTGAAAACATTAGCTAATCAATCGTATCCAGTGGAACTGGAAATACTATTCTATATTGTGGTTTTTGTTCCTGTTTCATCGTACACGACCCTAAGGCAAGTTAACATCGAAGGGCGCGCATGGCAACACTTCTGCAAAAGAAATCATTTCTGAAGCTGAAGTTGATTTTTCAAGTTCTCCATCAAAACTTGATTTCTGATCAAAGAAAGCTGTTTGATAAAATTTCTACTTCTGAAATTTTTAATTTTAAACATTATTAACAAAATCTCCGGCGGTGGTGGTCGATGGAGGACGATGGGCGATTGGCGGCGGGCGACCGGCGGCTGCGGGCCGGCGATCGGCGGCGAGATGACTTCGGATGGCAATCGGCTAAGGTGGATGGCCACCGGCGACTGCCAGCTGCGGGCAGGCGACCGGTTGCGGGCGGGCGACCGGCGGTGAGCGAGCGACCGGCGGCGGGCGGGCGGGGGCAGCCACGGGGCGGGAGTCCGGCGACCTGCGGCGGGCTGGCGGAAGTCCGGTGACCGGCGGCAGGCGGGCGTTGGTCTGCGAAGACCGATGCAGTTGAAGAAGTGATTTCTTTTTTAGAAGCTACAAGTTTTAGCTTCTCAAAGTTGGCCAAAAATCCAACCAGAAGTAGAAATCACTTCCAGAATTCTCAATATTTTTACCAAACGGCTTTCAGCTTCAGAAGCACTTCTGAAGTGTCTTTACCAAAGGGATTTCAGCTTCAGAAGCACTTTAGAATCAGAAATTCTGCTTCTGAATTGTTACCATGCGCGCCCTAACTTTACTACTAGATTGTCCGGTCCTCGTTCGTTTTGGTGCACTTCACCGATTATGAGAATGGGTATACTGGATGAGTTTTTGGTTTGCAAGGAGGGGAAAACGTCAGTGCTTGTACGATCCGTTACTTATTTTAGCTTAGTCAGGACATGGGTACCTGGGTTATATGAGCTTATTATTCTTATTATCGTTGGATTGAAGCAAATTGAAGTTGTCATAGGTTCTTCGGCCGCAGGCCCTGAAGGTTAACGGATGAAGTTTGTGATTTACTTGCAAGACTTCTTGTTTCCATTGTTAAGATTTAACTTAGAGAGGATTAAAAGTTGGGATCGGATCGCCTTATTGATGGTTAATCGGCTTGAAATGTGGATTCGGGTCACTATTGGTATTTGGTAGGGGTGTCAACGGGACGGTTCGGTTCGGTTTTTTTAAATAACCGAACCGAACCGAAAATTTATGGTGAATGCATGAACCGAACTAAATGGCGTCCCGAACGAGTACATACCGAATCGTACCGAACCGAAAATTCGGTTCGGTACGGTTCGGTTTCCCGGTTTTCCTGATTGTCTCTTTTATTCGGTTTTCCATATTGTTTCTCTTTTTCTTTTTTTCTTTTTTTAATAAATTAGCTTACCCTTTAGAACAAGAAAATAACTCTGTTTTATATAATTTTCGAATCGCCGGACCTTATTTTTCTCCAAAAAATGATAATAAACAAAATATAATCAATTCTAACTTTTAACTGGAAATAAACTGAGGATCCAAACTAAATATCTTAAAGGGGATGACCAGTCAAAGGGACATTAAAAGCACATTTCAAAGCACCTACCACTACTAGGACAGGAAGAAGCAACAGCAGATTAAGTTTAAAAGTCAGAGAAAAAAGCAGAAACGCCAATAACATAACTCCCTCCAATACAAGCAAACCAAAAGAAAGACACTAGACATATTCAGCTCCATTAGGAGGGACAGAAATACGCAGAATAGAAACACCAGCTGAGACTGAAGACCAATCCAAATGAACCGCCTCAATTGTCACCATCATTAGACTAATCCAGGGCATCGCCATCTTCATCGCTGCCATAGTCTTCATCAAAGGGCTTCTTGCTTATAGGAAATTCCAAGTCTCCCCTGTCTCCCACCTACTTCCCTAGAAATGGTAATGTTTAAAAGTCAAGGTGAAACCCATGAGAACAGAACCTCCAAAGCAAAAAGAAAAATACATGACATAGGATAAGTTGGTACTTTCCAGTATAATGAAGTCTTCAACCAATCTTAGCAGAACTTTTGAAAGGAACTTAGCAAACAATAAATTAACGTCTTCGAAGATAAAAATTTACAAATTCTGCTATCATATATGTAAAGAGCAAATATAAAAACTCAAGCTACAAGTAAACTGAAAAGCGGAACAGCATGGGTTGATTTACAACAAAGGAGCTCATTCACAAACAGATCAAGTGCTTCACATTCTGGTTCATCGAAAGGATATAGGCATTCACCGCACTAAAAACAGGACGCTACTATCATATTAACAGTTAAAAAAACATACCATAACCGACTCTAAACATTCTGACTTAACGTCAAATATGAAGAGCGAGTTCTTGGATCTACTTCACATACATAAATAGCTTATGAGTACCCTAGAAGAGTAGAAGACTCAATAAAGAGCTGCCTCCCCTCTCAATGATTTCGGACCGGAGGCAGTTGGATAGTGGTAAATGGGTAGACAAATTTCTAAAACCAAAGCCCCTCATCCTGCACTACAGTTTCACACTCCTGACAGAGTGCACAACTAGTTTGCCTCATTCACTCATAGAAACAAAAACCAATGTTTCCAGGAGATACTGCCAAACTGATCATTATCCCGTTCACACAAAGTTCAAATGCCCAGGCACTTTAATGGCATTTCTCTCTGAACCAAGAAGAAGAGACAATTACTTCTAAGAAATTCTTCAATACTTTGCACTAACCTAAAGACAAGTTGTAGATACGAGAACCAGATGTAGATATAGTTATAGCATGAAGACATCTTTCCTTGACCTTGAAATCAGTAATTAACTCGCATATAAGCGGCAATAATTAACTTAATACATCTCTAGTCATTTCTTATGGCTTCACTACTGGTGCCAGAGGAATAAACCTCATCAAGATACAAAAGTCGGGCAAAAGAGGATCCTATGAATTATGTTTCGTCACTATTATTCAAAGGCCATAAGCAATTTCATAACTTAGTGTTTCTGGCTCATCATCATACAGTTATACGAAAAGAAAACTTCAGCAGCCTTTTGATCAAAATTCAAAAATTCTCACATGTAGATAATGACTCTTCTCTATTAAAACCTTCGATTCTTCATTCAAATGTCCATAAAGATGATTATATCTCGATTCAACAGAAGAGCCACTTCAGTGATATTGAAAGAACAGAATCGAACAACTAACCGATTCTCCACAGAAGTTCATGTAAGTCTGAGGCTTCGCTAACAGAACTGGTACTTCTCCAATGGAACCTGCAATTATCACGCGAGAAGATCGACCTATTACTGGACGCATAGACTGAAATGAGCCCTAATCCCCTTTCCACTAATGAAACAAGAAGCAAGGAAAAAACAGTGCGTTATCAAAGTCGAGGAGTACCTATGAGCCAATCAAACATTCTCACTGTACTATTTGCAATTGCAGACACCACTAGAGTGATTTAACTAATTCCAGAACTATAGTGATCAGTACACACAGTTTTTCTGGTAAAGCCTTCAGTAACTACCTGCAACGTACAGGAGCTCCCTGCGCTATACAGAAGTGTGAAATGAACGAAAATGCTACGATAACTTCGCTGACTATAGGCAGACTTGGTCCTCCTGTTCCACATCTATTTATGTCCTGCCTATACATGAAAGTGTGATTTTCTTTTCCCAGCTCGTCTTATACATGAAATGCAATAGAAACAATAAAAGCACTAACCTGAGCTTCAGTTGAAACTATAAATTTGACCAATCTCCAACTTCATCAATCATCAACAGAGAGCAATATCGAGTTCGGGTCCATGATCGTACTTGACAACTCTGCATCAAATTCACAATGAAGATGAGAATTGATGTATCTATTGTGAAATTGAAAGATGTACTTCATAGTAGTGTTTTCTCACCTGACTCAAAATTTTGGAGTTCTTCTAAGTCCTCCTCAATCGAAGCTGAAAGTGGTCCGGATCGTATCCAATCTTGAGCACATATGAGAGCCTCTGCCATGCTGGGGGTCAAGGAGCTTCGAAACATGTCAAGTACACGACCTCCTGTGCTGAATGCTGCCTCTGATGCTACAGTTGAGATGGGCACAGCCAAAATATCTCGTGCAATGGAAGACAGGATAGGATATCTTGAAGAATTGACTTTCCACCAATTTAAGATATCAAAGTTGGGGCTATATCGTTCACATCCTTCTTCCAAATACTTATCTAATTCAGATTTTTCTTCTAAATATGCTTGTCCCGTTTGGCTAAGATACGTTTCAGTCAAAACGTCCGCACCAACCACAGGAGACATCGAGATGCTCATTGTCCTTGTACCCTTGAACCTAAAGTTGCCTTGAGGGCATACACCGGTGCGATATTGCTCAAACAATAACATCAGAGATGTTGTTACTTTATCTCGTAATGTTTCCGCTTGTGTGCTTTCATAGACATGATTAATCATCCATGTCACATACTCCAACTTATGTCGAGGGTCAAATATGCAGGCAATGAACAATGTTAGATTGATGTTGTTCACATTACCAAAATACTTATTGAATTTAATCTTCATTCTCTTGGCCATATTCTGTAAACTCTTGTCCTTATTCTCACAATATCTTTGAATCATCGTATAAACACCAAAGACATCTTTTGCCATATCATTACTAGTAACATAAGAAGATCCCGACACTTTTAAAGTTGTATCATAGAACAACTTCAAGAAAGGAAGAAATAGGCGAGCATATTCCCAATCATCATTAGTAGGCAATCCTCTCATCTTGGAAAGCTCTGCAACAAATTTGCTATCACCAATTCCTAATGAGATAAAAGCTTTTTGAAACTTCAAAGCCGCTTCCAACATCATGTATGTCGAATTCCAACGAGTCTCTACATCCAAACATACAAGACTCTTGGATTCGATATTCTCTATCTCAATGCACTTTTTAAACCTTTGCATCCTCGAAGGAGACGATCTCACGTAACGCACAGCCGAGCGTATTCTAACAATCGAGTCATTTATGTCCTTCAACCCCTCTCTCACGATCAAACTTAGTATATGAGCACAACATCTCATATGAAGCAACTCACCTGCCAATACCAAAGACTTCCAATAGTTAAGTCTCTTTTTTAAATATTGAACTCCCAGGTCGTTTGAGCTTGCATTATCCACAGTGATAGAAAAAATGCTTTTAATCCCCCAACTAATCAAGCAACTCTCAACTGCTTTTCCTATAATCTCACCAGAATGTCCCGAGATTTGACAAAAATTCAAAATTTTCTTTTGTAACTTCCAATCAGCATCTACAAAATGAGCGGTGAGACACATGTAACTTAAATTTTGACAAGATGTCCACGTGTCTGTTGTGAGAGAAACTCTTGGAGACATATCAGAGAAATATTTCTTCAATTTGCCTCTTTCCTCCAAGTATAGCTTATAACAGTCTTCCCTCAATGTGTTTCTTGAGGGGATTAAAAACTTCGGCTGGATTCTACACACAAATCGCCGAAATCCTTCATTTTCTACAAATTTGAAAGGTAATTCACCAATAATGAACATGGCAGCTAGATCCTTCCGACCAGCATCTTGATCAAGTTTCCATGGTCCAGATAAACCAGAACTGACCCCAACAATCTGACCCGATGAATTTTTTTGCCTTTTTTCCATGTTTGCATATGGATATTCCTTGCATCTAGCTAAATGATTATGCATCCCACTAGTTCCTTGTCTACTAGAACAACCAATGAGAGCCCCACAATATATACATTCAGCTTTGTCTTGATTATCATTTGTCCTTTTAAAGTGATCCCACACAGTAGATCTTGTCCTCTTTCTGTTTGTGCCAATAGGTTCATTCCTTGAAAACATCTATAAACCAGTAGCAATTTCAATACCATGATTAGCAGACATTTTTTTTATTAAATAGAGCGGAATAAGAAAACACAGTTCTCAAACAAAACAAGAAAACACAAATTGATTTCAGTACCCTAGTCAGAATTTTAACAGAACCCTTAAAGCAGGGAGCCCTAAGACCTTTCTTTTTTCAAAAGAACATCAGCCAAAAGTAGCAAAAGAGAGATACCCATTTCAGATTCTGCCCTGCTCTTGTCGATCTCTCCTCCATTTTCCAAAAATCTTTTCACAGAACAATCCATCAAATTCGAGCTTTTCGCCACTAAAAAACCCTTAAACCCTTGTCGTTCGTTGGGTACAAATTACATATGGGTGCAAACAAAAAATCTCTTATGAACTTTCTAACGAAAAAAAAAAAAACTTATGTAGAGCACAAGAATGGTGCTCGCACAGGCTCCCCCCTCTCTCCCAAAAAGATAGATTCCTTTAAAATCGTTTCCCACTGGTTGGAATCAACAACATATGTTTGGATGCCACAGCAAAACTCAGGCAAAATACAAAGAAAAATGAAGAAGAAAATAGAAAGGAAAAATCCAGATCAGGGCATGGAATGGCAAACAAAAAGCTATAGACCAGAAATGTGATTATAGAGATGGGACTCACAGTGTCTTTTGTTTGGGTGCGAACTTGCGTTGAATGAGCCGAAGCAGTCGACGCAGTCGCAGAGTCGGCCATTGAGCGGATGGCGAGGCAAGGAGCCGAAGCAGTCTGGTGCAATCAAGGAGGAGATAGCTCGAAGTGGGGTGCGTCAGAGGATGAGCTGTCCCGTAATAATACCGCCAACTTGCTCCGGATCTTGCCGTGAGGCCGACCAGACAGTCGGATGAGCTCGTACGTTCGGATCTGGTCCTTATCTTGTGGGTCGAGCAAATCCTTGAGGTGGATCAAGAGGGAACCAACAAGGTTTTGGGGGTCTCGGAGCGTTTAGAGTAAGGACGAAATCAGGGAGGCAGAAGGCGGGAGGGATTGCGAACTGTTGGTTCCACACAGGTGGGGTCGAGCCGTAATCATCGGATTTGGTGGTGAGGCGGCGACAGAGATAGATCCAGAAGATGGCGTAGGGCTTGAGGTTGTCGTTCTTCCAGTTGGCGTGCTTGAGGTGCTCGACGTTGACGATGGTGAGGTCGAGCTCGAGGTGCTTCAACGACAGGAAGAGAGAGAGGCTGATTAGGGTTCCACGATTTTTTGAGGGGTGCAAAAGAAGAGAAGCGTATCAGTGGATAGTGGCCACAGGCCAGTGGGCCTTCAAGAGATGGGCCTTTTTTTTTAGTTCGGTTAACCATGTACCAAACCGAATAAGCCAAAATATCCCGAACCAAAAACAAAAGAATGACTTTTGTTTCATTATCTGAACCGAAAACCGTACCGAACCGAAATGCATCAAATTTTCGGTTCGGTTCGGTTAACGGTTCGGTTCGGTTTTTCGGTTTTATTTTGACACCCCTAGTATTTGGCCGTGAAGTGAGTAAAGGGGTTTATTACGCAATGGTGTTTTGGGTCAGAAATCTCTTCATCGTGCGCATAGACGTAATTATTACCTCACTGGAAATTATCACAAAGTCCAATTTAGAAATTTGAATATAGATCTCGGAAATAAGCAATCTGAGATACTTCAACACTTTCTATGAGGTGCAAATCAAATCAGAAACTAAACGAGAAATTTGAAGAACACACACGAAATAATAGTGCCGCCGATTAATTTGAACTTCTTCTAATCCTGTCCTGTTGTGTCTTGTGCATATTCCAAGTCTCTGTCTTAGTGGAACAAATCACGTGGTTGAAAGAGGAATTCTTCTTTTTTCGGCTGGAAGCGGTTACAAAGGAATTGCGAAAATAAATCAGCTTGGTCCTATCTTGGTTCATTTCCTGTAGCGGAGACATCCCTACCACTTTGAATGGACAACATTATTCTTTGTGGTTCCCACTTTAGCAGAGAATCGTTGATGTGAATGCCGGCCGTGCTAGCTATTTTGATCGAAAATCGTCGGTGTAGATATCGGCCGGTGGTAAGATGGATAATTTTTGTATTTTTTGTTAATAAATCTTCTGAAATTTTCCGTTGTTTTCTGTTCATTTTATGAAACAACATTAAAAACACGCAGCTCCATCCTGGATCACATTCTTTATCTTTCCATTGTGGAATATGGACCCGACTCTACTTCACTTACCAACCAAAGCTTCGGCTTCTAGGCGAGGAGACTACAGGCTCTGAGGCCGCCTCTCCTGGATTTGGCAAAGGCAGGACAAGATTCAAATAAGCAGACTAAACCACTAAACCTGCCAAGTATGAGATCACAGAGATCCCAAAGAGTAATTATCAAGCAAAACTAAACTGTTTTTGTACTAGCTTGAAGAAGAACTACCGACATATGCTGCCAGCCAATTCACTTAGTAGGTCCGGACATTTTCCAAGTTCTTGTTTCTAACCGAGGCATCGTCAACCAGCAAGTTTCCAGAACCCATCGCAAAGTTTTCTTAGTACAAGCAGATTCAACACGGCATCTCTACTGAAAAACACTAACGAAACCAGATGAAGAACTCGCCTTCTCCACGAAACTCTTTGTTAGGTGTTCTTCTTGCCAGCAGAATTGGACAAGGAGAAATCAACAGATTCCAATAGGCTTCGAAGGCTTTGCTCGGCCGCAAGCAGGCAGTCATACTCTAGGATTAAGCCTTCAGATTGTTTCTTCAGAGCCTCGGCTCCAGCTTCATCTGTCTTGGCTTCTTTTTCTATTGTCTCGTATTCATTCTCCCGCTTCTTCACTTTTGTCCTCAGGATCGCAATCTCTTCCTTCAAGCCTTTGACCTCCTCTGCACTGCCATTTTTCCCCTCGTCAATGCCTCGACTCTGTTTCTCGGATGCCTCCATGGTCTCTCCTATGTAAACGGTGCAATCTATCAATCATCAAAGACAGAAATAGCACAAATCCGACATAAATGCAGGATTGAATGGCTGCAATGCTATACAGAGAGCGATGCGGTACTAAGTTTGTCCTCTAGGACCAGGAACATTCTGTTTTCTACATCATGATACAGATTGTCAATGTTTAGGAATCAGTAACACTCCGGATCCACTGGATCATGGAAGCCATGTATTTTAGTTTAGGAATCAGTAACACTCCGGATCCACTGGATCATGGAAGCCATGTATTTTAGTTTAGGAATCACAGATCATGCGCTACTTACCCGATGAAGTGTTCTTCTTCTTCTTTGTGTCTTTCTCCTCCCTTTTCTTCTTGGCCTCCTCCTGTTTCGCCTACTTTTTCGCTAATTTTCCTCTTATCTCGCCCCAGGTTTTGCCTTCCCTCGGTCTGCCCCTCGTATTCTTCCCAGCTCCACTAGAGAAGCTGCGGAAGCTTTTGGAAATGGCGTCCGACAGGCGGAGGCAGATTTGGCGGAGCGCCATTTTTTCAGTAAGAAAGGGAAAAGTAGAGAGTAAACGTGGAGAGCAAGGGAGGATAACAAGAGAGAGTGAATGTGGGTGTGTGTGTGTGGAGTAGGGGTGAGCGTTTTCCGGTCCGGTCCGATTCCCCTAAAAAATAGGGAATCAGACCAATAGTCCCGGTTCCCATTTTTCGAAATCGTGGACTGGACCGGCCACCTCGAGAATCGGGAACCGGACCGGACTGTCGGACCGATCCGGTTCCGGTCCGGTTCCAAGGAACCAATAACACAAACAAGAAGAAATCACATGCATGGTTTGTGGAGGAGTTGCTTTCCATGAACTTCCATGGTGCTTGTGCTCCTTCGCCTTTGATGGGCTTGCCTTTAACACTGTCACAAAGGAGGTTTGTGGAGGAGTTGCTTTTTCTGTAGTTGCTTGACTATTAACCCGAATGTAACAACCGAAAGGCATATACTAGATGGAGGAGCAATCGTATATCCATATTCAAACATAAGGTCAAACTACCATATGTCGGTTCCAGTTTAAAAGAAGCATCCATGTAACATTTGCATCCCTTGGTGCTTGCTATGTTTTAATCCTTTCAATATAAGTTTCTTAATCAAATTTTTATTCATCCAATCCAATGAGGAGGAACTACATCAACAAGATTCAATTGCATGGGCGACAAATTACATAACGACGTTAGCATGTTAAAAACAGCCACATGCATCTGCCAACTTCTGGTTGACATAGACGCACAGAAAATGTTTGAATGATGTAACTAAAACTCTGCATTCCTAGACAAACCCGTTACGCGTGGATGACCAAGCATGGAAAATAAAATGACATGGTGTCTATGCTACTACCTTGGTGAAAGGAGGCCACCGAAGCCTTGGCAGGCACTCTGCTTTGAATTTGATCTTGTGCGAAGAACTTCCATCATCAATGGAAAGCTCACGCTCGCGCAGCCGGACATAGATGGGCAAAAGAAGAGGAGAATGAGATGATTGAGACTCCCAGAGGCAAAGGAACCCTAATGAATCTGATCGACTAAAACGTGAGTAAAAGTGAATATATTTTTTTCTTTTTCTTTTTTATTAAAGACCGGGCGGTCCGGTTCCGGAACCGGTCCCTAGAACCGGGAACCGGACCGCCCGGTCACCGGTTCCAATTTTAGGAATTGGGAACCGGACCGGACCCCCCTAAAATCGGGGACCGGACCACCGGTCCCGGTCCGGTCCGGGCGGTCTTTTTTGCTCACCCCTAGTGTGGGGAGGGAGAACGTAAATGGGCTCGCGCGTGGATACATGCCTGTAAAAGTCGATCAATTTTAAGAAAATATTTTCCAATAATTCATTTTATTGTAAAACAAGCGGGGCATTGTTTATCTTTCATTTTGGAATTGACTAACATGGCATTTTACCTCGAGATATCAACCAGAATTTTCGTGAAAGAAGCGGGTGATCAATACATTAAGAACCTCTTTAAGATGACAACTAATTCCGGCCGAGCGTCAATCTTTTTTCCCAGATAGTAATTTAACTGGTGTTTGAATAAATCCCAATCATGGATTTTTCAAAATAAAAATTTTGTATACGGTTAAAATTTAATGAGACATCAAATTAAATACGGCGTGGGACAGAAGATTTCGACCCGATATTAAACAATAAAAAAATAACTAGATACAGTAATTGAAGAAAAATTGATATATCACTTTAAATTTAATTCCATGTAAGAATAAGTAAATCTAACACATAATAAATAAAGATAAATAAAATTTGGTAGAAAATGAGAAAAGTTTGGAAGTTGAAATAAAATTAAGCATCGTAAGCAACTCAAATGAGAGTTCTAATAAAATTGCTTAATTTTATCATGTTTTCGAGAAATGCAAATAACTGCGTGTAAACAATAAAAAAAATTGGCAATTTCTTTCTTAAGAAAAAAAAAAACAAATTAACCTCTGTTAGGGAAGTTGGTAATATAATGCTAGATGAAAGTTTAACGAGAGAAAAGTTGGCGAGTCACACTAATTTAGGTTGATAATATCTAAAAGGATAGTTGTTAAATATAAGGTGTTACTAATCAAGGCAAATAAAATTTAGTAACTGAGTAGAAAAGTTGGCAAATTTTTTTTTTTAAAAAAAAGTTGATCGTCGGTAGATAATTCAAAGAAGATTTGGTAATTAAGCCAAATCTAATTGAACAAAAGTTGGTAAATTTACATGAGAGTTGATGAATTCAAAGTTATAGTAAGCTATGCGAATAAAAGTTAGTACATAACTGCCAAAATTGATAATTTGTAAATCACAAAAAAAAAATGGTATTATCATAAAAGTGTAGTAGTAAGCTATCAACAAGCTACTTAGAAAAAAAATTACCACTTTATTGCACGGAATAGTAGAATTAGGCTCGGCACTCTAATTAATATGGCACGTTGCGTGTCTTATACATAAACATTCCATGGATTAACTAAATGATATTCGCTCGATAGATGTGCTTGAAAGGTATATACGTACATCAACAGAAGATACACTTGCATAAATTATTTCTTTGCATGTTTATTATTATTTTTTTGTCAAATACATGTTTATTTATTTGCTTCATTTGAATAGATGGCAAAATTATCAAAAAAGTCCAAATCTACTGCAATTATGTTAATTTAGTCTTATTTTTTTTAACTAATTGAATTTTAAACCTTTTGCATTTGTGTCAATTCAGTCCACCCGGTTAACTTTGGCCGGCTGGCACTGATGGAGGTAATTTTTAATAAATATTTAAATATTTTTTCGAATTCTTTTTTCTTTCTTTTTCATTTTTTTTCTTCTCCTTTTTCCTCCAATCGGTTACCAGATTGGCAATCGGCTAGAGGCTCGGGTCGGGAAGGGTGAGGCTCAGCCCTGTTAGATCTAGTGAGACTTGGCCTCGCCAAATTGGCTAGAGGAAGAAGAAAAAAAATGAAAAAGAAAGAAGAAAAAAAACTAAAAACTATTATTAAAAATTGTTCACGTTAGCTCCGACGTTCATGTTAGTGTCGGCCGATCAAAGTTGGCCAGATGGACTGAATTGTAATGCAAGGAAGTAGGTTTAGGACTTTTTTTGTAATTTTTCCCGGAAGGATTAAAACGAGTTGGAAAAATTGCATAAACATGATGCTTTTAGGTGAAAAAGAGCGACGTGATTATCTTGCACAAGTGGATATAACATGGTTGTGGTAATCGTGTACGCAAGCACGCTTTCCCAAATAATAGCATCAGCTAAGTTTCTTGTGAATTTCACCCAATCAGATAGTGATTGATCAGGTGCCAAGTAGCTCTCATTCTGGTCCAAATACTCTTTCCTAGCTTAGACCCCTTTGATGAGTGATTGGTTGTATTACTTAAGCAAACTAACGTGTGGACTGAGCCACTTTGGACGCTCAACTGAACCAACTAGAGTTTTCATATGAGTCTTGTATTCTATAGGTTCAGTCCATTTCCAGAACAACTCGTAATATGTCAGGGTGTGCGGCAAATGTTGCAGGTCGTGGCCTGAGCTAGGCGTCAACAAGGTGGGCTTTTCCAGAGATAGACTGGTGGAACATTATTTATGGCCCTGCCTTATGGTTCCCGAGCCAGAAAATGGATTTTGCATGGTCATGTTTACCGGGATCACTTGCATGATAACACTCATAGACGACGTTTACGACGTATTTGGCACTTTGGAAGAGCTTGAATTCTTGACGGACTTCGTTGAAAGGTTTGTTCAATGTCAATGCATCTGGATGTCAATCATGCTATCTCCCAGCACCCGGAAATGAAATGACTAGAAGTGTCTGTGTTTATAATGCTTGAGATATTGTACATTTCCAGATGGGATATTACCGACATCGACAAACTTCCTCCGACAAGAAGGATTTCTTTCCTAGCTCTGTTCAATACTACCAAAGAAGTCTGATTTGAGATACTGAAAGAGCAAGGTTTTAACGTCACCCCTTACATTAGGAGATTAGTAAGATTCTGTTGGTTCATACGGTAGTCGAACTAATGACATTATATGTTTCAACCCAAGATACTTCTCTTGTGAAAGTAATGATAAAGATCTCTTGGGTTTTCATTTTTGGAATCACCGCGTGCAACATTCATTCTCCATATTCATCCACTGATCTTCTTTTGCTTTTCTTTTTTTTGGGTCATAAGTGGATGAATGAATGTAGGGCATACATAAAAGAGGCCAACTGGTGCCACAAGGGCTATAACCCAACATTTGAGGAATATCTCCCCATTTCAGTAACTTCAACAGAAGGGCCCTTGATGTTGTTCTGCATTTTCCTCTTGACCACAAACAAGTTAAACACATGAGGCACTGGACTACATGTCTAAAACCCCGCGTATCGTTTACATTTTTGGCTTGATTCTTCGACTCAATGATGATCTCGATACATTGCCGGTACTTGTCTATTGTTCTAACTCATGTGTATATAGCTGGGTTCCTTCCTAGTATGACCGTACTTTTTAAGGAGCAATTCACTTTACTCACTTGATCAGGACGAGATGCTCAGAGGAGATAACCGAAGGTGATCGAGTGCTACATGAATGAAAGCGGAGCTTCGCGAGAAGCTGCAATGAAGCACGTGGAGGATGCGATTTAGGAAACTTGGAAGACGATGAATGAACAGGCATTTGTCGATCGTCCATTCGCAGTGATGGAAGCCTTTATCAGGGCGTGTCTGAATCTTGCTTGTGTGTCTCACGTCTACAAGTATGGAGACAGCCATGGTGTACCGGACAGCGCGATCAAGGACAACATCATGTCTGTTGTGATACAACCCGTCCCAGTGAATTAGGGGAACTTCAAATGGCCGTCCTCTTTCTGTTTCCTTTGACAAACTACTGGCCTTTATTCATCAGTCTCAATTCACGCGTCTTCCTTTCGTATTCTATTTGTGTTTCAGCTTGGTTTGTACACATGATATTCGTGATGGACTATAATATTTGAGCTCTAGTTAAGGAAAAGCAGCGCTGCGGGCTTTTTTCCAAAACTGGGTAAAAAAAAAAAGTATTTACCAATTCAGGTCAAAAAAAATTATTTATGAAATCAGGGACCGCTCGGCAGTCTTAATACCGAGCGGCCCCCGACTCGGCAGTCATACTGCCAAGCGGAAGGGGGCGGGGCGACCAGCCTCCGCTCGGTAGTGGAAATGCTAGGCGAGGCCCCTGCTCGGCAGTCAGACTAGGAATTACCCTATCTCGTTCTCACTCATCCATCACTACATGAGATCGTCTGCTTGTGGGGCTCACACTTCCCCTTCGACTTATTCTAAGTGCTGTCAGCGCTTTTTGTATTTCCATTGTCATTGCACTATCCCACTGGATCAATCATCAAAGACAGAAATAGCACAAATCCGATATAAATGCAGGACTGAATGGCTGCAATGCTATACAGAGAGCAATGCGGTACTAAGTTTGTCCTCTAGGATCAGGAACATTCTGTTTTCTACAGCATGATACAGATTGTCAATGTTTAGGAATCAGTAACACTCCGGATCCACTGGATCATGGAAGCCATGTATTTTAGTTTAGGAATCACAGATCATGCGCTACTTACCCGATGTAGCGTTCTTCTTCTTCTTTGCATTTTTCTCCTCCCTTCTCTTCTTGGCCTCCTCCTGTTTTGCCCACTTTTTCGCAAGTTTTCCTCTTATCTCGCCCAAGGTTTTGCCTTCCCTCGGTCTGCCCCCTGTATTCTTCCCAGCTCCACTGGAGAAGCTGCGGAAGCTTTTGGAAATGGCGTCCGACAGGCGGAGGCAGATTTGGCGGAGCGCCATTTTTTTCAGTAAGAAAGGCAAAAATAGAGAGTGAACGTGGAGAGCAAGGGAGGAGAACAAGAGATAGTGAATGGGGGAGTGTGTGTGTGGAGGGAGAACATAAATGGGTTCGCGAGTGGATACATCCCTGCGAGGGACGTGGTGAGATCATGCAATCAGCGTTTGGGTATTTTCCTTTCCTTTCTATTTTCTTTTTTCCTTTTTCTCCCCCCGAAATGCGTTGGGATTTTTTTCATTTTTCATTTCTCGCCATTCGACCGGGGGAAGAGAGAGAGAGAGAGAGAGAGAGAGAGAGAGGGGAAAGGAAGGTGGTGGTGGAGCGGAGCTGGCGAACGGGGATGCTCGAGGGTCCAAAGATCCATTACTTGTACATGAGAGCAAGCGCTTCCAGCATCACTCCTCGCTGGCTATACTTCTTGTTGTGTTATGCTCTAGGCTTTTGTAAACTTCTTGCTGATAAGACGATCGATGCAGGCATCTTTATATTTTTTAGGATTATCTATTTTTTGGAACAGCAATTCTCTGCCACAAAGGTAACGTTCCCCCTTGTGTGGACAAACACCTGCTGCAGTCATCCCTTGTACCGGGAGTCCGAACTTATTGTTGAGAATTGCTAATAGAGCATATATTACACACTTCGTGGTTCTTGCGATCTGCATGACTGCATCTTTCTCATAGTAGTGGGAGACTCCAATTCATGCTTGTTCATGAGGTTAATTTGGTCTGTACTTTGGCGTCACTTGTGATCATCTGATGTACATAGGCGAGGAATGCTGCACAGAGGAAGCTCTTGGACGAACTAGGCATTCCTGCTGAAGATGTGCCGGTTGATAAATTTATTCCTCTCGTATGATGAAATTGTGGAAGTTCTCGCAATTAATGCTAAAAAATTCGAGTTTTGGAGTTTTTGATATTGTGAGGTCTGGCTTTAGTGTCGTTCAACTGTGATTAAAGCACGAAACAAACTCAAAGGTGTTGTGGAACTAATGCTTTTGACGGTTCGTGAATCGGACTTATGATTTGTCCAAACGAAATTTTTGAAATTCTGCACGCAGATTGTACAAGTGTGGGACCAATAGCATTTTGGCTCGTACATGTCCGATTAACAACGTTTATACGCCATTTAGTCAAGTATTCCCGCCCAACACCAAGGGAGGAATACGACCACAGAAACGTTATTGGAGAATCTGATCACCAGACTGACTCATAACCAGACTCCTCATCCTCCTCCTACGTCAACATCGCAAACTGATTCAGCTTCATCTCATATTGCAATTAAATGCAGGATTGAATAGCTGCAATGCTATACAGAGAGCAATGCGGTACAAAGTTTGTCCTCCAGGATCATGAACATTTTGTTTTCTACAGCATGATACAGATTGTCAATGTTTAAGAATCAGTAACTCTCCGGATCCACTAGATCATGGAAGCCATGCATTTTAGTTTAGGTATCACAGATCATGCGCTACTTACCCGATGTAGCATTGTTCTTCTTCCTTGTGTCTTTCTCCTCCCTTCTCTTATTGGCCTCCTCCTGTTTCGCCCACTTTTTCGCTAGTTTTCCTCTTATATCGCCCCAGGTTTTGCCTTCCCTTGGTCTGCCCCACATATTCTTCCCAGCTCCATTGGAGAAGTTGCAGAAGCTTTTGGAAATGGCGTCCGACAGGCGGAGGCAGATTTGGCGTAGCGCCATTTTTTCAGTAAGAAAGGGAAAAACAGAGAGTGAACGTGGAGAGCAAGGGAGGAGAAAAAAAGAGAGTGAATGGAGGTGTGTGTGTGGAGGGAGAACGTGAATGGGCTCGCACGTAGATACATCCCTGCGAGGGACGTAGTGAGATCATGCAATCAGCATTTGGGTATTTTCCTTTACTTTCCCTTTCCGTTTTCTTTTTTTTTTCTTTTTCTCCCCCCGAAATGCATTGGGGATTTTTTCTTTTTTCTTTTCTCGGCATTCGACCAGGGGGGAGAGAGAGAGAGAAAGGAATGGAAGGTGGTGGTGGAGCGGAGCTGGCAAACGGAGATGCCCGAGGGTCCAAAGTTCCATTACTTGTACGTGAGAGGGAGCGCTTCCAGCATCACTCCCCGCTGGCTGTACTTCTTGTTGTGTCATGCTCTAGTCTTTTGTACTCTTCTTGCTGATAAGACGATCGCCGCTGGCATCTAAATATTTTTTAGGATTATCTGTTTTCTGGAACAGCAACGCTCTGCCACAAAGGTACCGTTCCCCCTTGTGTGGACAAACACCTGCTGCAGTCATCCCTTGTACTGGGAGTCCGAGCTTATTGTTGAGAACGCCCTTGCTAATAGAGCATATATTACACACTTCGTGGTTCTTGCGGTCTGCATGACTGCATCTTTCTCATAGTCGTGGGAGACTTCAATTCATGCTTGTCCATGAGGTTAATTTGGTTTGTACTTTGGCGTCACTTGTGATCATCTGATGTACAAGGGCGAAGAATGCTCCACAGAGGAAGCTCTTAGACGAACAGGGCATTCCTGCTGAAGATGTGCCGGTTGACGAATTTATTCCTCTCGTATGAGGAAGTTGTGGAAGTTCTCGGGATTAATGCTAAAAAATTCGAGTTTTGGAGTTTTTGATATTGTGAGGTCTGGCTTTGGTGTCGTTCAACTATGATTAAAGCACGAAACAAACTTGAAGGTGTTGTGGAACTAATGCTTTTGGCGGTTCGTGAATCGGACTTATGGTTTGTCCAAACGAAATTTTTGAAATTCTGCACGCAGATTATACATGTGTGGGACTAATAGCTTTTTGGCTCGTAAATGTCCGATTAAGAACGTTCATATGCCATTTAGTCAAGTATTCCCGCCCAACACCAAGGGAGGAATACGACCACAGAAACGTTATTGGAGAATCTGACCACCAGACTAACTCATAACCAGACTCTTCATCATCTTCCCACGTCAGCATGGCAGACTGATTCGGCTTCATCTCATGTTGCAATTAAATGCAGAAATGAATGGCAGCAATCCTATACAGAGAACAATGTTGTACTAAGTTTGTCTTCTAGGATCAGGAACACTCTATTTTCTACAGCATGATACAAATTGTCAATGTTTAGGAATCAGTAACACACCGGATCCACTGGATCATGGAAGCCATGTATTTTAGTTTAGGAATCACAGATCATGCGCCACTTACCCGATGTAGCGTTCTTCTTCTTCTTTGTGTCTTTCTCATCCCTTCTCTTCTTGGCCTCCTCTTGTTTCGCCCACTTTTTCGCTAGTTTTCTTCTCATCTCACCCCAGGTTTTGCCTTCCCTCGACCTGCCCCTTTTATTCTTCCCAGCTCCACTGGAGAAGCTGCGGAAGCTTTTGAAAATGGCGTCCAACAGCAGTGGCAGATTTGACGGAGCGCCATTTTTTTTTATTAAGAAAGGGAAAAACAGAGAGTGGACGTGGAGAGTAAAGGAAGAGAACAAGTGAGAGTGCATGGGGGTGTATGAGTGTGGAGGGAGAACGTAAATGGACACGCGCGTGGATACATACCTGCGATGGACTTGGTGAGATCATGCAATCAGCGTTTGGGTATTTTCCTTTCCTTTCCGTTTTCTTTTTTCCTTTCCCCCCTCCCCCCCGAAATGCGGTGGGGATTTTTTCTTTTTTATTTTCTTGGCATTCGACCGAGGGAGAGAGAGAGAGAGAGAGAGAGAGAGAGAGAGAGAGAGAGAGAGAGAGAGAGAGAGAGAGGAATGGAAGGTGGTGGTGGAGCGGAGCTGGCGAACAGGTATACCCGAGGGTCCAAAGTTCCATTACTTGTACGTGAGAGCGAACGCTTCCAGCATCACTCCACGCTAGCTATACTTCTTGTTGTGTTATGCACTAGGCTTTTGTACTCTTCTTGCTGATAAGACGATCGCCGCAGGCATCTTTATATTTTTTCGAATTATCTATTTTCTGGAACAGCAACGCTCTGCCATAAAGGTAACGCTCCCCCTTGTGTGGACAAACACCTCCTGCAGTCATCCCTTGTACCAGGAGTCCGAGCTTATTGCTGAGAATGCCCTTGCTAATAGAGCATATATTACACACTTCGTGGTTCTTGCGATTAGCATGACTTCATCTCTCTCATTGTAGTGGGAGACTCCAATTCATGCTTGTTTAATTTGGTTTGTACTTTGGTGTCACCTGTGATCATCTGATGTACATGGGCGAGGAATGCTGCACAGAGGAAGCTCTTGGACGAACTGGGCATTCCTGCTGAAGATGTGCCGGTTGATGAATTTATTCCTCTTGTATGATGAAGTTGTGGAAGTTCTCACAATTAAGGCAAAAAAATTCGAGTTTTGGAGTTTTTGATGATGTGAGGTATGGCTTGGGTGTCGTTCAACTGTCATTAAAAGCACAAAACAAACTTAAAGGTATTGTGGAACTAATGCTTTTGACGGTTCGTGAATCGGACTTATGGTTTGTCCAAACGAAATTTTTGAAATTCTGCACGCAGATTGTACAAGTGTGCAACCGATAACTTTTTGGATCGTAAATGTCCGATTAACAACGTTTATACTCCATTTAGTCAAGTATTCCCGCCCAATACCAAGTGAGGAATACGACCACAAAAACGTTTTTGGAGAATCTGACCACCAGACTGACTCATAACCAGACTCCTCATCCTCCTCCCACGTCAATATTGCAGACTGATTCGGCTTCATCTTAGATTGTAATTAAATGCAAGACTAAATGGCTGCAATTCTATACAGAGAGCAATGCGGTACTAAGTTTATCCTCTAGGACTAGGAACATTCTGTTTTCTACCGCATGATACAGATTGTCAATATTTAGGAATCAGTAACACTCCGGATCCACTGGATCATGGAAGCCATGTATTTTAGTTTAGGAATCACAGATCATGTGCTACTTACCCGATGTAGCGTTCTTCTTCTTCTTTGCGTCTTTCTCATCCCTTCTCTTCTTGGCCTCCTCCTGTTTCGCCCACTTTTTCGCTAGTTTCCCTCTTATCTCGCCCTAGGTTTTCCCTTCCCTCGGTCTGCCCCGTATTCTTCCCAACTCCACTTAGAAGCTTCTGAAGCTTTTGGAAATGGTGTCCGACAGGCAGAGGCAGATTTGGCGGAACACCATTTTTTTTAGTAAGAAAGGGAAAAACAGTGAGCGAACGTGGAGAGCAAGGGAGGAGAACAAGAGAGAGTGAATGGGGGTGTGTGTGTGTGGAGGGAGAACGTAAATGGGCTCGCGCGCGGATACATGCCTGCGAGGGACGTGGTGAGATCATGCTATTAACGTTTGGGTATTTTCCTTTCCTTTCTGTTTTCTTTTTTTCTTTTTCTCCCCCCGGAATGCGTTGGGGATTTTTTTCTTTTTTTCTTTTCTCGGCACTCGACCGGGGGGGGGGGGGGGGGGGGGGGCGAGAGGAATGGAAGGTGGTGGTGGAGCGGAGCTGGCAAACGAGGATGCCCGAGGGTCCAAAGTTCCATTACTTGTACGTGAGAGCGAGCGCTTCCAGCATCACTCCCCACTTTTCTCATCCCATCTGTCCTACCTCCTCCACCTTGTCAATTCACCCGATTTCTCTTCCTCCCTCTCTCGATCAATCGATCGCCATGGGCGATGCTTCTGACGCCGGCATGGACGCTGTCCCGATACGCCTCATTTTCGACGACGAGTGCGTATCCGCCTTACGCTCCATCCATTTCGTATTTCGTGCTCTTCGTCGTCTTCTTCTTCTTTTTCGGGTTTTTTCCTGTTGCGATTGTTAATCTTCTTCCGGAGGATTTGTGGTTAGATAGGATTTGTTCGTTTCGGTTGGCCACAAAGGTAACGTTCCCCCTTGTGTGGACAAACTCCTGCTGGAGTCATCCCTTGTACCGAGAGTCTGAGCTTATTGCTGAGAACGCCCTTGCTAATATAGCTTATATTACACATTTCGTGGTTCTTGCGATCTGCGTGACTGCATCTTTCTCATAGTAGTGGGAGACTCCAATTCATGCTTGTCCATGGGGTTAATTTGGTTTGTACTTTGGTGTCACTTGTGATCATCTGATGTACATGGGCGAGGAATGCTGCACAGAGGAAGCTCTTGGACGAACTGGGCATTCCTGCTGAAGATGTGCCGGTTGATGAATTTATTCCTCTTGTATGCTGAAGTTGTGGAAGTTCTCACAATTAAGGCCAAAAAATTCGAGTTTTGGAGTTTTTGATGATGTGAGGTATGGCTTGGGTGTCGTTCAACTGTCATTAAAAGCACAAAACAAACTTAAAGGTATTGTGGAACTAATGCTTTTGACGGTTCGTGAATCGGACTTATGGTTTGTCCAAACGAAATTTTTGAAATTCTGCACGCAGATTGTACAAGTGTGCGACCGATAACTTTTTGGCTCGTAAATGTCCGATTAACAACGTTTATACTCCATTTAGTCAAGTATTCCCGCCCAACACCAAGTGAGGAATACGACCACAAAAACGTTTTTGGAGAATCTGACCACCAGACTGACTCATAACCAGACTCCTCATCCTCCTCCCACGTCAATATTGCAGACTGATTCGGCTTCATCTCATATTGTAATTAAATGCAAGACTAAATGGCTGCAATGCTATACAGAGAGCAATGCGGTACTAAGTTTTTCCTCTAGGACTAGGAACATTCTATTTTCTACCGCATGATACAGATTGTCAATATTTAGGAATCAGTAACACTCCGGATCCACTGGATCATGGAAGCCATGTATTTTAGTTTAGGAATCACAGATCATGTGCTACTTACCCGATGTAGCGTTCTTCTTCTTCTTTGCGTCTTTCTCATCCCTTCTCTTCTTGGCCTCCTCCTGTTTCGCCCACTTTTTCGCTAGTTTCCCTCTTATCTCGCCCTAGGTTTTCCCTTCCCTCGGTCTGCCCCGTATTCTTCCCAACTCCACTTAGAAGCTTCGGAAGCTTTTGGAAATGGCGTCCGACAGGCAGAGGCAGATTTGGCGGAACACCATTTTTTTTAGTAAGAAATGGAAAAATAGTGAGCGAACGTGGATAGCAAGGGAGGAGGACAAGAGATAGTGAATGGGGGTATGTGTGTGTGTGTGGAGGGAGAACGTAAATGGGCTCACGCGCGGACACATGCCTGCGAGGGACGTGGTGAGATCATGCTATTAACTTTTGGTATTTTCCTTTCCTTTCTGTTTTCTTTTTTTCTTTTTCTCCCCCCGGAATGCGTTGGGGATTTTTATCTTTTTTCTTTTCTCGGCATTCGACCGGGGGGGAGAGAAAGAGAGAGAGAGAGAGAGAGAGGAATGGAAGGTGGTGGTGGAGCGAAGCTGGCAAACGAGGATGCCCGAGGGTCCAAAGTTCCATTACTTGTACGTGAGAGCGAGCGCTTCCAGCATCACTCCCCACTTTTCTCATCCCCTCTGTCCTACCTCCTCCACCTTGTCGATTCACCCGAGGCATATTTGTCGGAGCGCCATTTTTTTCAGTAAGAGGGAAAAACAGAGAGTGAACATGGAGTGCAAGGGAGGAGAACAATAGAGAGAGAATGTGGGTGTATGTGGGGAGGGAGAACGTAATTGGGCTTGCGCGTAGATACTTCCCTGCGAGGGACGTGGTGAGATCATGCAATCAGCATTTGGGGTGTACGTGAGAGCAAGTGCTTCCAGCATCACTCCCCACTGGCTATACGTCTTGTTGTGTTATGCTCTAGGCTTTTGTACTCTTCTTACTGATAAGATGATCGCCGCATGGATCTTTATATTTTTTCGGATTATCTAATTTCAAGGACAGCAACGCTCGGCCACAAACGTAACGTTCCCCCTCGTGTGGACAAACTCCTGCTACAGTCATCCCTTGTACCGGGAGTCTGAGCTTATTGCTGAGAACGCCCTTGCTAATAGAGCTTATATTACACATTTCGTGGTTCTTGCAATCTGCGTGACTGCATCTTTCTCATAGTGGTGGGAGACTCCAATTCATGCTTGTCCATGGGGTTAATTTGGTTTGTACTTTGGCGTCACTTGTGATCATCTGATGTACAGGGGCGAGGAATGCTGCACAGAGGAAGCTCTTGGACGAACAGGGCATTCTTGCTGAAGATGTGCTGGTTGATGAATTTATTCCTCTCGTATGAGGAAGTTGTGGAAGTTCTCGCAATTAATGCTAAAAAAATCGAGTTTTGGAGTTTTTGATTTTGTGAGGTATTGCATTGGTGTCGTTCAACTATGATTAAAGCACGAAGCAAACTTAAAGGTGTTGTGGAACTAATACTTTTGACGGTTCGTGATTCGGACTTATGGTTTGCCCAAACAAAATTTTTGAAATTCTGCCCGTAATTTATACAAGTGTGGGACCAATAGCTTTTTGGCTCGTAAATGTCCGATTAACAACGTTTATATGCCATTTAGTCAAGTATTCCCGCCCAACACCAAGGGAGGAATACGACCACAGAAACGTTTTAGGAGAATCTGACCACCAGACTAACTCATAACCAGACTTTTCATCCTCCTCCCATGTCAACACTGCACACTGATTCGGCTTCTTCTAAGATTGCAATTAAATGCAGGACTGATTGGCTGCGATGCTATACAAAGAGCATTGCGGTACTAAGTTTGCCCTCTAGGACCAGGAAGATTCTGTTTTCTACAGCATGATACAGATTGTCAATGTTTAGGAATTAGTAACAGTCCGGATCCACTAGATCATGGAAGCCATGTATTTTAGTTTCGGAATCACAGATCATGCGCTACGTACCCGATGTAGCGTTCTTCTTCTTCTTCTTTGCGTCTTTCTCCTCTCTTTTCTTCTTGGCCTCCTCCTGTTTCGCCCACTTTTATGCTAGTTTTCCTCTTATCTCGCCCCAGGTTTTGTCTTACCTCGGTCTACTCCTTGTATTCTTCCCAACTCCATTGGAGAAGTTAGAGAAGCTTTTGGAAATGGCGTCCGACAGGCGGAAGCGGATTTGGCGGAGCGCCATTTTTTCAGTAAGAAAGGGAAAAATAGAGAGTGAACGTGGAGAGAAAGGGAGGAGAACAAGAGAGAGAGAATGGGGGTGTATGTGTGGAGGGAGAACGTAAATGGGCTCGCGCGTAGATACATCCTTGCGAGGGACCTGGTGAGATCATGCAATCAACATTTGGGGTGTACGTGAGAGCGAGCGCTTCCAGCATCACTCACCGCTGCCTATACTTCTTGTTGTTATGCGCTAGGCTTTTGTACTCTTCTTGCCGCCGCTGGCATCTTTATATTTTTTCGGATTATCTATTTTCTGGAACAGCAACGCTCTGCCACAAAGGTACCATTCCCCCTTGTGTGGACAAACACCTGCTGCAGTCATCCCTTGTACTGGGAGTCCGAGCTTATTGTTGAGAACGCCCTTGCTAATAGAGCATATATTACACACTTCATGGTTCTTGCGGTCTGCATGATTGCATCTTTCTCATAGTTGTGGGAGACTCCAATTCATGCTTGTCCATGAGGTTAATTTGGTTTGTACTTTGGTGTCACTTGTGATCATCTGATGTACAGGGGCGATGAATGCTGCACAAAGGAAGCTCTTGGACGAACTGGGCATTCCTGCTGAAGATGTTCCGGTTGATGAATTTATTCCTCTTGTATGATGAAGATGTGGTGTCGCGACCCGTCCGAAAGCGGACGCGGCTAATGGATTACCGATCGCGGATCTTGGATCGGCGCGGGCCCTCCCAGGCCCATACCAAATCGCGGCGGGAGTATTTTTTAAAGGATTCGACGATAAGAGTCGATCGCTTTCGACCTTCAGTGTGGTCGTGGTGGCATGTGCAAATTGTGCATGCATTTGGAGTCGCCACCGGTCTTTCTCGGAGGGTAAACCGGAAACCTTACTGACCGATTGGGAGAGATCGATCAGTTCTGCGGAACCAGAGATTTTAGGTTCGGGGACTTGGTTACGCTGGTGTCATTACCAACGCCCTTTCGGTACCTAACGTGAGTGATTTTCCTGACTAAGAGTTCATGCAGATTGGACGACTATTCCTATCAATCACAATCAATTTTTGGAAGACGATTCGCCCAAAGGGCGAAATCGTCATTTTAAGAAGGGTCGGGATTCAAAACACCCGGAATGAGTCTTGGCCAGTTGTCTGTGACCATTTCCTATTTTTTTGGGATTTTCCTGGATTTTTTAGAATTTTTTTGGAAGACGGTTTGCCGGAAGGGCAAAACCGTCATTTCTGGAAGGTTCGGGGGTCAAAAGACCCGAAACAGGTCATGGCCAGTTGAATGTGGCCATTTCCTATTTTCTGGAATTTTTTAGAATTTTTCTGAATTTTTCGAATTTTTTTGAATTTTTTATGATTTTCTATTTTTTATTGATTTTTTGAATTTTTTTATTATTTTCTGAATTTTTTAGAAAATCCTCAATCGGACGGTCTACGAGTCGCCACGTGGCGAATTCTGGATCGTCCGATCCTTGGCATGATCGGACGAGCCACAGAGCGCCACTTGGCGCACTCTTGACCATCAGATCTGATAATTTTTATTTATCCGAAAATCAATTATAAATACCGAAAATCATTTTTTTTTAATTTTCCAAAAATCCCAGATCGCGACACGTGGCGAAGCCACGACCGTCCGATCTGGGTTTTATTTTTAATGACCCGGACCCACCCGGCTGACGTGGCCGTTGACGTGGCGCGCCACGTCAGCCGCTGACTCGTTGACCGAGTCGCAGACCGCCGGAGAAGACGACCGGCGCCGGCGATTCTCGTCGGCGCCTCGCCGGAGCCGCCAAACCGACGTAAAAACGTCGGTTTCCGAACGCGAATTCAAACCTGATCGAACCCTCATTAACTCCGGATCAACAAACACCAAAAACATGCTACGAACCACGTCGGGAAATGGTCGGACGAAGCTTCGACCGGATCGGCTCCGGCGAAGATAACGCAGAAATTTTTTTTGCTCGAAGCTTGGTTTCGTTCTACTTCCTGGCATCCAATGATGGTTTATAAGCTTACCTGAGTTTGTTCGAGGCTCGGCGACCACCGTGAACCTCCCCGTCGAGCTCTCGATCCAATCCGCGGCCGGCGAAGCTCCGAGCTCGGTTTCGCCAAGTATTAATGCACGAATAAAGGGAAGTCGAGCTTAGAGTCGGTTATAGAACAACTTCTAGGCTAGATTCGCACGAAATGAAGCCGAGGAAGGCACGGCCGATCGTTATAAGTTAATACTCTCATTTAGACATTTCGTCGAACACATGGCGTGCGACGACGAAATGACGAATCAGAGGGAATACCGACCTGTTCGTCGGCTTTTCGCCGGTGGCCGGAGCTTCAGTGATGGTTGGTGTGTCTCCTTGGAGGTCGGGGATCGTCGACTTCCTCCCCGTTTTCGCTCGGACTCTCCCTTCCTCTCTCGGCCCGCTCCTCCTTTTTTTTTAAAACCGAGCGCCCCTCCCTTTTGCCATGGTCGACTGGCCTTTCGTGCCTCCCCACCACAAAAGCCAACGCACACTTTCACGTTTTTGTCGGCCATTGGCTTCCTTCTTTTTTTTTGTTTAATCTGCTCACCCACCGTCCCCGTTTGCTCTGCTTTCGGCCGTGGGTCTACAACTTAGTTGTTTGATTTCAATGGGTATGCCCGTATGAAATTTAATTTCAAAAATCGTGAAACCGGGTACTAAATTGAAAGATTTTTATGCAATTAAGCCCTTTTGGTTAAAATTGATCAAATTGGAGGGCAAATTGACCCAATTGCACTTCAAGACTTTATAATCCAATGTCATAGCTTACAAAAAGTGAGAATTGAAAATTAAAAGACTCGAAAAGGATTTTTTTGTTCGGTTCGGGTTTATGTTTGTGCAGAAACATAGTAACCCGAGCCGAATTTTCAAGATTTAAGGTGACACAGTTTAAGAGGAAATTAAAAAAAATTATTGAATATTTTTGTGTATTTTTCTGACCACGAATGATATTTTTCTAATTTTTTGAGTATTTTTATAATTAAATAAATTCGAAAAATATTATAAAATACCAAAAAATATTTTTTGTTCAAAATTGGTTCCCGAGGCTAGGCCAAGGCTTCCAAAGTTGATTTTGTGATTTTATGACCTTTTTTGATATTTTTAATTAATTTTAAAGAATAAAAATCACAATAATAAATGGTCAAAAATCAGGTGTCAACATGTGGAAGTTCTCGTAATAATGCTAAAAAATTCAAGTTTTGAAGTTTTTGATGATGTGAGGTCTGGCTTTGGTGTCGTTCAACTGTGATTAAAGCACGAAACAAACTTAAAGGTATTGTGAAATTAATGCTTTTGACGGTTCGTGAATCGGACTTATGGTTTGTCCAAACGAAATTTTTGATATTCTGCACGCAGATTGTACAAGTGTGCAACTATTAGCTTTTTGGCTCGTAAATGTCCGATTAACAACGTTTATATGCCATTTAGTCAAGTATTCTCACCCAACACCAAGGGAGGAATACGACCACAGAAGCGTTTTTGGAGAATCTGACCACCAGACTGACTCAAAATCAGACTCCTCTTCCTCCTCCCACGTCAACACCGCACACTGATTCGGCTTGTTCTAAGATTGCAATTAAATGCAGGACTGATTGGCTGCGATGCTATACAAAGAGCATTGCGGTACTAAGTTTGCCCTCTAGGACCAGGAAGATTCTGTTTTCTACAGCATGATACAGATTGTCAATGTTTAGGAATTAGTAACAATCCGGATCCACTAGATCATGGAAGCTATGTATTTTAGTTTCGGAATCACATATCATGCGTGTCGCGACCCGTCCGAAAGCGGACGCGGCTAATGGATTACCGATCGCGGGTCTTGGATCGGCTCGGGCCCTCCCAAGCCCATACCAAATCGCGGCGGGAGTATTTTTGAGGGATTCGACGATAAGAGTCGATCGTTTTCGACCTTAGTGTGGTCGTGGTGGCATGTGCAACTTGTGCATGCATTTGGAGTCGCCACCGGTCTTTCTTGGAGGGTAGACCGGAAACCTTATTGACCGATTGGGAGAGATCGATCAATTCTGCGGAACCAGAGATTTTGGGTTTGGGGACTTGGTTACGTTGATGTCATTACCAACGCCCTTTCGGTACCTAACGCAAGTGATTTTCCTAGATAAGAGTTCATGCAGGCGCAATTTTAGGTGAGGTAGGCTTAATTCAGGATTTCATGCAGATTGGAAGACTATTCATATCAATCACAATCAATTTTAGTGAAAGCGCAATCAAGTGCATAAATAAATCACATCAATGCACGTCAATTCACATCACATGGCCTCCTAGTATAGCCATAAGGGCTTCGGGAAGGCATGATTTAAGACCGGGGTAAAATGAGAAGATTTGGAGGCGATTTAGCCCGAAGGGCAAAATCGTCAATTTTTGGAAGACTTGGATATCGAATTACCCAAAATATTCCATGGCCAGTTGTTTGTGGCCATTTCCCAATTTTGAGAATTTTTTGGAATTTCTTAATTTTTCTTCAATTTTTTTTTTGAAGACAATTCGCCCAAAGGGCGAAATCGTCATTTTAAGAAGGGTCGGGGTTCAAAACACCCGGAATGAGCCTTGGCCAGTTGTTCGTGGCCATTTCCTATTTTTTGGATTTTTCTAGAATTTTTAGAATTTTTTTTGGAAGACGGTTTGCCGGAAGGGCAAAACCGTCATTTTTGAAAAGACCGAGGTCCGAAAGACCCGAAACAGGTTGTGGCCAGTTGAATATGGCCATTTCCTATTTTCTGAAATTTTTTTAGAATTTTTCTGAATTTTTCGAATTTTTTTGAATTTTTTATGATTTTTTATTTTTGAGTTTTTCCTTAATATCATTTTTTTAAGATGATTATATATATATATATATATATAAACCAATTGCACCCTAAAGCCCAAATCACCAGCCGAGCCCATACGCTAGACTACACACAAAAGCATACTCACGCCACTTCTTAATGGGTTTGATTTTTTTATTAACATCTTTGGGTCTTCTTCCTCATGTTATTTCCCTTTATTTTATTCCTTTTTATTGTCACCACGCCAATTCTTTGTGAGTTTTCAAGATGCGAAAGCAACTTCGCAGTCCAATCCTATGAAAGAATGAGAAAGCATCTCACCATCGGCCTACGCATGCTCCTTCATCGAGCCTCTACCACTTCCGTCAGGCGACCTCTGCAACTTCCGGCGGACTTTGAAGATTCGACTTAAGACATCTAACAAACGTATCCATTTTACGTGCAACAGCTACTCATCTCAACTGCATCAATATAACTCTGATTTAGCACAAGAAAACAAACTTGAACTATCCTAAAACGAAACCCGCACAACATAACCAGACATGAATTTCCAGTGAACACAAGTTTTTTCTCATTTTTGATCGTTACAGTTCAAATCTAAACACACATCAAACATCAACAAAGGTTTGGGAAACTTATCTGGAGATCCTCATCTCGGTGATCGCCCGACGAAGTTTCCCGTTCTTGACGTCAGTGAGGTTTGGTTTGCAAAACCTTCGGAAATTCGCCTCGAACCGAAACGAAGCTTCGACGAGCTCTCCCTTCTTCATGGATCACAGTCGAGACCTCACCATCCCCTTTAATGCGGTTACCAAAACCCTCTTCCTGTCCGCTCACTTTCGTTTCTTTCACTTTATAGAATACCGGTAGCATCTGCCGTTGTTCTTCATTCCTCCACTTTAAGATCTCTACCAATTCGTCCAGACACCATTTAGATTTAACGTAGCTTTCCGAGAAAATGGTGACGAATATACGAGATCGGTCAATTGCTCCTTTTAACGACTCCTGGATGTTGGCCCCCGGAGTGAGTTCCTCAGCGTCTGTGAAACACGTTATGTTTCTCGCTTCCAGGCATCGGCGTAGCCATTCCCCGAAGGATCAGAGGGAGCTCTGACCCTTCTAAGGAGAGGAACACGTCGAACTCCACTCGTCTCTCTCCCTTTTCTTTATGGCCTCCTTGGATGAAGATGAGCAAAGAGAGCATCCGAGATGTGGCCCTTTTTTTTAATCCCCCCCACGATGGCTTGTTTGCCATATTCTCCTTCTTAGACTTTGATTGCTTATTAAGTATTTTCCACCATCCATTTATGCTCTTATTTTATGCACAATGAAATGCTCATGTAGACAAAAGCAAGCAACTAGGCATCAATTGTCGGATCACTATCCCCTTCTTTGTTATTTTTTTTATTTTTTTTTATTTTTTTTGTATTTTTCAAAAATATAAAAATAAAATAAATAAATAATATATATATATATATATATATATATATATGAAAATTATTTTTTTTGGTCAAAATGGTTCCTTTAGCTGGTGAAGGCTACCAAAGTTGATTTTGTAATTTTTTTTAGCTTTTTTTTTAGCTTTTTAATTAATTTTAAAGAATAAAAATCACAATGACAGATGGTCAAAAATCAGGTGTCAACAGCTGCCCCTCTTTGAGAGTGAGCTCGTCAGAGGTTGCTTTCAAAGACAAAATGACACTTGAATCTTAACCGACTCGATTGGGGAAAAGAAATGCTATGACATCGGACCCTTAAGTCTTTTGATAAAAACTCAAATTAATCCATGGTTTGCTCTAACAATTTGAACATGGGCTGGAGTGAGAGAGGCTTACCTGAAGCTCACCTGTCGGATGCTGCCGGTTGCGACAACTTTCAAGCAGATACCTAGGACTCGTCACAGGATATCCTAGGGAGATTAAGCTCTGACCCGTATGGTAGGTCAAACCATAATGGGATCCCTAACTGATAGGAATCTAAGGAAGACGCGTCCCATTTGGGATTTGCTAAGGATTTTGATCCGTATGGTGGATCAGACCATTGAGTTGACCTTTTAAGTGATTTTCACTATTGGATTGACCTTTCAGGCGGTTTCTACCTTTGATCGACCCTTCAGGCGGTATCTACCGTTGAGTTGACCCTTCAGGCGGTTTCTACCTTTGATTTGATCCTTCAGGCGGTATCTACCGTTGAGTTGACCCTTCAGGCGGTTTCTACCTTTGATTTGACCCTTCAGGCGGTATCTACCGTTGAGTTGACCCTTCAGGCGGTTTCTACCTTTGTTTTGATCCTTCAGGCGTTTCTACCTTAATTTTGACCCTTCAGGCGGTATCTACCTTTGAGTTTGATTTGAAAAGGGGTCTCATGACGAGGGTTCTCCACGTCCGATGAGACTGCTTGAATTTTGAAAAGGGGTCTCATGACGAGGGTTCTCCACGTCCGATGAGACTGTTTGATATTTTGAAAATGGGTCCTGGGACGAGGGTTCTCCACGTCTGCTGGGACTGTTTGATATTTTAAAAAAAGGGTCATGGGACGAGGGTTCTCCACGTCTGATAGGACTTTTTCTTTTAAAAGGGTTTTTTCTTCTCCTCCTTTTTTAGAGATCCCGAAGTTTGTCGGGAATTCAGTTTTTGAAGCAGTGAAAGATTTTATTTTGACAAAACTTCACTTGAGTCTGTTGAGGCGACATTCTGGGAGCTGGGTTCTCCGGGTATCCTGCAGAAGTTTGAGCCTGAAAGATTTTTCTTCACCAAGAAAACGTTAGTAATCTTTGGGAAGACCACGGCTATCCATTTGACAAAAATCGTATGACTTAAGTTTTAATCGTGAAATGTGCATTTTGATGTTGGAGGTTATCCAAAGCATTCTTGCAACATGCAAATGTGATCACAAATTCCTTGCATGGAAAATCTGGATCAACAGTTTGAAAATTTCAAAAAGAGTTTGTTCAAAACATCAATTGGAATATTTCTCGACAAGGAGGTCTTCTCACCTGTTTTGAGATAGTGGTTTTATAGGGCATGCACTCAATTCCCTATTAACCTGTGCCTAGGTTTTAGGCTCATTCGCAGCGCATACATTTTGATCGGTCGGGAGGTCTTCCACGGGACCGTAATGTTGGGCTTGGATATTGGTCTTCAAGGGGGACTCACTTTTGAGTCAAGGTCATTGAATGAAAGTTTTCACCATCTACTCTGGGTTTACAAGTTAAGAACCCTGCAAAATGAGAAAGAAATAGTCTTGCTCGTACTTCTTCGAGCTAAGCTATATGTTAACCCAAGTGTCTTAGTCAGAGAAGACTGTTTCAGGGTTATGATGTTGGTAGGATTGGGGACCGAAAAAGGCTTTTTTTTTTGCCCAGAATTTATGAGGGGATTGACATTGGTGATCATTGCAAACTTGTCACCTGTCTTTTCCATTATGCATCTTCAATTTTTGAGGTGTGCACCCGCTTTTGAGGTGTGCACAAATTCTTTAGAGAACGTCTCTTGTGGTATTAAGAGGTCGACAATTCTTTCCGTGTTTTTACTCCACGGCTGACATCATTTGGGGAGCAGTCTTCTTGATCTGACTCTTTTAGGGGTTTTTTTTTCTTCTTTTCCCTACCAGGTTTCTTTAGGGATCGATCAAATTGTTCACCCGAGCATCGGCCTCGCTTTTACCAGGCACTTTGCTTTTTCTTGATGCTGGGGATTTCTTTAATCCCTTGTCGCAAGTAGGATGCTTGGCAATTGTGCTAGATATATGACTTGGCTCTTAGCACGCTTGAGTATCAACTTAGTAGTTTCTTCGTAAACCCTAAGTCTTGAACTTCTCCGTTCCTGAAGTGATTTGCCTTTGTTTTGGAACTTGCAATGATCACCAATGGGTTTATGAAGTGAATTTGCGGGCTCAACTTGGCTATGCAAAGGATATGGTGTGTGGGATAGAGAAATGAATGCTTCTCGTCATCCTATGGCATTTGGATTACCATATAAACAACACACAAAGATTAATATTAGTCCGAGTAAGAAAATTTCTAACCATTTTCTCCCGATGCCGCTGGACTTGCTCCCTTTTTGCCCCGATGTGGGGTGGTTCTTGACAGGGTCGAGAATGAAAACCGCCGTTCAAAGGGGTTGTCAATGGTCACCTGTAGTGTTTGGGGATAAGAAACGAATGCCTCCGTCGTCCCAATCCATGTAATTGCTGCGAATGGTCCATACTTCCGTAGGTCCAGATTTTGCTGTCTGATCCGCTCTATTTCTCTCTTAAGTGTGTATAGGACGTGTTTGGACTAGGCTTTGCCTCTCGTCTTTTGAGAAAACGTCCTTTTGAAAGTTTTGAACAACGTTTGATTGGAAAAATCTCTTTCTTTTTCTTCAAAAATTTTATCCATCAATGAGATTTTATGATGCACAATGCATGTTCTTATTCATGTTTAGACAACCTCCTATTTCAAAACATGAATGCTAATGAAGTTAGAATTCTATCAGATTCTGAAAGCTTTTCTTTTCTTCTCAGTTTTTTATTCAACATCTTCAATGGATTGAGGAAAGGGATACTTACCTGTCCCCCGCGGCTGGAGATCCCTGAAAATGCGGAAGAAACATGTTATTGTACGTTCACGAATTTTTCAAAACATTAGAACGATACAATTTACCCTTGGTCATGTATTCCAACGGGTAATACATGGGATGTGAAAACCTGTTTCGCCTTGATGGCGATCCCCTGTCAAAGATGGGAATTAGGCGTCAGTTTGCGTTCCAAAATTCAAGGCAAATTGGAACGATACAACCTTATTCTTGTTTTGTGCTTCCATTTGAGCACAAACGCGCGGCTTGCAGAAATTGGCCATCTATATTGTGGCCATGATTCCTCCGTTTGGTTGGCGATAAATCCTTCTCAAGGATTTGCCATAGAGGAGACCCATTTGTGATTTTGGACGCATTCCAGCGCCACTCTTCATGGTTCCTTTTATTCAAGAAAAATGAAATTTTTATCAGAATGCAGGTCAAAGCATGAAGTGTGGAAGCGATACTTTTTACCATCCACTAGGTCTTATGATCAAAGACCATCTCCTGGAATCCTGACTTCTAAGGCCACTGATTCAATTCGTCTCCCTGTTAGCGCGCTCCTTTCATTTGGGGCTTTCAGCGCCAACGACTTCCTGCAAAATGAGTAAAAACTCATGTTAGGTATGTGGTCTTCGAAGACCAAATTGGAACGATACAAGATTACCGTTCACCCAAATTCGTATCTTGGGGGTTTGATTCTGATGCGGACGACTCTGTTATTGCGTCCATTGACTTTGCCAGAGGAGAAACGTCTGGCGTACAAATGATTAACTTGCCCCAGTTAGGCACGGTTTTGCTGTTTGTCATCTCTGGATTTGATGACCCTGGTCTGATGCGCTTTCATGGGGGATCATGAGAGTTTGCCCCCGGTTTGGCTCCTCAAAGCAAATGGGGGGAAACTGCTCCCATTGATTTTTGCAGATTCTGATCATCCCTCTCGATTGTCAGAGTCCTTGATCAATTTTATCTGTCTTAAGACAGCTTGATATTCTTGGGATTCGTCATGTGGCGGTTTGGTGATTCTCTCGATCACAGTCGCCATTTGAGTTATTTGATGTTCCCTGTTTGTTATTTGAAAGCATTACATCCTGCGTCCTCTGCTCTTGATCATCATCTGCGAGGAAAAAGAAATGAAGCATTATTCTCATATCAAGAAAATAATCATTTTGGAATGATACGTCCTTTTACACTTGATTTGCGTTCCGTTTTGATGTTGCATATTGATATGCACAACATCAATCAAATTCCTCCATCCGTGCTTGAAGGTATTTGCAACGCCTACGGTTCATTTGCCCCAGCTGGGCGACGTCTGTTTTGTCATTTGGATGCATGAGCTTTTGGGTGCATTGTCTCTTTTATCACCTGAGATAAAAAAAAATGGAGAAAAACTTATCCCCAGATCTGATCAAAAATCAATTAGGAACGATACGTCCTTTCACCAAACGAGTGGCTCTGCGGTCAAATGTATTTTGCACTGAAGGGACAAATTCCCCTATGCTCCACGGGTTTGGGGAATTTGCCCCCATTTTCGATAGAAATGAGCCTTATCATACAATACAAATAGATCCCTAATACAATCAATCTAAGGGACGAGATAGAGAGGATCTCAGCAAAATTAATCTTATACAAGAGAACTAAGAATGTCAAATCAATCAAAGGAATGTGGTCCGGACACTTGGAGATGCCCCAGTTCCAGTCTTCGAGATGTGACTCCAGAATCACCGATTTTTTTTATATATATATATACCAACCATCTAAAGACACGCACATGAGACAAGTGAGGATAAAACTTCTAAAAATCGAAGGATTTGGCACCTAAGGTCAAGGTTCCCACCTCGAGTTCTAGAAAAAGCAGATTCCATTGCACAACTATCGTTGCATTGGGGCTCGATCCATAGTTCGAAATGAGCGGAATTGAAAAGTGGATTACCCCGTGTTTTTCCTCACGGAGATTCCATTTTCAATCCCTTCTATTGTTTTCCTATAGGCGGCGCCCGGGGTTTTAGGCGCGGTTGTGTGTATTTTCGGTGTCGTGCTAAAGCGATAAACATGCATCTTATTTAACAATCACCGCTTCAATATAAAACATACACACAATCATTCATTCCTACGCCAACCTGCATAAGATAATGTTAATCACAGACTACCCCCCTTATCGCTCCAATCTGCAAAAACATATAACACCTATCATAAGCGGACTTACCTCACCTTCAAGAGCGCCTACATGGTTAGAAAAATCACTCAGCGTTTTAATTACGGCCTAAGTTCACTTGGGTCTAAAACCATAGGTTCTAGAACAGAAAGTCCCCAGCGGAGTCGCCAGCTGTCGCGACCCGTCCGAAAGCGGACGCGGCTAATGGATTACCGATCGCGGGTCTTGGATCGGCTCGGGCCCTCCCAAGCCCATACCAAATCGCGGCGGGAGTATTTTTGAGGGATTCGACGATAAGAGTCGATCGTTTTCGACCTTAGTGTGGTCGTGGTGGCATGTGCAACTTGTGCATGCATTTGGAGTCGCCACCGGTCTTTCTTGGAGGGTAGACCGGAAACCTTATTGACCGATTGGGAGAGATCGATCAATTCTGCGGAACCAGAGATTTTGGGTTCGGGGACTTGGTTACGTTGATGTCATTACCAACGCCCTTTCGGTACCTAACGCAAGTGATTTTCCTAGATAAGAGTTCATGCAGGCGCAATTTTAGGTGAGGTAGGCTTAATTCAGGATTTCATGCAGATTGGAAGACTATTCATATCAATCACAATCAATTTTAGTGAAAGCGCAATCAAGTGCATAAATAAATCACATCAATGCACGTCAATTCACATCACATGGCCTCCTAGTATAGCCATAAGGGCTTCGGGAAGGCATGATTTAAGACCGGGGTAAAATGAGAAGATTTGGAGGCGATTTAGCCCGAAGGGCAAAATCGTCAATTTTTGGAAGACTTGGATATCGAATTACCCAAAATATTCCATGGCCAGTTGTTTGTGGCCATTTCCCAATTTTGAGAATTTTTTGGAATTTCTTAATTTTTCTTCAATTTTTTTTTTGAAGACAATTCGCCCAAAGGGCGAAATCGTCATTTTAAGAAGGGTCGGGGTTCAAAACACCCGGAATGAGCCTTGGCCAGTTGTTCGTGGCCATTTCCTATTTTTTGGATTTTTCTAGAATTTTTAGAATTTTTTTTGGAAGACGGTTTGCCGGAAGGGCAAAACCGTCATTTTTGAAAAGACCGAGGTCCGAAAGACCCGAAACAGGTTGTGGCCAGTTGAATATGGCCATTTCCTATTTTCTGAAATTTTTTTAGAATTTTTCTGAATTTTTCGAATTTTTTTGAATTTTTTATGATTTTTTATTTTTGAGTTTTTCCTTAATATCATTTTTTTAAGATGATTATATATATATATATATATAAACCAATTGCACCCTAAAGCCCAAATCACCAGCCGAGCCCATACGCTAGACTACACACAAAAGCATACTCACGCCACTTCTTAATGGGTTTGATTTTTTTATTAACATCTTTGGGTCTTCTTCCTCATGTTATTTCCCTTTATTTTATTCCTTTTTATTGTCACCACGCCAATTCTTTGTGAGTTTTCAAGATGCGAAAGCAACTTCGCAGTCCAATCCTATGAAAGAATGAGAAAGCATCTCACCATCGGCCTACGCATGCTCCTTCATCGAGCCTCTACCACTTCCGTCAGGCGACCTCTGCAACTTCCGGCGGACTTTGAAGATTCGACTTAAGACATCTAACAAACGTATCCATTTTACGTGCAACAGCTACTCATCTCAACTGCATCAATATAACTCTGATTTAGCACAAGAAAACAAACTTGAACTATCCTAAAACGAAACCCGCACAACATAACCAGACATGAATTTCCAGTGAACACAAGTTTTTTCTCATTTTTGATCGTTACAGTTCAAATCTAAACACACATCAAACATCAACAAAGGTTTGGGAAACTTATCTGGAGATCCTCATCTCGGTGATCGCCCGACGAAGTTTCCCGTTCTTGACGTCAGTGAGGTTTGGTTTGCAAAACCTTCGGAAATTCGCCTCGAACCGAAACGAAGCTTCGACGAGCTCTCCCTTCTTCATGGATCACAGTCGAGACCTCACCATCCCCTTTAATGCGGTTACCAAAACCCTCTTCCTGTCCGCTCACTTTCGTTTCTTTCACTTTATAGAATACCGGTAGCATCTGCCGTTGTTCTTCATTCCTCCACTTTAAGATCTCTACCAATTCGTCCAGACACCATTTAGATTTAACGTAGCTTTCCGAGAAAATGGTGACGAATATACGAGATCGGTCAATTGCTCCTTTTAACGACTCCTGGATGTTGGCCCCCGGAGTGAGTTCCTCAGCGTCTGTGAAACACGTTATGTTTCTCGCTTCCAGGCATCGGCGTAGCCATTCCCCGAAGGATCAGAGGGAGCTCTGACCCTTCTAAGGAGAGGAACACGTCGAACTCCACTCGTCTCTCTCCCTTTTCTTTATGGCCTCCTTGGATGAAGATGAGCAAAGAGAGCATCCGAGATGTGGCCCTTTTTTTTAATCCCCCCCACGATGGCTTGTTTGCCATATTCTCCTTCTTAGACTTTGATTGCTTATTAAGTATTTTCCACCATCCATTTATGCTCTTATTTTATGCACAATGAAATGCTCATGTAGACAAAAGCAAGCAACTAGGCATCAATTGTCGGATCACTATCCCCTTCTTTGTTATTTTTTTTATTTTTTTTATTTTTTTTGTATTTTTCAAAAATATAAAAATAAAATAAATAAATAATATATATATATATATATATATATATATATATATATATGAAAATTATTTTTTTTGGTCAAAATGGTTCCTTTAGCTGGTGAAGGCTACCAAAGTTGATTTTGTAATTTTTTTTAGCTTTTTGTTTTTAGCTTTTTAATTAATTTTAAAGAATAAAAATCACAATGACAGATGGTCAAAAATCAGGTGTCAACAATGCGTTACGCACCCGATGTAGCGCTCTTCTTCTTCTTCTTTGCGTCGTTCTCCTCCCTTCTCTTCGTGGCCTCCTGTTTCGCCCACTTTTACGCTAGTTTTCCTCTTATCTCGCCCCTTGTTTTGTCTTCCCTCGGTCTGCTCCTTGTATTCTTCCCAGCTCCATTGGAGAAGTTAGAGAAGCTTTTGAAAATGGCGTCCGACAGGCGGAGGCGGATTTGGCGGAGCGCCATTTTTTCAGTAAGAAAGGGAAAAACAGAGAGTGAACGTGGAGAGAAAGGGAGGAGAACAAGAGAGAGAGAATGGAGGTGTATGTGTGGAGGGAGAACGTAAATGGGCTCGCGCGTAGATACATTCTTGCGAGGGACCTGGTGAGATCATGCAATCAGCATTTGGGGTGTGTACGTGAGAGCGAGCGCTTCCAGCATCACTCACCGCTGCCTATACTTCTTGTTGTGTTATGCGCTAGGCTTTTGTACTCTTCTTGCTGATAAGACGATCGCCGCTGGCATCTTTATATTTTTTCGGATTATCTATTTTCTGGAACAGCAACGCTCTGCCACAAAGGTACCGTTCCCCCTTGTGTGGACAAACACCTGCTGCAGTCATCCCTTGTACTGGGAGTCCGAGCTTATTGTTGAGAACGCCCTTGCTAATAGAGCATATATTACACACTTCGTGGTTCTTGCGGTCTGCATGATTGAATCTTTCTCATAGTTGTGGGAGACTCCAATTCATGCTTGTCCATGAGGTTAATTTGGTCTGTACTTTGGTGTCACTTGTGATCATCTGATGTACAGGGGCGATGAATGCTGCACAGAGGAAGCGCTTGGACGAACTGGGCATTCCTGCTGAAGATGTTCCGGTTGATGAATTTATTCCTCTTGTATGATGAAGATGTGGAAGTTCTCGTAATAATGCTAAAAAATTCAAGTTTTGAAGTTTTTGATGATGTGAGGTCTGGCTTTGGTGTCGTTCAACTGTGATTAAAGCACGAAACAAACTTAAGGGTATTGTGAAATTAATGCTTTTGACGTTTCGTGAATCGGACTTATGGTTTGTCCAAACGAAATTTTTGATATTCTGCACGCAGATTGTACAAGTGTGCAATTTTTAGCTTTTTGGCTCGTAAATGTCCGATTAACAACGTTTATACTCCATTTAGTCAAGTATTCCCGTCCAACCCCAAGGGAGGAATACGACCACAAAAACGTTTTTGGAGAATCTGACCACCAGACTGACTCAAAATCAGACTCCTCTTCCTCCTCCCACGTCAACATCGCAGACTGATTCGGCTTCTTCTCAGAACGCAATTAAATGCAGGACTGAATGGCTGCAATTCTATATAGAGAGCAATGCGATACTAAGTTTGTCATCTAGGACCAGGAACATTCTGTTTTCTACCGCATGATACAGATTGTCATTATTTAGGAATCAGTAACACTCCGGATCCACTAGATCATGGAAGCCATGTATTTTAGTTTATGAATCATAGATCATGCGCTACTTACCCGATGTAGCGTTCTTCTTCTTCTTTGCGTCTTTCTCCTCCCTTCTCTTCTTGGCCTCCTCTTGTTTTACCTACTTTTTCGCTAGTTTTCCTCTTATTTCGCCCCAGGTTTTGCCTTCCCTCGGTCTGCCCCCCGTATTCTTCCCAGCTCCACTGGAGAAGCTTCGGAAGCTTTTGGAAATGGCGTCCGACAGGCGGAGGCAGATTTGGCGGAGCGCCATTTGTTTCAGTAAGAAAGGGAAAAACAGTGAGTGAACGTGGAGAGCAAGGGAGGAGAACAAGAGAGAGTGAATGTGGGTGTTTGTGTGTGGAGGGAGAACGTAAATGGGCTCACTCGCGGATACATACTTGCGAGGGACGTGGTGAGATCATGCAATCAACGTTTGGGTATTTTCCTTTCCTTTCTTTTTTCTTTTTTTCTTTTTCTCCCCCCGAAATGCGTTGGGGATTTTTGCTTTTTTCTTTTCTCGGCATTCGAGAGAGAGAGAGAGAGAGAGAGAGGAATGGAAGGTGGTGGTGGAGTGGAGCTGGCAAACAGGGATGCCCGAGGGTCCAAAGTTCCATTACTTGTACGTGAGAGCGAGCGTTTCTAGTATCACTCCCCACTTCTCTCCCCCTATCTGTCCTACCTTCTCCTCCTTGTTGATTCACTCGATCTCTCTTCCTCCCTCTCTCGATCAATCGATCGCCATGGGCGATGCTGCTGATGCCGGCATGGACGCCGTCCAGTTATGCCTCATGTTCGACGACGAGTGCGTATCCGCCTTACGCTCCATCCATTTCGTATTTCGTGCTCTTCGTCGTCTTCTTCTTCTTTTTCGGGTTTTTTCCTATTGCGATTGTTAATCTTCTTCCGGAGGATTTATTGTTAGATAGGATTTGTTCGTTTCTGTTGGCTTTATATTTAATTGGTTCTCGGCCTAATTTTATGGTGATTCCCCTGATTTCGCATCGGAAGGTGTGACGCGTCTGTTAGTTGAGTGTCAACTTCGAATGAAAGTTTAGTGTTTTGGCCAAGGACTCTGAGCCTCACCAATTGATCCCTTTACAGTTGTTTCGTTGGTCAGGAATTACATGACGTTACGAACTCGATCCGCAAGTTGGTTATGTTTCATTTGGTTTCGATTTAGTTGTTCCGTTTCTCCATATCTTCTTCTTCTTTATTTTTTGTGTGTTATTTTTCTTACCTTGTCATTGTGTTGCAGATGCATCTTGGTGGATGAGAACGACATTGTTGTCGGTCACGTGTCCAAATATATAACTGTATGAATGCTTGTTCTGGCTATGCAATTGCTCTTATCTGGCCGATTTAGCTTGAGTTGTTTTTTTTTTTTTTTGTGATTACCCCTTTTTGTGCCCTTCAATTTGTCCTTCAAGATTCATTTTCTCAGTATCTACATGTATTTGCTGGTTGGCCTTACATTATCGACACTTCCCAGTTTGTTGAAAAAAAATGTTGTCTGTCGGAGAACAAGAATATAATAATTGAATTTTTTGTTTTGCCATCCATGGATTTTGTTTCTGTCGATTTTTCGTTCATCACATATTACTAGTCGCTTACTCTCAGTTGATATTGCAATTGAGTGGTTGGTGCTTCAAAAATCCGCTGGTCATTTGATTTGATGGAGAAAATCGATCTGAGAATGTTGCATAGAGCCTTTATTGTGTTTTTGTTCAACTCAAATGTATGAGCTACTACTGCAGGTATGCAATAAGCATCCACTGGCTATACTTCTTGTTGTGTTATGCTCTAGGCTTTTGTAATCTTCTTGCTGATAAGACGATCGCCGCATGCATCTTTATATTTTTTAGGCTTATCTATTTTCTGGAACAGCAACGCTCTGCCACAAAGGTAACGTTCCCTCTTGTGTGGACAAACACCTCCTGCAGTCATCCCTTGTACTGGGAGTCCGAGCTTATTGCTGAGAACGCCCTTGCTAATAGAGCATATGTTACACACTTCGTGGTTCTTGCGATCTGCATGACTGCATCTTTCTCATAGTAGTAGGAGACTCCAATTCATGCTTGTCCATGAGGTTAATTTGGTCTGTACTTTGGCGTCACTTGTGATCATCTGATGTACAGGGGCGAGAAATGCTGCACAGAGGAAGCTCTTGGACGAAGTGGGCATTCCTGCTGAAGATGTGCCGGTTGATGAATTTATTCATCTCGTATGATGAAGTTGTGGAAGTTCTCGCAATTAATGCTAAAAAAAATTGAGTTTTGGAGTTTTTGATGTTGTGAGGTCTAACTTTGGTATCGTTCAACTGTGATTAAAGCACGAAACAAACTTAAAGGTGTTGTGGAACTAATGCTTTTAACGGTCCGTGAATCGGACTTATGGTTTGTCCAAACGAAATTTTTGAAATTCTACACGCAGATTGTACAAGTGTGCGACCAATAGCTTTTTGGCTTGTAAATATCCGATCATCAACGTTTATGTTGCGCGGAAACAAGCGATCAATCGAAAAATAGACAGAACGAGCAAAGTAAAACGGACACCAGATGTACGTGGTTCGGTCGTAAAGACCTACGTCCACGGGGAGAGTAGCAACGAATTCCACTATAGAACGAGCGATACACGGAGATTACAGATCACACTCGAGTTACACAAATGCACTCTTGGTGTTTCCTAGCCCCAATTACATCCAAGAACGCACACAGTGTTTAGCCTCCAATTCCTTGCGAAATAATCTCTCAATCTCGCAAACGAATTAAAACACAAATCTAACCTCAAGATTTAACCGGCTTCAACACATGAATTCTTAATGTAATTCCGCGAATAAAATGAAGACACAATATCAAGCACTCGTTCATCAAACGGCGCTTCAAGACTTCCACCGCCAAGCACTCGTAAAAGTAACGGCGCTTCAAGAATTGTCCGGATCTCTTTGCGGCTTAACCACGGTGTCTTCTCTTCTTTCGGCACATCAAGTACAACTCCACGACGAAGTCCCTCTCGGCTCGCCGACCCTTCATGCAATATATATTACCTTTTAATCAACAATCGGCGCCGATTCCCACGATTTTAAAGAGATTCTCAACTAACAGAATGTATATATCCATGGAAAGTGAATCCATAAAACAAAGCATATATATACGAATATTGGGATTTCTTGGATAACGTGATTGAAGAGGAAGTTGCATGTATCATAATAAAACTCAGTCAACAAGTCATAGTTGGACTTTCCTTTTGCGTTATGGGCTCAAATTTGAGTCATCCTTTAACAATCTCCACATTGGCTCGACATTTGAGTCAAGCCGCAATCGCTTCTGATAGAATCCGAACTTCACCGCCACTCTCCCAACAGCCCCCAATAGGCTCAATCGCCACAGACATCATCCAAGTTCAAGCCATGCTTGAACTTCGCCATAATCGAGGACATCATCAGAGCACCAACTCCACATGCACCTTTAACTGCTCCACAAGAACTATCTGACACAAGCTCCTCTACCACAGATAAAGCAAAACCACCATTGCATCCATATCTGTCAGGAGATCGAATACGTACCTTGTCAATATTAGCAGTTACAGCAACCGTTAGCTCTATAGGCTCCACCTCGCTACAAGCACCATCTGTGTCGATTACTTCGCTAGTATCTGCTACCTCAGAAGTTTCTGGTTGCAACTCCACCTCAAGCTGAACACCGTCCAGATCCGTATGAACACCGCCACAATCACTCCTAGCCAGAAGTACTGGAGACTCGTCAAAGGTAACTTCTCTGCTGCAAACAGGTGAATCTATATCCGCGCACCACAACTGATCGCCACACTCACCTTGTGCATAACCATGGAATATGTACCTTGCCCTCACATCGAGCTTACCATCACTAACTCGATTATAACATGAGCAACCAAACATTCCAAAATTAGAACAATCAGCAACGTTACCTGACCACACTTCTTCGGGAGTCCGATATCCAATCGCAGTCGATGGGGATTTATTCACCAGATAGCTCACCATACTAAGCGCATCCGCTGGAATTCTCCCAGCCATACCAGCACTAGAGATCTTTTCACGGGCCGTCTCTAGTAACTCTCTGCTCATCAATTCTGCACACTGTTGTGATTTACTAGCACTAGTGGGGTGTTTCACTGTGCCTCTTTTCATGCAGAATTTATTTGCCAGCTTCGAGCAGGATTCCATGCTACTATTAGTTCGCACATGCTTGATCAACTTACCAGTCTCCGTTCCGATCAAAATTCTCGACTGCGTATTCCTGACAACAGCATCAAAATTGTGCTTTCGCACAAATACCCAGGCCTTCTTCAAGTAGCCATTAGACTCTTGAACATATGTCGACGTCTCAGGAGCGAAACTTATCAATGTCTCACCTTGAAGTTTATACAGGCCGCCATGCTTGATTCCCTTCATTATCACCAGAGCACCTCGAACAATTTTCAGGACTCCACATCGTGAAGAATACCTGCATCCAGCTGAATCTATGGCACCCAAGGAAATTAAGTTCTTTTTCAATTCTGGAACATGTCTTACCCCAGTCAATGTCCTCACAATTCCATCATGCATTCTGATTTTAACATCACCAACACCTACAACATCGCATTCAGCGTTGTTTCCCAACTGCACTTTACTACTATCCATACATTGATAAGAAGTAAACCAGTTCCTGTTTGGTGTAGCATGAAAAGAACAACCAGAATCCATAATCCAACCGTCAAACGACGAATTCTCAGTGACAGACAAGACACAATCGACACCATCAGAATTTTCAGCTACAGCTGCAACATCATCTGCAGATTCAACTCCAATTCCCTTAGCTCTTTCATTTTTCAACTTAAAACAATTTCTTCTAAGATGCCATCTCTTGCCACAGTTCCAATAGACATCACCGCCAGTCCTAGACTGACTGCGTCTATTCATGTTCATACTACTTCTGCTAACACGAGTACTAACTCTTCCTCTTTCACCTACTAAAGCAGTAGATACAGATTCGCCAGATTCTCTTCTACGAATATCCTCACTCAGAATTAAATCTCGAATCCCATCAAACGTCAAACTAGTTGACCCAGAAGAATTACTAATAGCAGTAACAATAGTATTCCAACTATCTGGCAACGAGGATAATAGAATCAAAGCACGTACCTCATCTTCAAAGTCAATCTCAACTGAACTCAATTGACTAACGATCACATTGAATTCATTGATATGATTAGTAACAGATGTACCTTCGCTCATCTTCAAGTTAAATAGACGTCGCATCAAATAGACCTTGTTGATCGCAGAGGGCTTCTCGTATATGTCCGACAGGGATTTCATCAAACCCGCAGTGGTCTTCTCCTTGACAATATTAAACGCGACGTTACGAGCCAACGTCAGCCGAATAACACCCATCGCTCGTCTATCCAGCAATTCCCAATCGGGTTGCTTCATCGTTTCTGGTTTCTTCCCAGACAAGGGCTCGTGCAGCTTCATCTGATATAAATAATCTTCTATCTGCATCTTCCAGAAACCAAAGTCCTTCCCCTCAAATCCGTCGATTTTCCCTTTAGCTTCCCATGTCGCCATCGATTCGCTTCAACTCAAGCAAACCTAGCTCTGATACCAATTGTTGCGCGGAAACAAGCGATTGATCGAAAAATAGACAAAACGAGCAAAGTAAAACGGACACCAGATGTACGTGGTTCGGTCGTAAAGACCTACGTCCACGGGGAGAGTAGCAACGAATTCCACTATAGAACGAGCGATACACGGAGATTACAGATCACACTCGAGTTACACAAACGTACTCTTGGTGTTTCCTAGCCCCAATTACATCCAAGAACGCACACAGTGTTTAGCCCCCAATTCCTTGCGAAATAATCTCTCAATCTCGCAAACGAATTAAAACACAAATCTAACCTCAAGATTTAACCGGCTTCGACACATGAATTCTTAATGTAATTCCGCGAATAAAATGAAGACACAATATCAAGCACTCGTTCATCAAACGGCGCTTCAAGACTTCCACCGCCAAGCACTCGTAAAAGTAACGGCGCTTCAAGAATTGTCCGGATCTCTTTGCGGCTTAACCACGGTGTCTTCTCTTCTTTCGGCACATCAAGTACAACTCCACGACGAAGTCCCTCTCCGCTCGCCGACCCTTCATGCAAATATATATATATGGCCCATTACCTTTTAATCAACAATCGGCGCCGATTCCCACGAAAGCCACGCCCTTTTAAAGAGATTCTCAACTAACAGAATGTATATATCCATGGAAAGTGAATCCACGTAAAACAAAGCATATATATACGAATATTGGGATTTCTTGGATAACGTGATTGAAGAGGAAGTTGCATGTATCATAATAAAACTCAGTCAACAAGTTATAGTTGGACTTTCCTTTTGCGTTATGGGCTCAAATTTGAGTCATCCTTTAACAGTTTATACGCCATTTAGTCAAGTATTCCCGCCCAACACCAAGGGAGGAATACGACCACAGAAACGTTTTTGGAGAATCTGACCACCAAACTGACTCATAACCAGACTCCTCATCCTCCTTCCACGTCAACATCACAAACTGATTCGGCTTCATGTCAGATTGCAATTAAACTTGATGGAGCCAATTATGGATTATGGCCTCAGGTTGTCGAGATGTACATCACAGGCAAAGACAAGCTGAGATATATCAATGGAGACCTCCCTCAACCACTTCCTACAGATCCTGACTTTCGGAGGTGGAAAATCGAAGATTCGACTATAAAAGGATGGCTTATCAACTCCATGGATTCGACGTTGATTGGCATTTTCAATCGTTTCCCAATAGCGAAATCTGTCTAGGATACAATTGCATCATCCTTCTTTGACGGAACGGATGCCTCTCGAGTTTATAACTTGAAGAGGCGTGTGACTCGGATGTGACAAAGAGGAGGACCGATTGAGGCGTATTCCAACAACCTTCAAGGGTTGTGGAGAGAGATCAACTTTCGTCACCCGAACCCATTGCGATGTCCCGAAGACATTGGAAGACACAATATGGCTATACAGGAAGATCAGGTTTACATATTGCTTGATGGACTAGATGACCGTCTTGACAAGATCAGAGCAGAAGTCTTGCAAATGTAGCCATTTCCTACTGTTGAACGGGCCTATGCGCGTGTCCGACGGGAAGACATGAGGCAAACTGTGATGCTAACGAACAATGACACTGTTCGTGATTCGGCTGCCATGATATCTCGAGAGAATATGACGAACGTAGCTTCAGGATATTGTGACACTATACATCCAGACTCCTTGCTGTAAAATATTTTGTAATCATAAAAGATATGTATAAGTTGTAATTAGCGAGATTGAAGGATTGTAATTAGCTAGATTAGATGATCTAGATTAGAGAATATATCTTGTAGGATTCTTTCATTTATTTGTATATATATGCCTCTGGGTCATTGTAAAAGTTTTTGTATAGGATATATAGAAACTAGAGGAATACGTTTTTTTTCCTCAAAATCTCTCTGTGTTAACAGCATACTCCTTGTTCGAGTCTCTCATTCATTCGGTTCCCCCTTGATTGAGGAGAAACTTGCAATGAAACACAACTTACCGGCTTCACTTCTTTGACTTATACAAGACATAATGGGTGGAAGGAAATTGAGAATCCCATTTGCTATCATTGTATACTGATTAAATACATGAGGAATGATCAAAGAGTAAGTATCGAGTACAAAAAAAGGAGTAAGTACCGAGTACAACCCAGATCTCCTTCCTCAACCAGCAAGTTTCTAGAACCCATCGCAAAGTTTTGTTTTTTTCTTTGTACAAGCAGATTCAACATGACAGCCATGCAGTCTTCCCCGCCCAAAAACTATATCTCTACTGAAAAACACTAACGAAACAAGATCAAGAACTCGCCTGCTCCACGAAACTCTTTGTTAGGTATTCTTCTTGCCATCAGAATTGGACAAGGAGAGATCAACAAACTCCAACTGACTTCGAAGGCTTTGGTCTGCCGCAAGCTGACATTCATACTCTATGAGTAAGCCTTCGAATTGTTTCTTCAGAGCATCGGCTTCAGCTTCATCTGTCATGGCTTCTTTATCTATTGTCTCATATACATTCTCCAGCTTCTTTACTTTTGTCCTAGGGATGCCAATCTCTTTCTTCAAGCCTTTGACCTCCTCTGCACTACCATTTTTCCCCTCGTCAATGCCTCTACTCTGTTTCTTGGCTGCCACCATGGTCTTTCTAAGCGAATGAAGTTCTCCTATGTAATGGTGTAATCTATCAATCATCAAAGATAGAAATAGCACAAATCTGGCATAAAGTAAACCACATAGAATCAGATGCAACCAGTACATACAACAATGATAATAGAGGAGCGCTCAAGAGTAACCCTTCCTTTTTAACTTTCTTTACAAGAGAAAAGGTAGCTGGATACTAGTCGGTTGCAAAAGAACATGATGCAAAATAATTGGACCACTACACATGTCGTTACAGAGAGCAATGCTATACTGGTGAACCATTAAAGCAGGACTGAATGGCAATCTATAATCAAACACCCATAGTGATAAAACGCAACTAACAAATCCCCTACGATTCAGACACAGACTTGAAAGATACTAAACACAATACAAAATGAAGCAAACATAATGAACTCAAGACGTAACAAAGTTCAGAAAAGGTGGGGCACGTACATCTTTAAGAACTGCCTGGCTATAGTGCTGCATCCGCTTCATTAGCATCAGTTGCTGCATCTGGCGGTGGTGCTGCAGCGGCTTCATCAGCTACCGTTGCCTCTGATGAAGCGAATTTCTTCTTCTTCTTCTTCTTCTTTGCATTTTTCTCCTCTTGTTGACACCTGGTTTTTGGCCATCTATTATTGTGATTTTTATTCTTTAAAATTAATTAAAAATATCAAAAAAAGTTCATAAAATCACAAAATCAACTTTGGAAGCCTTGGCCTGGCCTTAGGAACCAATTTTGAACAAAAAAATATTTTTGGTATTTTTAAATATTTTTCGAATTTACTTAATTATTAAAAATACCCAAAAAAATCATAAAAATACCATTCGTGGTCAGAAAAATACACAAAAAATATTCAATAATTTTGTTTTAATTTCCTCTTCAAGTGTGTCACCTTAAATCTTGAAAATTCGGCTCGGGTCACTTTGTTCCTTAACAAACATAAACCCGAACCGAGCCAAAAAAATCCTTTTCGAGTCTTTTAATTTTTAATTCCCACTATTTATAAGCTATGACATTGGATTCTAAAGTCTTGAAGTGCAATTAGGTCAATTTGTCCTCCAATTTGATCAATTTTAAACAAAATGGCTTAATTGCATAAAAATCTTTCAATTTAGTCCCCGGTCTCACAATTTTTGAAATTAAATCTCACACGGGCTCACCCATTAAAATTAAATACCTCTACCCTATGTTTTTCATCATGATGAATCCATTGGGGGCCTCAATTTTGACTAATTTGGTCGTTTGGACCGTCAATTAAGCAAAAATAGTTTTCGGATCCTAAGGGCAATTTGGGGTTTTCACTGAATTTCAATCAATTGATTCACGAAAATACCCCTATTGGATAGAAAACGTGTCAAGGAGTCCGATTTTGATATCAATTTCATGAAAAGAGGTCGATTCGGGGGGCTAAATTGGGCGAGGAGTGTCGAACCGGGCCGTTCGGATCAGACCCGACCCGACCCGGTTCGAACCGGGTCTGCAACTCAGTTGCAGACCCGCGCAGCACCAGTACAAAAATAAAAGAAAAACGCAGGGGGGGTCGAGGACGTTTTTTTTTAGGTTTTAAGCTCTTTCGGCGAAAGCACGGGGGGAAAAGAAAAGGTGGTCGTCCACTGAAGGGCAAAAACGTGGTCGGCCAACGAAAAAGAGAGGGGAAGAAGTGGGCGGCAGATTTTTTTTTCTTTTCTTGGAGGATAGCCCCCGGAGCTTGACCAAAGTTCCCAAGCTCCCGTCGTCATGCCCAGAGAAGAACCGAAGCCGGCGAATCATCCTCCGAACTCGGCGACGTCAAGACGAAGCTCGTGTGCCCATCAGACTCGCCGGAAAAGGTGAGACTCACCACTGAGCTCTCACTCGGCCTCCAATGGCAACTCGAGTTTAAGGCCTCCATTTGCTGTGCCATTTGTTGCAATTTGTTTCTTCCACCCCCGTGCTCATTTCTGTTTTTCGTTTCATGCATTTTTCACCGAGTAAACCTCCCGGCGGACCCCCGACTCCATCCGAACCACTTCAAGCTCCGCGGCTCACCTCGGGCCGAAACGAAGATTCATGATGATCAGGTAAGCTCTCTCTGACTCCCAAGAATCTCCCTGATAGTTTATATTAAAGGTTTTACGTGTAGAATGGTCGTGGCGATCTCTCGCCGGAGAATGAGTCTCGGCCGGAGTTGCAGGTGGGCCAAGTGCGATTCTGCTGTGTCAAGGTTGATATATGTGGTAGATCTCGTCGAGTAGGTTCGAATGCCGTTGGTTTTGCGTGATTTGGACGTCGGAGGGCCGAAATATCGCCCTCCGACGAGGCGCCGGCGAGGGAACGCCGGTGCCGGTCGTCTTCCCCGACTAGGCGTTGACCGGTCAACGTTTGTTGACCGAGTCAATGCCAACGTGGCGCTGACGTGGCAGCCAGGTGGCGGCCACGTCAGCGCGCGGTAATAACTAAAAGAAAAAAAAATAAAAAATATCTGACGGTCTACGATGTGCTACGTGGCTCGATCTGAGGCGTCCGTTTTCAATCCGTAAAACGGCGCCGTTTTATCATGGCGGGGGCGGGCCGGGCCTGGGTCGCGGGTCCGGGTCGTGGGCCGGGTCCAACCCGGCCCGGAAAATATTTTTAAATATTAAAAAATTCAGAAAATAATTAATAAAAAATAATAAAAAATTCAAAAATCAATAAAAAAAAATAGAAAATCATAAAAAATTCAAAAAAATTCGGAAAATTCAGAAAAATTCTAAAAAATCCCAGAAAATAGGAAATGGCCACATTCAACTGGCCATGACCTGTTCTGGGTCTTTCGACCCTCGGTCTTTTCCGAAATGACGGTTTTGCCCTTCCGGCAAACCTTCTTCCAAAACAAATTCTAAAACATTTAGGAAAATCCCAAAAAATAGGAAATGGCCACGAACAACTGGCCATGACTCATTTCGGGTGTTTTGAACCCCGACCCTTCTTAAAATGACGATTTCGCCCTTTCGGCGAATCGTCTTCCAAAAATTGAAGAAAAATAAAAAAATTCCAAAAAATTCTCAAAAATGGGAAATGGCCACAAACAACTGGCCATGGAATATTTTGGGTAATTCGGTATCCAAACCTTCCAAAAATTGACGATTTTGCCCTTCAGGCTAATCGCCTCCAAATCTTCACATTTTACCCCTGGTCCGAAATCACACATTCCTTAAAGCCTTTATGGTTATGCTAGGAGGCCATTGATCTGAATTGATGTGCATTAAAGTGATTTATTTATGTACTTGATTGCGCTTTCATTTAAATTGATTGTGATTGATAAGAATAGTCTTCCAATCTGTATGAAATCCTGAATTAAGCCTACCTCACCTAAAATTGCGCTTGCATGAACTCTTAGCTAGGAAAATCACTCGCGTTAGGTACCGAAAGGGCGTTGGCAATGACACCGACGTAACCAAGTCCCCGAACCCAAAATCTCTGGTTTCGCAGAACTGATCGACCTCTCCCAATCGGTCAGTAAGGTTTCCGGTCTACCCTCCAAGAAAGACCGGTGGCGACTCCAAATGCATGCACAAGTTGCACATGCCACCACGACCACACTGAAGGTCGAAAGCAGTCGACTCTTATCGTCGAACCCATTAAATGAAAACTCCCGCCGCGATTTGGTATGGGCCTGGGAGGGCCGGCGCCGATCCAAAGCCCGCGATCCATACTCCGGTTTTGGGGAACAGGCCCGCGATTGGTAATCCATTAGCCGCGTCCGCTTCCGGACGGGTCGCGACAGCTGGCGACTCCACGGGGACTTTCTGTTCTAGAACCCATGGTTCTAGACCCCAAGTGGACTTAGGCCGTAATTAAAACGCTGAGTGATATTTCTAACCCCGCAGGCGCTCTTGAAGGTGAGGTAAGTCCGCTTACGGTAGGTGTTATATATTTTTGCAGATTGGAGAGATAAGGGGTGTAGTCCGTGATTAAAATTGTTTTATGCAGTTCGGGCGTAGGAATGTATGTTGTGTGGATGATTTGAAGTGCCGATTGATAAACTGTTGTGCATGACTTGCATCGTGATGATCACGACACATGGACACACACAACCGCGCCTAAAACCCCGGGCGCCGCCTTTAGGAACACAATAGAAGGAATTGAAAATGGAATCTCCGTGAGGAAAAACACGGGGTAATCCACTTTTCAATTCCACTCTCTTCGAACTATGGATCGAGTCCCAATGCAACGATAGCTGTGCAATGGAATCGGCTCTTTCTAGAACTCGAGGTGGGAACCTTAACCTTAGGTGCCAAACCCTCTTATTTTTAGAAGTTCACCATCACTTGTCTCATGCGCATGTCTTTGGGCGGTTGGTACACCTAAAACCGCACATAAGTCGACGAGTTTGGTTGGTAAGACTCTCTATCCCCCAAATCTATCACAGTTCATGTAAATATAGGCATTTCATTCATTGCATTTTAGTGATTAGATTAAATGCCATTTCGAGAATAGATATGTGCGTTTGTCCCCAACGCCCTTAATAGAAGACGAGGAGGGTGATATCCCACGACGAACACCGAGTGTGCGATAAGGAGCATACTATGGACATTATTGAGGTATCATCCAATGAAGATGACGAGTTGGGGCAAGTGATCCTGAAGACACAGATCGAAACTGGGGCATCCTTAAACGTTAGGATCACATTCCTTTGTTTCATTTTCCATTACTAGTCCTCTTGTATAGGGTTTAATTTTACCGAGGTTTTCTCTATCTCACCCCTTAGAGTGATTGTATTAGGGATCTATTGGTGTATACATTCAGATGGAACTTGGTTGTATTTCTTTTGACGGGTCATGGGAATGTGATAGTGGCATTTTCTCTAATCATCCGAATACTCCCAAGTCAAGTTTATAATTCCTTTAGAGGAAATTAAAATTGGAAATCTTACACGACCTTTTTGGTCGTATAGGGTAATCCAACCCCAATTTCGCTAGAAGGAATTATACACTTGAATTGGTTCATGCATGTTGTACGCCACTGGTAATTCACGATAATTGATCAAGAATATCGGCGTTGTTTCAAATTTAATGACGAGATAGATGTCCAAATTACTCTTGTTCTTAGCAAGCGGCCTTAATTTGGACGCCATATCTTCAATTGAATTTAAAACACGGTATCATGTCTTGCACTTTTGAGTAATTGATCAAAAGCGATTATCGTGAATTATATTCCTTTCAATAGTATGCTTTCTTTCGAGGAATACTGATAACAACTTTTCGCACAAGATTAAAACTCTCGTAAAAGTTTTTGTCCTTATTAATCCCGAGCAAGCATAAGATTGAAAGGGGTTTATGCTTTCTCTTTCAAATTATTCCTTCTGATTCTGTCGTTTTATTTGCAGGTAAAAAAAATATAGGAGATAGAGAGAAATCTTTTCTTGGATAAGCCTGAAGCTATTCTTTCTTCTGATCATGAGCAAGTCAGAAAATCAGAACACATTTGCTCTACTTATTATGGATCAGCTCATCCAAGTCTAAGATGTTCGGATGCTCGAAAAAATGGATCATATAAAAACTAAAACAAACACACGGGAGCTTTCATTCATTCTTGCCCAATTGAAGGATTTCAAAACCAGATCATACAATTCATCGGGGTGGAAAAGTAAAGCAAAAGTGAGCCCTAATCAGCGACACGAAGGAGCCCAGCTGACCCTCCAGGTTATGGATGCTTTGTTTGTACGCACCACTCCGCGTATCATGGTCCGCAAGCCTGAGGTGAAGGCGTTTGCGTTCGTCATTGACTGCAGCAACCTGAGTCTCGTGATCTTCGGCGACTATTTCCAAGTCCCGAATAAGTCCATTCTCACGAGCTATATCCGCATTTAGGCCGTCGAGCCTTTCTTCCAGCCACTCGCTTCGATTCCTTAGCAGGGCATTACGACGATCGTGCTCATAGGTAGCCAGGGTTAGAGCTAAGTCCTCCACCAGATTCCTCCTCTCGCGAAGCAATGTCGAAACCCGCTCTTTGGCGAACTCAACAGCCTTTTTGTGACTATCGGCCAGGTAGTCAGCCAACGCTAGGCGGTCGGACTGATCCTCATAACGGGCTCGCAAGACACGAGCCACGGTAACTCCCCGAGGAGCAGCGCGGCAGACCTCCAAGGAGTTTGTAAAGAGCGTTGGAAAAATACTGTATTCCCTCCCCAACGCAGTACCCTCGAGGGAGGTGATGTCCAGGTCCTCGAACATGACTCGGATTTCATCCTCGATTTCGGGATGATCAGCTATGTGAGCATAACCTCGACCCAAGAGGTTATAGAACTCTTCCCATCGAGCCAACGCTTCGGCTGAGAAAGTGTGAACATGGGAAGAGGCCATTTTCGACGGAGAGGTGTGTAATGGAGCGATTAGAAGATGGAAGCGAATTATGTGAGAGCGTTAATCTCCCAAACACTAACTCCGCATTTTATAACGTCTCGAGAGTGGAGAAGAGTCACAGCAATAATGCTTGTGGAGCCAGGGTAATTAAGTAAAGCAAGGGTCACTCTTCCTGTGAAGCATCAACTCCGTCCCGGTCCGTGATTTCAGGCTTGCCAAGTAAAAGCTGCAAAAGATTCTTTGGTCTCACCATTATTGATTTTAGGTGAGAGGCTAGCGCAACTATCGAAGAAACCGCGAAAGGATTGGGTTGTTCCATCACGCATAAAGCTGGGCGGGGAGTGAACAGTTCTGCCACTTAAAAAGGAAGACAGTGCTGAACAGGCATGACTCTTGGGGGAAAGCTGAAAGGCGAGCGCAACTATCGGAGAAGCCGCGAAAGGATCTGGTTATCCCATCGTGTCGAAAAGCTGAACAGGAGGTGAACAGTTCCGTCATTTCAAAAACAGAGCGCTGAACATGCGTGGCTTTCGAGGAAAAGGAGACAACAAATCGAAAGAGCGAGTATAAAAAAAAAAGAGAAGAACAGAAAACCCCGAGTGACGAGTTGTTGGAAGACCTCAAAAGCTCTGGAATCAAACTCGATATCGAAGCCATGGAACCCAACACTTCCGCTGACGAATATCAAGATCACAGCGGCGACGACGGCAGTGGAAACAATGCTCAACCCCAGAAAAGAAAACGTCGCCAGTTCCACACTCCGGACGAGGTCCAGGTACTTGAAGCTATCTTCAGTGAATGCCCTTTCCCGGACACAGAACAGAGGAAGAAGTTGAGCCAAAAACTAGGGACGAGCCCTTTGAGGATCCTGAATTGGTTTCAAAATAAGCGAACCAAGCAGAGTAATCAGTACAAACGACGGGAGACCGCATTTCTAAAGGAACAGAACGAGAAGTTTCGAACAAAGAACATGAGGTATGAGGAAGTTCTTAGCACTATTGTCTGCCCTAACTGCGGTGGCCCTACCACTCTCAGTAGATTGTTTCCCGTTAAGCCTTCTACTAGGATCGAAAATACTGGTGATGTGCATGAACAAATCAATCCCACAAAGATAGTGCCAGTGCCTTCTGAAGGAGGGAATATATGTCACTATGATGAGAGTCACCACGTCAGAGCCCAAGAGTCTCCTCCACAACGACTTCTGGCAAGATCAGATCCTGCTCGAGAAGGGTTAAAGATCAGTCGTTAAGCTGTCGACGCTATTCTGAACCAAGAGAAGAAGAGTTTCGCTTGGCCCCTTGAGCTTCACCGCAAGTTCTTAGACGTGGTTCGGCGAATAGGGCTCGACTCAACACGCCCGAAGAAAGTAATGGAGGCCCTGAATGCACCGGAACTTACCAAGGCTATGGTCTCAAATCACCTCGGTTGTTACAGAAGAGCGCTAAGACAGCGTCATACTAACCTCGGTTACAAATCCAACACTTATTGGGGAATTGACCAGAATATCCATCTGAATCATCCCAATTTTCTTCAAGAGTGTGTGCCACAGTTGCAGCAGGTGCAGCACCCATCCGTCGCTGTTTTTCCGCTCACTAATAAGCTTTCTGCGCTTAGTGCTCAAGGACTTGCCGAACTAGGACATGTGATTTCAAAGGATCTAGCAGGGGAATGCGTTGAGCATTTTTTTTCCCTAATTCCCAAGTAGGAGATGCTTATGGGGGTCAATCAGTCAACTCCCCTCTCATATTCTCGAGAAGGGATGGAGGTTCCAGTTCGAAGAACCAGTCGGGCGATACTACCCAACCCACACATCAATATTTCGAAGGATCAGATGATTTCTTCGATGATCAGTCAGTGATATTTCGATCCAAAATGTTCCAAGGATACCGTCATTTGTTGGAAACGCCCGACTTAGAAGTCTCCGAGCTTGAACTGCTGGAAGAATTTGAAGATCACGGGACCGAATCCGGCACGATGGTCATGGAGATTGACACTTCCAACAATGAAACTCAAGGTTGTGGTAATGAAAATAATGTCCATAGCAGTGATCAGCGTCAGAAAGGAAAACATCCCCTTCACCGTACTTCAAGTCGAGACCGGGAGCTTGATTTTTTCTTCGAGGAATGCTCCCATCCAGATGAGAAGCAGAGGGCTAAACTAGGTCGAGAGTTAGGGAGGGAGCCATGGAAGGTCAAGAATTGGTTTCATAACAAACGAGTCCGGCTGAGGAATCTACGTAAACAGCAAGAGTTAGCGATTCTGAAGGAAGAAAATGAAAAGCTTCGAACAGAAAGCGCTAGGTATGAGGAAGCGCTGAGCAGTGCTACTTGCCTTGATTGCAGTAACCATGTTCTCATCAGTGAAATATTCTCCGAAGAGCCACTTCTAGAGATTTGTAGTGCTCATATGTTACAATGCCTTTCGCAATGTCTTCCGGCACAGTCAGATACCGTCGAAGGCTTACAAGAGCAGTTTCCAACACAATCAGATCTCATAGAGATTAGTCGGCAAGCTGTTCTTGTTGGCAAGAAAGCGCGATTTTCTTGGACTGCTGAACTCCATCACAAATTTGTTGATACAGTTCGACAGTTGGGGATCGACACAGCACGATCAACGCGCATACACGAAATCATGAACGTACCGGGACTCTCTAAAGGTAACGTCGCGAGCCACCTTGGATATTTCAAGAGGTTGCTAAAAGAGGGACGGGTGACACTAAGCTCGGATGGAGCTGGTTCGAACTTAAATGTTGGTCATGACTGCAACCACGATGATTGTAGAGCCAGGAACATCCAACCGTGTTTCAGTGTTGACGAGACCAGCAATCGTGTCACCGACTCCTCTAACCCAAATCAGAACGCTCCACCAAGCAGTCTCAATACCCCTCAAGAGTATATACCGCAGTTCCCCCAAATAGGAACTCCCCAATTTGAGTACCAACCTGTTGCTAGTGCTCTTCCCAATGCGAATCCAACATTTACATGGGACATGTCTACAGATTTGCCGGTCAACAAGGGAGGTTCCAACTCGAGGAATCAGATCATCCAAGGCGAAAGTGATTCATCGCCAGCGGTCGGTGATACTCGACTTGAGCATCAATGGCTCGGAGATTCGAGCGATTTCCTTGGGGAGGAACTCAATTTCTGGCTCGATCAGCCTGAGGCTGACGGACTCTTGCAATGGTGATACAAAGTCGACGATTATGTGTTTAATTCAAGGCGGGATTGTTCAAAAAATGCTCAAGGGAGAGAGGTTGAATACCATGAATGAATGTATTGGTAACCTCATCTGTAAGGTTCTCATGGGAGCATTTCTCATTTACGCTTGGAACTAATTGCGCGTGAATGTCAACATTACCCTTTGAGCATCTTCAAGCCGAGGGCCATGGATTAATCGCTTAATCCGTAGAGCAAGTTCCCCTAACAATGACTATCACCCGCAGAGCGTAATAGGATCTACCCCTTCAATACGAAATACGCTTGGCCGCGAGGCCACCCATTTAGTAAAACGATGTATCGTTCCTAAACGATCTTCAATCAAATACCGAAGTAATGTCTCCTTTCTTTTCCTTCTCAGAGGATGAACATGGATAAATCACTCAAGGAGCCAGGCGTTCAAATAACAGAACAGACGTTGCCTAACTGGGGGCAGATGAACCATTGATGTTACAAACACTCCAAGCATGGATAGGCGGATTTGATAGACGTGGTTCATATCAATACGCAACATCAGAACGGGATGAGAACCAAGAGTAAAGTTGTATCGTCCCAATTTGTCTTGAATTTGAGAATATGAATTGATACTCGTTGTCTATCCTTGACAGGGGAATCTCCTTGGAGACGAACAAGTTTTTACATCCCACGTACTACCTTTTAGGGTACATGAGGGTAGGATGTATCGTTTCGATTGTCAAAAAATTCGTGAACATACCATGATATGCTTATTTTACATTTTCAGGGGTCTGCAGCCGCGACAGGTAGGTAAGTATCCCTTTCCCAGTTAGCTAGAAAAAAAAATGTTAAAATCCTTTCAGCCGTCATGAAAATTATCCAATGCATCGATGTTCATGATTTAAATCGGGAGGTTGCCCAAAGCATGAATAAAACATGCACGATACATCACAAAATCCCCTCAATGGATAAATTTTGGGAAAGAAGGAAGTGAATTTTGCCAAATATCATTATTTGTCAAATCATTCAAAAGGAAGTTTACTCAAAAGAGAGGCGAGCCTAATCCAAACATGTCCAACACACACTTGAGAGATGAGTGGAGTGGGCAGATAGCAAAATCTGGTTCTACGGAGGTAGGGACCATTTGCAGCGATTACATGGGTTGGGACGACGGAGGCATTCGTTTCATATCCCCAAACACTACAAGTGACCGTTGATAAACCCCTTTGAACGGCGTTTTTCATTCTTAACCCTGTCAAGAGCCACCACACACCAGGGCAAAAAGGAAGTAAGTCCAGCAGCGTCAGGAGAAAATGGTTAGAAATTTTCTTGCTCGGACTAACATTAATCTTTGTGTGTTGTTTATATGGTAATCCAAGTGCCATAGGATGACGAGAAGCATTCATTTCTCTATCTCACACACCGAATCCTTTGCACAGCCAACTTGAGCCTGCAAATTCATTTCATGAACCCATTGGTGATCATTCCAAGACGGATGCCGCACCACTTCAAAAATGGAGGAGTTCAAGACTCAAGGATTACGAAGAGAATTTCCGGACTGATATTTAAAGCATGTTTAGACTATATGTCTAACATGATCCCATGAAGATGAGAAAAAGTGGGATTTAAAAAATGAAAATGAGAAAAAAATCCACGGCATCGAGAAAAAGCAAAGTGCCTGGTAAAAGCAAGGCCGATGCTCGTGTAAGCTGTTTGATTGACCCGCAATGAAGCCGGATGGGAAAAGAGGAAATCCTTGAAGGAGCCAAATCCAAAAAGGCTGGTCCCCAAATGCTGCCAAACACAGAACAAAGACATAGAGAGAGTCGGTCTCTGAATGCAACAAGAGACGCTCTCTAAAGAGCTGGTGCACACCTCAAAATCGATTGCGCACCTCAAAGACTAAAGATGCAGAAAGGAAATGACAGGAGACAAATCAGTAATGATCACCAATGTCAAACCCGTCACGAATTCTGGGCCAAAAATAAGCCTTTTTCGGTCCCCAATCCTACCAATGTTACAACCCTGAAACAGTCTTCTCTGACTAAGACACTTGGGTTAACATATAGCTTAGCTCGAAGAAGTACGAGCAAGACTATCTCTTTCTCATTTTGCAGGGTTCTTGACTTGTAAACCCGGAGCAGATGGTGAAGACTTTCATGCAATGACCTCGACTCCAAAGCGGGTCCCCCTTGAAAACCAATAACCAAGCCCAACATTATGGTCCCGTGTAAGACCTCCCGACCGATCAAAATGTATGTGCTGCGAATGAGCCTGAAACCTAGACATAGGTTAGTAGGGAATTGAGTGCATCCCCTATAAAAAAACCACTATCTCAAAACAGGTGAGATGGCCTCCTTGTTGAGAAATATTCCAATTGATGTTTTGAGCAAACTCTATTTAGAATCTTCAAATTGTTGGATCCAGATTTTCCGTGCAAGGGATTTGTGATCACATTTGCATGTTGCAAGAATGCTTTGGATAACCTCCAGTATCAAAATGCACATTTCACAATTAAAACTTAAGTCATACGGTTTTTGTCAAATGGACAGCCGTGGTCTTCATAAAGATTACTAACGTTTTCTTGGTGAAGAAAAATCTTTCAGGCTCAAACTTCTGCAGGATACCTGGAGAACCCAGCTCCCAGAATGTCGCCTCAACAGACCCAAGTGAAGCTTTGTCAAGATAAAATCTTTCACTGCTTCAAAACTGAATTCCCGACAAATTTCGGGATCTTTCAAAAGAAGGGATGAGGATAGAACCCTTTTTCAAAAGAAGTCGGCAAACTGTCCCAGCGGACGTGGAGAACCCTCGTCCCAGGACCCATTTTCAAAATATCAAACAGTCCTATCAGACGTGGAGAACCCTCGTCTTTGGACCCCTTTTTCAAAAATCAGGCAGTCCTAGCATGACGTGGAGAACCCTCGTCCCAGGACCCCTTTTCAAAAATCAGGCAGTCCTAGCATGACGTGGAGAACACTCGTCCCAGGACCCCTTTTCAAAAATCAGGCAGTCTCATCGGACGTGGAGAACCCTCGTCATGAGACCCCTTTTCAAAATTCAAGCAGTCTCATCGGACGTGGAGAACCCTCGTCATGAGACCCCTTTTCAAAACAAACAAAGGTAGAAACCGCCTAAAGGGTCAAAACAAAGGTAGAAACCGCCTAAAGGGTCAAACAAAGGTAGAAACCGCCTAAATGGTCAAAACAAAGGTAGAAACCGCCTAAAGGGTCAACTCAAGGTAGAAACCGCCATAAGGGTCAACACGAGGTAGATACCGCCTTAAGGATCAACACAAGGGTCCGATCCACCATACGGATTAAAATCTCTGGCGGATCCTCAAGAGTGGGATGCGCCTTCCTTAGGTTCCTGCCAGTTAGGAATCCAATAATGGTATGACCTACCATACAGGTCAGAGCTTAATCTCCCTAGGATATTCTCAATGACGAGTCCTAGGTATCTTCTTGAAAGTTATCGCAATGGGCAGCATCCGACAGGTGAGCTTCAGGTAAGCCTCTCTCATTCCAGCCCAGGTTCAAATTGCAAGAGTAAACCGGGGATTAATTTGAACATTCATCAAAAGGCTTAAGAATTCAATGTCGTAGCATTTCTTCTCTCATTTTCCCAATTGAGTCGGTTAGGAATAAGGTACCACCTTATCTTTGAGAGAAACCTCTAACGAGATTCCTCTCAAAGAGGGGCAGCTGTTGACACCTGATTTTTGGCCATCTATTATTGTGATTTTTATTCTTTAAAATTAATTAAAAATATCAAAAAAAGTTCATAAAATCACAAAATCAACTTTGGAAGCCTTGGCCTGGCCTTAGGAACCAATTTTGAACAAAAAAATATTTTTGGTATTTTTAAATATTTTTCGAATTTACTTAATTATTAAAAATACCCAAAAAAATCATAAAAATACTATTCGTGGTCAGAAAAATACACAAAAATATTCAATAATTTTGTTTTAATTTCCTCTTCAAGTGTGTCACCTTAAATCTTGAAAATTCGGCTCGGGTCACTATGTTTCTTAACAAACATAAACCCGAACCGAGCCAAAAAAATCCTTTTCGAGTCTTTTAATTTTTAATTCCCACTATTTATAAGCTATGACATTGGATTCTAAAGTCTTGAAGTGCAATTAGGTCAATTTGTCCTCCAATTTGATCAATTTTAAACAAAATGGCTTAATTGCATAAAAATCTTTCAATTTAGTCCCCGGTCTCACAATTTTTGAAATTAAATCTCACACGGGCTCATCCATTAAAATTAAATACCTCTACCCTATGTTTTTCATCATGATGAATCCATTGGGGGCCTCAATTTTGACTAATTTGGTCGTTTGGACCGTCAATTAAGCAAAAATCGTTTTCGGATCCTAAGGGCAATTTGGGGTTTTCACTGAATTTCAATCAATTGATTCACGAAAATACCCCTATTGGATAGAAAACGTGTCAAGGAGTCCGATTTTGATATCAATTTCATGAAAAGAGGTTGATTTGGGGGGCTAAATTGGGCGAGGAGTGTCGAACCGGGCCGTTCGTGTCAGACCCGACCCGGTTCGAACCGGGTCTGCAACTCATTTACAGACCCGCGCAGCACCAGTACAAAAATAAAAGAAAAACGCAGGGGGGGTTGAGGACGTTTTTTTTTTTAGGTTTTAAGCTCTTTCGGCGAAAGCACGGGGGGGAAAAGAAAAGGTGGTCGTCCACTGAAGGGCAAAACGTGGTCGGCCAACGAAAAAGAGAGGGGAAGAAGTGGGCGGCAGATTTTTTTTCTTTTCTTGGAGGATAGCCCCTGGAGCTTGACCGAAGTTCCCAAGCTCCCGTCGTCACGCCCAGAGAAGAACCGAAGCCGGCGAATCATCCTCCGAACTCGGCGACGTCAAGACGAAGCTCGTGTGCCCATCAGACTCGCCGGAAAAGGTGAGACTCACCACTGAGCTCTCACTCGGCCTCCAATGGCAACTCGAGTTTAAGGCCTCCATTTGCTGTGCCATTTGTTGCAATTTGTTTCTTCCACCCCCGTGCTCATTTCTGTTTTTCGTTTCATGCCTTTTTCACCGAGTAAACCTCCCGGCGGACCCCCGACTCCATCCGAACCACTTCAAGCTCCGCGGCTCGCCTCGGGCCGAAACGAAGCTTCATGATGATCAGGTAAGCTCTCTCTGACTCCCAAGAATCTCCCTGATAGTTTATATTAAAGGTTTTACGTGTAGAATGGTCGTGGCGATCTCTCGCCGGAGAATGAGTCTCGGCCGGAGTTGCAGGTGGGCCAAGTGCGATTCTGCTGTGTCAAGGTTGATATATGTGGTAGATCTCGTCGAGTAGGTTCGAATGCCGTTGGTTTTGCGTGATTTGGACGTCGGAGAGCCGAAATATTGCCCTCCGACGAGGCGCCGGCGAGGGAACGCCGGCGCCGGTCGTCTTCCCCGACTAGGCGTTGACCGGTCAACGTTTGTTGACCGAGTCAATGCCAACGTGGCGCTGACGTGGCAGCCACGTGGCGGCCACGTTAGCGCGCGGTAATAACTAAAAGAAAAAAAAAATAAAAAATATCTGACGGTCTACGATGCGCTACGTGGCTCTATCTGAGGCGTCCGTTTTCAATCCGTAAAACGGCGCCGTTTTATCATGGCGGGGGCGGGCCGGGCCTGGGTCGCGGGTCCGGGTCGTGGGCCGGGTCCAACCCGGCCCGAAAAATATTTTTAAATATTAAAAAATTCATAAAATAATTAATAAAAAATAATAAAAAATTCAAAAATCAATAAAAAAAATAGAAAATCATAAAAAATTCAAAAAAATTCGAAAAATTCAGAAAAATTCTAAAAAATCCCAGAAAATAGGAAATGGCCACATTCAACTGGCCATAACCTGTTCTTGGTCTTTCGACCCCCGGTCTTTTCCGAAATGACGGTTTTGCCCTTCCGGCAAACCGTCTTCCAAAACAAATTCTAAAAAATTTAGCAAAATCCCAAAAAATAGGAAATGGCCACGAACAACTGGCCATGACTCATTTCGGGTGTTTTGAACCCCGACTCTTCTTAAAATGACGATTTCGCCCTTTGGGCGAATCGTCTTCCAAAAATTGAAGAAAAATCAAGAAATTCCAAAAAATTCTCAAAAATGGGAAATGGCCACAAACAACTGGCCATGGAATATTTTGGGTAATTCGGTATCCAAACCTTCCAAAAATTGACGATTTTGCCCTTCAGGCTAATCGCCTCCAAATCTTCCCATTTTACCCCTGGTCCGAAATCACACTTTCCTTAAAGCCTTTATGGTTATGCTAGGAGGCCATTGATCTGAATTGATGTGCATTAAAGTGATTTATTTATGTACTTGATTGCGCTTTCATTTAAATTGATTGTGATTGATAAGAATAGTCTTCCAATCTGTATGAAATCCTGAATTAAGCCTACCTCACCTAAAATTGCGCCTACATGAACTCTTAGCTAGGAAAATCACTCGCGTTAGTTACCGAAAGGGCATTGGCAATGACACCGACGTAACCAAGTCCCCGAACCCAAAATCTCTGGTTCCGCAGAACTGATCGACCTCTCCCAATCGGTCAGTAAGGTTTCCGGTCTACCCTCCAAGAAAGACCGGTGGCGACTCCAAATGCATGCACAAGTTGCACATGCCACCACGACCACACTGAAGGTCGAAAGCGGTCGACTCTTATCGTCGAACCCATTAAATGAAAACTCCCGCCGCGATTTGGTATGGGCCTGGGAGGGCCCACGCCGATCCAAAGCCCGTGATCCATACTCCGGTGTTGGGGAACAGGCCCGCGATTGGTAATCCATTAGCCGCGTCCGCTTCCGGACGGGTCGCGACACCTCTTTGCTCTTTTTGGTTGCCTCCAAAAACTTCATCTATTTTGCTACATTTCCTCTTATATGTCCCTTTTTTTAGCTTCCCTCTGTGTGCCCCTTATCCTTCTCAACTGCGCGAGAGAACCGGTCAAGCTTTTGGAAATGGCGAAGATTCCATCCGACAGACGAAGACAGATTTGGCGGAGCGTCATTTTTTCAGTAAGAGAGGGAAAACAAGAGAGAGTGAATGTGGGAGGGGAGAGAGGTGTGTGTGGGGCGTGAATGTAAATGGGAGGGATTATTCACTCGCGCGCAGATGCATGTGTCACGGGCCGGGAGATCGTGATCGACCCGTGCAGCGACTAAGGGTTGTTTTGTATCGCTAGAGCGCCCGAGCTAAGCCTTTTACTTTCTTTTCTTCTAAGCATCTTCGTAGAGAGAGAGTTCTTGAGAGAGAGGCTTTGGGAGGAATGCTTTGTGATTTGATTTGTGGATGCTTAAATGAGAAGGAGGACTCCCGTTTATACATGAGGGATCCTCGGATTATAACCGTAGATTTAGTTTAGATTCGATGGCTAGGATTACATCTCCTATCTTCCCAAATACCGTCATTCAGTACGAATGTTCTAGAGCACTTGCCAAATTACCGACTCGCCCAACCCTAGGAATATTCTGGAACATAGTAGAATCAAGTAGAAAACTCTAGAGGAACGCTTTGTGATTTGATTTGTGGATGCCCAAATGAGAAGGATGATTTCCCTTTATATAGGAGAAGGCATCGGATTACAACCGTAGATCTAGTTTAGATCCCATGGCTAGGATTTCCTTATCTTTAAAGTTGTAACCGTCTGTAAGGGATTATAAATATCTCAAGTGCATTTTTTTTAAACCCCCGAATCAACGACGGAACCCAATGTTTTTTTATCAATTTATCTTTCCTTTATTTTTATTATGACTGCATTTCAGATTTCCTTAGATGTAGTTACAATTCTCAAATTCACTTCGTTGAGTCAAACTCCAATATGAATCATTATTCCTAAAGCTTCGTCGTTAAGTCAAACTCTGGCATAGTACCGCCGCATTTTCAAGCTTCTCCGTCGAAATTTGTTTCGTTTGTACTTTCCAAACTTTTTCGTCGAGTCAAACTCCGATTCGATTTATGTTTGTACAATTCTACAATGATTTTTATATTCGCTTGGATATTTCCTGTCCGAAATCGCCACATGACCCTCATAATAAAAATCGTAGAACGAATTTCGACGAAAGATTGTCCTCATTGTAAAACAAACGAAAACCTCCCTTCTCCTCTAGTTATGCGAATATATGTTCTCCTTCTAGCCATATCCACCTAGAGAAACTTGAACCAAAATCATGGTTCTACAATTCCTTTTAACGAATTGCTTGGATCACCAAGCACTGTCCATGTCTCTATAACTCATCATCACTTTTCGTTTAGGCTTAATGATTTTTTCTTCTTTTGGTTCGGGGCCCCAAATCCGGATACCGTTCTCATCATACACATTCCTGCAAGGGTTTTCCCCCCTAAAAACCCCATAGAAAACAAAAAAGAGGGGTTCTTCACGGCTCTTCTCATCCAAACCAGTGCTTGAAGATGTTCCAACAGCAGAAATCAGTGAATTGGATCCACTCTCTACTGTAGATGATTGAAAAAATAACCGGAAGTTTCACTATCACAATTTTTTCGATCTATTTGATTGTTTTGTTGCTTGTATAACATGACAAGGATAGTCTTGTACTTATCCTCCTTTAGACTTTTCATCTTGCTAGAGATATGAGGAAGAAGCTATTCCTCACAGAGTCAAAAGGATCTTGCCATCGTTCTCTAGGAATAATTGACAATTTGAACAAATTTAGAGTATATCCTTGCTCTTTTCTAGTTGCCTTTGTGTTTTTAATCTGCAAATCGAATGTTGAGACGTGCAGCTCCCGACAAAAATTTCCTGTCATTTTCATCTACAGGAAGTAGACGAGCCTAACACACTGACATCATTCTGTGAATTTGCTCACATTCTAGCTACTACTTGGATACTAAGAAACGAAGTTCGGAAAAGGTAGATTTGCTCACGTTCTAGCTACTACCCGTGTACTAAGAAACGATGTTCGGAAAAGGTGAGGCACGTACTCCTTTAAGAGCTGCATGGCTAAAGTGCTGCATCCGCTTCATCAGCATCAGTCGCTGCTGCAGCTTCATCAGCATCAGTTACTGCATTTGGCGATGGTGCTGCAGCGGCTTCATCAGCTATCGCTGCCTTTGGTGAAGCAGATTTCTTCTTCTGCTTCTTTACATTTTTTCTCCTCCCTGCTCTTTTTGGTCGCCTCCAAAAACTTTATCTATTTTGCTAAATTTCCTCTTATCTCGTCCCTAGTTTTGGCTTCCCTCTATATGGCCCCTTATCCTTCTCAACTTCGCGAGAAAACCTACGAAAGCATTTGGAAATGGTGAAAATTCCGTCCGACAAGTGGAGGCAGATTTGGTGGAGCGCCATTTTTTCAATAAGGGAGGGAAAACTAGAGAGAGTGAATGAGAGAGGGGGAGGTGTGTGTGTGTGTGTGGAGCGAGAACGTAAATGAGAGAGGTTATCCACTCGCGCGCTGATGCATGTGTCACGAGCCGGGAGATCGTGATCGTCCCGTGCGGCGATTCAAGGTTGTTTTGTATCGCTGGAGCACCCGAGCTAAGTCTTTTGTTTTCTTTTCTTCTAAGGACCTCCATAGAGAGAGAGAGAGAGAGAGAGAGAGAGAGAGAGAGAGAGAGAGAGAGAGAGAGAGAGAGAGAGAGAGAGAGGGGCTCTGGAAGGAATGCTTTGTGATTTGATTTGTGGATGCTCAAATGAGAAGGAGGACTTCCATTTATATAAGAGGGGCCTCGGATTACAACCGTAGATCTAGTTTAGATCCGATTATTATGATTACATCTCATATCTTCTCAACAATCGGCATTCAATCAAAATATTCTAGAGCACTTGTCAAATTACCGACTCGCTCGCCCCTAGGAATATTCTGAAACATACTAGAATCAAGTACAAAACCATGGGTTTTCCAAGACACAGCAAGTCTTGGGTGTCTCTCGGCCATCTGCAAGATCGGTCTGGGCACGAAAACCTCGGCCCGTGTCATACTATAGCTGCATGGCTATAGTGCTGCATCCGCTTCATCAGCATCGGTTGTTGCTGCAGCTTCATCAGCATCAGTTACTGCATCTGGCGATGGTGCTGCAGCGGCTTCATCAGCTGTCCGGATTTCTTCTTCTACTTATTTACATTTTTTCTCCTCCCTGCTCTTTTTGGTCACCTCCAAAAACTTCATCTATTTTGCTAAATTTCCTCTTATCTCATCCCTAGTTTTGGCTTCCCTCTATATGGCCCTTTATCCTTCTCAACTTCGCGAGAAAACTTGTGAAAGCATTTGGAAATGGTGAAGATTTCATCCGACAAGTGGAGGCAAATTTGGTGCAGCGCCATTTTTTAAGTAAGGGAGGGAAAACTAGAGAGAGTGAATGTGGGAGGGGGAGGTGTATGTGTGTGGAGCGAGAACGTAAATGAGAGGGGTTATCCACTCGCGCGCTGATGCATGTGTCGGGAGATCGTGATTGTCCCGTGCGGCGACTCGGGGTTGTTTTGTATCGCTGGAGCACTCGAGTTAAGCCCTTTGTTTTCTTTTCTTCTAAGGACCTTCGTAGAGAGAGAGAGAGAGAGAGAGAGAGAGAGAGAGAGAGAGAGTTCTAGAGAGAGAGAGAAAGAGTTCTAGAGATAGAGGCTCTGGGAGGAATGCTTTGTGATTTGATTTGTGGATGCTCAAATGAGCAGGAGGACTTCCATTTATATAGGAGGGGGCCTCGGATTACAACCGTAGATCTAGTTTAGATTCGATGGTTAGGATTACATCTCATATCTTCTCAACAATTGGCATTTAATCAAAATGTTCTAGAGCACTTGCCAAATTACCGACTCGCTCGCCCCTAGGAATATTCTGAAACATACTAGAATCGAGTACAAAACCGTAGGGGTTCCATGACACAGCAAGTCTTGGGTGTCTCTCGGCCATCTGCAAGATCAGTCTGGGCACGAAATCCTCGGCCTGTGTCATACTTGTCACGAGCCGGGAGATCGTAATTGACCCATACGACGACTCGGGGCTGTTTTGTATCGTTGGAGCGCCCGAGCTAAGCCTTTATCTTCTTTTCTTCTAAGGATCTTCGTAGTAGGGAGAGAGTTCTCGAGAGTAAGGCTCTGCGATGAATGCTTTGTGATTTGATTTGTGAATGTTCAAGTGAGAAGGATGATTTCCCTTTATATAAGAGGAGGCATTGGATTACAACCATAGATCTAGTTTAGATCCGATGGCAATGATTTCCCTATCTTTAAAGTTGTAACCGTCTGTAAAGGATTATAAATACCTCAAGAGAATTTTTTGTAAAACCCTTTAATCAACGATGAAACTCAACGTTTTTTTTTATCAATTTATCTTTCCTTTATATTTATTATGACTGCATTTCATATGTCTTTAGATGTAGTTGCATTTCTCAAATTCACTTCGTTAAGCCAAACTCCGATACGAATCTTTATCCCTGGTGCTTCACGGTTGAGTCAAACTCTGGCGTAGTACTGCCTCATTTTCAAGCTTCGTCGTTAAGTCAAACTCTGTCGAAGTTTGTTTCGTTTGTACTTTCTACACTTTGTCGTCGAGTCAAACTCCGGTTCGATTTATGTTTGTACAATTCTATAATGATTTTTATACTCGCTTGGATATTTTCTGTCCGAAATCACCACGGTAATAAAAATCGTAGAACGAATTTCGGCAAAAGATTGTCATCGTTGTAAAACAAGTGAACACCGACTTGAGGGAGAGTATTAGAATGAGCTGTAAAAGATGTTGTAATCCTAAAAGATAAGTATGAGTCGTAATTAGTGAGATTGAATGATTGTAATTAGCTAGATTAGAGGATCTAGATTAGAGAATATATCTTTTAGGATTCTTTCTTTTATATATATATGCCTTTAGGTCATTGTAAAAGTTTTTGTATAAGATATACAGAAAATAGAGGAATACGTTTTCTTCCTCGAAATCTCTATGTGTTAACAGCATACTCCTTGTTCGAGTCACTCATTCGTTCGGTTCCCTCTTGATTGAGGAGAAACTTGCAATGAAACACAACTTACCGGCTCCACTTCTTTGAATTATACAAGACATAACGGGTGGAAGGAAATTGAGAATCCCATTTGCTATCATTGTATACTGATTAAATACATGAGGAATGATCAAAGAGTAAGTATCGAGTACAAAATAAAGGAGTAAGTATCGAGTACATCCCTGATCTCCTTCCTCAACCAGCAAGTTTCCAGAACCCATAGAAATTTTGTTCTTTTCTTTGCACAAGTGTCGCGACCCGTCCAAAAGCGGACGCGGCTAATGGATTACCGATCGCGGGCTTTAGATCGGCGCGGGCCCTCCCAGGCCCATACCAAATCGCGGCGGGAGTATTTTTTGAGGGATTCGACAATAAGAGTCGATCGCTTTCGACCTTCAGTGTGATCGTGGTGGCATGTGCAACTTGTGCATGCATTTGGAGTCGCCACCCGGTCTTTCTTGGAGGGTAGACCGGAAACCTTACTGACCGATTGGGAGAGGTCGATCAGTTCTGCGGAACCAGAGATTTTGGGTTCGGGGACTTGGTTACGTCGGTGTCATTACCAACGCCCTTTCGGTACCTAACGCGAGTGATTTTCCTAGCTAAGAGTTCATGCAGGCGCAATTTTAGGTGAGGTAAGTCTGACTTTGCACATTAACCAGTTTAACATGCTCACGTAAATAAATAGATGCCAATCACATAAACATCTATACTACGTGGTGATCATGGAATTATGATTTAATGGGTCTCGAGCCAATAAGACCACATTTAATCATTTTAATATTTTAATAACGGAGAGCCGCTCTTCGCTTCTTCTTGGTTTCTTGAACTCTTCAAGAATCGGGCCCCAAAGAGCTCGCCGACTTAAAAGGCTCCTCCACGTAATCCTCGTAGCATTTACATCAACAATTGACTATGCTAAAAATAAAGATTACATGAAAAATAAAAGGAGTACGGAGCCTCCATTTAATAATTACAACCCCAAATATATAAATAATCACCATACATTCATACATACATCAATCACATTGATTAGGGATTTTTCCATGATCACCACCCTTCCACGTAAGTAATAAATTCACAATTTAAAACTTAGGAAGGCACAATAAAAATTCTACGTTGAATCATATTCAGAATTTTTACGTAAAATAAGATAGCCATAAATTTTCGATTCAAAATTGATTTAGTCTCAATTTTTGCTACGTTGATTAATTTATCATATAAAATAATCAACCTCCATTAGCCATGTAAGACGAACAATTCGTTAATACATATTGGCCATAGTATTGCAAAAATTGCAAAAAATCAATTAAATGCACGAAAACACCTAAGGATCGGCTCTGATACCACTGTTGGGATCCACGTAACACGTAGCGGAAATAAATAACAACCCATACATGTATCTCCAGAGGCGTACTTCGTGCATTTCAATCGAAAAAAATCACAAAGTCTCAAAGGGAGTAAATGGATTACCTCTCGTAGCGTGCTTGAACGGAGGTGTCGGTTCGATGTTCTTCGATCTCAGCCTCCACAAGTGTTAGGCATCTAGTTCGGACGCACCACCAATTGACGAACGGGGAGACGACTAATAACTCCACAACAATTGTGCTAGCAATATGCGGAATTAATATTCCAACTTAGTATATTTTGCTCACTCAAGATTATGAGAATATAGAGAGTGTTTGTGTTCTTCTCTCTAAGCTCTCAAAAATTTGCACACTCTACAAAATGTCTCCCCCCTCTAAGAATTTTCTCAACGTATGTCCTCTCTCTCCTTTAACCTCAAAACTCTTGTCATCCTTTTATAGCCAAAAACACCTTCCAATAAATTGAATTATAAAATAGCACTAACAATAGCACTCACAATTTATGATACAAAAATGCTATTTAAAAATAGCACTAACAATTATAAATGCTATCTAAAAATAACACTCACAATTTATAATACAAAAATGCTATTTAAAAATAACACTAACAATAGCACTCACAATTTATGATACAAAAATGCTATTTAAAAATAGCACTAACAATAGCACTCACAATTTATGATACAAAAATGCTATTTAAAAATAGCACTAACAATTATAAATGCTATCTAAAAATAACACTCACAATTTATAATACAAAAATGCTATTTAAAAATAACACTAACAATAGCACTCACAATTTATGATACAAAAATGCTATTTAAAAATAGCACTAACAATTATAAATGCTATCTAAAAATAACAATCACAATTTATAATACAAAAATTCTATTTAAAAATAACACTAACAATAGCACTCACAATTTATAATACAAAAATGCTATTTAAAAATAGCACTAACAATTATAAATGCTATCTAAAAATAACACTCACAATTTATAATACAAAAATGCTATTTAAAAATAGCACTAACAAAGGTGTTAAAAATAATAACCATTATTATTATTACAAGAGTTAAAGAGGTTACCAAACAGTATAAATACGCATAACGTATAAATACGCATGACGTATAAATACGTAGAGCATACATATACATCCAAACTACCAAATTAGCCTGAATTGAGGCCGCCAATGGATTGGGCATGATGAAAATTATGGGGTAGAGGTGTTGAATTTTAATGGATATGCCCGTGTGAAATTCAAGATCCGTGAAACCGGGGACTAATTGAAAGAAAAATATGCAATTAAGCCTTTTTGGTTAAAATTGATCAAATTGGAGGGCAAACTGACCCAATTGCACTTCAAGACTTTAGAATACAATGTCATAGCTTATAAAAAGTGAGAATTGAAAATTAAAAGACTCGAAAAGGATTTTTTTGGGTTCGGTTTGGGTTTATGTTTGTTAAGGAACATGTTGACCCTAGCCGAATTTTTGAGATTTAAAGTAACACACTTGAAGAGGAAATTAAAATAAAATTATCGAATATTTTTGGGTATTTTTCTGACCACGAATGGTATTTTTCTGATTTTTTGGGTATTTTTATAATTAAATAAATTCGAAAAATATTAAAAAAAATACCAAAAATATTTTTTGTTCAAAATTGGTTCCTGAGGCTAGGCTAAGGCTTCCAAAGTTGATTTTGTGATTTTATGACCTTTTTTGATATTTTAATTTATTTAAAAAATAAAAATCACAATGATAGATGGTCAAAAATCAGGTGTCAACAACAAGCAGATTCAACTCGACAACCATGCAGTCTTCCCCGTCCAAAAACTATATCTCTACTGAAAAACACTAACGAAACAAGATCAAGAACTCGCCTGCTCCACAAAACTCTTTGTTAGGTATTCTTCTTGCCATCAAAAGTGGACAATGAGAGATCAACAGACTCCAACTGACTTCGAAGGCTTTGGTCGGCCACAAGCAGACAGTCATACTCTAGGAGTAAGCCTTCGGATTGTTTCTTCAGAGCCTCGGCTTCGGCTTCATCTGTCATGGCTTCTTTGTCTATTGTCTCATATTCATTCTCCAACTTCTTCACTTTTGTCCTAGGGATGCCAATCTCTTTCTTCAAGCCCACCTCCTCTGCACTGCCATTTTTTCCCTCGTCAATGCCTCGACTCTGTTTCTTGGCTGCCTCCATGGTCTTTCTGAGCGAACGAAGTTCTCCTATGTAATGGTGCAATCTATCAATCATCAAAGACATAAATATCATAAATTTGGCATAAAATAAACCACATAGAATCAGATGCAACCAGTACCTACAACAATGATAATAGAGGAGCGCTCAAGGGTAACCCTTCTTTTTTAACTTTCTTTACCAGAGAGAAGGCTGCTGGATACTAGCCGGTTGCAAAAGAACATGATGCAAAATAATTGAACCACTACACATGTCGATACAGAGAGCAATGCTATACTGGTGAACCATTAATGCAGGACTGAATGGCAATCTATAATCAAGCATCCATAGTGATAAAACACAACTAACATATCCCCTGCGATTCAGACATAGGTTTGAAAGATACTAAACACAATACAAACTTAAGCAAACATAATGAACTCAAGACGTAAAAGTTCAGAAAAGGTGGGGTACGCACATCTTTAAGAACTGCCTGGCTATAGTGTTGCATCCGCTTCATCCGCATCAGTAGCTGCTGCAGCTTCATCAGCATCAGTTACTGGATCTGGCGATGGTGCTGCAGCGGCTTCATCAGTTGTCGCTGCCTTTGGTGAAGCGGATTTCTTCTTCTACTTCTTTGCATTTTTTTCTCCTTCCTGCTCTTTTTGGTCGCCTCCAAAAACTTCATCTATTTTGCTAAATTTCCTTTTATTTCGTCCCTAGTTTTGGCTTCCCTCTATATGGCCCCTTATCCTTCTCAACTTCGCGAGAAAACCTGCGAAAGCATTTAGAAATGGCAAAGATTTCGTCCGACAAGTGGAGGCAGATTTGGTGGAGTGCCATTTTTTTCAGTAAGGGAGGGAAAACTAGAGAGAGTGAATGTGGGAGGGGGGAGGTGTGTGTGTGGAGCGAGAACGTAAATGGGTGGGGTTATCCACTCGCGCGCTGATGCATGTGTCACGAGCCGAGAGATCGTGATCGACCTGTGCGGCGACTCGAGATTGTTTTGTATCGCTGGAACGCCCGAGCTAAGCTTTTTGTTTTCTTTTCTTCTAAGGATCTTTGTGGAGAGAGGCTCTGGGAGGAATGTTTTGTGATTTGATTTGTGGATGCTCAAATGAGAATGATGCCTCTCATTTATATAGGAGGGGCCTCGGATTACAACCGTAGATCTAGTTTAGATCCGATGGTTAGGATTACATCTCATATCTTCTCAACCATCGGCATTCAATAGGAATGTTCTAGAGCATTTGCCAAATTACCGACTCGTTCGCCCCTAGGAATATTCTGGAACATAGTAGAATCGCGTAGAAAGCCCTAGAGAAACCCTAGGGGTTCCAAGACACAGCAAGTCTTGGGGTGTCTCTCGGCCATCTGTACGACCGGTCTGGGCACGAAAATCTTAGCCAGTAACATACTTGTCACGAGCCGAGAGATCGTGATCGACCCGTGCGGCGACTCGGGGTTGTTTTGTATCGCCGGAGCGCCCGAGCTAAGCCTTTGTCTTCTTTTCTTCTAAGGATCTTCGCAGTAGAGAGAGAGAGGCTCAAGAAGAAATGCTTTGTGATTTGATTTGTGAATGCTCAAATGAGAAGGAGGATTCCCCTTTATACAATAGGAGGCATCGGATTACAACCGTAGATTTAGTTTAGATCCGATGGCTAAAATTGCATTTTCTATCTTTTCAACCACCAGCATTCAATAGGAATGTTCTAGAGCATTTGCCAAATTACCGACTCGCCCGCCCCTATGAACATTCTGGAACATAATAGAATCAAATAGAAAACCCTAGCCTAGGGTTCCAAGATACAACAAGTCTTGGGGTGTTTCTCGGCCATCTGCACAACCGGTCAGTGAGCGAAAACTTTGACCCGTGTCACATGCTTGCGCGTGGACGTGGTGAGAGCATGCAATCCACTATTAAAATCCACTTTCACTTGTTCTTCTGGGTGCTTAAATTGAGATGGAGCAATAAGAGATACTCATTTGGAAGAATTAAGGCTGCTGAAGAATTTGAAAACTCGCACAAACAGATGATGCACTTTCTCGATCCACTCTTGTGAGTCCCAAATATCCTTGCCGAAGATACCATGTTGTTTTGTACGAGTGTGGAGACAGTGGAAAAGGGCTGCATGGCTCTATAAAGCATCTAATGCTAGGAGATACATGGCATTATTTTGGACAATGTTGGTGCAAAATCTGCTGTTAAGTGGAAGGAAGCAAGATTGAACCTTTCAATTTTCATGGCAAGCATATTATTAGGTCTAGGAACAATGTGACAATGATCGGACTAAACTGGGGATTTAACCTTTTCTTGTTATAATATTGTTAAGACTTGTTTGGTCACTCTTACAAGAGGACCCAGAACCCAAGATGTGAGTGAAAAGATTATGTGTGCACTTCAATATGAGGATTGGTTAAGGTGTGTGGTAGTTAACAGGAGTGCAAGAGCATATTTAATAATGATAAAAAAAAAGGGTGCATCGACGTTGCCATGCTATTATTTGATTTAAAATTAATACATTCTGTGTTATTTGACAAAAGATAATAAAGCGAGGTGGAATGATCTTTGAAGAAAGAGATGTCTGTCTTGCAAATGAATTACCATATGTTTAGAATGCGATGATCATGGTCTTTTTCCTGTCAGAATTACCCATGATATAGTCGAATCTTCTTTGAATTGTATCCTAATTTTAGGCTCTCTCGATCTTTTTACAAGTGAAGCAGTTATAAGGAGACTGCTTCACAGGAAATTTTTTGGTGGATTTTGGGTCCTTTGTCCAAGCTTATCGTGGCTTTTACAACCTTGCATTTTGTCTTGTCTATCTTTTGGTGCACTTGTACTGTTTTTTCACTGAAAGGGATTCCCAGAGATGTCAGTAAGCTGGAGAGTTCTGTTCCAGCAAGGTGAAAGCTATTGACAGTTTTTAGAGTTTTTTTGATGCATCTAAATCCAGTTTAATTGAGGTTCCCCCTTTTGAAATGCATGCTCTGAATTTCCACAATGCTTACTGGTGGAAGCTGTTGGGAATTAAGTCAAATTCATTAAGTGTTATAGTATTCCGATGTAATTATGACTCCCATGGCATAATTAGTATTCCGATGTAATTATTGTTTTAGTAGACATAATTAGTTGAGTCTATCATCTTTTAGGATGTAATTGTTGTTTTAGGATGTAATTGTTGTTTTAGTCTTTTCACTTTCCTAGAGAGACTCAAGAGTCATGTTTTAAGCCTATAAATAGGTGAGTCTTGTAACCATTTCAATATGGGTGAATCGATTGTGAATACAGTATATTGAAAAGCCACCTTCCGTCTCCTCTTCCTTGTGTGAACAAAATTCCTTTGAGAGTGCTTGTTGAGAACCCCACAGTCGATTTATCCCATCAAATTGGTATCAGAGCTTCACGGTTTCGTGATTATGGCGTCAACAAGCAACCTTCCTTTTCAGTATCCAATCCTCACCAAAGAAAACTATGGCAAGTGGGCTTCCAGAATGAAAGCCATACTCGGCGCCCATAGTGTGTGGGATCTTGTCAACAATGGCTATGATGAGCCAGATGAAGATGTCGCGTTGACTCAGGCTCAGAGGAATGCGTTGGAGAAGACTCGCTCGAAAGATCAACTCGGGTTGTCAATCATCTTTCAAGCCTTAGATGATTCTATGTTCGAGAAAGTCTTGAATGCTACTACATCCAAGGAGGCATGGGAGATTCTTCAAACCACGCACCAAGGTGTTGAGAAAGTAAAGAAGATCCGCCTTCAAACTTTGAGAGGCGAGTTCGAGGTAATCCGTATGAAAGAATCTGAGTCGATTTCTGATTATTTCACAAGAGTTTTAGCTATTGTGAATCAGATGAAAAGGAATGGTGAAGATGTTCCTGATGTTCGTGTTGTCGAAAAAATCCTGCGGTCATTGGATAAGAAGTTCGACCACATCGTTGTCGCTATCGAGGAATCGAAAGATGTCGATTCTATGACGGTCGATGAGCTCATGGGTTCGTTGCAAGCCCATGAAGAAAGACTGAAAAGAAACAAGTCTGAACCAGTGGAGGAAGTACTCCAATCTCGATTGACTATCCGAGATGACAAAGGCCAAAGAAGTGACCCTGTGCAAACTCGATGGGTCAATCAAGATCGTGACCGAGGACGCGGTAGAGGCCGTTTCCAAGGAAGAGGTCGTGGACGAAGCGGAGGAGATTTCGCCCGAAGCAATGAGTGCTTTCATAATCAAAGAAGTACACGTGGAAGAGGAAGAAACACAAATAACCGGTATGATAAATCAAAGGTTCGATGTTATCATTGTAATAAATGTGGCCATTATGCTTATGAGTGTTGGCAGAAAGAAAGTGCGGTGGCAGATGAAAAGGCGAACCTGGTGAATGATGGTGATCAAGTTCTTATGCTGGCATTTAAAGAAAATGCTGATGAAAAGAATGATACGTGGTACTTGGACACTGGAGCAAGTAACCACATGTGCGGCCGAAAGGAGATGTTCGTTGAAATGGGTGAGACAGTAAAAGGAAAAGTCTCGTTCGGTGATAATTCTCAAATTCTTGTCGAAGGGAAAGGTACGATTTTAATTCGTCTGAAGAACGGAACACGTCAGTTTATTACTAACGTGTATTATGTGCCGAAGATGTCGAGCAATATTTTGAGTTTAGGACAGCTTCTTGAGAAAGGATTTACTATCCAGATGAAAAATCTTTGTCTTATGTTGAGAGATTGCAATAATAAGTTGATTGCGAATGTGAAGATGTCGAAGAATAGGATGTTCACTCTGAACATCAAAGATGATATGTCTACATGTCTTCAAGCATGTGTAGACAATCCTTCGTGGCTATGGCATTTGAGGTTCGGTCATCTCAATTTTGGCGGACTCAATATGCTTTCTCGCAAGAAGATGGTGTATGGCTTACCGCATATTGATCACCCCGATCAATTATGTGAAGGATGTGTAATTGGCAAGCATTCTCGAGCAAGTTTTCCGAAGTAGTCGACTTATCGAGCGAAGAAGCCACTGGAGTTGATTCATTCTGATGTATGTGGTCCGATCACTCCTCAGTCATACGGTAATCATCGCTACTTTGTTACGTTTATTGATGATTTTACTCGAAAGACTTGGGTGTTTTTCTTGAAAGAAAAATCAGAGGTGTTTGATACGTTTAAGCACTTCAAGAAAATGGTTGAAAAGGAGAGTGGTTATTTTATCAAGTCTTTAAGAACTGATCGTGGAGGAGAATTTACTTCTGGAGAATTTAATCAATTTTGTGATTACCATGGCATTCGACGTTTCTTAACGGCGCCGTATTCCCCACAACAAAATGGTGTGGCTGAGCGAAGGAACAGAACCATTCTCGACATGGTTCGCAGTATGTTGAAAAGCAAAAATTTGTCGAAGGAGCTTTGGGGCGAAGCTGTCAGATGTGCAGTTTATCTGCAGAATCGATGTCCCACACAAGGACTCGATGGTGTTACCCCAGAAGAAGCATGGAGCGGGAGAAAACCTACGGTTTCTCATTTAAGAATTTTTGGGAGTGTTGCGTATGCTCACGTACCCGACCAGAAAAGATCAAAGTTGGAAGACAAGAGTAAAAAGCTCATTTTCATCGGGTATGATTCCTCATCAAAAGCTTACAAATTGTTTGATCCTGACACTTTGAAAGTATATGTAAGCAGAGATGTGAAATTTGATGAAGAAAGTTTGTGGGAGGAAAATCGACAACTTGTCAAAACCAGTCATGATAAATTTGGCGAAACCGTTCGTGATGATTCTGTCGAAATGGAGATTGAAGCTCATTCACCTTCTCCGATGTTCTCTCCATCATCGTCAGCTTCAACTTCAAATACTGTCGAAGAATCGCTAGCACCGAGATCAAGAAGACTTTCTGAAATTTATGAAGCTACCGATGAGCTTCACCTTATATGCCTTCTTGCAGATTGTGAACCACTTATTTTCGATGAAGCTGCCAAAGAAGAAAAATGGAGGAAAACCATGGATGAAGAGATAGAAGCCATCGAAAAGAATAAAACGTGGCAACTCGCTGATCTTCCGAAGGACAAAAAGGCGATCGGTGTCAAATGGGTATACAAGGCCAAGAAGAACGAGAAAGGAGAAATCACTCGTTATAAGGCCAGACTTGTCGCAAAGGGCTACAAACAGAAAGCTGGGATCGACTATGACGAGGTATTTGCACCTGTCATCCGAATGGAAACCAACAGACTAATGATTTCCATTGCAGCTCAAAATCGGTGGCCAATCTATCAAATGGATGTCAAATCGGCATTCCTGAATGGCGTTCTTGAAGAAGAAATTTATGTCGAACAACCCACTGGGTTTGTTGTGAAAGGTCATGAAGACAAAGTGCTGAGATTGAAGAAAGCTTTGTATGGGCTTAAGCAAGCTCCGAGAGCTTGGAACTCCAGAATCGATGCTTATTTCAAGGCAAATGGCTTCGTACAATGTCCGTACGAACATGCTCTCTACTTGAAGCATGAGAAAGGTGATGTTTTATTGGCATGTTTATACGTTGATGATCTTGTCTTCACAGGAAATAATTCTGGATTGATTGACACTTTTAAAGCATCGATGGTGAAAGAATTTGAAATGACAGATAATGGTTTGATGAGTTATTTTCTGGGTATCGAAGTGAAGCAAAATGAAGATGGGATTTTTATTTCCCAAAAAAGATATGCTGAAAATATCCTTGAGAAATTCAACATGAAGAATTGCACTTCGGTTAATACTCCGATGGATTGTGGTGCAAAACTGTCGAAGTTCGATGAAGGTGTCGATGTTGATTCAACATATTTTAGAAGCTTGATTGGAAGCTTAAGGTATTTGACCTGTACCAGACCAGATATCATGAACAGTGTCGGAATTGTGAGTCGATATATGGAGAATCCGAAGACATCTCATCTTAAGGCAGCAAAGAGGATACTTCGGTACATCAAAGGTACTATCTCTCTTGGGTTGTATTATTATCAATCTGAACTATTTCAACTCAGAGGTTATTCAGATAGTGACTATGGGGGAGATGTCGATGATCGAAAAAGCACTACGGGTTTTGTATTTTATTTGGGTGAAACTGCTTTTACATGGTCATCAAAGAAGCAATCCAGTGTTACTCTGTCGACATGTGAAGCGGAGTATGTTGCTGCATCATCGTGTGTTTGTCATGCGATATGGTTGAGAAAGTTGCTCAAAGAAATCCATATGGAGCAAAAGGATGCAACGGAGATTTTTGTTGATAATGTTTCTGCCATTTTTTTTTTTTGGTAAGATAAGTATGTATTGGAACCTTCCAAATGGCTAGATACAAAAGAGAACCAAGCACAAAAACCATGAACCAACAATGGCACCGAAGATGCCTAATGAGGGCTCAACGGTGCTTCGGTTGTAAGATGCAAGCAAAATAGAGAAAACGAGCCCAACAAGGGGAATAGCCAGGTATAGGAGGGTAAAGAAGGGCAAGATAAGCAGCCAACAAAAAAACACAGCCAAACAATAGCCCAAACTTTCAACTAAACAGAGAGACACTATGAGGCGCCAGGATGGTCTTCAAATATGGATTGGGATAGCCCCCAATTCCTTTGCACGCGCCTATTTCGAGGATTGTCTTCAAAGTGGCCAAGCGTTAGAGCTTTATCCCTGACTATCTTGATGAGATGCTTGACGATACCCGGCACAAAGAGAGGCTTCCGTCTAAACAAGATGTGATTTCTCTCAGTCCAAATGATATGACATAAGGCACCAAAAGAAAATCTAGCCAGCCGATGAGGAAGGGATTGACCACTTAGGTGTTGTAGAGCCCAACGTAAATGATCAAGCCATGGCTGGTTACACCAAGATAAATTACATTTGGAAGCCCAAATTAAAGCTATAGTACCCGTTACAGAACAACCAAAAAACAGATGGTCAATCGAGTCTGGTCTACTTTTACAAAATACACAAACCCCATCCACTTCCTCTATTATATGATAATGAAGTAAAAGCACCTGAGTAGGGAGGCGGTTCAGAGATACTAACCATAAAAGGAAAGTGTGCCGAGGAGAATGAATACGATCCCATATAAATGAATGCCAAAACACAACCGGCCCTCTACTTCTAATAAAATCCCAGGCAGAGGCCACCGAGAAAGTTCCCGAGGAATGAGGCTGCCATATGAGTTTGTCCGACCTATCTTCCACAAAGAGAGGGACAGAGTCAAGCCAACCCATAATAGTATCAAGAATAGACGAGCCCTGCCACACCGAATCAAAGAAGGATCGAACTGATGTATCTCGAGGGATTTTTGAGCGGTATATATCCCCGTGAGTAAATAACATATATAAAGGACCTCTGTCATGCCAATGATCAAACCAAAAAGAGGTGATGTAACCATTTCCAATCCTCCATCTAAACTGCAAGTAGAATTCGGTACGGAGGTCCAAAATCCAGTTTTTCATGAGAGGAGCAAGCATATCGATGTTCGATATCATTTTATTCGAGAACAAGTCAGCGACAAACAAATCGAAGTTGTGCACGTGAAGACCGGTGATCAAGTCGCAGATATTTTTACGAAACCTCTCAAGATCGAAGTGTTTCGGAAATTCAGAAGTTTACTTGGAATGATCGATGGAAGAGAATTTGGCTTAAGGGGGAGTTTTGTTGGGAATTAAGTCAAATTCATTAAGTGTTATAGTATTCCGATGTAATTATGACTCCCATGGCATAATTAGTATTCCGATGTAATTATTGTTTTAGTAGACATAATTAGTTGAGTCTATCATCTTTTAGGATGTAATTGTTGTTTTAGGATGTAATTGTTGTTTTAGTCTTTTCACTTTCCTAGAGAGACTCAAGAGTCATGTTTTAAGCCTATAAATAGGTGAGTCTTGTAACCATTTCAATATGGGTGAATCGATTGTGAATACAGTATATTGAAAAGCCACCTTCCGTCTCCTCTTCCTTGTGTGAACAAAATTCCTTTGAGAGTGCTTGTTGAGAACCCCACAGTCGATTTATCCCATCAGAAGCAGTGTATATTCTGAAATTTGTATATTATAGTCTGCTGTCACATTAAGTCGCACAACCATTTTTTTGCAGAAACTTAATTGACATGCATCTACTTTCATTGTTTGCCTAACCTTTCTTGCCCTGGTTTGCCTGCTGATCGTTTTTTCGTATGATCTGCATAGATTTATTTTTCTTTATTTTGATTGTCTTTTCTACTGATCTTATCCTTCTCATCTATTTTGTTTTCCGAATAATGTGATATGAGCTTTTGATGATTGATCCCTCGTGGAGCTAGACCATGAGAATGATAAGCCTTGGATCGTTAAACATTCTGGAAAATTGAGAAGTACTAGTTTATACCTCTCCAGAATAGTGTTCCTTTGTGATGTATCTTCAAACTTGTAATGGATGTTGTGATTATTTGTTGCAAGGGTCATATTTGATACAGTCATCCTTGTAATTCAAATTATCACTCCAAAACTATGTGCCTGTTTTAGAAATCTTGTTTCTCTTTGTCAAAAAGCTAATATATTGTCTATCATCTGGCTTTGTATATGATAGGATGACAATTTATCCGTAGCGTTCTCACAAGCATCTGATTCATGCTCGGCCCACCTGCTTTATTCTTCATATTTCTTTATTTTTCTTCTTTAATGTCAAGACATGTTTAAAAATGTTGAGAATGGATCGAAGAACCACTCCGTCATCAAGGAAAAGGTTTGGTTTGAAACTAATCTGCTTCTGAGATGCTGTCTGTTGTCTTTCTAGATTTATTCACTGAGATCATTGAAATTTCATACATTTGCAGGTTTTCCGGCCCCTGCTAACGTAGCTTTGCAGCCAGTCCCAAGTTCGAATGTGTGCATGCTTCCAATCCAAACTATTCATATTGAGCCTTTTGAAAATTTATCCCAGTGAATTCCTGTTCAGCCTCAATAACCAAATCAGTAGTCTTGCAGGTTGCCATTGCTCAAAAGTTGAAGGCTCCGAATCTAACAAGACAGCCTCACCAAAAACTGTATCAACCACATCAACCGCGCCGATAGGATTCACTAATAACAGGAGCCATGATTTTACTGAGTCTGGAATCTGTTCAATGTAATAAGTAAGCAGTGCCATGAAGAGAAATTGCAGAAAAATAGGCAACTTATATAGCTCCTCTTTACCTGAAAAGGACCAGTCTCATGGTCATTGTTTTTGTCCCTTTGAACTCAACAGAGCTTCGACCAAAAAAAAAAAAAAAACTCAACAGAGCATTTAAACCTTTAACATAAATCAGGTTTTCCTCGATAAAACTGTCCGTCTCATTCGTATCGTCCTAAAGCCCAAAAAGAAATTTCACCAGATCAACCCCCTTCAAATTTAATCTGATCAATAACCAAAGAAAAGTCAACTTATTGCTGATGAATGGCAACAAAGACATATATATCCTCTTCCTCGTCGTATTATACCGTCAATCATATTAACATATAGAACATCTAGAGAACGTTATTTTACCCAGGAAATTCAACAGTCTTAAGGCAGAATGAGTGACTCATTAATCTGAAAACTCTAATGAGTGATTGAATACTAATTACTGAAAATAGCTCCACAAAGCTGCGGAATTAGCCAAGTCATATATGTGCGTCCCTTAAGCAGTCTCCCTTTAGGAGTATAAAAGGAACCGGTAGCAGCGTAAGTAATTTGATTTAAGTTGACTCAGAAGTAGCTTAACAGTTTATATCACACTCGTAAAGTTCACGTAGAGGGCATTGAGTATTAACAAGAAAGCAATAGAAATGAAAGGACTTGTTAGTCGTATGGTATTGACGATGCTTCCAAGGACATCTGATATCTCATCTTTAATACCATCAATTACCATCAATGCATACTCAAAGATCGATACGGGAACATCTGCCTTCTGCATTCTGCCCTTCCTATTCAACTAACCGAAAACTGACATTGCAATTAGGATCATGAATTTTACTTAATTCTCCGCGCTTCAATTATAATTTCCACATCCTTGCCCGCAAATTACTAATGTCGCCTCAATATCAGTCAGTACGAGTACAGCAAAACAATCCAATTAAAAAGGGGCTAACAATCTCTGAAGAAGCTAACCTGTTTCCATCCACGGAGGATGCGCCCCTGAAGACAACAGATCAAGGCCATGAGTGGCCAGAGACAATGAATCATAACTAGCATCAGAAGAAGTCCATATCTTCTTCCAGCAACACAATAAAGGAGCACGTTTCCTCCATCCAGATTCGTTACCATCATAAATTTGGTTAGTTTCATGTACCAGAGAACTGCTAAAGGAACCAAAAGCAGCCATCAAAGGAAATTCTGTTGGGACGGTCATTGCATACTATGTAAGGTCAAATCAAATCTTCTATGCGGAAAAGCCCATAAACGTACATATCTTAAGGATTCAATCGTGTTTCTGCATAAATATCATATGCAGCTATCTTCCATGAGGCCAAAGCACCACGAGATTGACTTCGAATTCCCGCGTCAACGTTTTCGGGCAACCTTAAACCATCCACACCGACATTTTCACTTACTGAGTCGGTAACAAATAATAGCAGCCTCGCTTCTAGTTCAATCCTATCTGTTAAGCAACACTGCAGAATGACAATTGAAACAAGGAAATGGCACCTCAAGTTCTCAACTGAAGAAATATGATCTTCCACTGTAAAAATCATTTTGCAGAAGATCAGATCACTTTTATGACCTTGATCCCAAATTCTTTTCTTGATCATCTCTTGTGACCAATAACCAAAGTAAAATTTGCAATAGAGCTACTAAATTATCTAACTGCAAAGTATTAATGAGCATATTGCACTAGTGATTGCCTTCATCAAGTATACATGCAAAATCCAAATGCATCACAATTGGCGTAACAAAAATCTGAGACGACTTTTAGAACATCGAATCAAGTATACACACACTTAAAATGATCAGATGCCTCCATCAAGCTTACCTTCAAATTGCATCTGGGAGGTTATTACCTCCCTTTTGATATCTTAAGGGCAAATTTGCTTGGAGCATTCCTTAAAATAATAATTTTGGTGAGATAGTAATTTGCCTTATCAGTAGCCACTATTCTGATTTGATAGTGTTAGCAATATTATATTTTATTTTGAAGGAAACAAAACTCACATACTTTATTGAAAAGACTTTGATTTATACTTTGAGGATTTACTATAAATATATCTCTATGCCTTTTATATATAATGTGTTTAACGCTTTTATTTTGATAGAAGCAGGCAGGATTCGTGGCAGAGACACACTGATTCGAGAATCATGATGAGATATATTTTGATCTTTGATTTATCCTCATTGTTTAAGATTTTATTCTTGATTATCTTAGCATATTATATTTCCCCACTAACGGTCAATTATCTGGTTAGGATTGCATGTCTAAGTTAAATTGATTGATCATCAATCAAAAAGATATTCTCATTACTTTCCATATGGGGACTCTTGATTGATTGGCAATCGTCTTTAGATAATTTCTTTTATTATAAGCTTGATTTATGGAGTTAAGGATTTGATTGTAAGGGCGAGCAAATCCTCTCAAATCTCTGATTGCTCTTACCTCAAAAAACTTGTGATCTTTATTTGACAATCAACCAACGGCTAGTTTTGGAGATTGATCCTCGGGTGATTCTGTCCATCCGGGCGGGAAGGCTTGGAAGAAGAGGAGTATATAAAGACCACCAAGTTCGAGAAGAAGAAAAGGAAGTCAAGAGATCAATACTCATATATCAAGAGAGCTTCATCTGTTTCAATTATCTATTCGTGCTTAAAGTGAGATCTTGTGAGAGGTGTTATACAGAGTCAAGTGTGTAGAGTGGAAAGCCTGCGTAGAGGCATAGCTCGCTTCTGTTGAAGTGCTTGTGTTCAAGAAATCACATCTTTCTGTAATCTCTTACTTGATTACTTAGTGGAATCCAGCCAGTAGGCTGTTAGTGTGAGAGAGTGGACGTAGGCTTCCCAAAGCTGAACCACTATAATCTTGTGTGCATTGCTTCTTCTCTAATCTCGCATCTATTTACTGTCTGGTAGAAGCATTGCGTGACTCTGCTAATACTTGTGCCTCTATCGAACTTGATATTTTCAATTTCGCATTATTTATCGAAGTTTGATTAAATACACTTATTCACCCCCTCTAGGTGTATAGCCTAGCCTGGAACAACAGATAGTACCTAGCGCATATGTCCAGATTAGTAGGATAAGTTGCCTTATAGAAATGATCGAACAAGTGAGCCACCAGCGAGATGGGTACCCATTCTTCACCAGTGACCTTATTAAGAGCACAATAGCTGACACATAGTCAAGTTGGTAATTTTTCTTACATCTCGTTGCCCGCAGCCTAGGTATACAGCTTTGAATACTAGAAGAAAAGCATTTACACCTAACAAGTTAAGCGATCCCCCCAAATGGCAGTAATTCTATTTTTATCTTTCCATACATAACCAAAGTGTGGAAAAGACTCTTCAAGAGGTCCGGTGCAAAGTGCGGCTTCTGGCACATTTCTAAGGTGGCGATTGGGGCAAAAATGAATCAAGTCATACATTGAAAAAGGTGAGTTTAGGTTTTGGCTAAGTCGTGATGGACATCAAGATGGCAGCAGCTGAATACATCGTGAGTGGTGATGAACGATCTGCCTAGCTGTATGTGTCGGACATTGGTGAGTCTGTTGATGCTGCCACTTAGATTGACAAGTTGTGAAAATGGTGCAATAGTGTTGCCAATTGGACTATGAACTGTTAAGGTCGGGGATGATCACAAGTAAAGGTTAAAATTACGAGATGTGCCAATTGAGGAAAACAAGTAATCAGGATGGTGCAGTAATGCGGCCAAGTACCTAACAGGGTACATAGAGTTATGTGGGTTGAGTAAAATGGTGATCTTGAGGGTCTCGTATTTTGATAAGGAGGGAGCGAAGGTCGAAATTTCGGGGATGAAATTTTTTTAAGGTGAGGAGAATTGTAACAACCCGAATTTTTCCACCTGCTTGTATAACTGGCGAAATTAGGTTATTTCGACAGCCAATGTGGTAAAATGATATTTTGGGGGCACTATGTATTTAATTTGGATCCTATCATATCAAATACGTGCGAAATTGGGACAATCAGAGGAAGATCGATGCGTGTCAAGCTTGGCGATAAGTGTCACCAGCCGGTGACAAGTGTCGCCGACCGGGTTGACACTTGGTGTGATGTCCCAGGCACGCCACGGTACAAAGTACTAGCTCTTTTTTACCCTGATATTAGGTATATAATATGACGCTTGCTGAAAACGCCATAAAACTCATTCACAAGACCATAACAAGAGTAATCAAGAACAAGCACACACATCTCATGGGTACGGCCCTTATAGGCTTAATTACGTATACTTGTCATGCAGTAACAATATCCACACACATCAGAGATACTTGATTCACATACTCACAAATTTATAATCCATTATATATGCATCAAGGTCTTAAGAAAACAACTGGATCGTTCACAAAAGGATCGATAACCACTTCCTCCCAACTACGATCGCACCATCCTCCATCGCCACCACCCCCATCCAAGTCATATCCACACTACGGCACTATTCCCAAAAAGTATAACTCCCTCCTCAAAAGCCTACCTGTACACTAGTCGTCCGCCGTCTACGGGCACCACTGCTACTCCCCACCGATGTCATCGTCGCTGTCGTCGTCAGAATATATACAAGGCAATGGACCTGTCAGGTGGCCAGACGAGTCCCTCAAAAACAGAATCCCCACATCTGACATTCCTACATCTACCCAAAGAACTGATACCAACAATCGAAATTGCTCCTAGGGAAACTCAGGATCATGAAAGCCCTCCCCAAACAAAGGGTACTCAAGATTCATTTTAGCACATGTAACATACTCTATATAAGGGTCAAGATTCATCGAGTATGTGAAAAACTCACCTAATAATGCAATTATATGCATTGTGAAGCCTTTTCTAGTGTCATATAATCATCAAAGGAAAACATAAGAAGACTTCATCAAACTACATTTTGAAACTCTTCATATTAGAATATAGTTTCTTTTATAATGCACTGGTTCTAAAATAATATATTTGTTTATGAAATGTAGGTGCGTATGGTGACACTCCAGAAAAGTGTTTCTGTTCTCAAAGTGTTTCCGAAATATTTTGGGAACAGAAACGCGTACGGTAAAAAAATATTCTCAAAATGTTCCGGGAACACTTTTCAGAAAAAAGAACACTTTCAAAGCATAATTGAGGAACAACAAATACTTGTTTCTGTGTTTCCGGAACACTTTTTAGAAAATGATTTGGAACACTTTTGTAAAAAAAAAAATGAAAAATTTTAAAAAATTCTAAAAAAATTCAAAAAATAGGAAATGGCCACAATCAATTGGCCATGACCTGTTTCGGGTCTTTTGACCCCCGATCTTTCCAGAAATGACAGTTTTGCCCCTCCGGCAAACCGTCACTCAAAAAATTCATAAAAAATCAAAAAAATCCAAAAAAATAGGAAATGGCTACGATCAACTGGCCAAGACCTATTTCGATATTTTGATCCCCGATCTTTCTTAAAAATGACTTTTTCACCCTTTCGACAAATCGTCTCCCAAAAATTGAAGAAAATCAAGGAATTCCGAAAAAATTCTCAAAAATGGGAAATGGCCACAATCAGCTAGCCATGGAATATTTTTGGAAATTTGATATCTAAACCTTCCAAAAAATGATGATTTCGCCCTTTGGGCAAATCATCCCCAAATCTTCCCATTTTATCCCTGGCCTTTAATCACGGGTTCTCCAAACCCGTAGGGTTATGTTATGAGACCCTTATTGTGAATTGATGTGCGTTGACATGGTTCATTTATGCACATGATTGCTCTTTCATTATATTGATTGTGATTGATAGGACTAGTCTTCCAATCTGCATGAAACCCTGAATCAGACTTACCTCACCTAAAATTGCGCATGCATGAAATCTTAGTTAGGAAAATCACATATGCTACTGGGGAGCGAGCAATAGGAAGTGGTCAAAATTTGATATTTTCGGATGATGAGGACAATTGTGAAGATGATGGTAATCCCGACTATGGTGATCTTGTCTATGCATATGGGTCTACAGAAGAAGAGGTTGCTGATGATGTATTAGATGTGCAGGGAAGTGAGATGAATATGCTTAGAAAAAGAATTGCAAATAAAATGGCAAGTGACTACAATATGCCTGCAATTCCATGACTTTGTATTTTTCTATCAGGTAATCATATTTTTAATTACTTGGGAACATTTATGTATGTCTCATAATTGTAATTTTTTCTATCAATGGAAAACATATTTGATATTCTCATTATTTAATTTCAAATTCGACTTGTCTTTTAATTTTTTTTATAGCTGATCTTGTCCATATTGTAATTATAAACTGTGCATAAAATTTGATTTACTAAATTGAATGAGATTTAATTTAATTTTAATATATATATATATATATAATCGCCTTAATTAAATGAAAAAATTGGAACATATTTTTTTTGCGGTTACCATACGCGTTTCTGTTCTTTTTTTGTTTCGAGAACAGAAATTTTTTGCAGTTACCAAACGCGTTTCTGTTCCCAAAAATCATAGCCGGGAACAGAAACATAAAAAAATGTTTATGTTCTAAAAGTTGTTCCGGAAATAGAAACGTTACCATACGCACCCTAATTTTTATCGTATTAGAGCTCTCGTTAACTAAACTAAGTTGTAGTCATAATTGGCGGGAGAAACCAAAAAGGCAGAGTGAGATGGAAAATGATAAATATTAGGGTTAATACCACGAAAACCCCAAACTAGTATACATGTGACAAATTTACCACAAACTATTTTTTTTACCACCAAAAACCTAAACTGGTATAACTGTGACAAATTTACCACAGACTATTTTTTTTACCAAAAAAATCCCAAACTGGTACACATATGATAAATTTACCCTATATTAATTTTTGTTAAACTGAGTTAACACTACGAAAAATTCCAAATTGATGCATCTGTAGCAAACATAAGGTAACATATATACCCGACAATTGCCACATGTCATCGAATTCAGCAATTTGATGGTAAGATTTAACGAAAAATAACGGATGGTAAATTTGTCATGGTTGTACCAGTTTGAGGTAAATTTGTCATAAGTGTACCAGTTTGGGGTTTTTCATGGTAAAAAAAATAGTTTTGGGTAAATTTGTCACAGATGTACAAATTTGGAATTTTTGGTGGTATTAACCCTAAATATTATACCTTGAAATACATTGTGGCCATGATGTTATCTGAGAAGTCTAAATCGAAGCACGGTTGAGTGAAGACCATTAGAAAATTAAGCATCATTTGAATCATCTTAGATAATCTGCAGTACCTTCTTGATCTTGTTGTCAAATTGGTATTGCAAACCAAGCCTTTGGATCGAGTCAATGAACTCAAGCTTCGCCAACAACTTGTTCTCCCACTCCAGTCTGCACTTTAGCTCTTCCTTCATCCTCGGGACCCGCTCCATATATCTCTCCTCCTGCAAAATATGATTTCATATGTATGGGCTCATAACAATTAAACATAATTAAACATAATTAAAAGCTAATATATTTCTTACTTTACCAAAAAAAAACAATTAAACATAATTTGATCTTTTCATAAAAACGACTTATTAAAGGCTCAAGTAGGCATTGATAATAAGCAAGACAAAGCATACTAAAACAAATCGCGTAGTCAGCACAGAGTGACTTCAGAAATTTATAATCCCAAACATTTGGCATGTAATTTGCCGAACGTCTGGCAAACAGTGACTGCTCCTTAGTATTCGAATTCATGCAACTAATGCACCGAACTCCATTGGTGATGGTGACGGCAACAAAGGCAGAGGCGCAGGAGGAGAGTTTAAAGAGTGGGATAGAGGGCCACCGTCCCCCGTGTATCGAGGAAGGGCGGCTGCCTGTGCAAGCAACTTAAATAGCCATGCTTCCTATGTTTTGATATTAGCATAAGCAATTCATGGATTTATGAGTGTTGGGAAAAACAGACAAGCAGCGGATATAACTTTTCCCCTTTGACTAAACCTGTGAGAAACCGATTCGAGCTAACCAATGGAAATATGCGAATTGAAAGAAAACAACACCAGAATTTTTACGTGGAAAACCCCTTCAATGCGAAGGATAAAAACCACGAGACCGATCACGGAGTCTACCCGAATCTCCACTATATATTAATCGTTTGGGTACACAAACTTGCTGAGTACAACGACAATAAAATCCCAAAACTATAAGTAGAGATCAAGCAGCAACAACACATTAAACGAGAGAACCGGATGAAAATCACCCCCAAAATATGCAGTCCCGAAATACCCACGAACAGCTACGGTAAATACCTTGAAATCACGATCCAACCGTACAGAATCAAGAACAACGAGTCTTGAAGATGCTGTCAAAATTTCAGCCCAATCGGACCACGGAAAGACCTTCGATCGTCGATTTGATCTCAGATGGACGCCCAGAAAAATCTGCTACAGCGCCCCTATTATGTTTTTCCACGTTTTTATGTTCTCTTGGTGGCTGCACTCTCTCGTGCGTACTGTATGTCTTTTGTCTGCTGCTGCCCTAGGTATTGAATTAACAAAACAAAGGGTAAGTGGGCTGAACTTGGCTTTAAATAAAAAGCCCAACAAATCTCCCCCTCCAGCCCATTAAGGAAGATCCCGACACAAAAGAATTCATTAGAAATCCATGCCGGCCTGAAGCCGACAAAATTCATATTTCTCTCTAGTGAGAGCCTTCGTCATCATATCTGAAGCATTATCTTCTGTGTGTACTTTCTCAAGTTCTAACCATTTGGATTCCAAAGTTTCTCGTATCCAGTGATACCTCACATCAATATGCTTTGACCTGGCATGAAAAGTGGAATTCTTTGCAAGATATATAGCACTTTGATTATCACAAAGTAAAACATACCTCTCTTGACTGAAACCAAGCTCCTGCGTGAACTCTTTCATCCAAAGCAATTCCTTACATGCTTCAGTTGCTGCGATGAACTCTGCCTCTGTCGTCGACAAGGCAACACATTTTTGCAACATTGACTGCCAAGCCACAGCTCCCCCTGAGAAAGTAATCAGATAACCCGAAGTAGATTTTCTTGTGTCAATATCCCCTGCTATGTCAGAATCAGTATATCCAACAAGAATCGACTTATCACTCCCAAATGAAAGTCTCAAACTAGAAGTGCCTCGAAGATATCTCAATATCCACTTCAATGCATTCCAGTGCTCTCTACCTGGATTTGACATAAAACGGCTAACCACTCCAACTGCATGAGCTATATCTGGTCTTGTGCAAACCATTGCATACATCAGACTACCCACTACAGAAGCATAAGGAACTTTTTCCATCTCTTTCAGATCTTTCTCAGTTGACGGACATTGTTTATGACTAAGCTTAAAGTGTGTAGCAAGAGGTGTACTTACAACTTTAGCTTTGTCCATTTTGAACCTTTGAAGTACTTTCTCTATGTACTTCTCTTGAGATAACCATAATCTCTTCGCCTGTCTGTCACGAGTTATCCTCATACCAAGAATCTGCTTAGCCGGTCCCAAGTCTTTCATCGAAAAAGACTTGCTCAAATCTTGCTTTAACTTGTCAATCATGGAAGCATTCTGACCAACAATCAACATGTCATCAACATAGAGCAATAAGATAATAAAATCACCTTCAGAAAATTTCTGCACAAATACACAATGATCAGAAGTAGTCTTCTTATAGGATTGTTCCCCCGTAAAAGACTCAAATTTTCTATACTATTGCCTCGGCGCCTGCTTTAAGCCATACAAGCTTTTCTTCAGTTTGCAAACATAATTCTCTTTACATTTTACCTAGAAACCCTCAGGCTGCTCCATGTATATGTCTTCCTCCAAATCACCGTTAAGGAAAGCGGTCTTCACGTCCATCTGCTCAACCTCAAGATCAAGGCTAGCTGCTAAACTCAAAACCGCTCTAATTGAAGACATTTTCACAACTGGTGAGAAGATCTCATCATAGTCAATTCCCTTTTTCTGATTGAAGCCTTTAACAACCAATCTAGCTTTATATCGAGGACGCGAAGTCGTCTCATCTTGCTTCAATCTGTAAACACATTGATTCTTCAAAGCTCTTTTACCCTTAGGTAATGCCACCAACTCAAAAGTATGATTGTCATGCAATGACTTCATCTCATCATGCATTGCATCAAACCACTCATTCTTGTTTTTATCTTCTACCGCTTCTTCAAAAGTTTTAGGTTCACCTGCATCTGTCAACAGAACATACTCATTAGAGGAATATCTAGTAGATGAGGTGCGGTCTCTAGTAGACCTCCTCAAAGCAGTAGTTGGTGGAGCTAATGGTGCAATCTCTTGAGCATCAATGTCATTTAAATGATGTTGATCACTCTGAGCCTTATCTTCAACCGGCTGATCATTCTGAGTCTGATCCTGAACCTGCTGATATGTAGTCTGACCATCGTCTTCAACTTGATCATGCAACTGTTCCTGCAACTCAAAAGGTGAGATTGAGCTAGTATCAGCTAACACATCAGAATCACGGGAATCTATCTTCTTTATCTTTTCAATATCACAAATGGTATCATTCTCAACGAATACTACATCTCGGCTTCTGACAATTTTCTTAGCAACTGGATCATAAAGCCTGTAGCCAAATTCATCAGAACCATAACCAAGAAAGATGCACTCTTTTGTCTTGACATCTAACTTGGACCTCTCATCTTTGGGAACATGAACATAAACTTTGCAGCCAAACACCTTTAGATGATCATATGAAATTTCCTTTCCAAACCAAACTCTATCTGGAACATCACCATCTAAAGCAACAATGGGAGAAATATTAAGAACATATACCACTGTACTCAAAGCCTCTCCCCAAAAAGATTTTGGCAATTTTGCATCTGAAATCAAACATCTGACTCTCTCAATCAGTGTTCTGTTCATTCTTTCCGCTACACCATTTAACTCAGGCGTTTTAGGAGGTGTCTTCTGATGTCGAATTCCCTGTTGCTTACAATATTCATCAAATGGCCCGATGTACTCACCACCGTTATCTGAACGAATGCATATCAACTTCTTTCCAGTCTGCCTTTCAACTGAAACTTGAAACTGCTTGAATGCATCTAACACTTGATCTTTCGTCTTCAAGAAATAAACCCATAATTTTCTTGAATGGTCATCAATGAAGATTACAAAGTAAGCTGCACCACCAAGTGTTAGTGGTTTTATTGGACCGCAAACATCTGAATGCACTAGTTCTAGCAACTCTGATTTTCTCGAAGGCGGATGACTCTTGAAGGAAACTCTTCGTTGTTTTCCTGCTAAACAATGTGCACACTTCTCAAGTCTTGCACTCTTTACTCCAGAGAGTAAACCATTTTTAGCTAATAAGCCAATTCCTTTCTCACTAATGTGACTAAGCCTCTTGTGCCATAATGCAGTTGCATTCTCATCTTTCACAACATTACACATGTCCTTGGAAATTTTAGCCTGAAATAAATATAAGGAAGATTGTTTCATACCTCTAGCCACAATTAATGAGCCTCTGGTGAGTTTCCACTGACCATTGTCAAAAGTATTGCAGAATCCTGCATCATCAAGCTTTCTAGTTGAAATCAGATTCAGACGAATATCAGGAACATGTCTAACATCTTTCAAAATTAGTTTTGCTCCGGTACTAGTCTCCAAGCATACATCTCCTATGCCAACAACAGTAGCCAAACCGTCATTACCCATCCTTAAGGTACCAAAATTTCCTGACCTGTAGGATGTAAAGAATTCTTTCCTTGAGGTAATATGAAGAGAAGCTCCACTATCAATAACCCAGTTTGAATCATCACATGCAAAATTAACATTATCATCATAGCAAACAATAACAAGTTCATCAGTAGCAGTTACCACCCGATCATCACCACCATTATTTCTTCTCTCGTTATTTTCATTGCCGTTTTTCTTCTCATTCCTCATCTCATTTTTCAGCTGGAAGCAATTTTTCTTCATATGACCCATCTTACCACAGTGATGACACTCAATAGTCTTCTTCCATGATCTTGACTTGCTTCAGCTCTTGTATCTACCTTTCGGACCTCTACTCTTACTTCTGCCCTTGTTTTCAACAACTAGAGCTTCTGAATTAGAGGAAGAACCATGTGTTTTTCTTCTCATCTCTTCATTCAGAACACCACTTTTTGCAAAATCCATGGTAACAATACCATCAGGTGCAGCATTAATTAAAGACATACGAAAAGTCTCCCAAGATTCCGGCAAGGTACATAGCAACCAAAGTCCCTGCACTTCATCATCAAATTTAATATTCATGGCAAAAAGTTGATCTATCACTCATTGAAACTCATTCAAGTGATTTGATATAGATTGGCCATCTCTATAATGCAACTCCATAAATTGTTTAATCAAATATATTTTGTTGTTGCCAGTCTTCTGTGCATATAATGACTCCAGCTTATTCCACAATGTCCTAGCATGCGATTCTTTACTGATGTGATTCAAAACATTATCATCGACAAATTGTTGAATAAATCCACACACAATTTTGTGCTCAAGATTCCAATCAGCATCGCTCATATTATCAGGTTTAGTATCAGCAAACACTGGTAAATGCCACCGTTTCACATATAGTAGATCTTCCATCTTTCCTCTCCATACATGATAATTCTTTCCATTTAATCTAACCATTCTGCTCACGTTCGGTTCCATCGTTCAGTCAAAAAACAATGCTCTGATACCACTATGTTGGGAAAAACAGACAAGCAGCGGATATAACTTTCCCCCTTTGACTAAACCTGTGAGAAACCAATTCGAGCTAACCAATGAAAATATGCGAATTGAAAGAAAACAACACCAGAATTTTTACGTGGAAAACCCCTTCAATGCGAAGGATAAAAACCACGAGACCGATCACGGAGTCTACCCGAATCTCCACTATGTATTAATCGTTTGGGTACACAAACTCGCTGAGTACAACGACAATAAAATCCCAAAACTATAAGTAGAGATCAAGCAGCAACAACACATTAAACGAGAGAACCAGATGAAAATCACCCCCAAAATATGCAGTCCCGAAATACCCACGAACAGCTACGGTAAATACCTTGAAATCACGATCCAACCGTACAGAATTAAGAACAACGAGTCTTGAAGATGCTGTCAAAATTTCAGCGCAATCGGACCACGGGAAGACCTCCGATCGTCGATTTGATCTCAGATGGACGCCCAGAAAAATCTGCTACAGCGCCCCTATTATGTTTTTCCACGTTTTTCTGTTCTCTTGGTGGCTGCACTCTCTCGTGCGTACTGTATGTCTTTTGTCTGCTGCTGCCGCCCTAGGTATTGAATTAACAAAACAAAGGGCAAGTGGGCTGGACTTGGCTTTAAATAAAAAGCCCATCAATGAGTACATATACCTAGTACGTACTTATTCTCCTATGCTGCTTAAGAGGTTTAGATTGCAATTACATATTGATAATTACATGTGAAAATTATTGTCTCTCTGTCCCCTTCCATCTGGTACAACTTGGTAGAAGATTCCATTTTCTGCCTTCTAGAGATTCCCGCCTTCGTCCAGAAATATCTTAGTTTACGATCTCCTTTGGCTTTTATAATCACTTTCATCAAATGAAAGTATAAATTATAATTGACTCCTCTGCCAGTGCAGGCTGTATATCGTCGGCTACTATATGCAATGTTTTCAAATTAAGACCGGATCGACAGGTCAAATGGTTAGTTTAAGTTGCGGATCGTGGTCCAATTAGATTTTTTCTCGCCCACCTAGATTGCTCTAGAATCAGGCAAACCTGGTCTTGACTTGGTTCAACCGCTCAAGCCGGTGAGCCAGCCACAGGTTGGGCCGCATCTTTGATGAAATTATTTTTCATTCGAAAGAAAATAGTATTCATTATTCAAAATGATACATGAGAAGTACATAAGCTTCATCCCAAAACAAAACAAAGTAGAGCAAAATCCAAAATACTACAAAATAAAGCCAAATCCAGAAAACTATGAGGATCAACAAAGCACCAGCAGGTTAAGCACACACTCGTTTCACAGGAATGGATCTGTCAAGTACAATAATCAACAGCCGATCATTGGATCTCGTAGCATCGTCAGTGATGGGCACATGTCAGAAATTCCTTCTCCAATAACTACAATTTTGTCAATTGGTGATGTATGCCTAGGTTCGGCTTTCTCTACGCCACTGTCGCATGGAGACAACCAAAATAGGTTGAACATAGTAAGATCTTTTTTTTTGGAAGAGCAAATCTTTGTGGTTAAGCAAGACACCAAATCTCCTGTGATCACCACTGAAACTTGATGAAGAGTATTAAATCTCCTAAAATATATTTATCGAACTCCTATATCTATTCAATAAAAAAAAATCCCAAATTTAGATCTATTTCGAGAGTTTTAGATCTAGGAGGTACCCCCTTCGATCTAAATCTAGGACCCAAAAAAAAAAAATCTCCCAGATATAGATCGAAAGATGATACCTCCTAGATCTAAAACTATATTGGGAGAGTCCAAAGGCTCAAATCTAGAAATGAATTGGGAGAAGAGAGCTTTCAAATCTACATCGGGAGACAAGAAAAACAAGAAAAGAACAAAAAAAAAACAAATAAAAGCAACAACAAAGGGAGTGGGGAGGATGAGACCAGCTCAAACCCTCCCCATGGCTGAAAAGTTAAGATTAAAATGGAGAAAGAGAGACAAGAGAGGGAGAGAAAAGTTATAGAGCTGAGACAGGTGAAAATCAATTCCTTAACCTTTTGCACATTGAAGAACGGTTTATCAACCGAAGCAAAAGACCCTTTTGGTTCTAGTAGGCATGTTTGACATATACTGCAGTTTTCTTGATAATTTTTCTAACTTCATCTACCCAACCCGTGAACCCGAACCCGAACCCACAGGTTCTTTGACTGATCCAAGTTTTAAAATATAGAGTTTACCTATCCAAAGTCCCCTTCCATTTACCTGTCAAATCTCCGCCATGCATATAAACGTCAAATTAGAACCATGCGTTTTCGACTTATGGATCCAGCGGTTTAACCGGTTAAAACCCGCCAACCAAAACCGAGATCGGTTCTTTTACCGGTCCAGGTTTAAAGGAACTAACTATAAATATCCAATGTCCCCATGCATTTTGCCGTCAAATCTGCACCATTTTTTTCAATTAAATATCTGTTGGATCTCAGAGGCGCAGCACTCTGATACCTAAGTGTTTGAAGAAGGAAATTCTGGAAATGTTATTCACTCTCATGTTCTACTAAACGATTACAAAACACGCCTATTTATAGGCTGTAGGCATGACTCTACGACTTCTCTAGACAAACGAACAGACACGTCCAGATACATGACATTTAAAGCTAATAAATGAACATAATCTCCTAGATAACAACGTCTAGGACTCTTCCTATTCTCTAGATAATAATTGCAACAACTTAATATCTTCCAAGACTCCACTTTACGATGAGCTTGGATTACGAAGAGTCGTGACTCTTGCGATTCCCAACAGCCTCCCTTAAACCGAGCTCATCTTGACCATGCCGATCATTCTCTTGAATTTAAGGAAGGAGTCTGTCTTCAACGGCTTCGTAAACATATCAGCCACTTGGTCTTCCGACTTGCAATACTGCAGCACAATCTCCTTGGACTTCACTAGATCTCGAATGAAGTGATACTTTATATCGATGTGCTTGCTTCTTCCATGAAAGACTGGATTCTTTGCAAGTGCTATGGCTGACTTATTATCACAATAAATCACTGTCGAATGCTCTTGCTTATGACGAAGTTCAGCGAGCATCGAACGTAGCCAAACTGCTTGAGTAGCACAATAAGCCGCTGCTATATATTCTGCTTCTGCACTGGACAAAGCAACCACCTGCTGCTTCTTCGAAGACCAGGAGAAAATCCCATTTCCTAAAGAGAAAACATAACCGGAAGTACTCTTTCTTTCTCCAATATCACCTCCCCAATCACTGTCTGTATATCCCACAAGCTGAAAATCATTAGAAAAAGTGTAGAATATACCATCATCCACAGTACCTTTAATGTACCGAAGAATCCTTTTTGCCGCCTGCAAGTGTGATTGTCTAGGAACTTCCATAAATCTGCTTATCATCCCAACACTATAAACAAGATCTGGCCGAGTAGAAGTCAAATATCGTAGACTCCCAACTAACCTCTTGAAATAAGTGGGATCGACTTCAGAACCACTTCCGTCTTTTGTCAACTTCAATCTTTCCTCCATGGGAGTGCTAATTGGTTTACAAGTAGCAATCTTGAAACGCTCAAGAATATCCTTGGCATACTTCTGTTGACAAACAAAAATACCATCCTCCGATTGAGTAACTTCTAGGCCAAGAAAATAATACATGAGACCCATATCTGTCATCTCGAACTCACGGGTCATGGCCTCCCTGAAGTCACAAATCATTTCTTGACAATCTCCAGTAAATATGAGATCATCGACATATAAGCAAACAATGAGTATTTCACCATTCAAGCCAACCTTGACATATAAAGTATGCTCATAAGGACAGCGGATAAAACCATGAGTCAAGAAATAAGAATCAATTCTGGTATACCAAGCTCGTGGTGCTTGTTTGAGGCCATAAAGAGCTTTCTTCAATCTGTAGACTAAGCCCTCTTGTCCTGTTTTGACATAGCCCTCCGGTTGATCCACATACACCTCCTCCTCAAGTACGCCATTGAGAAATGCGGACTTGACATCCATTTGGTGTATTTTCCAGCGCCTTTGAGCTGCTAAAGCAAAAATCATACGAATAGTATCCATTCTTGCAACCGGAGCAAATACCTCAAAATAGTCAATCCCGGGTTTCTGTTTGTAACCCTTGACTACAAGACAAGCCTTCAACCGATCAACATCACCATTAGGCTTACGCTTGGTTTTGTAGACCCATTTTACACCGATGGACTTCTTGCCTTCTGGAAGAGACGTGAGTTCCCACGTATCATTCTTCTCGATCGCATATATCTCATCATCCATGGCATGAATCCAACCACTATCTTGGGAAGCCTCCTTAAAGTGTGTCGGATCACAATCTGCAAAAAGAGCATAATTGACAATTTCTTCATCAGATGGGTCATCATTATTCGACAAAGAATAATCCCTCAAACGAGCAGGTAAAACTCGTTCTCGCCGTGGACGGGAGGAACTTTCGACACGATCTTCGACAAGATTTTCAACAGGATTTTCGACAGGATCTGCTGTCGAAGTAGGCTGCATCGAACTCGTTGCTGGTTCAGATTGAACTGACTCCTCCTCATCGAAGACAAAATGAAACTGCTTCTTCTCTTCCCTGTTCCACATCCACTCAGCTTCCTCGTCGAAGGTGACATCTCGACTGAAAACCACCTTCTTCGATATAGGATTATACAACCGATAACCCTTCGTCTCATTGCTGTAACCAAGAAAGATGCATTTCTCACTCTTCTCATCAAGCTTTTTGCGAAGTTCATTAGGCACATGGGCGTAAGCAATACACCCAAACACACGAAGATGCTGAACTGAAGGGATTTGACCACTCCACACCTCCGTCGGTGTCTTGAACTCAAGACCTTTAGTTAGACAGCGATTCAACAAGTAAATAGTACAAGCAACCGCTTCTGCCCAGAAATGCTTAGGCAAATGTTTGGAATGGAGCATAGTACGTACCATATCAACAATAGTGCGATTTTTTCTCTCCGCTACTCCGTTCTGTTGAGGAGTATATCGTGCTGTCAACTGATGTTTGATGCCGCACTGCTTGAAGAAACCATCTCCAACCAAATATTCTGTGCCACGATCAGTTCGGAGAATCCGAATTCCATGCCCACTTTGCTTCTCTACATAGGCTTTGAACTCCTTAAAAGCGTCGATGGCATCTGACTTTTGCTTCAAGAAATAAACCCATGTTTTCCTGCTAAAATCATCGATGAAGGTAACAAAATACCTGTACCCCCGATTCGACGACTCACCGAGCGGTCCACAGAGGTCGGAGTGCACCAACTCCAACGGTCTTGACGCTCTCCATGATTTTCCCGAAGGGAAGCTTTCTCTGCACTTCTTCCCAACAACACATGGTTCACAAATCTCCTTCGGAGAAGAAATTTCAGGTAGTCCACGTACCATCTTCTTCTGAGACAACAGCTTTAAGCTGTCGAAATTCACATGCCCGAACCGCTTGTGCCAAAGCCATGTCAAATCTTGCACCGAGGCACTAAAACATGACGTAGCATAGTTAATATACAAAGGAAAAAGTCGATTTCGAGCCATTTTTACCTTTGCAATCAATCCTCCTTTGCCATCATGAACCGTGCAAATCTCATTCTTAATGGTCATGAGATAGCCTCGCTCGGACAACTGTCCCATACTTAGAAGATTTTCTCGAAGACCGGGAACATAATGGACGTCGGAAATGCTTTGAACCGACCCATCCTTCGCCTTGATTTTAATAGTTCCCTTTCCCATGATAGGAACTTTGGTATTGTTCCCAAATCTCACCTCCGAACGAAAGGTGTCATCGAAGTTTGAGAATAACTCATTCTCGCCACACATGTGATTGCTACACCCGGTGTCTAAGTACCAAACATTCTTCTGGTTCTCCACCGCAGAATTACATGTGAATAAAAGAGCATTACCTTGCTCACCATCTCCATCGACATGTCTATCGACGGATCTTGCTACCTTAGCATGGAACTTTTGACCACCAGTCTTCTTGCTCCGACATTCAGATTTATAGTGCCCATACTTTTTACAATTAAAACACTGAATAAAGGACTTATCTTTTCGTTGTCCGGCATACTTCTCTTGCCGCTTTGGATCTTTCCTTTGATTAGAAAGATTCTTCTTTTCATCAGGCAACACCAACTGGCTTTGCAAAGCTTCCTCCACCGTCTTGGATTTCTCCTTGATTCGTTGCTCGTGCATTTGTAGAGAGCCCACCAACTCATCGACGGACAAGACAGAGAGATCTCGTGACTCTTCGATGGAAGTCACAATATATTCGAACTGCAAAGTTAGAGTTCGAAGAATCTTCTCAACAATCTGTTGATCCCGAATAGTCTCACCATTGGCCTTCATTTGATTGACAAGAGCCAACGTCCGTGAGAAATAATCGGAAATGGACTCCGACTTTTCCATCTGAAGGAGCTCGAACTGTCGTCGAAGAGTCTGAAGCCGAACCTTCTGGACCTTCTCAACGCCTTTGTAAATGTTGATGAGAGTGCCCCATGCTTCTTTCGCCGTCTTCGAATTCGCCACTTTCTCAAAGATTGACGAATCTATCGCTTGAAAGATGTAAAAGAGAGCCTTACGATCTTTCTTACGATTCTCTTTTAGCGTCTTCTGCTCCTCCGTTGTCAAATTTGCTGCCGTTTCTGGCTCCTCGAATCCTTCTTCCACAATCTCGGTCAGCTCCTGAAACCCGAATAGCACCTCCATCTGGATCTTCCAATGCTCAAAATTCTTCCCATCGAACCTCGGGAGTTGAGGTTGGACCATCCCAGTACCACTCACAGAAGCCATCTGACTCGAGAGAAAAAACTTAGCCAAACTGGCTCTCACTGGCTCTGATACCAAATGTTGGATCTCAGAGGCGCAGCACTCTGATACCTAAGTGTTTGAAGAAGGAAATTCTGGAAATGTTATTCACTCTCATGTTCTACTAAACGATTACAAAACACGCCTATTTATAGGCTGTAGGCATGACTCTACGACTTCTCTAGACAAACGAACAGACACGTCCAGATACATGACATTTAAAGCTAATAAATGAACATAATCTCCTAGATAACAACGTCTAGGACTCTTCCTATTCTCTAGATAATAATTGCAACAACTTAATATCTTCCAAGACTCCACTTTACGATGAGCTTGGATTACGAAGAGTCGTGACTCTTGCGATTCCCAACAATATCCAATCTGCAAAAACCCTCTCTCGGCCAACCTGCTAAGGGAGAAACCCTTTCCCCCCGCAACCTCTCTCGGGCAACCTATCTTGACGGTGTTGAGGCGAGGATCAGTCAAGGTTGCCGAGCCCTGGCCAGCGGCCTGCGACTCTAGCGAAACCCTCGGCCATATTTGGGTGAGGACAGCCGGCCAAGGTCGCAGCTACCTCGACCGACTTTCGCCCCACCATCGCCAGCCCTTTCCCGCAATGGGGGCTGCGGCGGCGATGGCCCTCACTTTTTTCTTCTTCTTTTTTTGTCTTCCATTTTTCTAAACTAGTTTATTTTTTAGTCTAATTTAAATCATACTTAGAGTAAAATATCAGATTTTGACCAAAATAACGTCGTTTCAGCCTTATCCTTCATCTTTTAGCCACGTCATCGCCATGTAAAAGAAAGAAAATATTTAAAAAAAAAATTATGTCATCATTTTCAGTTAGTTAAGTTGCATAGAGTTAACGGAATAACTTGATCATATCAACGTAATAAATTTTAGGATTTGATTGTACTTTTGAAACGATTTAAAACTCAATCATAATCTCATGACAAATTTTAGGAGTTTCCATACACTTCCTTCATCCTTTATAGATTTGTGAATTGTTTCAGCCTATCGAGCTTTTACGACCTTCCTTTGCCAGAGTCTTGGAATTTTCATTTGCAGGACTTTCAAAGCATCCAATGCCTCAATGACCTAGCAAAATGCGTCAAGAAAGCAGAGGAAGAAAATGGGAAGTTGATGAGAAAATTTTGAGAAAAATCTGTGAGAATGATTGTAGGAAAAACTCAAAATTTCCTCCATCCACTCTACATTTTCCTCCCCTCCTCTCTCCTAAACAAAGCTCTCACGGAGCATTTAAAGAATCAGTAGATCATCATACTCAAGTGGAGTCTTTCTCCAGCATTATTTCCTGGAGAATTTTTTAAGTGTAGCGCTGGTTTTACTTAACTAGAGCTCAAATAAAATAGTCCATCATGAATATCATAGGTACAAACCGAAGCTGAAACGCAAACAGAAGATGAAAGGAAGACACGTGGATTGATACTACTGATGAATAAAGGCCAGCAGTTTGTCAAAGGAAACGAAAAGAGGACGGCCATTCGAAGTTTCCGTTAATTCAGTGGGACGGGTTGCATCAAAACAGACATGATGTTGTCCTTGGTCGCGCTGTCCGGAACACCATGGCCGTCTCCGTACTTGTAGAAGCTGTGTGACACACGAGCAAGATTCAGACACGCCCTGATAAAGGTTTCCATCCCTGGGAATGGACGATCGACAAACGCCTGTTTGTTCATCGTCTTCCAAGTTTCCCAAATCATGTCCTCGACGTGTTTCACTGCAGCTTCTCGTGAAGCTCCGGTTTCATTCATGTAGCACTCGATCGCCTTCGGATTATCTCCTCTGAGCATCTCATCCTGACCAAGCGAGTAAAGTGAGTTGCTCCTTAACACAGCAAAGGGCATAATGTCATACTAGGAAGGAACCTAGCTATATACACATGAGTTAGAACAAGAGACAAGTACCTGCGATGTACCGAGATCATCATTGAGTCGAAGAATCAAGCCAGAAATGTAAACGATACGCGGGGTTTTAGATACGTAGTCCAGTGCCTCATGTGTTAACTTGTGTGTGGTCAAGAGGAAAATGCAGACCAACATCAAGGGCCCTCCTGATGAAGTTACTGAAGTGGGGAGATATTCCTCCAATGTTGGGTTATAGCCCTCGCGGTACCACTTGGCCTCTTTTATGTATGCTCTACATTCATTCACCCACTTATGACCGGAAATAGAAAAGGAAAAGGTCAGCGGATGAATATGGAGAATGAATGTTGCACACGGTGATCCCAAAAGTGAAAACCCAAGAGATCTTTATCATTACTTTCACGAGAGACAAACAGAATCTTACCAATCTCCGAATGTAAGGGGTGACGTTAAAGCCTCGCTCTTTCAGTATCTCAAATCCGACTTCGTTGGTAGTATTGAACAGAGCTAGGAAAGAAATCCTTATCGTCAGAGGAAGCTTGTCGATGTCGGTAACATCCCATCTGGAAATGTACAATATCTCACGCATTATAAACACAGACACACTCCTACTCATTTCGTTTCCGGGTGCTGGGAGATAGCATGATTGACGTTCAGATGCATGGTCATTGAACGAACCTTTCAACGAACTCCGTCAAGAGTTCAAGCTCTTCCATAGTGCCGAACACGTCGTAAACATCGTCTATGAGCGTTATCATGCAAGTAATCTTGGTAAGCATGACCCTGCAAAATCCATATTCCGGCTCGGGAACCATAAGGCAGGACCATAAAAAATGTTCGACCAGTCTATCTCTGGAAAAGTCCAGCTTGTTGACGCCTAGCTCAAGCCACCACCTGCAACATTTGCCGCACATCTTCACATATGATGAGTTGTTCTGGGAATGGACTGAACTTACAGAATCCAAGACGCTACGAAAAATGTAAGGACTTCACATGAACCGCGAGTACATAAGCCAGGAAAGAGTATGTGGACCAGAATGAGAGCTACTAGGCACCTGATCAATCACTATATGATTGGGTGAAATTTACAAGAAACTTAGCAGTTAGCACATGCTAGGCATGCTATTATTTGAAAAAGCGTGCTTGCGTACATGATCGCCACACATGTTATATCTACTTGTGCAAGATAATCACATTGCTCTTTTTCACCTAAAAGCATCACGTCTATACATTTTTCCAACTCATTTTAGTCTATTCGGGAAACAAATACCAAAAAAGTCCTAAACATATTTTAACTGTGCCAATTCACTTCGGTGCTAACATGGACATCGATGTTGACGTGAACAATTTTCAATAATATTTTTCAATTTTTTCCTTTTCTTTTTTGCTTTTTTCTTCTTCTTTCCTTTTCTTTTTCTTTTCTTTTTCTTCTTCACCCTTACCGGCCTTCATCTCGGGCCGGTCGTGAATCCTAGTACCGGCTACAGGAAGAGGCAGACAAAAAACATAAAAAGAAAAATAAATTTGAAACTTTTTTAAATATTATTAAAAATTATTCATGTCAGCACTGACCGGCCAAAGTTAACCGGGTGGATTAAATTGACACAAATGCAAAAAATTTAGGAGTCAATTGGAAAAAAAAAAGATTCAGGACTGAATTAACACAATTGTAATAAGTTTAGGACTTAATGGTAATTTTCTCATCTATTTAGAAGGTGCAACTATGAAATGTAAAGAAATGATTGATGCAAGTGTATCTTCTGTTTATGTACGTACATACCTTGCTAGTTCGCTCACTTCCTTCCGGTAGATCGACTGCAACACATTGAAATCCAACTTCGCCATCTCAAGCAAAGTCCGGTTCATGTTCGGATCTTCCTTGTAGATGTCCATGAACCATCTAGCTTCCAATCTGTTAGGTCTCCAATGGATAGGCAATTCCAAGGCATGACTTATCTTCTGGTGCGTGCAAGAGGAGATGATTCCTCCTTCAAGATTAAGAAGATTCAGATGCTTGCAAGCGAAAGCCTTTGCTTCATCCACCAAACTATCGCCTTCCAGTCCATGAAAAGAAGCTTCGTACAGACTCAACAGCCCCTTCACATCCTCAACTAGCGATGCCTTAAAACCAGCCATCTTGTCCATGAAGCTTTCAAACACATCTGTCGAGCGAATGGTATTTAGTCAATATATAGAATGTTTATATATAAGACATACAACATGCCATTAATTAACATTCCACTCGTAATTCTATTATTCCGTACCAAAAGTATGGATTCTTTTTTCCATACAGATAAGTAATTTCAATAAGTGTTGGTATGTCATAAACTTGGTGGCGGAAAAAATGGCATGGTGATTTTTTTTTCAAGTAACTTGTTGATAACTTACGGACACTTTTATGACATTACCAACTTTTTTTTTTATAATTTCAAAATTATTAATTTTGCTAATTATTTACCAACTTTTATTTGCATAGCTATAACTTTGAATGTACCCACTCTAAAAAAGAATTGTAGACTTATATGATAGATAAATAAGAGTGGGCAACTTAATGGAAAAATTGGTAAATTTGGAATAAGATAACAACTAAACATTGATGAGTAACTCAAATGAGGATTGGTAAACTAAAACTTGTTGATAATCTACGAAGAGAAAAGCAGGTAACTCACGCAAATAAAGATTCGTACATTCGTATAAGAGTTGATAAATTAAAGGCACTTGCGAGAAAGGCAAATGAAAGTTAGTAAAGGATAACAAAAGTTGAAAATTTAAAGGAACAAAAAAACATTGGTAAGTAAAACTGATTGGTAATGTAATCGTAAAAGAATTGTAAGTCACTTTAATAGAGGTTGATAAATTGAATATTAGAGTTGGAAAATTTCAATCATAAGGAAGGAAAATAAAAGTTAGTAAAATTCAAGAAAATTTGGAATTTGCAAAAATGTTAAAAGGAATTAATAATTTCATAAAAGTGTCCGTTAGTTATTAACAAGTAATCGGGACATCAGGTATGTCGTAATAATTTTTCAGACATCTTTTGTTCACTTACCAACTCTTTCAGAAATTACTCTCAATAATAAAAAAAACTATACAGAAGACCAATTTGAATTACATCACGAGAAATTAGTACGTGAATACATTTTACACTAGATAATCCCAACCCATTGAAATGGTAGATTTTTCACGGATTCCATCTAAATCCAAACAGATATGGTGATCAAAAATTCATTTTAATACATGTAAGGCGCCCTAATTTAAAGGTCAAGATTCACTTTAGTAAAAAATGGGATTACAAATATGGTGAAGCCTTTTCTTGGATTATACTTTTATTGTAAATGTAGACCAGACTCGATTGACCATCTGTTTTTTGGTTGTTCTGTAACGGGTACTATAGCTTTAATTTGGGCTTCCAAATGTAATTTATCTTGGCGTAACCAGCCATGGCTTGATCATTTACGTTGGGCTCTGCAACACCTAAGTGGTCAATCCCTTCCTCATCGGCTGGCTAGATTTTCTTTTGGTGCCTTATGTCATATCATTTGGACTGAGAGAAATCACATCTTGTTTAGACGGAAGCCTCTCTTTGTGCCGGGTATCGTCAAGCATCTCATCAAGGTAGTCAGGGACAAAGCTCTAACGCTTGGCCACTTTGAAGACAATTCTCGAAATAGGCGCGTGCAAAGGAATTGGGGGCTGTCCCAATCCATATTTGAAGACCATCCTAGCGCCTCATAGTGTCTTTCTGTTTAGTTGAAAGTTTGGGCTCTTGTTTGGCTGTGTTTTTTTTTTGTTGGCTGCTTATCTTGCTCTTCTTTACCCTCCTCTACCTGGCTATTCCCATTGTTGGGCTCGTTTTCTCTATTTTGCTTGCATCTTACAACCGAAGCACCGTTGAACCCTCATTAGGCATCTTTGGTGCCATTGTTGGTTCATGATTTTTGTGCTTGGTTCTCTTTTGTATCTAGCCATTTGGAAGGTTTCAATACATACTTATCTTACCAAAAAAAAAAAGGAGAATCAATGAAGACTTGGTGCTACTGTGTATTCTAGCTTTTTATATTGGAGGATAGTCTCTCTCAAAATGTACTGCTTTTTAGGATATCATATGTGTTGATGAAAATTTTATTTTATCCTAAAGGAAAATTATTCTCCGATAACTAAGCTTTCACAATTAAACTAAAGGTGTTTTCGTTTCACGGAAAATTTCATGATAAAGGAAAATTTTAGTTTTCATTTATTTGACGGCTTAGGAAAGGTAATTTCCTTATTGCCAAAAGAAGAAATTGTTTTCCTCTGTTGAGAAAACCTTCCCTCTGAATATTTTGATTCCGACAAAACTATCCTTATTTAAAAGGAATCTGTATAATATTTGTTATCTTATTGCAGGACGAAAAAGTGAACAGAAGATCATATTGATCTGAAGGTGATATTTAGACTCAAAGTTTAGTCATCATAGACTTGCTTCTGAATGTCATTCAGTTGGAATAGGATTCTACGTCTGAAGACTCTTTCTTCTGAAGAATTATGTGACATGTTAGCAAGGACTCTATTGACACTCGGAGTCACCATTCAAAGTCTGTTCAGATTCAGATAGTTTCATTTTTTGAAGACTGCTTCTGAATATTGTTCAGATTCTGCAATATTTATCTTACAAATTTGAAGACCTATGTTTGGTAAGTTTTCGATAATGACTGTTTCTTTTATGGAAATTTGTAATCTTTGATTGGCAAGGTTATTTTCCAAACAAATTAGGAAAATATCTTGAATTGGAAATTATCTTCCAGGAATAAGATCTTGTGAATATTTGAATCATCTTTACTTTTGGAAACTGAAGATTTAATTGTATGGGCGACCGAATCTGAAGGGTTCAGATTCTACTCCAACGGCTAGTATATCTTCTCGAGATACAGTTTCGTTCAATCACGATTGGTGATGTCCAATCTATAATTGAAGAGCGACCCTTTGAAGAACTGTCCAACGGCTAGTTTGGAACCAAAGAAGTATAAAAGAAGATTCATGGTAACCAGCAGAGTGTGTCGAGAATATACAACTCCAAAGTGTTTGAGTTATTCAGATTCATATATATTTGTTCTTGAGTGATTAATGTTCTTTCTTTGTGAGTTTTTGTGAGAGCGATTGAGAGTGATATCTCTTGTAATCTCCATTGATTCATACTAGTGGAATCCAGCCAATCGGCTATCATTGTGAGAGACTGAACGTAGGCTTGCTAAGCTGAACCACTATAAATTCAGCGTGCAATCTTCTCCTCTCTGAACTCCTACTACTTTGATTAAATCGTTTGCACGATTCTCACTATTTCTTTTCAGTCGTGTTTTGAAACTATTCTAATTCCGCATTAAGTTTCAGAATTGTTCAGAATCACCTATTTGTTGGAACCGAGAACACAATGTGGGTGACCTTTCGGATATAAGAAACGAGGCACGAAATGGATGGAGAAAATTTGTATTGGAGAACACTTGCTTTGGCTTCTCTCTTATTGTCTTACAATACAACACACTCAAGTATTTATAGCAAAAACTAAACACTCCTATGAAGACAATATGAAACCACTCCAACACACTTGTGAAACTAACCCAACACTACTCCCAACACACTTGTGAAACTAACCCAACACTACTCATGAAACTACACTCATGAAACTACTCCAACATGGTCTTACAAAATCAATTTTATTAATATTTCAATAGCCTCCCTTAAAATTGATTTCCATGCCAAGCATCTTCTTCAATTTTTCGAACGAATCCGCCTTCAATGGTTTCGTCAAAATATCTGCAAGTTGATCTTCTGATCTACAGAAATTAAGTTCGATTTCACCATCTTTGACTCGCTCGCGAATATAATGATACTTGATGTCGATGTGCTTGCTCCTGCCATGAAATACAGGATTCTTGGCTAATGCAATAGCCGACTTATTGTCACACATCATTTTAATAGGACCCGTTTATTCATGCATCAATTCATCCAGCATCCTACGAAGCCATATCGCCTGACAAGCCGCTGAAGCTAATGCCATGTATTCTGCTTCAGCTGTCGAGAGAGCAACAACTTGTTGCTTTTTGGAACACCAAGAGAATACTCCTGATCCAAGAAAGAAAGCATACCCCGACGTACTTTTTCGAGTCTCGGTATCACCTGCCCAATCACTGTCTGTGTACCCCACTAGACCAAAGTTGTCAGTATAAGAATATAAAATTCCATGATCACGAGTTCCACTGACATACCGTAAAATTCTCTTTGCTGCTTGCAAATGTGACTGGTAGGGTTTTTCCATGAACCTGCTAATAATACCCACTCCATAGGTAATATCTGGTCTTGTAGAAACCAAATATCTCAAGCTGCCAACAATGCCTTTAAAATAAGTGGGATTTACCAGCTCACCGGTTCCTTCTTTCTTCAGCTCCAATCGTTCTACTACGGGAGTTCGGATTGGCTTCAGCGATTCCATTTTAAATCGCTTCAAAATATCATTAGCATATTTCTGCTGAGAAATAAATATGCCATCATCTGTTTGCTTCACTTCAAGACCAAGAAAATAGGACATCAGTCCCAAATCAGTCATCTCAAACTGGCTAGTCATAGCCTCCCTGAATTCAGCAAACATTTTTTCACAGCTCCCTGTAAATATCAAGTCATCAACATAAATGCACACAATTAAGATGTCACCGTTAGCATTTGACTTGATATACAGTGTATGCTCATAAGGACACTTTTGAAAATCATGCTCCAACAGGTATGTGTCGATACGTGTGTACCAAGCACGTGGTGCCTGTTTTAATCCATACAGAGCTTTCTTCAGTCTGTAAAACTGATTTTCATGTCCTTTCTTCTCATAACCCTGTGGTTGCTCCACATATACTTCCTCTTCAAGGACACCATTGAGGAATGCTGATTTCACATCCATTTGATGGATCTGCCAACGGTTTTGAGCTGCAAGTGCTAAGACCATCCGAATAGTATCCATCCGGGCAACTGGTGCAAATACTTCAAAATAATCAATACCTGACTTTTGCTTGTAGCCCTTTACAACCAGTCTGGCCTTGTAACGGTCCACCTGACCATCGGGTTTGTACTTTGTCTTGTACACCCACTTGACACCAATAGGCTTCTTACCAGGTGGTAAAGAAGTCAACACCCATGTGTCGTTCTTCTCAATGGAGTGAATTTCTTCATCCATTGCTTCAATCCACTTTTCATCTACAGCTGCTTCATCATATGTTACAGGGTCACAATCAGCAAATAAACAAAAGTTTACCAGTGTTTCATCAGTGATTTCGCTATCATTGTTTCTATTTCTTGTGACCACATAATCTCTGAATTTTGCTGGCGTCTCCTTCAGTCGTTGTGAACGACGTAGTTGTGGTTCTGAAACTGCTGTTGGTGAAGATGTACCTCCAGTTGAAGAAGATGGACCATTTGTTGAAGATGATGGAGGTGTTTCTGTCTCACCCGCCAGTGGCTCATCTTCGATGATGATGTTTTTCTGGTCACCCTTCTGGTTCCAGTCCCAGGCTTCATCTTCAAAAAACTGGACATCCCTGCTGATAATAACTTTCTCAGTGATCGGGTTATACAGCTTATAACCTTTAGTTGTATCACTGTAGCCGATGAAGATGCACTTCTCGCTTTTGTCATCCAGCTTTTTTCTTCGCTCGTCTGGTATATGGGGATATGCCACGCACCCAAATACTCGTAGGAACGAAACATCTGGTTTGTTTCTACTCCAAGCTTCTTCTGGAGTTCTTCCAAGAACACTCACTGTTGGACACCTGTTTAGTACAAATACAGCACAAGCAACAGCTTCTGCCCAAAATTTCTTGGGCAAATCTTTAGCTTTCAACATACTTCTTGCCATTTCAAAAATTGTCCTGTTTTTCCTTTCTGCTATACCGTTTTGCTGAGGAGTATAGCTGGCAGTCAACTGACGTTTGATTCCATGAATTTTACAATATTTGTGAAATTCATTTGAGGTAAATTCTCCACCTCTATCCGATCTCAACGTCTTCAAATTAAAGCCACTTTGTTTTTCAACATAGACTTTAAATTCTTTAAACTTGCCAAAAGCTTCAGATTTTTCCCTCAAGAAGTGTACCCATATTTTTCTACTAAAATCGTCGACAAAAATTAGCATGTACCTTTTTTGTCCAAACGATTCCACCTCAACATGGCCACATATGTCGGTATGTACCAACTCCAGCGGTTGGTTTGCTCTTCTGGCTTTTCCAACTGGAAAAGAGTCTCGGTGTTGTTTTCCAACGAGACATCCTTCGCAAGGACGCCCTGGATCGTTAATCAACGGCATGCCAGTCACCATCCTTTTCTGAACTAATTGCTTCATTCCACGAAAATTTAGATGCCCAAATCGAAGATGCCACAGCCAGCTGCTGTCTTTCGTCATCGCTTGAAAGCTCAAGAGATTCTTCGTCTGAAGAGTCAGAGGAAACATCCGGTTCTTCGTCATTTGTACCGTCGTGATCAACTTGTTGTTTACACCTCTAATGGTGCAAACTCCATTTTCAATGTGAACTTTGTGGCCTTTTTCGGAAAGTTGCCCAACACTTAGCAAATTCCAAAAAAGTCCTGGCACAAAGTAAACATCTGCAATAGCAACATTAGTACCATCTTTGGATTTGATATTAATGTTACCTTTGCCCATCACGGGAATTTTTGATTTATTCCCGAAGTTGACTTCGCCACGGCTTGTCTCATCCAGCTGTGAGAATAACTCCTTTCTTCCGGTCATATGGTTGCTACACCCAGTATCTAGATACCATGTGTTGGTATCCACGATAGTTGAATCATCCTTCGCACATGCTAGTACCATGTACTCTTCAGCATCTGTGGCATGTGCATGTTCCGCCAGCACGTACGTCGCCTTTGCATGGCACTCGGATTTATAATGTCCGAATTTATTACACTTAAAACACTTGACTTTTGATTTGTCAGGTGTTCTAAATTTTCTGGTGAAATTTGAATTCTCACCTCTACCTCGGGCTCCTCCACGACCTCGACCGCCTTGATAGCCTCCTTGGTTTGGTTGAGCGACCCGGCTTTGCAATGCTTGCTCGGAAACGAAACCAGTAGACTTCTGGTTCATTCTTTGCTCATGGGAGCCTAATGAACCCATCAACCGCTCCAACGTGAGAGTTGATACGTCTTGTCCTTCCTCGATCGCTGCGACGACGTAGTCAAATCTTTCGGTCAAAGACCTCAAGATTTTTTCTACAACACGAACATCTTGAAGTTCTTCACCATTAACCCTTAATTGGTTAACGATGGCCTGCACACGATCAAAATATGCCGATATTGTTTCCGAGTCATTCATGTGTAAAGACTCGAAATCACCTCGAAGAGTCTGAAGCCGCACCCGCCGGACACGATCATCGCCTTTGTAGGATTTCTGCAAGATATCCCAGGCAGCTTTTGCGGTCTCGGCACTCGATATTTTTTCAAATATCGTTTCCTCCATGGCTTGAAAAATCGCATATAATGCTTTCTGATCTTTCTTCCGGGACTCCACCAGAGATTCTTTCTCCTCCTTTCTCAAAGCCTCGAATGCTTCGACATCGGCTACTTCGTTGTAGCCACTTTCAACTAGATTCCACAAATCTTGTGATTTGAACAGAACCTTCATCTGGACAGCCCAGTTGTTGAAATTCTTTCCGTTCAACTTTGGAAGCTGCATTTGAACGGAACTAGTAGATGCCATTCTAGCTCTGATACCAAATGTTGGAACCGAGAACACAATGTGGGTGACCTTTCGGATATAAGAAACGAGGCACGAAATGGATGGAGAAAATTTGTATTGGAGAACACTTGCTTTGGCTTCTCTCTTATTGTCTTACAATACAACACACTCAAGTATTTATAGCAAAAACTAAACACTCCTATGAAGACAATATGAAACCACTCCAACACACTTGTGAAACTAACCCAACACTACTCATGAAACTACACTCATGAAACTACTCCAACATGGTCTTACAAAATCAATTTTATTAATATTTCAATACTATTCACCCCCCCTCTAAGTGATATTGTTAGTTACAACACCCTCCGACCTAAGCTTATTGCTTTTAGTCCATGGAAATTTTTTTTCATAAAATATTAGTTTTTCGTCATCCAAATACTAAAAAGTCAAAAAATAATTTTTCGAAAATAGTTTTCCTTCAATCAAATGGACCTTAACTTTAGCTATATATATGGAGGCAAAATCAAAAGGCAGAGTAAGATGGAAAATAATAAACATTATACCTTGAGACACATCGTAACCATGTTGTCTGAGGAGTCTAAATCGAAGAGCAGTGGAGTGAAGATCATTAGAAAACCAAGCATCATTAACCTGTAGTGCCTTTTTGATCTCGTTGTCAAAATGATGTTGCAAACCAAGCCTTTGAATCGCATCAATCAGCTCAAGCTTCGCCAACAAATTATTCTCCCTCTCCAATGTGCACGTCACCTCTTCCTTCATCCTCTGGACCCTCTCCACATATCTCTCCTCCTACAATGTGATTTCACATGTATAAGGTCGTAAAAACTAAACATGTTTTGGAGTTCTTAGAAACAAGAGAGATTCAAAGCTTAACAAGGCATTCATAATAAGCAAGAGAAAGCATGTTAAAACTGACTGTGTAATCAGCAGTGAGTGACTTCACAAAGTTGTAATCCCAAACACTTGGCATGTAATTTGCCGAGCGCCTAGCGACCAGTAACTGGTCTTTAGTATTTGAAGTCATGCAGCTTATGCGCCAAATTCCCTTGGCCATTGCGAGGGCGGCACAGGAGGAGGAGAAGGAGGGACGAGGGTGGCTGAAGAGTGAGACAGCGAGTCGTCGTCCGCAGTGGATTGAAGAAGGGAGGCAGCTTATGCTAGGTCCTTGAATAGCCATGCTTCCTGTGTTTTGGAAGAAATTTATTGATCACGAGCTTCTTCTTTTTTTTTGTTATCACGAGCTTACATGCATGTATTTATAGTGTGTTTTCTGCTTGAGTAAAGAAGAGAGAAGAAAAGAAATCATTATTACACTTGTTTGATCACAATGATGATATATTTTTGTTACGCTGTCTGAGAGGGTGGGATTGTACATTGATAGGCGTTACTTCCCAAATTGGTCGATCCCAAATCATATGCCCTTTCCATCCGGCACAGCGTGATTCACGCCTAACTCTAGAGGAGATGGGGACATATATATGGTTTTTTTTTTGTGTGGCGTGAAAGTTGCAATTAAGTTAAGTGAATTCTAGAGTTCTTCAAGTGGGGATATTAAATGGATAGAGTAGGTGAGGGAAATACCGAATCAGGTGGGGTTCTTGGGGTGGATGCATACCCCCGAAAGGATGACAATCACTTTTTTTTTTTTGTAAAGTAAATAACAATCACTTTGATATCATGTTAGAAGAAGAAATGAAGAAAAGATTGAAAGGGCATGCCAAAGTTAACTGGATTGACTGAATTGGCATAAATACAAAAAGTTTAGGACTGAATTGACAAAAAAAAATATATTTAGAAATGAATTGATATAATTGCAATATATAGATTATGACTTTTTTTTGGTAATTTCCCCCCTTCATGAGGCGATACCCACCCTGCTTGCTCAGGGTTCTTGAGGGAGGCGGGGTTGGCTTTCTCCCAGCGGAGCAGGTACGGTAAGATCCCTGTGCACATCCCTAATCATGAATCTGAAATAGGGGGAGAGCATCGTTGAACGATATCGGAAAACTCAGGAATTTCAAGTGAAAGAGTTTATAGCATTTCAAATTCAACGTGAGGGAAGAATTTATGAAGAGTTCGTAATTATGAACGTCCTCGAACGGCCATTATCTCGAGTACCCCTTCCAAAGGCTTGTCCCTCCTAAATCTACCTTTGGATATCATGCCGTGCACGAGAAAGTAAGGTCATTGTTACTCGTGCGTGGAATAAATAGCCATCTTACCTTCTACCCTGGCCACTGCTGGACATGTCCCTCTCCGCGGTTTACGGCTTGGGAAATTAAAGGGTTTCCGTTCCTTCAGTCACGCTGTTCATGTCTAAATCTAGAGCTGGTCGGAACTTTTTGTAATATGTCCCACGTTTTTTCCTGGAAAAGAGAGAGAAAATTACGTATGCACATCAAACCAACGACCCTTTTACCTATATATTACTGTTTTTAGATACGTAAGGCAAGCACGCAATGAGCACAAGGCCCATTTGCCCATCTCCCCTTCGCACGACAAAGGATTATCTTGGCATCTTGAACACGTAACTCGCGTGGATCAAGCGTTAATTGAAACGCCAGTTCGATTTTTGCATCGTGATAGTTAACCTTCTCATTCGAGTTAAATCCTGATTCTTACAAGCGTAAGCTAAAACGACACTGTCTACCGATGGAGCTACGCTTAATTATACTTTTCGACGTCTGAATAAATTGACTAGTCTTTGACATACATGCGTTCACTCGAAAAGGCTGTGTTCTGACGGACCGGACAGTACTCACCATTAGGCGTCAAGGCTCTTTAAATGTGGGAATAGTTTGCACAAAATGAAATGTCCAAGAATTAATTAAGGTCCTGTCTTCCAGCTACCGGATTTATTGCATCAGCACATATTAACTCGTTTAAAGATACAGATTTAGATGATCCCCACATAAACCCGAATGCACGTAAACGCCCGAGACGCTAGAAAATTGACTCTTCAATTAAGTTACATCCACCTCCAAACAATCATACAAAAAATAAATTGTAAGTTGGTGGGTGCATTGGCAAATAGGGAAAGGTTCTGTCGACACTGACGTCACATAATCGTTTACATGATAGATAAAAGCATGGAGACGGCCGAACCGGATTAAGACATGCCTTCCGAAAGAGGAATGGAAAGTCATTTGAGGGAAATGTTTTCAACTGGAGATAATCATTTTTCCTGAATTTACGCATGAATTTTCAGTTGATCAGGAAAACATATATACTTATCGAGAAGTAAACGGAGCTCAAGACCACGAGAGGCTCTTCGATTGAGCTTACAGAGGCGCTCAGGTACTCCTCTAATTGCTGGCCTGTGGTTTGTACCCTTTTGTTGCGCCACTTGGCCTCCTCCAGGCATATCATATCTAGAACTCATTTACCTACTCCATCATGAAATCCATGAATATAGACCTCGTGGATCAGTAAGGACGGTAATTACATGAGAAGACTCCGGCTTCACCGATCATCGTCTCGTCCTGGAATCCGTGGAGAGATGCTTTGCAGTTCGTAGAGACTCAAAAGCCCCCTCCCTGGCCTTGAAACTGTCCATTTCGTCCATGAATTTCTTGACCGCACTTTACAAGTCAAACGGGAATTGCGTCGACTAAATTCCACTTCTGAAACGATGAATTGCGAGAAGTTTGTAGCATTAAATTCATTAGTCGGACAGAAGTTTTGGATCCATATCATAAAGACGAACAAAAATTTAGTTTTTGGAGGAATTTACAAAAGACGAAAAAAGGAAACCCATGATAATGGGTGGGAAGCCATTGAGAATTTTTGGTGATTCATGATGACAAAACGACACATCAAGTGTCAATATTTATAGTACGCTCAAGGTGTCCTTATGCCGAATTGGCACTTAACTTATTCAAAAAAATATATATTAGCATCAAAATGAGCGCCGTGCACCGTCCTTATACCGATTCATGAATCTATCTGGGGCCAATCGGAGCACACTTTTGACTTTGATTAAAAAAAAAATGTCTATGATCCGCTGACAGGGGAAGCAGGACACATATATTAATGGTTATGATTTATCCGAACCATGCACTCGCCAGGCCAGATTTGGAGGGGAAAAAAGATGTGATTGAATTAATCATTGGTTAATTATATTTGTGAACTTCACCAAAATTTAATTTGAGTTAAGGGTGTTTTTATCTCAGGGAAAGTGTTTTCCTGAAATTGGTTTCCCGAACTTTCACCCATTTGGTTCACCGAAAAATGATTCAGTTAACGAAAAATACTTTCCGATCAACAGAAAGTTTATGTATATAATCAGGAAAGTGAATTTCTCAATCTTAAGAGGTGAAAACACTTTTCAAAATTATTCATCTCTAATTTTTTTTAATATTGTTGTCTCTCTTTTTTCCTTTTTTTTTCTTCCTCCCTCACCGCGACTGGCCCACAGCAAGCTCGAGGACGTTAGATCTGGTGGCCTCGAGCTCGTCAGCCTCGGCAAGCCTTAAGCTCTCTAGATCTGGTGGCCTCGTGCAGATCTGGAGGCCTTGGACGAGCCTTGAGCTCATCTGTGGCAGTAAAAACTAAAAGAATGAATGATAAATAATTTAAAATTTTGAATTTCTCTTTCGCCTCGAATAGAATTATGAGATTGAGATCATTTTTCAAAGGAAATCCAAACATAGGAAAACGTTTTCGGTAACATATCACCGATCAAAGGAAAACAAACAGTTTTCTGAATAAATGCTTTCCGGTGAGATATTTTTTCTTAGGAAAGATTCCAAGAAATCATTTTTCGGAAAACGAATTCTAGGAAAAGCTTTCGGTGAAACAAACACATCTTAAATTTGCTTACAAGTGACGTTTTATAACTTGTAACCCATCCATTAGAGGTGTGATTGAGGGAAATTTTGTCCGGTCGGGAATGGACAAAGTGTGATGACATTATAATTCGTTCTTGTCCTTCCAGTTCATTTAAAATAAAAAAAGGTTTCGGTGATTGACATGATATGTCTTCACCGTTTGTAACCGGACTAAAGGCCACTATTCATGGACCCTCAACATGCAATAAGCCACTTCATAAATGTCAGGAGGATGATTTTTGAAGCTCTTTCAAAATGGCATATAAATAGCATTATAATACTGAAGTCAAATGTCGACAATGAGCCAGAGAAAATTTGAATAGGGCACTGTCCAAACACTCTTTTGATCCCAACACCAGCAACAAGGAAACAACAATATTAAACCGTCTGTCGAAGGGCAAGTTCCCCCTATTCGTTCAGGCTAAAGAGGGATGGGGAAATATCGATTTGGTGCAGCGTATATATTCGAGTCATTGGCCTCTGCATGTATGGCTAGAAATTGTTGCGGAGATGATGCCAGAAATTGCTGTGCCTTCACCACGATGCACAATGTGCGAGTGGCTGCACATCTGAGCATGCAGCTACACCTATGTCCACGAAAGACTTGCTGGATGTGAAACTAGAGTCGCCAGATCCAGAGGCCTCAGTCTCTTGTTCATTTTGCTGGAAACTCGAAGAGCTTCGGAGCTTCCTTGTCCCCTCCAACTCCATTGCCACTTCTTTCATTGTCAGCCGGTTCATCCCGATCAAGCTCAGGCACCTTCTTGCGAGGTTGGCAACTGCGGTAATCTCTTCTTTCTTGCCTTCCTCCATAACTCGAGCATCAGCCATACCAAACAAACAATTCTGCTCCATTGAACTAATAAAATAGCCGGCGAGGCTTCTTGCTTCTTCCCCAACCCTAAGGATTGGCTTTTGCTCGGTAAGGAGTTCAGCAAGGACCACTCCAAAGCTGTACACATCATTTTGTCAGTGAAACTTGTTCTGAATTACTCTGGATCCAAGTATCCGAAAGTCCCCCGCATCAACGTGGTTACGTGAGTTTCGTCCACCAATAGAGACTTGGAAATGCCGGAATCTGCGAATTTAGCACGATGTTTCTCATCCAAGAGGATATTGGTGGACTTGATGTCGCAGTGATAGATAGGTATAGAAGCTGCCGAATGCAAGTAGAACAGCGCTCCTGCTATTTCACTTGCAATTTGTAGGCGCCTGTCCCATGATAAGAGAAGGTCTTCATTTGGTCATGCAGATACAGGTCGAGAGTCCCGTTTGGTATGAACTCATATATACTAAAAGCGGGAAATCTGTTTCCAAGCAGCACCCCATTAGCTTAAACACATTCCTGTGATCAATTTGTGAGAGAATGATGATCTCATTGATGAACTCTTCAACCTTTTCCTCGATTTCTTAACCGCAACCAGTTTTCCATCAGTCAGCATTCCCTTGTAAACAACACCTTGTCCGCCTTGGCCGAGTATCGTATCCTCGCTGAAACAGTCAGTGGCCTTCTATAAATCCTTGAAATGGAATAGTTTGTTTTTTGCGACATTGCCTTCAGGTGATGAAGATAGATGTTGTTGCAACAAGATACCCCACTGCGTTTTAAAGTACTTCTCTTTTCTCATATTCTCTCTTAGTTTCTTGCTGTCTTTGGATGCCGACCGATGTAAAGCGACAGTAGCAGTACTGCTCCAAGGGCGGGTCCGAGGACTGCAGTCCAGAAAATTTAGCAGAGGACAGTCATAAAAAGCACCTGCTGTTAAGAATGTATCCTGTCCTGTTGTGCTAAACTATTAATCTCACATTGAGCTATGGAGATTCTTTCCATTGACCAAATAGCAAATTTCCTATAGATTAGCAAAATTTCTATTTCCAAGGAAAGTCATTCATCTTACGTAATTAACATAGCTTGGAAATTGAATTCGACACTTCGATCAAATCATGACATTTGGAAGAGTAGAACGACACGTCAAATTGAAAGCAAACGGGCAATCCTGTTAGGAGGGTAAAAGTAAAAACTTATTTCCATACCTCTTTTTAACATACTGTAGGCTATGCTGTTCTTATTCTAACAATGCTAAGAGCATGAAGCAGCCCAAAGTTATAGGTTAAAAGATCTATTAATGAAAATGATTTTAACTCTCTCTATTATTTATACTCTCACCGCCACCGCCGCCCCGTACGTTCACACAAGTTCCGCCTGTCCCGCGGCACATATTTGGATCTTCACATTCGTTGATATCTGATGACAAATGGTAAAAATATATTAGCAGCGAATTACCATATCCTTGAGTAAAATTAGCGAGAGGAGTCAGGTGGAATGTGATGGCATGAAGTATGTTACCTTGGCATCCTCCGATAAGATAAGGGTTACCACCAAACCCCACTAGGCAAAAGCATTCCACTTATGGCAAGTCATTTGTGTAGCAACGGAAAGCATCAGAGTTCATCGAGCTTTCGGTAAGCTCAAGTGTATATCAGGTATCGTTTTGGATCCCCTATTGTAACACTGCCGGAACCGTAGTATCGTTCAATCTCAAATCATATAAACCCGTAGTGTTCGACCTCGCGAGCCACGAGCTATCCGCGTATTTGCACCCCTGATGCCCACCTTCTTCACTGATTTCCGCGCTGAAGGCCTGAAGGTTGAAGGGGAGCATAGTCTGGTAGCATCCGTCCCTCCCGGAGCAAGCGCTATACTGGCTAACATTGATGTTGGTTCCAGCACATCTCGACCTGCAACTGGCCGATGTAGAGGCTGTTGTTGGGAAAAACAGATAAGCAGCGGATATAACTTTCCCCCTTTGACTAAACCTGTGAGAAACCGATTCGAGCTAACCAATGGAAATATGCGAATTGAAAGAAAACAACACCAGAATTTTTACGTGGAAAATCCCTTCAATGCGAAGGATAAAAACCACGAGACCGCTCACGGAGTCCACCCAAATCTTCACTATATATTAATCGTTTGGGTACACAACTCGCTGAATACAACGACAATAAAATTCCAAAGCTATAAGTGAAGATCAAGCAACAACTACACCGTAGACGAGAGAACCGGATGAAAATCACCCCCAAAATATGCAGTCCCGAAATACCCACGAACAGATACAGTAAATACCTTCAAATCACGATCCAACCGTACAGAATCAATAACAACGAGTCTTGAAGATGCTGTCAAAATTTTACCCCAATCGAACCACGGGAAGACCTCCGATCGTCGATTTGATCTCAGATGGACGCACAGAAAATCTGATGTTGCGCCCCTGCACTATTTGCTGCGTTTTCTCTCTCGGTGGCTACACTCTCTCGTGCGTACTATATGTCTTTTGTCTGCTGTTGCCCTAGGTATTGAATTAACAAAACAAATGGCAAGTGGGCTGGACTTGGCTTTAAATAAAAAGCCCAACAAATCTCCCCCTCCAGCCCATTAAGGAAGATCCCGACACAAAAGAATTCATTAGAAATCCATGCCGGCCTGACGCCGACAAAATTCATACTTCTCTCTAGTGAGAGCCTTTGTCATCATATCTGAAGCATTATCTTCTGTGTGTACTTTCTCAAGTTCTAACCCTTTGGATTCTAGAGTTTCTCGTATCCAGTGATACCTCACATCAATATGCTTTGACCTGGCATGAAACGTGGAATTATTTGCAAGATGTATAGCATTTTGATTATCACAAAGTAAAACATACCTCTCTTGACTGAAACCAAGCTCCTGCGTGAACTCTTTCATCCAAAGCAATTCCTTACATGCTTCAGTTGCTGAGATGAACTCTGCCTCTGTCGTCGACAAGGCAACACATTTGTGCAACCTTGACTGCCAAGCCACAGCTCCCCCTGAGAAAGTAATCAGATAACCCGAAGTAGATTTTCTTGTGTCAATATCCCCTGCCATGTCAGAATCAGTATATCCAACAAGAATCGGTTTATCACTCCCAAATGAAAGTCTCAAACTAGAAGTGCCTCGGAGATATCTCAATATCCACTTCAATGCATTCCAATGCTCTCTACCTGGATTTGACATAAAACGGCTAACCACTCCAACTGCATGAGCTATGTCTGGTCTTGTGCAAACCATTGCATACATCAGACTACTCACTGCATAAGCATAAGGAACTTTTTCCATCTCTTTCAGATCTTTCTCAGTTGACGGACATTGTTTATGACTAAGCTTAAAGTGTGTAGCAAGAGGTGTACTTACAACTTTAGCTTTGTCCATTTTGAACCTTTGAAGTACTTTCTCTATGTACTTCTCTTGAGATAACCATAATCTCTTCGCCTGTCTGTCACGAGTGATCCTCATACCAAGAATCTGCTTTGCCGGTCCCAAGTCTTTCATCGAAAAAGACTTGCTTAAATCTTGCTTTAACCTGTCAATCCTGGAAGCATTCTGACCAACAATCAACATGTCATCAACATAGAGCAATAGGATAATAAAATCACCTTCAGAAAATTTCTGCACAAATACACAATGATCAGAAGTAGTCTTCTTATAGGATTGCTCCCCCATGAAAGACTCAAATTTTCTATACCATTGCCTCGGCGCCTGCTTTAAGCCATACAAGCTTTTCTTCAGTTTGCAAACATAATTCTCTTTACCTTTTACCTGAAAACCTTCAGGCTGCTCCATATATATGTCTTCCTCCAAGTCACCGTGAAGGAAAGCAGTCTTCACGTCCATCTGCTCAACCTCGAGATCAAGGCTAGCTGCTAAACTCAAAACAACTCAAATTGAAGACATTTTTACAATTGGAGAGAAGATCTCATCATAATCAATTCCCTTTTTCTGATTGAAGCCTTTAACAACCAATCTAGCTTTATATCGAGGACGCGAAGTCGTCTCATCTTGCTTCAATCTGTAAACCCATCGGTTCTTCAAAGCTCTTTTACCCTTATGTAATGCCACCAACTCAAAAGTGTGATTATCGTGCAATGACTTCATCTCATCATGCATTGCATCAAACCATTCCTTCATGTTCTTATCTTCTACTGCTTCTTCAAAAGTTTCAGGTTCACCTGCATCTGTCAACAGAACATACTCATTAGAGGAATATCTAGTAGATGAGGTGCGGTCTCTGGCAGACCTCCTCAAAGCAGTAGTTGGTGGAGCTAATGGTGCAATCTCTTGAGCATCAATGTCATCTGAATGATGTTGATCACTTTGAGCCTGATCTTCAACCGGCTGATCATTCTGAGTCTGATCCTGAACCTGCTGATATGTAGTCTGACCATCGTCTTCAACTTGATCATGCAACTGTTCCTGCAACTCAAAAGGTGAGATTGAGCTAGTATCAGCTAACACATCAGAATCACGGGAATCTGTCTTCTTTATCTTTTCAATATCACAAATGGTCTCATTCTCAACGAATACTACATCTCGGCTTCTGACAATTTTCTTAGCAACTGGATCATAAAACCTGTAGCCAAATTCATCAGAACCATAACCAAGAAAGATGCATTCTTTTGTCTTGACATCTAACTTGGACCTCTCATCTTTGGGAACATGAACATAAACTTTGCAGCCAAACACCTTTAGATGATCATATGAAATTTCCTTTCCAAACCAAACTCTGTTTGGAACATCACCATCTAAAACAACAATGGGAGAAATATTAAGAACATGTACCACTGTACTCAAAGCCTCTCCCCAAAAAGCTTTTGGCAATTTTGCATCTGAAATCAAACATCTGACTCTCTCAATCAGTGTTCTGTTCATTCTTTCTGCTACGCCATTTAACTCAGGCGTTTTAGGAGGTGTCTTCTGATGTCGAATTCCCTGTTGCCTGCAATATTCATCAAATGGCCCGATGTACTCACCACAGTTATCTGAACGAATGCATTTCAACTTCTTTCCAGTCTGTCTTTCAACTGAAACTTGAAACTGCTTGAATGCATCTAACACTTGATCTTTCGTCTTCAAGAAATAAACCCATAATTTTCTTGAATGGTCATCAATGAAGGTTACAAAGTAAGCTGCACCACCAAGTGTTAGTGGTTTTATTGGACCGCAAACATCTGAATGCACTAGTTCTAGCAACTCTTATTTTCTCGAAGACGGATGACTCTTAAAAGAAACTCTTCGTTGTTTTCCTGATAAACAATGTGCACACTTCTCAAGTCTTGCACTCTTTACTCCAGAAAGTAAACCCTTTTTAGCTAACAAGCTAATTCCTTTCTCACTTATGTGACTAAGTCTCTTGTGCCATAATGCAGTTGCATTCTCATCTTCCACAACATTACACATGTCTTTGAAAATCTTAGCCTAAAACAAATATAAGGAAGATTGTTTCATACCTCTAGCCACAACTAATGAGCCTCTAGTGAGTTTCCACTGTCCATGGTCAAAAGTACTGCAAAATCCTGCATCATCAAGTTTTCCAGTCGAAATCAAATTCAAACGAATATCAGGAACATGTCTAACATCTTTCAGAATTAGTTTTGCTCCAGTACTAGTCTCCAAGCATACATCTCCTATGCCAACAACAGTAGCCAAACCGTCATTACCCATCCTTAAGGTACCAAAATTTCCTGACCTGTAGGATGTAAAGAATTCTTTCCTGGAGGTAATATGAAGAGAAGCTCCACTATCAATAACCCAGTTTGAATCATCACATGCAAAATTAACATTATCATCATAGCAAACAATAACAAGTTCATCAGTAGCAGTTGCCACCCGATCATCACCATAATTATTTCTTCTCTCATTATTTTCATTGCCATTTTTCTTCTCATTCATCATCTCATTTTTCAGCTGGAAGCAATTTTTCTTCATATGACCCATCTTACCACAGTGATGACACTCAATAGTCTTCTTCCATGATCTTGACTTGCTTCGGCTCTTGTATCTACCTTTCGGACCTCTACTCTGACTTCTACCCCTGTTTTCAACAACTAGAGCTTCTGAATGAGAGGAAGAACCATGTGTTTTTCTTCTCATCTCTTCATTCAGAACACCACTTTTTACAAAATCCATGGTAACAATACCATCAGGTGCAGCATTAATTAAAGACATACAAAAAGTTTCCCAAGATTCCGGCAAGGTACATAGCAACCAAAGTCCCTGCACTTCATCATCAAATTTAATATTCATGGTAGAAAGTTGATCTATCACTCCCTGAAACTCATTCAAGTGATCTAATATAGATTGGCCATCTCTGTAATGCAACTCCATAAATTGTTTAATCAAACATATTTTGTTGTTGCCAGTCTTCCGTGCATATAATGATTCCAGCTTATTCCACAAAGTTCTAGCATGTGATTCTTTACTGATGTGATTCAAAATATTATCATCGACAAATTGTCGAATAAATCCACACACAATTTTGTGCTCAAGATTCCAATCAGCATCGCTCATATTATCAGGTTTAGTATCAGCAAACACTGGTAAATGCCATCGTTTCACATATAGTAGATCTTCCATCTTTCCTCTTCATACATGATAATTCTTTCCATTCAAACTAATCATTCTGCTCACGTTCGGTTCCATCGTTCAGTCAAAAAATAATGCTCTGATACCACTACGTTGGGAAAAACAGACAAGCATCGGATATAACTTTCCCCCTTTGACTAAACCTGTGAGAAACCGATTCGAGCTAACCAATGGAAATATACGAATTGAAAGAAAACAACACCAGAATTTTTACGTGGAAAATCCCTTCAATGCGAAGGATAAAAACCACGAGACCGCTCACGGAGTCCACCCAAATATTCACTATATATTAATCGTTTGGGTACACAACTCGCTGAATACAACGACAATAAAATTCCAAAGCTATAAGTGAAGATCAAGCAACAACTACACCATAGACGAGAGAACCGGATGAAAATCACCCCCAAAATATGCAGTCCCGAAATACCCACTAACAGATACAGTAAATACCTTCAAATCACGATCCAACCGTACAGAATCAAGAACAACGAGTCTTCAAGATGCTGTCAAAATTTTAACCCAATCGAACCACGGGAAGACCTCCGATCGTCGATTTGATCTCAGATGGACGCACAGAAAATCTGATGCTGCGCCCCTGCACTATTTGCTGCGTTTTCTCTCTCGGTGGCTATACTCTCTCGTGCGTACTGTATGTCTTTTGTCTACTGCTGCCCTAGGTATTGAATTAACAAAACAAAGGGCAAGTGGGCTGGACTTGGCTTTAAATAAAAAGCCCAACAGCTATACCAGCCGATTCTGTGCTAATCACTGTCGCCACAGTGTCGCAACCGACGGATGTAAAGATGTTCCGTCTCCGGGAGAAGACGAATTGGCTTCCTTGTAAGCTCACCGGCTCGCCAAGTCAATCACCCTGGCAGCTCGCATTTGAGTAAATTACTGGAAGACTGACCTTTATCATGCCATCCCCGTCTAAATTGTAATTGGGGAGTATAACATCGAGAACTCTCAGTCCAACCTTCTTCAGTATGGGAACGGAATCGCGCTGCTTTTCCGGCAGACGATCTCGTACCAGGTATCCAAGAAACACCCTGATCCTATCCCGAAGGGGAAGGGAATGGTGACGCTCCCGCACGTTTTGGCACAGTTAGGCCTCGCAAGACCCGGCGCGGCTCCTGATGCTTGTGCCGTGAGGGAAACAAGAAGCAAAAGAATTCGAAACCCCGAGATTGACATGATTTTCAACGGTTTGAATGTGACAGGAGCTGAATCCTTTAGTGGTGTCATTTTAAGTGGAAGAAGGGAAGAAATTTCATGTACTGTACCCATAGCATCAACAGTGAAGAGGAGCATAACACAGTGTATTTTATTAGACTTGGAAATCGTTTTCTCCCTCCACTCTTTTTCCAAGGGCCTTGTTTGTCCCAGTCAAGAAGGAACGTGGTCAATTCGATTGGTCATTTGTGGCCTGTGGGAGATTCCCACGCTAGTAGTGTTGGATCTGTGACAGTAGTGGGCGACCAGAGTCGCACCACCAATTCAAACTCGTCGACCTACACATAATAAATTAGCCATTCATTTCATTCATCGGGAAGAGTAACCACGTGTTTAGAGTCTCTGTCCTTTCCCCGTGGCGGAAGTTTCAATGCAAAAGAGAATCCACGGCGATACATGTCGAGGAAGAAGACGAGGAAATTTCGATGCAGGAGCGACGGAAAGAAACCAAAACCAAAACAAAATAAAGACAAAGTGTCGGAGAAGATGAAAAGTTGAGAGAGAAGAGAGGACGTAAAGTTGAAGAATCATTTGTCAAGCAAAATTTCAAAATAATTAAACCCCCGATTTGATGGGGTGGGGATCATCTGCCTTAAAAGCAGCAGGTGACTTATCCACCCCCACCCTTGATATGGGGTGGGCCCCCTATATCAAGGGTAGGGATCCCACTGCCTTAAAAAAAAATAAGGCAGGGGATCCGGGTCCAATTTGATGGGGCAAGGATTTCTTAATAGTATGTTAGGAAATTATTCATCTATCAGCCATTAGATCTTCTCCTATAAAAGGGGGGAGATCTAATGGCTAAAAATCCTATGATCCCCTAACATACTGTTAGGGGATCCGGATCCGGTTTGATGACCAGTAGCATAAAGCCAATTTCCTGTGGACGCTGACCATCGTTGACGGCAAACCTGGACCCAGAGAATCTTAGGAAAATTTTGTGGAAAAAACAGATGATGATGACAAAAAAACAAACAGGTGTGAGCTTAGTTTCGTACCCTTCATGCCCCCAACAAATCAACAATCTTCCATAGCTTCACTCTCCAATCTTCTGTTCATCGTCTTTCCTTTCGATTTGGGGAAAATTCTAAATAAGAGTCCAAAAATCATTTCATTTTCTCAAATAAGGAAACGTTGTTTTAATTAAGGGCCTGAAATGGGATCCGGATCGCCTAACCTTCGCTCAGAAGATTAGGTACCTAACCTTGCAATCTGGGCCGTTCATTTTTGGACAGACGGCCCCAGATCTCCTATTTTTAAGGGCAATTTTTAGAATTATATATATATTTTTATTAGTGATAATCTGCACCATCCATTCATAACACGGATGGCCCAGATTGCAATGTTAGGGCCTAACCTTCTAAGTAGAGCTGGCAAAATGGGTTGGAGACCCATATTTTAACTCACGTTTATGAAAATGGGTGAAATATGGGTCACCTTAAAATTAAGATTGGGTCATAAATGAGTATAGAAAAGAAAAGTCCAAACAAAGTGGGTTGTATTTGGGTCTTTCACAAACCCATTTTCAACCCATGCGTGCCAACCCACGTCTTCATCTCCTCTACTGGACAAATGCTTTCCCTAACACAGTAGCTGCGTAAGTTCATCTCATCTCATCAAAATCGTCACTCCGGCCACCGTCTCCGCTTGGCACTGCCACCATCCGCTCTGCTCCGTGATCTACATCTCCTTCGACCGCCTTTCACTCACTGTCGCGACCCTCTCGCGAGCGCGGAGGGCTAATGGGCCGCCCGATCGCTGGCTTAGATCGGACGCGGGCCTCTCCCAAGGTCCATTACCCAAGTCGCAACTGCTGGATATACGTGATCGACCTTCAGTGCGGTCTAGTGACATGTGAAAAAGTGTACATGCCAAGGAGTCGCCACCAATCGTTTCGTGGAGGGTACGATCGGAAACCCTATCGAATAGTTGGGAGTGGTCTATTCGATTCTGCGGAAACCAGAGAAGTGGGTTCGGGGACTTAGTTACGCCAACTGTCAGAGTTGACGCCCTTTCGGTACCTAAATTGAATGGTTTATCTGATCTTAGGATCTCATACAGATGAGTGGGGTGCTGATCCTAAATCTAGGAGTTCATGCAGATGGGAATATCTACCCTATCACTCACAATCATTAAAAATAAGTGCGCAAATCAAGGATCCAATACATGCGGATAAAACACATGAAATCAACATGGCATCCCTAATGAGGCCCTATTAGCCTAGAGAAGTATCAATCAAGGCTTAGGAGTGATTTGGACATGATTCGCCCACGAGGGGCAGAATCGTAATTTTGAACAATTCGGGGACAATTCACCTCAAAAAGGGCAAATTGGTCATTTTAGATGAATTGGGAAGCCAAAAGACAAGGGAAATAGGATTGGACATCAATCCAATCCATTTCCCATTTTTCGGGAATTTCCAGGATTTTTCTGGAATTTAAAAGTGATTTTACCCTCAGAGGGGTAAAATCGTTATTTTGAACAAAGATGAGAACTGAAAATCTCAAATATTAGAGTTGGTCGTCCACCTGACCCTAACCCTAATTTTAAGCAATTTTCGGGACTCAATTAGGACAAGAAAGACAATTTTCCCATTGAGGGGCAAAATCGTCATTTTTGAGAAAAGGGGCGGGACTCGAAAACCCAAACCTAAGAATTGGTCGCGTACTCGACCCTAATTCTTACCTTGACATTATCGGCCTTTTCTGGCATGCACAGCAGAGGCGACTTACCCCTAAAGGGTAATGTCGTCAAGTCTCGGAAAATTGGATAAGAAACCCCAAAAATAGGGTTGACCAGTTGTCTGTGGTCAATCCTCAATTTTTGGGGATTTCTAGAGTGTCTAGGATTTTTCCACAATTTTTCCACATTTTTTTGGAATTTTCTGAAATTTTCTAGCATTTTTTGGATTTTCTAAGATTTTTATGATTTTTTTTTTATTATTTTTTTTTATTTTTAAAAATCATTTTCGGAATTTTTTCTTTAAAAAATGTTACCCGGGCCGGGTCGGGTGACCCGGCCCACGGCCCACGGGCGGGCGGCCCGGCCCGGACCCGGCCCCGCACCGAAACGGCGCCGTATCCATCTCCCTCGCTCAAATTTCAATTCCCGCCCAAACCAAACGAGCGGCCTTGATTGCGCCACGTGGAGGTCCTGCGGACGGCCTGATCTTCATGATGAGCCAACGGCCTAGATTGAAACACCCGATCGAACTACAGCCGTCCGATCTAAAGGATTTTTAATTTTCGAAAATTATTTTTTATCTTTGAAATTTCACGATCGCGACACGTGGCCAAATATCCACCGTCCGATTATTTTTGTTATTCGGTTATAACAACCGATGCTGACGTGGCTGCCACGTGGGCGCCACGTCAGCGACACGTCAGCGTTGACTGGTCAACTCTCGTTGACCAGTCAACAGCTCGCCGGGGAAGACGATCGGCGCCGGCTCTGTTTCGCCGGCGCCTCGTCGGAGGCCGTTTTCTCCTCGCTCAGACCACGAAATTGCATGAAACTTCCGCCATTCGACTCGTACAGATCTCATCTACCACATATCCAAGCCTCTACACAGCAGATCATCATTTCATCTACATGCTACTTCCGGCCGAAGTTAGGCTCCGGCGGCTATTCGTCCTAGCAATATCTAGCGTTATCTAGCTAAAAGAATCAATCAGGAAGTATCACCGCGGGTTGAGGAGACTTACCTGGCCATTGCGAGGCTTCGGTTTCGCTCGGGTCGAGCTCTCAAGCTCTCGGTAGATTTGGATGGTCGGAGGTCAGACCCGATGTTTCACATAGGGAAAATGCAAGAAATCAAATGGAAAATGCTCAGTGATGCACAAGGAGTAAATTGCGACTCATAAAACGCAAAACGATCGAGTGGATCGCAAGTCGCCATTAGAGGCCGAAGCCAAGCACGAGGAGGAGCCTCACCGTTTTTCGAGACGAGAGGCCGATTGGAAGGGTTCGGTCGCTTCTCTGAGAATCAGGGAACTCGAAAACGGGCGTCGCTGGCTTCGGTTTCGCCGGTAGGGGTCAGTCGAAGCTTGCACAGGTTTGGCAAGCTTCGGTCGCCGTCTTCCTCTCTCTCTCTATCTCTCTGCCCTTCGCGAGCTGTCTTTGCGCGAACCGACTCTCTCTTGCTCTCTCTCTCTCTGTTTTGTTCTCTTCTGCGCGAACAGACTTCTTTCTCTCTCTGTTCGTTCTCCTCCCTCTTTTAAACTGAATTCGTTTCAGTTATGGTACCCGAAGTCTGTTGTTCAGATTCGGTTTTACACCCACTAGCTTCGTCTTGTACGCGCGACGCCAGTTCTCGCTAGTTGGAGGCCGAATCAGTGTGGATGAATCACTGGCGTCGAATCGTGGCTTGGGTATGTGGATTGGAGTTGCAATTTCATCCTTGCCTCCCTCGGGTTCCTCTGTGCGCGCGTGTAAAAGAAGAGGTAGAGCGAGCAGAGGGTGCTCTGCTTGGTTGACTGGGTTGACTGGTTCGGGTCAACCCGACCCAGTTGACCCAGTTCGCTATTTTCCCCAAATTCAATGCCAAAATGAGCATGAATCACAAAATTGATCATAAAATCAGACTCTATGACACAAATTCCATCTGAAAGATGTGAATTATGGTTAAATTGGTTTTAATTTGTGTGAAAGCCCCAAATTTAAGATAGGATCCGAATTTGATTTTTGTCAAATTGAGGATCCTAATGGGCGAATCGACCTCAATCGGATTGACCGTTAGATTTAGGGGATCGAATACTATAGGGAGGAAACTTTGGGGTTCAATGGGTGCCCCTCAAAAAAGTTTAATTTCAGAATTGGCGTTATAGGGACTAAAATGAAAAGATTTTTTTGTGCAATTAGGTCCCTAAAGCCAAAATCGATCAAATTGGCACACAATCGAACCAAATTGAAATGTCGAGCAATCAAATTGAATGTCAAGATTCGTAAAATGCAAAAGATTGCAAATAAAAAGACTCAAAACGTATTTTTTGACAAATTTAACTCTGTGTATTACAAAGAAACACACAAAATTTAAGCTTGAATTTGGACTCTTGATGAGGTCAAAATGACAAGGGATTTAAAAGAAAAATATTGACTATTTTCCTATATTTTTGTGACCTCAAATTCTATTTTTGTTGATTTTTCTAGTATTTTTCTATTTTCTAAAAATACTAAAAAATGTGAAAAATATGAAAAATTATTTTTTTGGTCAAGAATGGTTCCTTGGACTTGGCCAAGGCCACCAAAGTTGATTTTGTAATTTTTTTGACTTTTTATGGATTTTTTGTGATTTTTCAAAAATAAAACTGAAAAAGACTTGGTCAAAAATTAGGTGTCAACAGCTGCCCCTCTTTGAGAGGAATCTCGTGAGAGGTTTCGCTCAAAGACAGGTGACACCTGAGTCTAGACCGACTCGACTAGGGGAAAGAAAAACGAATCTTGACACTCAATCTTTCTTGTCTCACTGGTGAACGCTCTGCTCTTCATTTTTTTGCTGACGTGAGAGAGAAAGTAGAGAGACCCACATGTTACTTACCTGTTGATCACATGTCTGATGCTCGTGCGGCATGTGCGGTGTATAGCGGGTTCAAGTGAATACCTAGGGACTCGTCTTTTGAGTATCCTAAGGCGGTTAAACTCTAGCCTGTATGGTAGGCTGTACCAGAATGGGATTCCTATACTTGACCGAAACCTGTGAATGACGCACCCAGTCTCTTAGGGATTGTCGGGGTTTTGATCCGTATGGTGGATCAGACCATGAATAGGACTCCTTTCTGCTAGGAACCTATGGATGACGTACCCAGTCTCTTAGGGATTGTCAGAAGTTTTTGATCCGTATGGTGGATCATACCATGAATAGGACTCCTTTCTGCTAGGAACCTATGGATGACGTACCCAGTCTCTTAGGGATTGTCAGGGTTTTGATCCGTATGGTGGATCAGACCATGAATAGGACTCCTTTCTGCTAGGAACCTATGGATGACGCACCCAGTCTCTTAAGGATTGTCAGAAGTTTTGATCCGTATGGTGGATCATACCATGAATAGGACTCCTCTCTGCTAGGAACCTATGGATGACGCACCCAGTCTTTTAGGGATTGTCAGGGGTTTTGATCCGTATGGTGGATCAGACCATGAATAGGACTCCTTTCTGTTAGGAACCTATGGATGACGCACCCAGTCTCTTAGGGATTGTCGAACATTTTGATCCTATATTCTAAGGAATTAACTAGGATTTATACAAATGAGGTGTGCCTAACCTTGAGGCTTTACCAAATGGGCTATTCTGGGTTTAGGGGTTACCTAGAACCTCACAGAAAGCAGATTTTGACAACAGTTTTTGATCCTATATTCTAAGGAATTAACTAGGATTCGTATAAGTGAGGTGTGCCTAACCTTTAGGCTTCACCAAATGAGCTATTCTGGGTTTAGGGGTTACCTAGAACCTCACAGAAAGCTGATCTTGAAAATTGTCCTTTCGACATGCAATGCGTTATTCTGGGATTTGGGGATTCCAAGTATCCTGCAGAAAACTTAAACCTGCAAAAACTTTGATGAGATTCTTCTGGGATCTAGGGGCTACCTGAGATCTCGCGGAAAGATTATCTTGAATGTTGTCCTTTCGACATTGAAGGTGACATTCTAGGATCTGGGTACTCCAGGCATCCTGTAGAAAGTTCCAACCTGTAACACTGGGATCTCACACAGGGAGATAATTTCAAACATTGTCCTTTTGACATGGGAGGTGACATTCTGGGATCTGGGGACTCCAGGTATCCTGCAGAAAGCTCAAACCTATAAATTTGAAATCTCACAGAGGGATGATTTCGGAGATTGTCCTTTTGACATTAGAGGTAGCATTCTGGGATCTGGGGACTCCAGGTATCCACGAGTCCAAGAGAGGTTGTGTTCTTCTGAAATCAAGAGTGATACAAGCCGTTTTAGGAGCCGAAGTCATCAAGAATCTTGTAGAAGCTCCAGTCTGAAAATTTTCTCACCAAGGGTAAATTCATGGTCTTTAAGTGATATCTGATGCCAAACTGACAGCACTTTATGACTTATATCATAGTCATGAAAAATTTCAATGAATGCATTATGATGTTGGAGGTTATCCAAAACACCTTGCAACATATGGAAGTGATCAAAAATTCCTTGTGGGGAAAGTTTGAATCAAACAATCTGAAATTACCAAAAGAGTTTGGTTAAAATGTCCAACGGAGTATTCTCATCAAAGAGGACTTCTCACCGTTTTGAGGTAATGGTCTTTTACCAAGAATGCACTCGAACTTCCTATCCAACCTGCGCCTAGGGTTCAGGATCATTCGCAGTGAATACACCTCGATCGATCAGGAGGACTTCCAAGGGACCGTAATGTTGGGCCTGGTCAACGGCTTTCAAAGGGGGACTTGCGTGCAAGTCAAGGCTTTCGAAGAGAAGTCTTCAACGTCTGCTCCAGGTTTACAAGTCAAGAAACTTGCGAAATGAGAAAGAAATAATCTTGCTCGAACTTCTTCGAGCTAAGCTTAGACATTAAACCCTATGTCAATCCAAGTGCCTTAATCAGAAAAGGCTTTTCAGGGTTGTAACGTAGGTAGGATTGGGGACCAAAAAAGGCTTGTTTTTGGCTTAGAATATGCGAAGGGTCTAACATTGGTGATCACTGCAGGTTTGCCGCCGATCTTGTCCCTTCTCGTCCAAAGAGCGTCTTTGGTCTTTGAAGTGCATATTTGTCTTTAGAGAATATCTCCTTCATGTTGAGATGACGTCGACATCTTGTCTATCCTTTCATCATCTGAGTGTGACATGATTTGGGAGCATCTTTCGCAGTTCAGCTCCTTTGGGATTTTCTTTTATAATCAGATCTCACTAGTGACCTATACAAAGGTATCATGCCATCTTTTGGCATTTACAAGATCAAACACCTGATTCACAAGTGCACAAATATTTGGACGGGCATTGGCCTTGCTTTTACCAGGCACTTTGCTTTTTCTTGATGCCCAAGATTGAATTTTTCTCTCTTTTTGCTTTTTGAGATCCCATCTTTTCTTTTCTTTTGGGGATCAGAATTTTCAAATGAGTGTGCTAGATGTACAATTTGAATCTCAGCACTCAAACATTAATCTAGAAATTTTTATAAATCCTGTATTTTGAACTCTTCTGCTCTTGAAGTGATGTCGCTTCCGTCTTGGAATATGCAATGATCACCAACGGGTTTGCGTAACGAAGTACAGGCTCAACTGGGCTGTGCAAAGGGCAAAAGTGTATAGGATAGAGAAACGAATGCTTTTCGTCATCCTAAAGCACTTGAACTACCATAGAAGTTAAAATGACAAGCAACACACGAAGATTGATGCAAGTCTGAGCAAGAGAATTTCTAATCATTTACCTCCTGATACCGTTGGACGTATCTCCAGTTTGCCCCACTGTGGGGTAGTTCTTGACAGGGGTATAGAATGAAACCGTCGTTCAAATGGTTATCAATGGTTACCTGTAGTGTTTATGATAGAGAAACGAATGCCCCCGTCGTTTCAATCCGTGTAATCACTGCGAATAACCCTTGCTTCCGTAGGTCAAGGTCTCGCTGTTCTTACCACTCCACTCATCTCTCAAGTGTGTATAAGACGTGTTTAGATTAGGCTTGCCTCTTGTCTGATGAACCATCCTTTTGAACAATTCTAAACAACTCTTGTTGGAAAAGTTCATTTTGCTTTCTCTAGAACTTTACCCTCCAAGGGGGTTTATGATGCACAATGTATATTTCAATTATGTTCAGATAACCTCCAGATCTAAACATGAATGCCAATGACCGTGAGGACTTTGCGTCTTTCTAGACATGAGCTTTGATGTATGCCAGATTTCAAAGGGCCTCCCAAATTCTAGCAATTAGGATCCTGAGAGTCTTAAAAACCTAAAAGATTGGGAAAGGAATACTTACCTGCCCAGCGCGGCTAGGGATTCCTGAAAAACATAAAAGGAATATGTCAGTGTATGCTCTTGAATTTCAGAAAATTAGAACGATACACTTTACCCTTGATCATGCACTCCAATGGAAGTGGATAGATTCGCGAAAATCTGCATTTTTCTTAACAACACAAGATGGTTAAGTTGTTCTAAAATTTCTTAAAATTCTCAGTCTTTGGAGAAGAAGACGTGCACCTGACCACCATGACGTTAGGTCTCCTTGATCATACGTTCCAACTTATCGCGAACCTGCTTCCTTGGATCCTGCAATATTGAACACATGCTAATGTATGCATAGATGCATGACATGCTTATGCAAAGACTATCATGAAGAGTAGGCTCAATTCGAGGCAGGGCATATGACCGGAATCTGATTTTATTTCAAGGGTAATATTTCTTCACAGCATCTGAATTCACAGGGTGCCCCAATTCTTCTCCCTCGGAGTTTACAAGAATTAATGCTCCTCCCGTGAGGATCTTCTTAACAATGTAGGGGCCTTCGTAATTTGGAGTGAATTTTCCCCCTGGATGGGTAGTACTTGGTAAAACTTTCCTAATTACCAAGTCATTTACTTCGAAGTTTCTGGTCTTGACTTTTCGATTGAACGCCCTGGCCACCCTCTTCTGGTAAGTTTGTCCATGGCAAATGGCTTTAAGACGTTTCTCATCTATTAAGTTCAGCTGTTCATATCTGTGCTTGAAATACTCTGACTCAGAGAGTTTATCTTCGGATAAGATTCTCAAAGAGGGAATCTTAACTTCTACTGGTAGAACTGCTTCTGTCCCATATACCAAACTATAGGGAGTTGCCCCTGTAGAAGTCCTGATCGACGTTCGGTAAGCCATCAAGGCGAAGGGCAGCCTTTCGTGCCAATCTCTGTAGTTTTCTGCTGTTTTAGCCAAGATTCTCTTGATATTTTTATTGGCGGCTTCCACTGCCCCATTCATCTGTGGGCGGTAAGGAGATGAATTCAGATGTCTAATGCTAAAGTGATCCAGCAGACCATCGACAATCTTGTTGTTTAGGTTGGACCCATTATCTGTGATGATCGCTTGAGGGGTACCATACCGGGATATGATATCTCTTTTGACAAATCTGGCCACATTTCTTGCAGTGACATTCTTGTAAGAACTGGCTTCTACCCATTTGGTGAAGTAATCAATTGCTACCAAGATGAAGCGATGACCATTCGAAGCCATAGGATTAATAGGCCCTATCATGTCTATCCCCCACATAGAGAAAGGCCAAACTTCAGACATTTGATGTAGTTCGTTCGGGGGTGCGTTAATCTTATCCCCGTATATTTGACATTGGTGGCATGACCGGACGTGCTGACAGCAGTCTGATTCGATGGTCATCCAATAATAACCTAGCCGCATGATCTTCCGGGCAAGGAGGTGGCCGTTCATGTGAGGCCCACACGCACCTTCATGAATCTCTTTCATGAGAATATTTGCTTCTTTGGCATCTACGCATCTCAGTAGAGTGGAATCGAACGATCTCTTGTATAGAATTTGTCCATTGAGGAAGAACTTGCTGGCCATCTTGGTTATGTATTTTCGGTCTCCTGACTGGCATCCTTCAGGGAATTCCCTTTTCAAGAGGTAATTCTTGATGTCATAGTACCATGGCTCTCCATCACATTCTTCTTCGATTAGCATGCAATAAGCTGGCTTTTCAACAATGCCGATCCTCAGAGGTTCTATATCCAACCCTTTAGTCGTTTGTAACATCGAGGCTAGGGTGGCTAATGCATCTGCGAATTGGTTGTGAGACCTTGATAGGTACTCGAATGACACTTCTTCAAACTTGAGTATCAATTTTTCAAGGTATTCATGGTAGGGGATGAGTTTTGCATCTTTCGTCTTCCACTCCCCTTGTGTCTGTAGAATAATGAGCATAGAGTCTCCAAAGACCTGCAATCTAGGTATCTTCATGGAAAGGGCCAGTCGTAGGCCCAGAATGCATGCCTCATATTCTGAAATATTGTTGGTACAAGGGAAAGTTATCTTTGCCGCGACAGGGTAATGTTGGCCATCTGGGGATATCAGTACTGCCCCAGTGCCTGCCCCTGATAGGTTAACAGCACCATCGAAATACATGATCCACTTATCCTCTGCTAAGTTCAGAATTCGGCTTTCTGTGTTCGTTACTTCAGGGGATTCAGTGCTCGATGGGTTTTCTGCCAGCATGTCCGCTATAGCTCTTCCTTTTACCGACTTCTGTGGAGAACATTTAATGTCGAATTCAGACAACATTACTTGCCATTTTGCCAGTTTCCCAATTAAAGCGGGTTTCTCCAGGAGGTATTTGACGGGGTCGTTTTCTGTTATGAGCTGAATGTGATGATGTAGGGTATACTGCCTTAGTCTTCGTAGTACCCATACTGCTGCTACGCAGGCCCTTTCAACTGGTATATATTTTGCTTCAGATGGCGTGAATTTCTTACTCAGGTAATAAATGGCCCTCTCTTTTCCATCTATCGGGCTTGTCTGGGCAAGTAAGGCTCCCAAGGACTCTTGTCGTATGGTCAGGTATAAGGTCAATGGGTGACCGGGAATTGGTGGCACAAGCACCGGTGGTGTGATCAAATAGTTTTTGATCATTTGGAATGCCTTGCTGCACTCGGCGTCCCACGTTATTTTCGCGCCTTTCTTAAGCAATTTGAAGATAGGCTTAGCCACATCAGACAGCTGATTGATGAACCTGGCAATATAGTTCAATCTCCCTAGAAGGCTTCTCACTTCTTTTACTGTGGATGGAGTTGATAAATCGTGGATGGCCTGGATTTTTGAGGGATCAATCTCAATGCCCCTGTTGCTGACTATGAACCCAAGGAGTTTCCCGGATCTTGCCCCAAACACGCATTTGTTAGGGTTCAACTTTAACTTGTATTTGCGCAGGCGCTCAAATAATTTTCTTAATACCTGTATGTGATCTTGTCCTTTCTTGGATTTAGCGATCATGTCATCAACATATACTTCAATCTCTTTGTGGATCATATCATGGAATAACGTGACCATAGCCTTCTGGTAGGTAGCCCCGGCGTTTTTCAATCCAAAGGGCATGACTTTGTAGCAAAAATTTCCCCATGGTGTGGTAAATGCAGTCTTGGGTTTGTCTTCTTGTTTCATGGAGATTTGGTTGTATCCCGAGAATCCATCCATGAATGAGAATAATTCATAACCTGCTGTACTATCCACCAATACATCAATGTGGGGGAGTGGAAAATCATCTTTTGGGCTTGCTCTATTCAGATCTCGGTAATCTACGCAGATCCGAACTTTTCCGTCTTTCTTCATGACGGGGACTATATTTGCAACCCAGTCTGAATATGGGATAGCTTCAATGAAGCCTACCCTAAGGAGTTTCATGACTTCTTCCTTAATCTTGTCTTCTAACTCGGCTTTCATCCGTCTACTGCCTTGTTTGACAGGTTTGATGCCAGGATCCGTGGGCAATGCATGTTCCACAATCTTAGGATCAAGGCCTGGCATATCCGCGTAAGACCATGCGAAGATGTCTTGATATTCTTTTAGTAGCTTGGTGAACTCGAGCCTTTCATCACGGGATAGGTGTCCGCCGATCTTGACCTCTTTGACGTTCACGGTGTCTCCCAAATTAATGACAATTGGTTCTTCCGAGGTAGGAGGCTTTGATTCTTCAAAGGTGTTCCAATCCCTACGGATAGACGCGTAATCCTCGTCTTCATCTTCCTCAATGTTATAGAAGTGGTTAATGGAGGGATCCGAATTTTGTAACAACCTGGTATGCATGTTTGAGATGATATGCCTGAAATGTCATGAGTATGGTTAGTTTGTGCTCAATAAAAATGACATGCATGCTTATGTAAAGTCTTTTTTGAAAAAGTTTTTCGAAATAGGTGTAGGTACAGATGGGACTAATCCTCATGTCATTGGATATCCCGATCCCTTGAACATCTTTTGAAGATTAGGAATCATATGGCAAATCAGGCCTCAAGCTTCTATATGGAAGACCATTATCATCATCGGGCTGATTCGTGGTTCCATATGTCCTTAACAAAACATGCGTGGTTTTATTGAATGCGAAATGGGCCGCGTTACAAGATGTGCTATTTGGACCAACGGCCGGAGATCCAAAGGCGTTTTCTTATGCGTTCAATAAGGAAAGAAAATACAGTGAAATGCAGAAAGTTCTAAACACAGTATTTAAAGATGAAGGAAGAGTCTATTTACTCAGAAGAAGTGGCTTCACTGTCCAACCACTCCATGATGACATTCACAGAGTCATCTTCGAGAAAAGGATTTGTCAGATCTGGTTCCATCGGCGAAGTGATACCCTCTTCAGATAACCATTTGGAGTTCTGGTCGAAGTAGGTATTTAAGGGATTCTTGAACATTCGAGACCTTCCCTTCCAGGTTGGAGAACCGATGAATGAGCTATTCGGGCTGTTTTCGCCTCCACGGCGTCCCAGGCTCTTGCCTCGGCCTCGGCTTGTTGCTTTCGGGATAGAATCATTCATGGGATACTTCCGGTACCCCAAGCCCATTTTATGTGGATTAGCCTTCAACTGTAGCGGGGCATTTATACCCTGATTATGTTTGCCTAGGCCTTTTTCAGGATTGAACCCGTATGCCAGCAGTATCTTAGCTGGTAGAAGACTGGCTTCTGAGATGTAAGGAGTTCTCAACTTCGATCCTACTGGGGTATGAACTGTTGCTACCAACTCTAGGGAGTGATAGCTCGCTTCAGTTTTCTCTTCAGGCTCAATATAGGGAATGGCACTGCTCTGGTATGCCTGGAGGTCGACTTCCCCATGTACGGTAATTACCTTCCCATCTACAACGAAACGTACTTTTTGGTGCAGGCTCGAAGGGACAGCTCCTGCTGTATGGATCCAAGGTCTTCCTAGCAGGAATCCAAATGCACTGGGTAGATCCATTACTTGAAAGTTTATAGAGAACTTTGTCGGGCCGATGAATACGTCAAGCTCGATCTCTCCCTCTACAGTCTTCCTCATGCCGTCGAATGCTCTTACAGCTGTCTTGGATGCCTTGACCATCTCTTCATTGATTCCCAGCCTCCTTATGGTAGCCAAAGGACAGATGTTAAAGGCTGATCCGTTATCGATCAATACATGTGCCACTCTTTTGCCGTTACATTGGGCAGAGATGTATAAAGCTTTGTTGTGCCCCCTTCCTTCCATGAGGAAGTCCTCGTCAGAGAAGCTCAACTGGTCTTTTAAGAGAATTGCCCCTACAAAGTCCCCTAGTTGGACCTCATTAATTGTTTCAGGGACATGTACTTCATTGAGTACCTTCAATAGTGCGTTCTTGTGCTTCTCTGAATTGATGAATAGGTCTAACAGGGATATCTGAGCGGGCATCTTCCTCAGCTGCTCTATCACTTCAAACTCACTGGTTTTGATGATCGATATGAGCTTTTCGGCATCTTCCTTTGAGACATCTCTTTTTTCGGATTCACCCTCTCTGGGGGCATAAAATCTTCCAGACCTCATTATTGCATCTACTTGTGTGGTCCCATAGTCCCAATGAACAGCTTTGGGATCATACTCTTCTACTGGGGGGACTTTTATCGTTACAGTTGTCTGATGAGGTATCTCTGGTCCTGACGTGTTGCTTTCTTCCTCTTGAGGCAATTGAATTACGACAGGCCTCACCGGGCAATCTTCTACCTTGCCCAGGCTATCCAGCTCATCCAATCTGATCACCACGGCTGTGGCTACTTCGATCATCAATATGGCGTTGTCGAGTTCTTCCATATTGTTTGAGGTTTCTGGTTGAGAGAGATCATCCATACCCCCCCATCCGTCCGGTATGATGTCTTCAATCTTCTGATAAAAGCTGGTAGGGGCCGAATATTTCACCTTGAAATTGTATCCTCCAGAATCTTGACCCAGGTTGTCTATAATTTCGCTCTTCTCAAGTGCGTCGACCATAAATTTGAGGTCTGCTAGACTTCTCCTCCTGGCTTCTATTTCGTCTTCTTCAAATTCTTCTTCTGATTGAGTGGACAGCCCCAGATCGTTTGCCAATTTCTCACGTGAGGTACCACAGGTGCTACTCTGTTCAGCTGTGATCAAGAAGTGGTTTCCTTTCAAAGATAGAGATGTTTCAATCCCTTCGAATTCTTCATCAGTAATGTCGGACATTATCCCCAAGCTCTTCATCTTGTTGATACACAACTTCTTTTGGTCGGTTGATATCTCCCCCTCTTTTGGGTATGATGAAGCGGTTGTTAGCAGGTTGGCCAGCTTAGGCATATCTACCTTCAGTTTAAGGTAGTCCTCTTCTTCTTCAGTGAATATTGCCCCTATTGCTTGATGATCTGGCAACGGATTTTCTTGTACATTTGGGGCTGCTTTGTCAAATTTCAAAATCTGACTATCGATTAGGGCTTGCACTTTCAGCTTCAGGACATAGCAGTTATCCACATTATGCCCTCTTTCGCCCATATGGTAGGTACAGGTCTGGCTCTCATCAAAGCCAGGATATCTTGCGGGGTTTGCCCTAGGTGGTTCTTTTGCCACCAAGTGTTGCTCCAGCAGCATCGGGAGTAGCTTGGATAAAGGTCTCGGGAGCTGAGAGAATTGTCTCTGGGGTTGCTTTCTTTTAGGCTCTTGTACCTTTGGCGCTGACCAGGATGATCCGCCTTTGGCCTGATTAGAATTGCCAAATGGCTTTAACTTGTGGGGATCTGGTATAAATGCTATGTCCAGTCCGGCTTCTCTTTCCTTTCTCAGAGGGTACTGCTTCCTAGTAGGAGCTTCCTGAGGCCTTCTTTCTTTCAAGGCCCATTCCAGCCTCTCAGCAACCTTAATCAGGTGTGCGAATGTCTGACATCCAGAAGTGTTCAGTCTGTCAAAGTACTCGTAGGGGAGTGCTTTTAGGAATAAGTCGATCAGCTCCTCTTCTGGAATTGAAGGCTTTACTTGGGTAGCCAAGGCTCGCCATCTCTGAGCATATGTCCTGATCGATTCGCCCCTCACTTTTGAAGTTCGTAGGAGGTCTTCTCTTGTTGGGGCTGTAGCCGTGTTAAATTTGTACTGCCTGAGGAAGTCTTCAGCAAGGTCCTCCCATCCGTCATAATCCTCTAAGTCTAGCTCAATAAACCAAGCCAGAGCGGCGCCAGCCAAACTCTCTTGGAATGTGTTCATTAACAACGGAATGTAATCCGAGTAGTGCGCCATCTTGCGCAGGTAATATTTGAGGTGGGCACTGGGACAACCTGTCCCGTTGTATTTTCTCACGAACTCTGGCTCCCTATAGTCAGGAGGAGTCTCTATTTTAGCAAAAGGAGATATTTTGTCGAAGCGGGCCAGCTCATAGCCTTGACTGCTCAGGCATTCTTCGATCTTGGCCAATCTCTTAGCCTCTGCCTCTGTCTTCACAGTTTGTTTTCCCTTCTCCTCTTTTTCAAGGTTGATGACAACAGGCGAGGCTTTTTGTTGTGCCCGACTATTTGGTTCATGGACGTTTTCCCCTGTATTTTGGGTATCCCTGGTTGCTTCTTTATCTATTACATCAGGTACCATGGAAGGGCCTGAGTTGTTCTGATTGTGGGCGGTTGTCTGTCTAGCTTGGTTGGTCTCCAGCATGGCCTTAATGTCAGCCATCATAGTCGCCAGGGCAGTCATCTGAGATTCCAACATGCCTACGCGCGGAGTCAATTCCTGCTGTTCCATTCTTGTCTTTAGGCGGGTACGGAAACGATGCGTTGGCAATTCCGTGATGAGAGTGTACCTGTTTCAAAAGATCTCTGTGAGTGCTTCGCTTATTTAGCAAAAAGAAGCAGCTAATTCTTTTAGTTGCATGCTTCTTGTCAGTAGATGAGAAAAAGGGCTACTTTGTGAGCCTTAGCCTCATGTAAGTAGTTCTTTTAATCATTTCTCGACAAGAACTCATGGAATTAAAAGAAGCGTAATTTCTGACGATAGTTTTTTATGCATTTGCAAAACATGCTCACATTCATACTCATGTGTCTAAGATAGTATTCCACAGAAATGAGAATGTATGAGAAGGCATCACAATGCTTGCTTATTTTACACTTGACAGAATAGTCTATTCAAGTCTAGGACGTTTGAAGCCTAAGGCATCCTCATCATCCCAGTATAGATTCTCTTCTTCAGCTTGGGGCTCTTCGTCTTCTGAACATGACAGTGGTCCCAGGTCTTCGGGTATGTAGGGCTCTACTCCAGGTACGTACGGCACGATGTATTCAGGTATGTAGGGCTCGACAAGGCTTCGTCGGATCGCTTTGAAATGTTGAATGTATTCTGTGGTGGCTCTATGAGTGTTTTCTTCTCGAGTCATGTCTTCTGGCCAACTTATTTCTTCAGCCTGGGAATTCTTCAAGGAGTGTATGATGGATGCCACCTTGGCTTCAAATTGTTTCTTCTCCTCCTCCGTGAGGGTCTGGTTTGGTAAGTCAAAGGAAAAGACACCAGGTCGCGGTGAAGAAGGGATCTCCTGAAGTGCTCCAAACTGTCGAATCACCCTCCTTGGATAGTATGCAGTTGCGCCCGTGAATCCTAGCAAGGGGACTGGGCTTCCGTCATCGCAGGTCAATCTGACTTTGCTCAGCGTCGGCAACCTTAGCCGCCATCGGAGTTGCTCAGGTTTTAGGACTTTGAGGAAGTTCTTCCATTCTACAAAGTTAAACTTAGGAACACGTGTATGGGTTCTATCAAATGTTTTAAGAGGGTGTGCATTGGGGCTGATTTCAGTGAAACCCATGCGGATGTGGAATTGTCTGATATGGGATGTGAACCACAGATACAGCAGATCACTAGAAGCTCTAAAGATTCCCTTTTTGCTTTTCTTGAAACGATTTAGGGAAAGGAAGGTTTCGGCAAGGAGGATGTTTGAGTAATCCCACCCACAACAGACTTGCCTAGCTACTATAGCCATGATAGGGTCGAAGGTGACAGTTGAGATTGGGAATAGCACAAAGCTAAAGAATGCCAAGATAAAGGCTCTACCCGATTTGGTTCCTTTAGAAGCAGGAAGGCGGGAAAATCGGTCTATAAGGAAGGATAGGGAAATTCTCCCAGAATTGCTTTTCGCATCTACTTTGACTTCATTTAGGTTTGTGTCAAGGAATTCAGCTACCTGACTTAGGGGTTCAAGTCCTATAGGGGGTCGGACGAGCGTAGGGGTGAATTCAACTCCGATGACAGCGCTGTATTCCTCGATAGTGGGAGTGATCTCTAATCCTTCCATGCAAAATGTAGCGGTGGTAGGATCCCAGTAGAGCGCCATGGCTTGAATAAAGGCAGGTGGGCACTCAATCTTCAGTAGGTCCAGTAGATATCCTAGTCGTGACTCCGCATACTTCTGGCTGGCTTCGCCCATGCCATCCCACCATGATTGGAGTTCAGCTCGGGGGATCTTGAACACTTGAATATCATTCTTTCCCATCAAGTCTAAAATATGCAAATGATTTTAAAAGGTCAATCGCCAGAAGTTACTTTAAATGTATGAATATGCAGATGTCATGAAGCATGCATGAGCTAACTTGATTGCATAGTTCAATTTGAAGAAATGGAGATTAGGACCCTTTTTCAGGTCTTGAAGGCCTGACTCAAAGCCTAATTTGCATTTCAGGGAAGTGAATTATGCAATTTAGTCAAGTTTACTCAGTGACTAAAGGGAATAGCAATGTCACGTTCCATTGGTCAACACATCAAAGGAGCAAAGTGGGATGTACTTTTATTACAGTCAAGATGTCTAATAGAAAAACGGTAAAGAAAGGTTTTTCAAACAAGAAAGCCATAAAAGACAATGGAACGTGAGGGTCTAGATCACTCTTTCTTCAGAAGTCTACCCAAGTGACAGTCGGTCAGGAATTCTCCTTTAATCTAGGGTAGGGGAGTTATCTTCAGTGGTTTGGTCGAGAGGTTGTAGTTCCTCTGGCCACTTTCTAGTCCAGGGTACGATGACTTCGGAAGCCTTCTCGGGTTCTACTTTCTTGATTGTGATACGCCTTGGCTTGGTCTTGATCGCAGGGCGTCTCTTCTTACCCCAAAAAGTAATCATGGGTATGTTTTTTTTGGCCAGCAATTCAGCCTTCTTGCGAGCGTACGCTTCCCTAGCTAGCTGGTTGCGACGTTGTCTCTTCATCTCCAGATAATCCTTCATCATTTCGTCTGATTGTCGCTTGAATCTGAGATTATCAGCGTAGTAGTGGGTTTGACAGTCTTCAGCATACCCCAGCTTACGTCCAGTCAGTTCCCGACCATACACGAATCTAGTAAAGTGTAGCCTTGTGTTTGGTCCGGGGCGAGTAACTTTTCTCAAGTACTCGAAGGTCACCAACTCCGTAGAGCTCTTAGGGAACAGCGACATCCTACCCCATAATCATTGTTGTTCTCATTAGTCACCCGAGTAATCTTCATGATGCGAATGCACATGGATGTATGCAATGTATGAGTCATATCATGGAGCAGGAAATAAAGTATGTTTAGAGATAAATGTCTTACCAACCACACTTTGGGGGACGTGGAATGCCCCCTGTATCAATGGGTGGTTTTAGGTATACCAACCATCCATGGACATGCGCATGCGACAAGTGGGTATACTCTAAAAATCGAAAATTAGGTAAGGAACCTATGGCTCAGGCTCCCACGATCCAAATGAGGCAGACTCCTCCCCAAGAGTACCCACTCAAGAGGGCTAGATATCGCCAATTTGGATTGTGAGCGGGAACGAACATGAAAGTCTCAAGTGCCATCAAACACGAGATCCTTTCACATCCTTTCCCTATCTAAGGTAACCTAGAGGTGGTTGCAGTCGGGGTTTGACCGCTAGTGTGTGCGATGTGTCGTGATCATCACAATGCAAAGTCATGCACAGCAGTTTGTATCAAACACCGCTTCAGTATGTGCGTAAAGTAAACATACATTCCCAACTCCAACCTGCAGGAAAAATGTCAACAATCACTCCACCCCTTATTTCTCCAATCTGCAAAAACATCTAACACAATAGTTAGCATACGTACCTTACCTTCGAGAGCATCTGCAGAAAACAATGTCAGATAAACCAAACAACTTTTTAATCGGCCCAAGTCCTCTGGAATTCGTAACCAGAGATTCTGGTTTAGAATAAGGTCCCCAGCGGAGTCGCCAGTCTGTCGCGACCCTCTCGCGAGCGCGGAGGGCTAATGGGCCGCCCGATCGCTGGCTTAGATCGGACGCGGGCCTCTCCCAAGGTCCATTACCCAAGTCGCAACTGCTGGATATACGTGATCGACCTTCAGTGCGGTCTAGTGACATGTGAAAAAGTGTACATGCCAAGGAGTCGCCACCAATCGTTTCGTGGAGGGTACGATCGGAAACCCTATCGAATAGTTGGGAGTGGTCTATTCGATTCTGCGGAAACCAGAGAAGTGGGTTCGGGGACTTAGTTACGCCAACTGTCAGAGTTGACGCCCTTTCGGTACCTAAATTGAATGGTTTATCTGATCTTAGGATCTCATACAGATGAGTGGGGTGCTGATCCTAAATCTAGGAGTTCATGCAGATGGGAATATCTACCCTATCACTCACAATCATTAAAAATAAGTGCGCAAATCAAGGATCCAATACATGCGGATAAAACACATGAAATCAACATGGCATCCCTAATGAGGCCCTATTAGCCTAGAGAAGTATCAATCAAGGCTTAGGAGTGATTTGGACATGATTCGCCCACGAGGGGCAGAATCGTAATTTTGAACAATTCGGGGACAATTCACCTCAAAAAGGGCAAATTGGTCATTTTAGATGAATTGGGAAGCCAAAAGACAAGGGAAATAGGATTGGACATCAATCCAATCCATTTCCCATTTTTCGGGAATTTCCAGGATTTTTCTGGAATTTAAAAGTGATTTTACCCTCAGAGGGGTAAAATCGTTATTTTGAACAAAGATGAGAACTGAAAATCTCAAATATTAGAGTTGGTCGTCCACCTGACCCTAACCCTAATTTTAAGCAATTTTCGGGACTCAATTAGGACAAGAAAGACAATTTTCCCATTGAGGGGCAAAATCGTCATTTTTGAGAAAAGGGGCGGGACTCGAAAACCCAAACCTAAGAATTGGTCGCGTACTCGACCCTAATTCTTACCTTGACATTATCGGCCTTTTCTGGCATGCACAGCAGAGGCGACTTACCCCTAAAGGGTAATGTCGTCAAGTCTCGGAAAATTGGATAAGAAACCCCAAAAATAGGGTTGACCAGTTGTCTGTGGTCAATCCTCAATTTTTGGGGATTTCTAGAGTGTCTAGGATTTTTCCACAATTTTTCCACATTTTTTTGGAATTTTCTGAAATTTTCTAGCATTTTTTGGATTTTCTAAGATTTTTATGATTTTTTTTTTTATTATTTTTTTTTATTTTTAAAAATCATTTTCGGAATTTTTTCTTTAAAAAATGTTACCCGGGCCGGGTCGGGTGACCCGGCCCACGGCCCACGGGCGGGCGGCCCGGCCCGGACCCGGCCCCGCACCGAAACGGCGCCGTATCCATCTCCCTCGCTCAAATTTCAATTCCCGCCCAAACCAAACGAGCGGCCTTGATTGCGCCACGTGGAGGTCCTGCGGACGGCCTGATCTTCATGATGAGCCAACGGCCTAGATTGAAACACCCGATCGAACTACAGCCGTCCGATCTAAAGGATTTTTAATTTTCGAAAATTATTTTTTATCTTTGAAATTTCACGATCGCGACACGTGGCCAAATATCCACCGTCCGATTATTTTTGTTATTCGGTTATAACAACCGATGCTGACGTGGCTGCCACGTGGGCGCCACGTCAGCGACACGTCAGCGTTGACTGGTCAACTCTCGTTGACCAGTCAACAGCTCGCCGGGGAAGACGATCGGCGCCGGCTCTGTTTCGCCGGCGCCTCGTCGGAGGCCGTTTTCTCCTCGCTCAGACCACGAAATTGCATGAAACTTCCGCCATTCGACTCGTACAGATCTCATCTACCACATATCCAAGCCTCTACACAGCAGATCATCATTTCATCTACATGCTACTTCCGGCCGAAGTTAGGCTCCGGCGGCTATTCGTCCTAGCAATATCTAGCGTTATCTAGCTAAAAGAATCAATCAGGAAGTATCACCGCGGGTTGAGGAGACTTACCTGGCCATTGCGAGGCTTCGGTTTCGCTCGGGTCGAGCTCTCAAGCTCTCGGTAGATTTGGATGGTCGGAGGTCAGACCCGATGTTTCACATAGGGAAAATGCAAGAAATCAAATGGAAAATGCTCAGTGATGCACAAGGAGTAAATTGCGACTCATAAAACGCAAAACGATCGAGTGGATCGCAAGTCGCCATTAGAGGCCGAAGCCAAGCACGAGGAGGAGCCTCACCGTTTTTCGAGACGAGAGGCCGATTGGAAGGGTTCGGTCGCTTCTCTGAGAATCAGGGAACTCGAAAACGGGCGTCGCTGGCTTCGGTTTCGCCGGTAGGGGTCAGTCGAAGCTTGCACAGGTTTGGCAAGCTTCGGTCGCCGTCTTCCTCTCTCTCTCTATCTCTCTGCCCTTCGCGAGCTGTCTTTGCGCGAACCGACTCTCTCTTGCTCTCTCTCTCTCTGTTTTGTTCTCTTCTGCGCGAACAGACTTCTTTCTCTCTCTGTTCGTTCTCCTCCCTCTTTTAAACTGAATTCGTTTCAGTTATGGTACCCGAAGTCTGTTGTTCAGATTCGGTTTTACACCCACTAGCTTCGTCTTGTACGCGCGACGCCAGTTCTCGCTAGTTGGAGGCCGAATCAGTGTGGATGAATCACTGGCGTCGAATCGTGGCTTGGGTATGTGGATTGGAGTTGCAATTTCATCCTTGCCTCCCTCGGGTTCCTCTGTGCGCGCGTGTAAAAGAAGAGGTAGAGCGAGCAGAGGGTGCTCTGCTTGGTTGACTGGGTTGACTGGTTCGGGTCAACCCGACCCAGTTGACCCAGTTCGCTATTTTCCCCAAATTCAATGCCAAAATGAGCATGAATCACAAAATTGATCATAAAATCAGACTCTATGACACAAATTCCATCTGAAAGATGTGAATTATGGTTAAATTGGTTTTAATTTGTGTGAAAGCCCCAAATTTAAGATAGGATCCGAATTTGATTTTTGTCAAATTGAGGATCCTAATGGGCGAATCGACCTCAATCGGATTGACCGTTAGATTTAGGGGATCGAATACTATAGGGAGGAAACTTTGGGGTTCAATGGGTGCCCCTCAAAAAAGTTTAATTTCAGAATTGGCGTTATAGGGACTAAAATGAAAAGATTTTTTTGTGCAATTAGGTCCCTAAAGCCAAAATCGATCAAATTGGCACACAATCGAACCAAATTGAAATGTCGAGCAATCAAATTGAATGTCAAGATTCGTAAAATGCAAAAGATTGCAAATAAAAAGACTCAAAACGTATTTTTTGACAAATTTAACTCTGTGTATTACAAAGAAACACACAAAATTTAAGCTTGAATTTGGACTCTTGATGAGGTCAAAATGACAAGGGATTTAAAAGAAAAATATTGACTATTTTCCTATATTTTTGTGACCTCAAATTCTATTTTTGTTGATTTTTCTAGTATTTTTCTATTTTCTAAAAATACTAAAAAATGTGAAAAATATGAAAAATTATTTTTTTGGTCAAGAATGGTTCCTTGGACTTGGCCAAGGCCACCAAAGTTGATTTTGTAATTTTTTTGACTTTTTATGGATTTTTTGTGATTTTTCAAAAATAAAACTGAAAAAGACTTGGTCAAAAATTAGGTGTCAACACTCACGTGACTTCTCTTCTTCTCTCTGCGTTCTATTTCTCTCTCACGCCTTCTTCGCCTCCAAATCTCCCATGGACCATCGATTGAGATCTGTGGAAGATGGTGAAGAGCGCGAGGAGGTAGATGGCAACGGTGAAGGCGACGATCGAGGCCTGCGATCTACCTACCTTCCGTTTGGGGGCCGCCATCATCGAATCTGATGTAGCCGCCATGGCAGTCCGAAATCTTAGCTTTCTTGAGCTTGATCCCGTTACGCCGCCCTCGGAGGCCGCCGTCAAAGGTCCCCCTCCGTCTGGGCCGAGGCAGCCACCGTCGGAGGCACGCCGTCAGAGGCAGCCACCGTCGGCGTCCACAAACCCTAGCCTTCTCAAGCTTGAACGGCTAGGGTTTTCATTGAAAAAAAAAAGGAAAGGAAAAGAAAAAATAAATAAAAATAAAAAATTTGGTCGAAAATTTAAAAATATTTATTTAAATTTTTAACTGTAAAAATTATTCACAATATTTTAGTAATATAATTTTTTTGATAATTCATTAATTTTGCTAAATAAGATTAAATATGAAAGTGTTTTAGTAATGCGGGTCGGGTATGGGTTGGGTTTGGGTTGGGTCGGGTATGGGTAGACATGGCCAAATTGGACCCGGACCCGGAACCGGCCCGGAACTAGCCCGTTGACCGGGTCCGCGGTTCCGAACCGAAACCGGAACCGGACCTTCACGAGCCGGTTCCGGTTCCTCTTTTTTCGGAACCGGCGGTTCCGGGCCGGTTCCGACCCGTTATTTTTAATAAAAAAAAATAGAGAAAATAATAATTGCTTGAAGTGGGATTCGAACCTTTGATCTTTTAGTTGAAATAAGCACCCTAAACCACTCAACTACCTTCAATTTGATTGTTCATATTGCAAATAAATTATAAAAAATATATATGGACAAATTGAACCGATGGGAACCGGCGGTTCCTTGAACCAGGCCCGGAACCGGAACCGCCTCTTTAAGGGCCGGTTCCGGTTCCAGCTTTTTTAGGAACCGGAACCGCCGGTTCCTGAACCGGAACCGGCGGTTCCGTCGAACCGTGCATGTCTAGGTATGGGTCATTAGAATTGTACTAGATGAAAATGGGTCCAAAAGGGTTAAATGGGTCAATATGGGTCGAACCATATTCGACCCGACCCAAACCCGACCCGACCCACCCGTTTGACGCATCTACTTCTAAGGAAAGGTTAGGCGATCCATTTCCCCTTAAATGATCTCATTTTCTCAAACAATGGTCTGAAATGAACTTTGTTTCAAATAAGAGCCTGAAATGGCTATAAAATCTTTATAAAAAAAAACGCATGATTTCATGGACAATTTTGCCTTTTTCCTTATTTATTTTTTTCTTTTTTATTAAACTTTTCCTTTTTTCCTTAAAAATTAAAAAAAAAATTAAAAAAGAAAAACAAAGCAACATACAAAGGCGCGGGAGAGCTATCCCTCCTGCAGGTGGCCGCCACCCCATAGCCCGAGGGGCGAGGGGGTCGCCGACCCCCGCCAACCAGAGTCGAGGAGGTGTCTCCTGATTTTGGCGAAGGCTAAAAGGCCATCGCCTCTGGTCAACAAGGTTTCTAGCCCTCGCCGAGGCACCGACGGCCCCACCAGCCTTCGCCGCTCTTGTTGACCTCGCACCAATAGTGGGCACCAGAGGGGCAGCTGTGTGTGGGTTTTTTTTTTTTAAATAGAAAAAGGATAAAATAGAGAAAAAGTAAACAAAAAATAAAAATGAGAAATAGAGAAAATGCCATTTAGGCGAGACCCTTTTTTGAAACTCTATTATTTGAAACACATTATGCCAGTTTAGACCCTTAATTGAAACAAGATTCACATAGTGCTCTTATTTGAGAAAATGAGAGGACTTCGAGCCCTTATTTGAAATTTTTCCTTTCGATTTGCATCTGAGTGGGGTCTTAAAGTTAAACCACGCATATCCCACATCTCTTTCGACCAAGGAGGGTCCAAAGGTCACTGTTATCTGGTGCACTAGAGGAAGCCATTTCCAAAAGGGACCAGCCCATGGGCATCGATTGGGCCACGCAGGATGGGCGGGTTAAGACCCGGCTTGGTCACCCATGGGCTTTTGATTAGGTCAATGGCTGAGACTTCCCTACGTTAACAGAGGCTGCTGATGATGATGCCACGAGTGAAGGAACATGGAAGGCTGGCATCAGTCAGCTCACTAAGCACTACGTAGGTGATGATACATGAAAACCCGCGAATGGGTTTACCAAGATTATATATAGTCTATATTAAACTTGGTTCGGCGAGTAATGGGAGTTAGAGGGGAAAAAAAAAACGAGCCAAATTCGTCGTATCGTAGTATGTCGCGTCTAATGTGTAAATTTTTGCAGTTTATTCTTAAGTACCACACACTTAGTTAAAAGACCAATCATCCATTATAAAAAAAAAAAAAAAAGATCAATCATCCACACGCCCAAAAGGCCGTCGCTGTTATAATCATGATCCTTTGTGCCGCTAAATAATTTAAGCTACAAAGTCCTCATAAACCAAAACCAAAACCAAAAGCAACAGAAAATTAGGCCAGCCCTGCCTTCCACGAAAAGATAGTTCTACTCCATTCAAGAAAGTCAAGTGGGACAGGCCATTGACTAAAATATGCGGGAACACAGGAAAATTCTTGGTAATCAACACTCTCGTAGAAAGAACACGCAGGGTTTAACCAATGTAAGAGTTAACTGTCACATGTTCAGACCAGTTTGCAATCACGGATACAGTTACCCTGCATCATAGCGCAAAATCATGTCACGTCACCATGAAAAACCCACGGTTGTATTGGATTCGAGAAGAAGTGACGCAAATAGGAGCTTGCAGAGCCAACTAAAAGAAAAAGGGTGCTATACAAGCATGATAATTTGTCCACGATAGTTATACTCTCAGTTTGGAAACTCAAGACATCTAAACCCGCAGAGACAAAAGGAGCCACATGATTGATAGCCTATCATACACACGAAGGAAGAAATGGATATTACTGATAAGCACACGTTGACAGCTCGTATTGATTTGTTGCAGCAACCTCCGCGAACTGAGAGATCCAAAAAGGGAACACAGCACAATGCCATCAGTATCGGCAATAGACTGAGAGATCCAAAACTCCGGCGTCATCAACCGGAGCCTGAAGCGGAACCTGAAACGAGCCGAAAGTAATTATGTGGTAGGGGTTGCTTATTCCAGGTCCCTTTTCATCCACGCAAATCAAAAGTTTTCAGGATGAAGTTGGTCAAAAGTTTTCTTTTCCGAACCAGTGCAATTAATACAAATTGGCCCTATGGGCTCTCAGTAGTGATGTCAACATTTACCATATCGAAGAGGAAGATAGCATATTAGAGCTCACATTTTGGACACGACCGTTTACATGACAGTGCCTGTCGTACATGGCGTATAGCTTAGCTTGTTTGTGTTGTAAGTGAGTGAATATGTATACAAACAGCAATTTTGCGACGTGGAGATTGACTTATTTACCTCAATTACTGCATACTCATATGCAAACCATACCGATCATGTCGACATGACTCTTCACGTTCATCCGGACATTGATACACACAGCACATTTTACCCGGTTTATTGGAGTACATTTGCCAAACAGTTAAACAATCACTTCATGACACCACTACAACAGTCATAAATTGTCGGCCCTAATCACATACGCTAGTAGCCACAAAGATCGATTGAGTGAACATGTCTACAAACAACAATTTTGCGATGTGGAGATTGACTTCTTTACAGCAATTACAGCTTACTCTTATGCAAACCATACCGATCATGTCGACATGACTCTTCACATACATCCGAACGTTCATACACACAGCACATTTAACCCGGTTTATTGGAGTACATTTGCCAAGCAGTAAAACAATCACTTCATGACACCACTACAACAGTCATAGATTGTCGGCCTTAATCACAGACGCTAGTAGCCACAAAGATCGATTGATCAGCAAATTAGTCATTACGCTCAGTGTTAAAACAACGTTGCAGAGGACTATGAAGTACTGACCTCCTCCTCGTCGGATTCTGATCCTGCTGGCAAGGATTCAGCGAGAGCCTCAAATGAAGCCCTCGTCTCTACCGCTTTTTCTATGTATGAAGACTTCTCCTGCATAGAATGAGTCAATCAACAGGTTTGTTTGTAACGCATCAAGGGAAAAAAAAAAAGAGATATCTCACCTTTTCTGTCATGGAGTGCCATCTCGCTGCAGCAACCTCCGGGAACTTCCTATCATACTCTCTTATGAAATCCGCCGCGAAAAGTGCATACGCCAACGGAGGCCGCTTTGGCATAGCGGCTCCTTTCTTCTTCCGCAGATCCTTCCGTGGCTGCTTCTGAATTTGCTCGATCTGGACTGCCTCGTTCGTCTTCCTGCGTCCCATACCACTTGGCGAGAGGCGAGAGCGGGAGACGAGACGGTGAAAAGACGATAACCGGAGACTGGAAGAGGGCAGCTCCGAGCTCGAGCGAGAGGGGAAAACCGGAAAAGGTGAAAGAGGATTAGGTTTAGGTTTAGGTTTATAAGATTCCTTCGCTGGGCTTCCGTGTAAAATATTGGCTTTTTTTTTGGGGGATCGGAAAAAAAAAAGTGGGGTTTAATTTTAGATGATACTTACATTTTGTTTATCTGAGGATTAATATATAATATTATTCAAGGTGGAGTGACCATGACCAATTACTCACATCTAATATGGTTAACCTTCCTTTTTGTAAAAATATATTAATGTAGATCACATCTCCATCAAATTGTTTAAACTTTTAGAACGATTGATACTAATTTTACAAAATTTTACTTGGCATCATAACATAACTCCTGAATTCAAATCCTTTCCGAAACCCCTGATTTGCTATCCAATTTTATATTTTTCACTCTCGTTCTTCCGCTAAAATCCAGCCTATGCATAAGACAAAGTATTATTAAATATTAGAACCCTTCGGCATCTAGCAGCAATGTTCCCACAAAATTTCTTGAGATTGATATTAGCCACAATTTTTTACACTAAAGCTCCATTTGTTTCACACTTCGCGGAGAATGTGACGTTTTTCGAAACTCTTGAGATTGATACCCTATCCATAATTTTTAATAATATTTTTGTATTGAATTCTTAATAATTTTAATTTTTTTTCCTTTTCTATTTGCCTTTGCTGCCGATAAGCTTGACATGACGATCGGCCACAGGCAAAGCTCGGTATCACCCTAGGTCGAGGATCTCGAGCCTCACCTTGCCCACTCAAGACTAGCGTCAGATCCGATGTGGAGGCTTGCCTATGGCCAATCGCCGACTATCCGACGGAAAAAGAAAGAATTATAAAATAAAGAATTTAAACGTTAAAAAAATGGATAGAAAAGGAATGGGAAGGAAAAATATGAAGAATTTTTTTTTCATTTTCCCTTTATTTCACTAAAAGTCCAAAAAATATTTACCTAAGACAAATGGAGCCGACATTGAAAACATGACATGGGTAATGGATAGAGTACCAAAAACCTGAAAACTTGAATAATCTCGCACATTGACGGTGGTTGCAGTGGTTGGATAATACACATCTCAGTAGCAAAATAGTCAATAAAACAGAAAGTGAATTGATTGAGGGATTTTTTTTGGTCACTTGTATATGAGTTTCCTGTTACACGATTTATTATGTGGAGCTAGAAGAAACTCATGCACCTTTTCCCAAACGCTATTACATTTACGAAGGTTGCCCGGTAAAGAACAGCAATGTCGAGTAAACAACAATGCCAAGTATTCAGCTGGGCTCTCTTGCACATGCCACACGTTGCACCATATCTTCATCCTCGAATTTCTTGTTGAGATATTAATTCAATGGAGGTTGTAGGCGCGCGAGGCCGGTGGAGGGCTGGCGAGCAGGCGGCGGTGACGGCGGAGAAAGGTGGGAGGTGTAATATGGAATGGGTCGAGTATGGGTCATTGAATTTTCATTTTATGAATATGGCTCAAAACGGGTTAAATGAGTCAATATGGATCGGACCATATTCAACCCGATACAAATTCGACCCGACCCATCCTGCAACAATATCGTCGGATTGAAAAGAGATTCACTCATTTTCCTTTGTATAATTTCTATTTCTAAGAGTTGACTTTTGGACCCCGTGAGTGATTAGATCTAAAACACACGTTCGGTCTTATTCAAGACTCTTCTTTTCCTTTTTCTTGTTAACTGAGATAAAATTAATCATGTTGTAAAATATCGCACTGCAAGTATATAATAGAGAGAACAAAGAGCAAGTAGAGAAAGCCAGAGGAGAAATCTCTTTATTTCAACTTATCTATTTGACCAAAAACTAAGCTCCTATTTATAGGAGAATAAGGATGCACTTTTCATTAATACTAATGTATTGAATTAATACATACATTTGATAGGGAGATGAACTTAGAAATGTAACATAAAAGGTACATTAGATAGGATGAATATAATGAATATTCATTCATGTATTTCAAACATTCATGTATTTCATAACACTCCCCCTTGAATATTCATTGTGTTCATCATATTATGAATATGCATAGAATGATACTGCCTCATTAAAAACCTTAAGCCGGAAAAACCCAGTGGGACAAAAACTGGACAAAAGGGAAAAAGAGTGCAGTGCATAGTTCATAATATCTCCCCCTCAATTAAACCATATAGCCACTGTTGGGGCTAGTCAATCTTGCATCTTGTGAACTCGCCTCATACCAATGCCATGTACTAATTTTTCAAAAATTGACGTTGGCAATGATTTGGTAAAAAGATCTGCAAGATTATTTATGGATTGAATCTGTTTAACATCAACTTGTCGACTTTCTTGGAGTTCGTGAGTATAGAAAAATTTCGGCGAGATATGTTTGGTCCTATCACCTTTAATATATTCTCCCCTAACTTGTGCAATACAAGCAGCATTATCTTCATAAATTATAGTGGAAAAATTTACAACCGGTGTTAAACAACAAGAATTATGAATATGCGTTATAACGGATCTTAACCAAACACACTCTCTTCCAACTTCATATAAAGCAATAATCTCAGAGTGGTTAGAAGATGTAGCTACTAGCGATTGCTTAGTAGAACGCCAAGAAATGGCAGTGCCGTTATAATAAAACAAATAACCGGTTTGAGAGCGAGCCTTATGTGGATCAGATTTATATACAGCATCAGCATATCCAACTAAATCAGATGTAGTGGAATCCTTTGAATAATATAATCCCAAATCTATGGTTCCTCAGAGATAACGAAAAATATATTTAACTCCATTCCAGTGTCTCTGAGTTGGCTCAGAACTAAAACGTGCCAATAAATTTACCGCGAAAGCGATATCTGGTCTCGTACATTGTGCCAAGTTTATTAACGCCCCAATTGCATTGAGATATGGTACTTCAGGACCAAGTATCTCTTCATCAGATTCTCTAGGACGAAATGGATCCTTTTGGGGATCTAGAGACCTTACAACCATAGGGGTGCTTGTCGCGACCCGTCCGGAAGCGGACGCGGCTAATGGATTACCGATCACGGGTCTTGGATCGGCGCGAGCCCTCCCAAGCCCATACCAAATCGCGGCGGGAGTATTCTTCGACGATAAGAGTCGATCGCTTTCGACCTTCAGTGTGGTCGTGGTGGCATGTGCAAATTGTGCATGCATTTGGAGTCGCCACCGGTCTTTCTTGGAGGGTAGACCGGAAACCTTACTGACCGATTGGGAGAGATCGATCAGTTCTGCGGAACCAGAGATTTTGGGTTCGGGGACTTGGTTACGCTGGTGTCATTACCAACGCCCTTTCGGTACCTAACGCGAGTGATTTTCCTAACTAGGATTTCATGCAGGCGCAATTTTGGGTGAGGTAAGTCTGACTTTGCACATTAACCAGTTTAACATGCTCACGTAATCATAATAAATAAATAGATGTCAATCACATAAACATCTATCCTACGTGGTGATCATGGAATTATGATTTAATGGGTCTCGAGCCAATAAGACCACATTTAATCATTTTAATATTTTAATAACGGAGAGCCGCTCTTCGCTTCTTCTTGGTTTCTTAAACTCTTCAAGAATTGGGCCCCAAAGAGCTCGCCGACTTAAAAGGCTCCTCCACGTAATCCTCGTAGCATTTACATCAACAATTGACTATGCTAAAAATAAAGATTACATGAAAAATAAAAGGAGTACGCAGCCTCCATTTAATAATTACAACCCCAAATATATAAATAATCATCATACATTCATATATACATCAATCACATTGATTAGGATTTTTCCATGATCACCACCCTTCCACGTAAGTAATAAATTCACAATTTAAAACTTAGGAAGGCACAATAAAAATTCTACGTTGAATCATATTCAGAATTTTCACGTAAAATAAGATAGCCATAAATTTTCGATTCAAAATTGATTTAGTCTCAATTTTTGCTACGTTGATTAATTTATCATATAAAATAATCAACCTCCATTAGCCATGTAAGACGAACAATTCGTTAATACATATTGGCCATAGTATAGCAAAAATTGCAAAAAATCAATTAAATGCACGAAAACACCTAAGGATTGGCTCTGATACCACTGTTGGGATCCACGTAACACGTAGCGGAAATAAATAACAACCCATACATGTATCTCCAGAGGCGTACTTCGTGCATTTCAATCGAAAAAAATCACAAAGTCTCAAAGGGAGTAAATAGATTACCTCTCGTAGCGTGCTTGAACGGAGGTGTCGGTTCGATGTTCTTCGATCTCAGCCTCCACAAGTGTTAGGCATCTAGTTCGGACGCACCACCAATTGACGAACGGGGAGACGACTAATAACTCCACAACAATTGTGCTAGCAATATGCGGAATCAATATTCCGAACTTAGTATATTTTGCTCACTCAAGACTATGAGAATATAGAGAGTGTTTGTGTTCTTCTCTCTAAGCTCTCAAAAATTTGCACACTCTACAAAATGTCTCTCCCCCTCAACCTCAAAACTCTTGCCATCCTTTTATAGCCAAAAATACCTTCCAATAAATTGTATTTAAAAATAGCACTAACAATTATAAATTCTATCTAAAAATAGCACTCACAAATAAATGCCATTTAAAAATAGCACTAACAATAGCACTCACAATTTATGATAAATAAATGTCATTTAAAAATAGCACTAACAATAGCACTCACAATTTATAATACAAAAATGCTATTTAAAAATAGCACTAGCAATAGCACTCACAATACAAAAATGCTAAAAAAAAGGCACTAACAAAGGTGTTAAAAATAATAACCATTGTTATTATTACAAGAGTTAAAGAGGTTACCAAACAGTACAAATATGCATAACGTATAAATACGTATGAAGTATAAATACGTAGAGCATACATATACATCCGTGAAACCGGGGACTAATTGAAAGAAAAATGTGCAATTAAGCCCTTTTGGTAAAAATTGATTAAATTGGAGGGCAAATTGACCTAATTGCACTTTAAGACTTTAGAATCCAATGTCATAGCTTATAAAAAGTGAGAATTGAAAACTAAAAGACTCGAAAAGGAAATTTTTTTTTTTTTTTTTTTTAGGCTCGGTTCGGGTTTATGTTTGTGAAGGAACATAGTGACCCGAGCCGAATTTTTGAGATTTAAAGTGACACACTTGAAGAGGAAATTAAAACAAAATTATCGAATATTTTTGGGTATTTTTCTGACCACGAATGGTATTTTTCTGATTTTTTGGGTATTTTTATAATTAAATAAACTCGAAAAATATTAAAAATACCGAAAAATATTTTTTGTTCAAAATTGGTTCCTAAGGCTAAACCAAGGCTTCCAAAGTTGATTTTGTGATTTTATAACATTTTTTGATATTTTTAATTAATTTTAAACAATAAAAATTACAATAATAAATGGTAAAAAATCAGGTGTCAACAGCTGCCCCTCTTTGAGAGGAATCTCATTAGAGGTTTCTCTCAAAGATAAGGTGGCACCTGATTCCTAACCGACTCAACTGGGAAAATGAGAGAAGAAATGTTATGACATCGGATCCTTAAGCCTATTGATAAAAGCTCAAATCAATCCCCGGTTTGCTCTAACAATTTGAACATGGGCCGGAGTGAGAGAGGCTTACCTGAAGCTCACCTGTCGGATGCTGCCGGTTGCGACGACTTTCAAGAAGATGCCTAGGACTCGTCATTCAGAATATCCTAGGGAGATTAAGCTCTGACCTGTATGGTAGGTCATACCATGATGGGATTCCTAACTGGTAGGAACCTAAGGAAGGCGCATCCCACGCTTTGGGATTTGCCAAGGATTTTGATCCGTATGGTGGATCAGACATTTGTGTTGATCCTTACTGCGATATTTATCAATGAGTTGACCCTTATGGCGGTTTCTACCAATGAATTGACCCTTATGGCGGTTTCTACCATATGTGACCCTTTAGGCGGTTTCTACCATTAATGTGATCCCTCAGGCGGTTTCTACCTTGGTTTGACCCTTCAGGCGGTTTCTACCTTGAGTTGACCCTTCAGGCGGTTCCTACCTTTGATTTGACCCTTCAGGCGGTTTCTACCTTGTGTTGACCCTTCAGGCGGTATCTACCATGTGTTGACCCTTCAGGCGGTATCTACCTTGTGTTGACCCTTCAAGCGGTATCTACCTTTGATTTTGACCCTTCAGGCGGTATCTACCTTTGATTTGACCCTTCAGGCGGTATCTACCATATTTTGACCCTTCAGGCGGTATCTACCTTGATTTGACCCTTCAGGCGGTATCTACCTTCATTTGACCCTTCAGGCGGTATCTACCTTTGAGTTGACCCTTCAGGCGGTATCTACCTTATTTTGACCCTTCAGGCGGTATCTACCTTCATTTGACCCTTCAGGCGGTATCTACCTTTGTTTTGACCCTTCAGGCGGTTTCTACCTTGTGTTGACCCTTCAGGCGGTATCTACCATGTGTTGACCCTTCAGGCGGTATCTACCTTGTGTTGACCCTTCAGGCGGTATCTACCATGATTTCACCCTTCAGGCGGTGTCTACCTTGGGTTGATCCTTCAGGCGGTATCTACCTTGTGTTGACCCTTCAGGCGGTATCTACCATGTGTTGACCTTTCAGGCGGTATCTACCATGTGTTGACCCTTCAGGCGGTATCTACCTTGTGTTTTTGACCCTTCAGGCGGTATCTACCTTTGATTTGACCCTTCAGGCGGTATCTACCATATTTTGACCCTTCAGGCGGTATCTACCTTGATTTGACCCTTCAGGCGGTATCTACCTTCATTTGACCCTTCAGGCGGTATCTACCTTTGAGTTGACCCTTCAGGCGGTATCTACCTTATTTTGACCCTTCAGGCGGTATCTACCTTGATTTGACCCTTCAGGCGGTATCTACCTTCATTTGACCCTTCAGGCGGTATCTACCTTTGAGTTGACCCTTCAGGCGGTATCTACCTTATTTTGACCCTTCAGGCGGTATCTACCTTCATTTGACCCTTCAGGCGGTATCTACCTTTGTTTTGACCCTTCAGGCGGTTTCTACCTTGTGTTGACCCTTCAGGCGGTATCTACCATGTGTTGACTTTGAAAAGGGGTCTCATGACGAGGGTTCTCCACGTCCGATGAGACTGCCTAAATTATGAAAAGGGGTCTCATGACGAGGGTTCTCCACGTCCGATGAGACTGCCTAAATTATGAAAAGGGGTCTCATGACGAGGGTTCTCCACGTCCGATGAGACTGTTTAAATTATGAAAATGGGTCTCATGACGAGGGTTCTTCACGTCCGGTGAGACTGTCTGATTTTTGAAAAGGGGTCTCATGACGAGGGTTCTCCACGTCCGATGAGACTGCCTAAATTATGAAAAGGGGTCTCATGACGAGGGTTCTCCACGTCCGATGAGACTGTTTGATATTTTGAAAATGGGTCCTGGGACGAGGGTTCTCCACGTCTGATAGGACTTTTCTTTTAAAAGGGTTTTTCTTCCCCTCTTTTTTAGAGACCCCGAAGTTTGTCGGGAATTCAGTTTTTGAAGCAGTGAAAGATTTTATTTTGACAAAGCTTCACTTGAGTCTGTTGAGGCGACATTCTGGGAGCTGGGTTCTCCAAGTATCCTGCAGAAATTTGAGCCTGAAATATTTTTCTTCACCAAGAAAACGTTAGTAATCTTTGGGAAGACCACGGCTGTCCATTTGACAAAATCGTATGATTTAAGTTTTAATCATGAAATGTGCATTTTGATGCTGGAGGTCATCCAAAGCATTCTTGCAACATGCAAATGTGATCACAAGTCCCTTGTACGGAAAATCTGGATCAACAGTTTGTAAATTCCAAAAAGAGTTTGTTCAAAACGTCAATTGGAATATTTCTCGACAAGGAGGTCTTCTCACATGTTTTGAGATGTGGTTTTTATAGGGGATGCACTCAATTCCCTACTAACCTGTGCCTAGGTTTTAGGCTCATTCGCAGCGCATACATTTTGATCGGTCGGGAGGTCTTCCACGGGACCGTAATGTTAGGCTTGGATATTGGCTTTCAAGGGGGACTCGCTTTGGAGTCGAGGCCATTGAATGAAAGTCTTCACCATCTGCTCCGGGTTTACAAGTCAAGAACCCTGCAAAATGAGAAAGAAATAGTCTTGCTCGTACTTCTTCGAGCTAAGCTATATGTTAACCCAAGTGTCTTAGTCAGAGAAGACTGTTTCGGGGTTGTAACATTGGTAGGATTGGGGACCGAAAAAGGCTTGTTTTTGGCCCAGAAATTACGAAGGGTTTGACATTGGTGATCATTGCAAATTTACCACCTGCTTTTTCCTCTCTGCACCTTCAGTTGTTGAGGTGCGTAACCGATTTTGAGGTGTGCACCAGCTCTTTAGAGAGTGTCTCTGGCTGCATTAAGAGATTGACAACTCTGTCTGCGTCTCTGCTCCACGCTTGACACCATTTGGTGAGTAGTCTTTTTGATCTGACTCCATTAGGGATTTCCTCTTTTCCCATCCGGCTTCATTGCGGATCAATCAAACAATTTACACGAGCATCGGCCTTGCTTTTACCAGGCACTTTGCTTTTTCTCGATGCTAGGGATTTATTATTACTATTATTTTTTTGAAATCCCGGTTCTTCTCATCCTCGATGGGATCATGTCATACATATGTCTGAAAGTCTAAACATGCTTTAAATATCAGCCCGAGAATCTTCTTCGTAATCCCTGAGTTTTGAACTCTTCCATTTTTGAAGGGGTGCTGCATCCATTTTGGAATGATCACCAATGGGTTCATGAAATGAATTTGCAGGCTCAAGTTGGCTGTGCAAAGGATTCAGTGTGTGTGATAGAGAAATGAATGCTTCTCGTCATCCTATGGCACTTGGATTACCATATAAACAACACACAAAGATTAATGTTAGTCCGAGCAAGAAAATTTCTGACCATTTTCTCCTGATGCCGCTGGACTCACCTCCATTTTGCCCCGATGTGGGGTGGTTCTTGACAGGGTTAAGAATGAAAACCGTCGTTCGAAGGGGTCACCTGTAGTGTTTGGGGATAAAAAACGAATGCCTCCGTCGTCCCAATCCATGTAATCGCTGCGAATGGTCCCTACTTCCGTAGGTCCAGATTTTGCTATCTGATCTGCTCCACTCATCTCTCCAGTGTGTGTGGGACGTGTTTGGACTAGGCTTTGCCTCTTGTCTTTTGAGAAAACGTCCTTTTGAAAGTTTTGAACAATTTTTTTATTGGAAAAATCTCTTTCATTTTCTCCAAAAATTTTACCCGTCAAAGGGGATTTTATGATGCCCCATGCATGTTCTTATTCATGTTCAGACAACCTCCTGTTTCAAAACATGAATGCCAATGAAATTTGAGTTCTATGTCTTCTCTAGACATTAGATTCTGAAAGCTTTTCTTTTCTTTTTTTTATTCAACATCTTCAATGGATTGGGGAGAGGGATACTTACCTGTCCCCCGCGGTTGGAGATCCCTGAAAATGCGGAAGAAACATGTTATTGTCCGTTCAGAAATTTTCAAAAAATTAGAACGATTCATCTTACCCTTGGTCATGTGTTCCAATGGGTAATACATGGGATGCGAAAACCCGTTTCGCCTTGATGGCGAGCCCCTGTCAAAGACGGGAATTAGGTGTCAGTTTGCGTTCCAAAATTCCAGGCAAATTGGAACGATACAGCCTTATTCTTGCTTTGTGTTTCCATTTGAGCACAAACGCGCAGCTTGCAGAAATTGGCCATCTATATTGTGGCCATGATTCCTCCGTTTGGTTGGCGGTAAATCCTTCTCAAGGATTTGCCATGGAGGAGATCCATTTGTGTTTTTGGACGCGTTCCAGCGCCGCTCTTCAGAGTTCCTTTTATTCAAGGGAAAAAGAAAATTTTATCAAAATGCATGTCAAAGCATGTGACGTAGGAGCGATACTTTTTACCATCCACTAGGTCTTATAAACAAAGAGCATCTCCTGGAATCCTGACTTCTAAGGCCAATGATTCTATTCGCCTCCATGTTAGCGCGCTATTTTCATTTGAGGCTTTCAGCGCCAACGACTTCCTGCAAAATGAGTAAAAACTCATGTTAGGCATGTGGTCTTCGAAGACCAAATTGGAACGATACAAGGTTACCGTTCACCCAAATTCGTATCTTGGGGTTTGATTCTGATACGGACGACTCTGTTATTGCGTCCATTGACTTTGCCAGAGGAGAAACGTCCGGCGTACAAATGATTCACTTGCCTCAGTTAGGCATGGTTTTGCTGTTTGTCATCTCTGGATTCGATGACCATGGTCTGATGCGCTTTCATGGGGGATCATGAGAGTTTGCCCCCGGTTTGGCTCCTCAAAGCAAATGGGGGGAACCTGCTCCCATTGATTTTTGCAGATTCTGATCATCCATCTCGATTGTCAGAGTCCTTGATCAATTTTATCTGTCTCAAGACAGCTTGATATTCTTGGGATTCGTCATGTGGCGGTTTGGTGATTCTCTCGATCACAGTCGCCATTTGAGGTATTTGATGTTCCCTGTTTGTTATTTGAAAGCATTACATCCTGCATCCTCTGCTCTTGATCATCATCTGAGAGGAAAAGAAAGGAAGCATTATTCCCATATCAAGAAAACAATCATTTTGGAACGATACGTCCTTTTACACTTGATTTGCATTCCGTTTTGCTGTTGCATATTGATATGCACAACATCTATCAAATTCCTCCATCCGTGCTTGAAGGTATTTGCAACGCCTACGGTTCATTTGCCCCAGCTGGGCGACGTCTGTTTTGTCATTTGAATGCATGAGCTTTTGGGTGCATTGTCTCTTTTATCACCTGAGATAAAAAAAAATGGAGAAGAACTTATCCTCAGATCTGATTAAAAATCAATTAGGAACGATACGTCCTTTCACCAAACGGGTGGCTCTGCGGCCAAATGCATTTTGCACTGAAGGGACGAATTCCACTATGCTCCACAGGTTTGGGGAATTTGCCCCCATTTTCGATAGAAATGAGCCTTATCAAGATGTATACAATACAAATAGATCCCTAATACAATCAATCTAAGGGACGAGATAGAGAGGATCTCAGCAAAATTAATCTTATACAATAGAACTAAGAATGTCAAATCAATCAAAGGAATGTGGTCCGAACACTTGGAGATGCCCCAGTTCCAGTCTTCGAGATGTGACTCCAGGATCACCGATATATATATATATATATATTTTTTAGGTGGTTTTAGATATACCAACCATCTAAAGACATGCACATGAGACAAGTGAGGATAAAACTACCAAAAATCAAAGGATTTGGCACCTAAGGTCAAGGTTCCCACCTCGAGTTCTAGAAAGAGCAGATTCCATTGCACAACTATCGTTGCATTGGGGCTCGATCCATAGTTCGAAACGAGCGGAATTGAAAAGTGGATTACCCCGTGTCTTTCCTCACGGAGATTCCATTTTCAATCCCTTCTATTGTTTTCCTATAGACGGCGCCCGGGGTTTTAGGCACGGTTGTGTGTATTTTCGGTGTCGTGCTAAAGCGATAAACATGCATCTTATTTAACAATCATCGCTTCAATATAAAACATACACACAATCATTCATTCCTACGCCAACCTACATAAGACAATGTTAATCACAGACTACCCCCCTTATCACTCCAATCTGCAAAAACATATAACACCTATCATAAGCGGACTTACCTCACCTTCAAGAGCGCCTGTATGGTTAGAAAAATCACTTAGCGTTTTAATTATGGCCTAAGTCCACTTGAGGTCTAGAACCATAGGTTCTAGAACAAATTCCCCAGCGGAGTCGCCAGCTGTCGCGACCCGTCCGGAAGCGGACGCGGCTAATGGATTACCGATCACGGGTCTTGGATCGGCGCGAGCCCTCCCAAGCCCATACCAAATCGCGGCGGGAGTATTCTTCGACGATAAGAGTCGATCGCTTTCGACCTTCAGTGTGGTCGTGGTGGCATGTGCAAATTGTGCATGCATTTGGAGTCGCCACCGGTCTTTCTTGGAGGGTAGACCGGAAACCTTACTGACCGATTGGGAGAGATCGATCAGTTCTGCGGAACCAGAGATTTTGGGTTCGGGGACTTGGTTACGCTGGTGTCATTACCAACGCCCTTTCGGTACCTAACGCGAGTGATTTTCCTAACTAGGATTTCATGCAGGCGCAATTTTGGGTGAGGTAAGTCTGACTTTGCACATTAACCAGTTTAACATGCTCACGTAATCATAATAAATAAATAGATGTCAATCACATAAACATCTATCCTACGTGGTGATCATGGAATTATGATTTAATGGGTCTCGAGCCAATGAGACCACATTTAATCATTTTAATATTTTAATAACGGAGAGCCGCTCTTCGCTTCTTCTTGGTTTCTTAAACTCTTCAAGAATTGGGCCCCAAAGAGCTCGCCGACTTAAAAGGCTCCTCCACGTAATCCTCGTAGCATTTACATCAACAATTGACTATGCTAAAAATAAAGATTACATGAAAAATAAAAGGAGTACGCAGCCTCCATTTAATAATTACAACCCCAAATATATAAATAATCATCATACATTCATATATACATCAATCACATTGATTAGGATTTTTCCATGATCACCACCCTTCCACGTAAGTAATAAATTCACAATTTAAAACTTAGGAAGGCACAATAAAAATTCTACGTTGAATCATATTCAGAATTTTCACGTAAAATAAGATAGCCATAAATTTTCGATTCAAAATTGATTTAGTCTCAATTTTTGCTACGTTGATTAATTTATCATATAAAATAATCAACCTCCATTAGCCATGTAAGACGAACAATTCGTTAATACATATTGGCCATAGTATAGCAAAAATTGCAAAAAATCAATTAAATGCACGAAAACACCTAAGGATTGGCTCTGATACCACTGTTGGGATCCACGTAACACGTAGCGGAAATAAATAACAACCCATACATGTATCTCCAGAGGCGTACTTCGTGCATTTCAATCGAAAAAAATCACAAAGTCTCAAAGGGAGTAAATAGATTACCTCTCGTAGCGTGCTTGAACGGAGGTGTCGGTTCGATGTTCTTCGATCTCAGCCTCCACAAGTGTTAGGCATCTAGTTCGGACGCACCACCAATTGACGAACGGGGAGACGACTAATAACTCCACAACAATTGTGCTAGCAATATGCGGAATCAATATTCCGAACTTAGTATATTTTGCTCACTCAAGACTATGAGAATATAGAGAGTGTTTGTGTTCTTCTCTCTAAGCTCTCAAAAATTTGCACACTCTACAAAATGTCTCTCCCCCTCAACCTCAAAACTCTTGCCATCCTTTTATAGCCAAAAATACCTTCCAATAAATTGTATTTAAAAATAGCACTAACAATTATAAATTCTATCTAAAAATAGCACTCACAAATAAATGCCATTTAAAAATAGCACTAACAATAGCACTCACAATTTATGATAAATAAATGTCATTTAAAAATAGCACTAACAATAGCACTCACAATTTATAATACAAAAATGCTATTTAAAAATAGCACTAGCAATAGCACTCACAATACAAAAATGCTAAAAAAAAGGCACTAACAAAGGTGTTAAAAATAATAACCATTGTTATTATTACAAGAGTTAAAGAGGTTACCAAACAGTACAAATATGCATAACGTATAAATACGTATGAAGTATAAATACGTAGAGCATACATATACATCCGTGAAACCGGGGACTAATTGAAAGAAAAATGTGCAATTAAGCCCTTTTGGTAAAAATTGATTAAATTGGAGGGCAAATTGACCTAATTGCACTTTAAGACTTTAGAATCCAATGTCATAGCTTATAAAAAGTGAGAATTGAAAACTAAAAGACTCGAAAAGGAAATTTTTTTTTTTTTTTTTTTTTAAGCTCGGTTCGGGTTTATGTTTGTGAAGGAACATAGTGACCCGAGCCGAATTTTTGAGATTTAAAGTGACACACTTGAAGAGGAAATTAAAACAAAATTATCGAATATTTTTGGGTATTTTTCTGACCACGAATGGTATTTTTCTGATTTTTTGGGTATTTTTATAATTAAATAAACTCGAAAAATATTAAAAATACCGAAAAATATTTTTTGTTCAAAATTGGTTCCTAAGGCTAAACCAAGGCTTCCAAAGTTGATTTTGTGATTTTATAACATTTTTTGATATTTTTAATTAATTTTAAACAATAAAAATTACAATAATAAATGGTAAAAAATCAGGTGTCAACAGTGCTCAATGGGTGAGACTTGTCCATGTTGAAGCGTTTAAGTAATCTTTCAATGTATGCTAATTGATGAACAATTATTCCATTTGCTTTATGCTCAAGCTCTAGACCAAGACAAAATTTGATTTTACCCAAGCCTTTAACTTCAAACTCCCTTTTCAAATACTCAGCAGTTTTAGTTAACTCTTCTGGAGTTCCAATTAAATTCATATCGTCGACATAAACTACTACAATAGCAAATTCGGTTTCTGATTTATTAATAAACACGCATGGGCAGATATGATCATTCTTGTACCCTTCCTTAATTAGGTACTCACTTAGGCGTTTGTACCACATGCGATCGGATTGCTTTAACCCATACAAAGACCTTTGCAACTTTATTGAGAATAAGTTGCGGGGAGTGCATGCTTCAGGCATTTTAAATTCCTCAGAAATTTTCATATAAATATCATAGTCTAATGAGCCTTATAGATAAGCCGTCACAACGTCCATAAGACGCATTTCCAATCTTTCAGAGACTGCAAGGCTAATTAGAAAACGAAATGTAATCATATCCATCACAGGTGAATATGTCTCATCATAATCAATCCCAGGTCGTTGGGAGAATCCTTGAGCAACGAGTCGGGCTTTATATCTCACAACATCGTTTTTCTCATTTCGTTTTCGGACAAATACCCATTTATATCCAACAAGCTTTACATTGTCGGGTATTCGAGTTACAGGTCCAAAAACCTCTCGTGTAGCTAGAGAAGCTAATTCGGCCTTAATTGCTTCTTCCTATTTAAGCCAGTCATGCCTTTGACGGCATTCAATAATAGATTGTGGCTCACAATCATCATCCATAATTTTATGAGCAACTGAGAATGCAAAAACATCATCCATGATGATTTCATTCCGATCTCAAATCTCATTACAATATGTAATGGAATTCTCAGTATTCCCGGAGTTGGTTATCATTTCATGGGTTTGTGCCTCTTCAGGGGCAATAAGCGCTTTGGGAGCAAGCACAATACCGGGCTCTTCTGGAGTGGATTCCTGATTCTTTCCCCTTCGTTTTCGAAGAACTGTGTCTTTTGATCCTATCGGTCTACCACGCTTCAAATATGGTGGATTTTGATCCATTTTATCCTGTCCTTCGGGAACAACTATTCTAGCTGGAGCATTTGCAGCTGGAATATGAGACTTCGTTACCTTAGTAGCATCATTAAATGCGTCAGGAAGTCTATTGGCCATAGCCTGTAAATGGATTATACGCTGCACCTCGTTTTCATATTCAGGAGTTCTTAGGTCTAAATGAGATAAATCTTTCTCATTCCAGGAGATAACCTCAACTGGTTTCTGCTTTACAGTCATAGGTGTCCCAATTGATGGAAACACTATCATATCGAAATGACAATCCGCGAATCTAGCAGTAAAAAGATCACCAGTAGTTGGTTCCAAGAACCTAATAATGGACGGCGAATCAAACCCAACATAAATGCCCAAACGGCGTTGGGGACCCATTTTAGTTCTTTTTGGTGGTGCTACAAGCACATGTACTACACAACCAAAAGTGCGTAAATGTAAAATATCAGGTTCATAACCAAGAACCATCTGAAGGGGAGATTGTAAGAGACTAGCAGTAGGGCGCAATCTAATTAAGGCCGCCGCATGCAAAACTGCATGACCCCATGCTATATCGTTGAGATTTGTTCTCAATAATAAAGTGCGGGCAATGATTTGGATGCGTTTAATCAAGGATTCTGCCAATCCATTTTGAGTATGAACATATGCGACTGGGTGCTCAACCTCGATTCCGAGTGAAGCACAATATGTATCAAAACTCTTTGATGTAAATTCACCGGCATTATCCATCCTTATGCTCTTAATTGGATAATCAGGGAAATGTGCCCGGAGCTTTATAATCTGTGCAAGTAAACGTGCAAATGCGACATTGCGTGTAGATAATAGGCAAACATGTGACCATCTACAGGATGCGTTCACTAGTACCATAAAATATCGAAACGGTCCACTTGGTGGTTGTATTGGTCCACAAATATCACCCTGAATTCTTTGCAAAAATAAAGGGGATTCAAGATTAACCTTTGTTAGAGAAGGTTTGACAATGAGTTTTCCTTGTGAACAAGCTTCATAATTATAATCATTGGACAACAAAACCTTTGTATCCTTTAAAGGGTGTCCTCTTGTGTTCTGAATTATTCTACGCATCATTGTAGCGCCAGGGTGACCAAGGCGATCATGCTACAGTCCAAACTTATCAAGATTTACCAATCTCCAGGACATCGTGGCATAGGTTTCAATGGCCTTAATCATGACACAATACAAACCCGCAGGAGAAACTTCTAGCTTCTTATGGATAGTCTTCAGGCCCATCTTATAAGAGGTAATGCCGAGAAAATCCTTATTTTACTCATAAATAGTCTCAATATGGTACCCATTTCGGCGTACATCTTTGAAGCTAAGTAGATTCCTTTTTGATCTACTGTTTAGAAATGCATTCTCAATATGTAGGATGGTACCATTTGGCAAAACAATTGTGGCATTCCCGAAACCATCAATAATCTTAACAGGATCTGATATTGTATGGACATGTGCTGTACGCAATGTCACACTCGAGAAAAAGTATCTACTATGAAATATGGAATGTGTTGTTGCACTATCAAGCAAACAAACATCTTCCTTTTTCTCGGTATTTTTCATTTGCATTTATGTTGACAACTTCAGGTGTCAAGTATCATAAAATTTGTATATTAGTTATAGGATCAAATAAAATTTTAAAAATAACAAATATAAGGTTCATAAGCATTTCATTACATAACCATATTAGAGAATAATAAAAGAGTAATACATTTAAAGAAAAACAACTAGAAAGAAATTATCATAAGACTCGAAGTCTAAGTTGTTATCCACCAGTCTGATACCTGATCAAAGCAATCAGAGGTCCTCAAAGAAATCAGAGATATCCAAGGATGCATTTGCTGCTTCAGGAGCAAGAGGAGTCCCACCAATAGAGATATTGTTGGCCTCAACAGTGGTTATTGCAGTAGGATTAATTTCAAATGGCGTGAGATTCACTACGCTTGCCCGTATTTTTTTAAAGATGCCTGGTATAGATCAGCAAAGTGCTTTGGCGTACGACAAGTACGTGACCAATGCCCACTCATGCCACAGCGATGGCAAATACTTTCATTAGTCACCTTCATTGGCTTCTTTTCTTTGTCATGATACGGGCCAAGGTTAGATTTCCTAGGGCGGTTAAAATTCCTACCACCCCTACCCATTCGAGGATTATGTCCTTGCCTGCGCTTATAGCTCATAAAAAGGCCAGTATTTTTCTCATAGTTGGCATGTGCTTCAGGCAATGCTTTTGAGCCAGTAGGTCTAAGATCATAATTTTTGAGCAGTAGTTCATTTGTTTGCTCAGCAGTCAGGAGCATAGAAATTAATTCAGAGTATGTGGCAAAATGACGCTGCCGATATTGCTGTTGTAATACAATGTTCGAAGCATGGAAGGTGGGGAAAGTTTTCTCTAATAGCTCCGTATTAGTGAGCTTGACACCGCATAACTCAAGTCGAGAAATAATATCAAATAAAGCGGAGTTATAGTCAGACACTGATTTAAAATCTTGCAGCCTGAGATGCTGCCAGTCATACTACGCTTTAGGGAGGATAACAGTCTTGGTATGATCATACCTATCCTTCAACCTCCTCCACAGGGTCTGAGGGTCTCGAACGGATAAATATTGAGTCTGCAGGCTCTCATGCACATGATGACGAATAAAAATCAGTGCATTTGCTCTATCTTTATCATTTGAGGTTTCATCTTCTGTGATTGCATTAGCGAGGCCTTGCCCTTGGAGGTGCATTTCCATGTCAAGGCATTAGGACAGATAATTATTTCCACTCACTTCTAGGATGTGGAATTTGGGCTTTTCAATATTTGCCATAATTCTGTACCAAAATGAATCCTTAAAATAATTAGAAGGATTTCCAAATATCCACCGCCACTTCAGGAGCAGAAGGACACTTTTAGATTTGAAGTTGGTTTCAGACCAAAAAGATAATAAAAGATGAAGAATTGATAGAAGAAGATGAAGTATAAGTTGATTAAAGAAAACAAAGAGAACACTTACCTACTTTCTCAGTTGGTAGATCTTCGTGCTGATAACGTGTTGTAAAATATCGCGCTGCAAGTATATAACAGAGAGAACATAGAGCAAGTAGAGAAAGCCAGAGGAGAAATCTCTTTATTTCAACTTATCTATTTGACCAAAAACTAAGCTCCTATTTATAGGAGAATAAAGATACACTTATCATTAATACTAATGTATTGAATTAATACATACATTTGATAGGGAGATGAACATACATTGGATAGGGAGATGAACTTAGAAATGTACCATAAAAGGTACATTAGATAGGATGAATATAATGAATATTCATTCATGTATTTCAAACATTCATGTATTTCATAACAAATCCAACTTTTTGAATTAATTGGTCCAAAATCTTCTTGGCTAAAGCTTTACACCCCGATCGAAATCGGTAGCGAGAAAATGTGGAGTTCATTCGTTGCCTTGACCTTACGATTTTTTTTTTCTTTTCTATGCTTCAACGATACAAACATCATGTCGTTGGATATTTATCAAAAAAGTACTAAACATGTTGCCATTATGTCAATGCAATCCTAATTTTTTTTTTGCTAGTTGACTTTTAAATCTTTGGCAATTGTGTCAATTCAGTCCATTTGGCTGACCGATACTGATGTGGATAATTTTTATTAATATTTTAATATTTATCGAACTTCGATTTATTTATTTAATAAATTTTTATGTCTTTTTTTTTTTTGCATGGATGGTAGGAGGCTACGAGTTATTGGCCACTAGGCGAGGGGTTGCGAGCCCTCTCCAGCCGCGACGAGGGTTTTGGGGGCCGCGAACCCTCGCTTATAGATGAGCAAGGGCTCCGACCCTCACCAACGGCTGGCAAGGGCTTGTAGATCCTCGCTCGGTGGCCGACGGCCTCTTACTGGCCATCACAAAAAAGAAAAAATACATTAAAAATTATATAAAATATGATTAAAAATTTAAAATATTAATTAATAATTATCCACATTAGCTCTGACCGGACAAATGGATTGAATTGACAAAATTGCAAAAGTTTAGAACTTTAATCGGCAAAAAAAAATTTAGGACTGAATTGACACAATTGAAATAGTTTTTTTTTTGTCTAACACAATTGAAATAGATTTATAATTTTTTTTAGTAATTTTTTCGATTTTCAAATTTTGATTTGAGCTTCGCAATGTCCGAGGAAAAAAATTAGCTTTCGCATTAATGAAGCAGCGATTCCTTTCAATAATTAAAACCCGCGTGGCACACGTTACATCCATACATGCTCGAAGTAGCTATAATGTACGAAATAAGGAAATGTGAATTAGAAGTCCTAAAAAATTACAAAAAAAATGCAATCAAGTACTAAAATTGCCAAATTTGTGCAACAAAGTTCTTCTATTAACTCTATCTGGTTGAACTGACCGGAAAATGTTGATGTGGCAATTTTTAAAAAAACATTTAAGACACGTAGCGTTGACGTGTCGCCCATCAAATGCCAAATAAAAAAAATTTTAAAAAGGGAAAAAATGTTAAAAATTATGAAAACATTATCTATCTGTCGCGACCTAAAATTCTGCTTGAATTTCGAGTTAATGGATTACCAGATTAATTAAATGAATTAACTAACCTTAAGCGAGCTCTCCCAAGCTCTACCAATTCGTGACTTAGGTTCACTTAATTTTAATCAAAATATTTTTAATTTCGGAGCCGCCACTAATCTTTTTTGGTAGGTAGATTAGATACCTAAAATAAAGTATGGGAGAATAATTTATTTTCTGCTAACTAGAGATTTTGGTTCAGGGACTTGATTATGTTAATTTTTCAATTAACACCCTTTCGGTACCATTCTTGTGAAAAATTTTCTCGATTGGAAAATTCAACTAATCCGATGAATGAATTAAGGTGCAATTTATTTTTTGATTTTTCTTGATTAAATGAATGTCATGCAAATGCAACTAGATGATATGCGACTATATGATACGAAAATGGCCATGCATCATATTTTGGAAAAATCAAATTTTAATGCAAAAAAAAAAAGAATGTGAATTCTAAACTAAATAACGTGTGACATGATAATGCATGAGCTTAGATGACATGGCACAATAATGCATGAATGACGGGCAATAATGCATGAAATGCGAAAATTATGACTACCCTAAATGACATGCAAAATGATTCATTAAAAGGATGGCATGAATGATTTTAGAGAAAAATCAAAAGGAGGACAGTTTTGGACATGAGAGGCTGGAAGAAGGGTCGACACTGATGTAGGAGAGATTCGAGGCTATGTCATTACTTAAGGCCGAAATGCGGATTAAAAGCATAATCGCTGCCCAAATATTCTATAGCTTGTCTTATCGAGCGTCGCTTGTCAGATTAATAGATAGCCACAGCCAACAGCATGTATACATAGATCAAGGGGGCACGAATTCGAACGTGAAAATACACAAAACATTGCGACGAGACCTGGAGACAAGATTGGTCGTCATTGCAACCGCAACCACAGCAAGAAGGGACACATCTGATGGCTCTATCCTTACCAAGTTCAGCATCACAAACACCATTATTAGCATGGTGGCTGGGTTAGCATATGTACCAGTACAAACATAAGCATGTGAAGCTCCATAACAAAATGGACCCCCTCGGGTTTTCCTCGACAAAATTCCAACTGCCTGGAAAGAGATGCGCTTGGCGCATTTTTCTGTTCAGTTACTTTCTGATAGAACTCGGACAGAATTGAGCTCAACAACGAATGACAGATCCAAATCTCAGTTGAAAGGGAGCTTTAGAGGTCGGAATATAAGAGAAAAATTAGAAAGAAAAACAGGTCACAGTGTTTCCACTAAAATTTGGCCAAGCCATCGGCTTCATACTCGATTCAAATAAGCGCGTGACTTGGACAATGTGATCATTCTTATCGATGACCATATAATCAGTTATCGACATACGACGGCGGCTGGCTGCCGATTAGCAAAACTGGTTAGGAAAGATGGCGATTGAGAGGTATGGATAGATAAACAGTCGAAGGAAGAATCGTTCGAAAGCTAACCGCTAGGCGAATAAATTGGGCGTAAAATCCCGGAGTGCCAGTGTTCAAAACCTAAATCAACTTATGGATAAGACATCATAACGTATCATGGGGAAGAGAGTGAGCTAGATAAGGCAACTTTACTCAGACGGGATTCAAAACGGCAACGAGCAAGACCGGAGGATCAAGACGCGATTTTCAATAATAACAAAGTCTCAGACAAGAAATCTTGACAACGTGAAGGTATGAGGCCAGAAATTTCGGAGATGTGAAAATATGGCTAGAACCGCTGGAGACTGCTTACAGACAGTTATGTTTGTTAGCACTATAGATTTCAATGTTTGTGTAAGGTAGCTCCCCGGGACAGACAAACAAAAACAAAACTCATTATCTTTCAATTATCGTATCTTGGTTACAGTTGCAGTTTTCAGATACATCGTCATCGATTAAATTCCGACTATATAATCGATAAAATTTGGAGGCTGTATCTCTATTTTGTGTACTTCAAAGACGTTTAAAGTTCATTGAGATAATCCGGGACTTTCATTCAATGACATCGGCCACATACTTGTATCCAATGAAAGATGCCGAAAGCACCATCCAACTACCGCAAGAGCGTAAGAAATCGAGAATATTATCAAAAAAGTCTTAAACTTATTGCAATTGTGCCAATTCAAACCTCAACCTTCTTCTTTTTTTTGCCGACTCAATCCTAAACCATTTACAATTGTACCAATTCAATCTATCCGGTGAATTTTGGCAGGGTGGAACTGACGTGGACGACGGCCAACCAGCAGCTTAATATTATAATAATTTTTTATTTCCATTGTTTTTTTTACTATTTTGTTACTGTTTTTTTCATTTTTTTTTTCTTCCCCATCTTCGTTCTACCTTTCCCTTGCCCTTTCCCGTTCTACCTCCAACAGACGGCGACTAGCTAGAGAACGACTGGCAAACCTCTCGCCGGCCTCGCCATGGTCGCACCGGGAGAGACCGAGCCTCGCCATGGCCAAGCGAAGGCTGACCTCTCCAACCCAAATTTGGAGAGGCTGAGCCTCGCCAGACAGAGGCGCGGTTTGGCAAGGCTCGACCTCTCCTCACCCGGCCATGGCAAGGCCAACGAAAGCCCCACCGAGGTCCGGTGAACACGCAACCATGCGTTATGTGAACCTGTTCGGTTTGGCAAGGCTCGGCCTTTCCTCGCCCGGCCATGGCAAGGCCAACGAGAGCCTCACCGAGGTTCGATGAACACGCAGCCACGGTGATGTGAACCTACGCGGCGGCCCTCGACACATAGACCCACGACAGGGGCATGACGGCTATGGCGAGGAGGTGCGAAGGTGCGGAGGTGAGGCGAAGGCGGAGACGATGAATAGTTTGCGTTCAAGTTCGTCTTGTTGAACGTGGGGTTTAGTTCAGTTGGTTCGTGCTCTTCTTTCTCGGTGAAATTGTAACCCATGAACATGCAAAGAAAGAAACCTAGGAACAGGCGAAGAAGCGGCTAAAGTCGAGGAACAGAGAAGGGAAGTAGGGGCGTGCAACCGGACCGAGTTTATCTAGAACCCATATCGAACCACCGGAAAAATAGGGTCGGGAGTCGAGTTTTGTTCAAATAGGCACGGGAACTGGTTCCAATTTTTTGGAACCTATTGAAACCGGTCCAGTTCCCCAGTCCAGGTGAAGACCCACCCGGAACCCGAACCGATTTTGCATCCGATTTTTAGCTGCTGTTTAAAAAAGAAACCTTAGTCTCACTTGCCAGCCTTGCCTCAACTGGTTTTGTACTAACTAGATTGGGTCATTTATATCACTCTTGGAGGAGGAGTTATGCCTGCAAGTTTCAAAGTGGATCAAGTCAAAAATAAAAAGGATAGATTACAGCAGATTTTGGTGATAGTGCGACAGGAAGAATTGCACGTGTTAATTTAGCATTTTGGAGGATCAAGGATTATTGCTTTTGGCGGATCATACTATTATCTATTACTATATTTTGAGTTGTGCTTTTGGTGGATTGTAATTTTTATTGCTCGTATAAAAATTTGTTGCTTTTGGCGGATTTGAAGTTTTATTATTCATCTTTAATTTTGGATCATTTCATCGCTACTCATATTATCTTGTTGAAAAAAATGAAATCGAAAAAGAAAGAAAAATGAAAACAGGTTTTCAGGTAGATCCTAAAACCGGACCAAAAAAAGGGTCGATTCTTAAACAGGTTCCAAGACAAATATGGTCAGTTCTTAGTTCCAAAAAATTGAAATCGATTACAACAGAGTCGGATTCAGGGTCTAGATCTAGAGCCTACCCATCTGGACCATGCTCGGGGAGGGAAGGGGAAGGGGAAAAAAAGGAAACATGGAAAATAAAAAAAAATCAAAAAATTATTAAAATATTAGGTCGCCAGGGACCGACATCCACGTCAGCGCTAGCCGATTAAAATTCGCTGGATGGACTGAATTGACATAATTTCAAAAGGTTTATGATTGAATTGGCAAAAAAATGTATTTATCATTGAATTGGCAAAATTGCAATAGGTCTATGAATTTTTTTAGAAACCTAGTCCTCTACACACAGTATACTTTTCGTTTTTAGTTTCTGGTGTTCGGCCATCACTATTGAGAAAGTAGAGGAGGAAGAAAAATCCCCAAAGATACTATATGATATGACCGCATGAGTATCTTATCTGCACGACGCCCACTCCCCCAGAATGCTCCGATTGCTTTTGTTATATGTAGATGCCCGGCTGTTTTCCTCCTTACACTCTGCATAAAAATTGGGTAGATTCTATATAATAACCTAAAGTGTCTTCATTTCTTTTCTTTTCTTTTGTTGTGGCTGGCAAGGGAAATCGTCGCCCAGGCGAGGCCTGCCCTCCCCAGATCGTGCGAGGGCAACCCTCACCCAGTCCTATCCGATGGTCTGCCATCGCTTGAGATCGACCATCGGCAAAAATAAAAGCAAAAAAAAAAAGGAAAAAAAATTCAAAAAATGTGGAGTACGAAATGTGGCCGGAATTTGACCATTTTTAAGCCCGCGAACTTTTGACAGGACAAACATCTTTGTGAAGTTATACATGGCCTTGCTTGGGGAAGAACGAAGGCACTTAGGGGGGAACTTTCCCCTAATCATGCGAATCACATCTGCGGTTGGTCAAAAAGGTAAGAAGAAGTCAAAAAGTAATAACACGCGTGTCTCTCTGTCTCTCTCTCTCTGTCAGCAGCTTGCGCGCACGACCACGTCTCCATGCTAAAATGGTGAGGCGGGGGCAAATTGCTCAGCTGTGGACAGTTGGGTGGGTGGCGCTCGTTAGTAACGCACAACCCCTCACCACCTCACCAGCACCAACACCCAATCTTTTTCCCAAATTACGAGGAAGAGGAGGGAGATGTTACTGTCACCGACCGTCAAGGCGTCGGTCAAACACACACAGTTGCCCAATTACTCACTCGACCTTGGAAAGCAGCAAAGCTGTGTGAATTAGGGAGCCAGGTGGGAAAATTCGACGAGGGTCTCGGCTCTGGTCTCTTCATTTCCAAGTGGCGAATACATTTGGAATTGCACTTGATTCGAACTATTCGCAACGTGGGTACAAAGAGAATCGCGTAAAAATTCACGTCTATTTCCCTATAATTGTAGGTAGAGAAAATGAAAAAGAACAAAAAAAAAAAAAGGATGGCTTTTGCTTTTGCTTTTGCTTATATGTAAACAAGCCAGTCCTGTGGTGCAATCGCATGAAAAAACGATTTTTCATCGACACTAGAAATGAAATCAAAGGGAGGTGACACAAGATAACATCATATTTTGAACCAAAAAGACTCGATTTTCCTAGGGAGTATGCCAAAAGAGAAAGGAAAGCTCAGTTCTCTCTCCATTTAATTCTCTAGGTTACTATTAGTTATGAGCAATTCGGAGAATTGTTCTTTCGGACAACCTTTTGCTTCGGTTTTTCCTAATACCGGCTAGCTAAGCTCTTCCACATGTTAATGGTTATGATTAGGTCCTGGGGTGCTTGTCGACGATGCCGACTGAACCGCGAACTCCCAAACCAGATGGAATGGCCCCCAAGCGCAACTTGATCGATCCTTTTGAATGGTCCATCACATCGTGTCCAGGTAAGTAGCGTCGATTTGGCGTGGCTTCCTCCTGTTCATGGTTGGTGAATATGAGCGAGCCCTATCCCCCTTTGCTCGGTCCCTACCCCCCAGCCCGATGATGATTACGACATTGCACCTATAGACCCCTGCTCAAACGCCGGATTTGATCATTTGAAGGCCACTCCCTCCTCCTTGTGCACAATCCTAACCCACTTTGAAATCTAGCCTGAGCTCGCCTAACAGCATCTCGGATTGTGCAGCTCACGTCCGCATATTCGTTTTTAGCCGTCGATGCGGAACCGCGAGGCCCCCCCGCGAATATACGTTACACGTATATATGTATTCGGCTCGCATTCTATGGGCTTTGATTTAATGTGCAGTGTGATATCTAAACTTTTGATTTGATCAATATGATCCATGAACTTTAACCAAACGTGCAATGCGATCTATGAACTTTCAACTTGATCAACGTGGTCTCCGAACTTTTGAAACATGTTCAACTTAATCTCTAGACTATAAAAAGATGTTCCAAAAGTTCGAGAACCGCATTGATTAAATTGAAAGTTCATGGATTACATTACACATTGAGCTAAAGTTCGGGGATGGTATTAGTCAAATTAAAAGTTCGGGATCATATTGTATATGAAGCCAAAATCTAGTGACTGTTTATGTCATTTTTACTTTTTTATTTTTTAAAGATTTTGAAATAAGAATGCATGGATGGCCGTGGATTGGGAGTATCTTTCCTACGCTGCCGGTCCCGAAGCAAACCCTATAACAGGACTATATATCCAGTTGGAGTCGGGCTGTCATTCTGTTCCCAATGCCACGTGTCTCCCCCAAATCTAAATTCGAAATTTCCCGTAAGCTTATTCTAAATAACTTTTTTTTTTGTGTGTATAATACCAGGTAGGTACGTGAGCATAGGTCGCGAGCATTGAAATAGCTGACCACCGAATGGGCCCCAGCCCCACTCGTGCCACGAGGATCCGATTTGAATCTTCTCCTCTGCTTCCCTTTCCGTCCACACGTTTCTTTTTAATTACTTGGAACTTACCTGCATAAATACCTGCCAGTCTGCCCCCCTCCCCTCAACACTAAAAGCGCACGAACGAGCAGTTCTCACTTCGATTCTTCAGCGGCCTTGCCTTAACTGAAGAAGAAGGAGAAGAACACCCTCGACGGACCTCGAAGCTCAAGAAATGAAGAGGGTTGCTCTCGCTTGGCTATGCCTACTATCATTGGCTCAGATCTCGCTGCTGCAGTCACCAGCATTGGCGTCTCCATCGGGGGCGTCCGGCGTTAGCTCCTCTCGGGTCGAGTCCCGAGCTGCCATCCGATCGCGCAAGCTGGTCTCGGAAGCCGCGTCCGAGCCCACCTCTACCGTCGCTGGGTCCTCGGAAGCAAAGGAAGAGTCCCCGGCGGCGGCGGCGGCGGCTGAAGTGCCGTTCGGAGCGGAGGCTGCTGCTGGGGCGGCGGCTAAGCACAGGTCCTCGGATAAGTCCGTGGCCGGCGGAGGGGTCATCATCGGAGGCCTGGTGACCGCCATTTTCGCCGCGGTGTTCTGCTACATCAGAGTCACCCGGAAGAGAGACGGCGGCGGTCGTTGAGCTCTCGCTATGTGTGAAGAGAAAAAGGCATAGTGGTTTAGGAGAAAGGTACGACGACGATGACGACGCTTAGGTTAGTGACAGGCTACGTTACGGGGTTGAAGATACATGTATATGCTTTCGATTATTTAAAATCTCTAATTATCAGTTTGCGAAATGGATGGATTGTTCATGAAATTCGATCTGAACATCGGCTGGAGGAGGAAGTCGATTTCGCTTTCCTAATTCAAATGCGCGACTCGCTTTAATCTGGAAATCATCATCATCATGGTATCGTTTCTTCTACTACTTGATCATGAAAGGAGTAAAGTGCGTCGTCATCAAAGTATGAACATGCATTCCTAGAGCGCCAAAGCAGAGGGTCCACGGCTTTTTTGAGTTTAGGCCCACTGGCTTCGACAACAGCTGCTAACAGTCTCCTGGTTCTGGGGGAGTGTCTCATAATTTGTACCGGGCTTTAGTAACAATTTGGAGTTGGTTTTGCTATATAATCACGAAGTTTCTTAATCCGTATTTTGTAAATTACCAAGATGAACGCTAAATCATATGGCGGATTACAGGCGAGCATTTAAATGAAAGGGAACGAGACGACGATGGATGGAACGTTATCGACAATGCAAGTAACGGTCCGCCATCCACCGTGCTCATTTTCCCTAAGGAAACCGATGGACTTGGTTGCGTAGTTTTTTTTTTTTTTTAATCGACTCTTGTGATAATTAATAAATTTGCATTGAGCTTGTCCATTTGTGTGTTTGAACCATCATAAGTTAGGTCGCCGAAACGAACCATAATGATTCGTAGCAATAAAATTATATCGTTGTACAGCTCACCGAGCCAAAGTTACTAAGAAGAGTTGAAAATTGTGAATCCACTCCACTATTCAAATTGCTAAAAAAAAAGAAAAAGAAAAAATGAGTGCTCAGTCGCCGTTTTGTGATTGTGCTCTATAAAAATCAAATTTTGTTAACGATCTTTGTGCGCAAACGAAATTTCGGAGATGCCCTCCTCTTGCCTTGGGTTGGGGCTATCTATCTATCGTAATTAACAATTATTCGTACATTGTGATTTAATTTGGTCACGTGCAAGCCTCGTGATTTTTCCTTTTGGCAAAAATAAAAATTTCTAACTCTTGGGAGATGTCCACGTCAGTTATGCGAACCACATAAGGATTCCGACTGCGTTTGTTTAGTAGTAAATGAACGATTTCTTATATCGCTCGCAAAAATGAATAGAAAATATTTTCATTGTCTGCATAAATATTTACATATAAATTATAGTCGATAATGTAAATACTTTTCATTGACTACTTATTTCCAGTGATTCGTGAGATAATTTTTAGGAAAATATTATTTGGATAATTTATTTTATGCATAACAAAACGCAGTCTTAATTCGGTCATGAGATGGACTCAACAAGATTACGACTAATAAGTGGCTAAAGTTAAAGATGGTTGTACCCGACTCCCGCGCACACCTGACCCGGATTGAATAGCAATTGAGGTTACCTCACCGGAAACAACTTCCATAATCTCGTGCTTTGAGATAAGTCCATTCGGTTACTCTCAATTCCAAAGAAGACTGCGTTCCCTCCGTTGGCACCAATGGCTTCTTGTTCGTGGTGGCCCTTGCCGATCTACTCCGTCGTCTCGGTAGTCCTGGCCTTCATGGCCATCTCCGCAACCCTTCGCTCGGCCGAGGAGAGTCCCGCAGCACCTTCGAGCAGCCCCAGTTCGCGCCAACTCCCCTTGAATGCCTCGAGAGCTCTCGGAAGAGCTGGTTTCGCCGCGATGGCGGCGCTCCTTCCCATCACTCCCGAACTGTTCTTTTCTTCTCCTAACGCGACCATCTTCGTGATCAAGGACTCATTCATGGCCAACCTCTCTTTGTCTCCGTGGTTGATGGAGGAAGTCCTTCGGTACCACACCTCTCCATTGAAGCTCTCAGTGGACGATCTCCTCAAGATGCCCCGAGGAAGCTGCTTGCCCACATTGCTTGCCAAGAAGAACGTCGTGATTACCAGAAGTGACGCCGAACACAGACTCGTCGAGATCAATCGGGTTGCGATAACCCATCCTAATGTTTTTCTTGGAGAGAGAATTGCGATTCATGGAGTTCTTCGGCCACTGCTGCACAAAGAACAGGATTTGTGTTTGGTCCAGTCATCCAAATGCGACCACAATCCTAGATCGGTGTCGGTTGTTGGGAAGGAGCAATATCTTGTCGATTGGGGTCGAGTAATCCGATCACTGAGCTCCAATGGATTTGTTTCCTTCGCAATTGGGTTGCAGTCTGTTCTCGATGGAATTCTTGGCGACAACGCGCACTTGGCTTCGGTGACAGTCTTTGCACCAGCTGATTTTGGATTCGTAGCTTCGGACTCGGCAATTCTTGAGAGGATGGTTAGGTTCCACATCTTGCCCCACAAGTATACACATGCAGAACTCGCAAGGTTGCCCGACAAAGCGTCTCTTAGGACGCTTCTTCCTGGTAGGGATCTCGAGATTTGCAGAAAAACTGCTGCTTGTAGTGCCGATACGAACCAAAGAACTAGAGTGGCCATTAATGGATTAGAGATTGGAGCCCCGGATACTTGGATATCGAGAAATTTCGTGATTCATGGCATATCTCGAGCATTGGAGATAGCAGAAGCAAAAGGTTCACGAAAGTGGTGATGAGAGTCTGACTTCCAGCTGATTGCTGTTGATGATAGAAATCAAATCCGATGGTGCTTACAGTACACCTGCTAGGCTGCTGCACAAGGTTCATTTTGCCCATGTACTGATTTTGGTTCCAACTTTGCATATGTTGCTCTGTGTGCTCACTTTCTTGAGTTAAACAAAGCAACATCAGGTGGGTCTATTTGATGAAATGAAATACGAAGTTTTCATTTACTTCACGACCCATTTTCTGCTGATCCAACACCAACAGAGCTAAGGATAACAGGAAGAGTGGGCAGAGACACTCCATCCTACTTTAAAAACCAGCATATGCATCTTTCAGCAAATGAATTGGCTAACTCAATCACATACTATGACGTGAAAACCTTAAATAAATAAACTTTAGGTTCAATCCACAGATCCGGCTCTGTTTTTAGTAAGATCTAAGGAACAGGTACGAACAAAATGAACCTGGTAGCAGCACATAGTGGCCATTAAAACCACCGTCTCATTTGGGGAAAAAAAAATGAACCAGTCAATATTACAAGAATGGCATCATAGTAGGGAATAAGAAAGTGAGATCTTGAAGTAAAGAAGAGAACGAGTTTTGTACAGTCAATTGGAATACAGAAAAGGCAGGTCTGCAAAGATGATTAACAGACTCCAAAACTTCCATTATGAATCAACACGAAGGTGAAAAGTGGATTGATCTGTAAGTACTGGCATATTAATGCACAAACTAAAGACAGGATAAAGAAAAGTCGGTGATCCTTCCATGTGCAATTTCAAAGGAGAACATGTCTGATAGGAAGGCCAGGAGAACAACATTTTTCAAGACATAAAAATGCCATCATGAAAGATATCAACTAGTATCCTCACCGGCACAACACATCAAAGTACTAAGTAGTAAAGCCTACACCTTTTCCAGCATGAAAATCCTCGAGTGACCACATGAGCAAAAAATCATTTTAAACACTAAGACCGGACTTCACCATCATTAAAGTTATCCGCGGGGGAAGAGGTTGAGAAAGTTAGACAAGTTATCTTTCAAGATGACATTATCATCAGTTATTTGTATCATCCCTCTTGTTTCAATTCATCACGATACACACGTGTAACTCGCAAAACTGAACTGAGCTGAGCATGAAGGAAGTTGTTAGTGCAAAAGGCAGAGAAGCAGAAATCGTACAGTTTTCTGATGTTACGAAATTGCCAAGGATCATCACAATTCTCACGCTAAGTTTCAATCATACATGAGAGCACTTTGCAAAGGATCTGACAAGGATGAAACAAATTCTCACAAGAAGGCCACATCCATCTACAGGAAAATCAGTGCTCTCATGCATAATCCTGAACGGTGAACAAGAAGTTTACTCTGAGGAAGATAATTATCAACCTCCGTCAGTACAAACTCTAACCACATCATCAGATGTTAAGATTCCAGATCCAACAACATTAATACACTTCAGAATTCAAACCAGTTCACACAAACAGTCAGAAATTGCTACACTCTAGAACTGAAACCAGTTCACCCAGACTGTCAGGAGTTGCTACAATTTATGGTAGCTGAATAAGGTCACAAATGAGTGGCCAAAGCCCAAAAGAAAAACAACAATTGCCATTCAATCATGCTGATATCACTTGGATCAGTACTATAGGCAAAGCTCATGTCATCCCATTGATCTTGCGTATGTTTGAACCAACAGTTTCTCCCAATTTTTGGACATTCTTTGATTACCAGAGACGAACCCTCCACGAGTCTAATAGCGGCAAGATGCTTTCATCCCCACCAAAAAAAAAAAAAAAAAAAAATGTCCCAATTGAAGTTTAATTGGCAACACTTTGATGATTTTCCTTCTTGGTCTAATTAGTTAAGAGACTCTTTTCGCAAGGCCAATCAAGAAAGAGGGAATATTAAAAAGATAGGAAACATGCCAAACAAATCATCTAACGAAGTTAGATGAAGAAGCATAAGCACAACAAAACGATCAGGAAGCCGCTTTAACTCTCATTATAATTCTAGTCATCTTCAATCCAATCAAAGTAACATTAACAGCACCCAAAAATCTCGACTTCCTAAACAGACCCACAATCTCCTCCACCTCCGCATCCCCACACTCCTCCACGACAACCACACAAGCGCCACCGACCCTCACCGTCCTCTCCATCTCGGCCACAAACCGCGACGGGAACAGAGCCTCCTCCAAATGTCCGCTAAACACTAGATCGAAAACCCCATCAAAGAAGGGCAAATTGTGCGGATCAGCGCGGCTTACCAGTGGCGGCGAGTCGATCAATTCGACCCCGGTGACGTCGGCGACCCCCGATTCGGACAGCGCCATGACCTCGTGGCCGGCCCCGGCGGAGACGCAGAGGACCTTGGAGTGGTTGTGGAGGAGGCCCAGATCGCGGACCGAGTCGAAGAAGCGCCGGTAGGAGAGGACTTGGCCGCGGAAGGCGTGGGAGGACCAGAGGCGCTTGTTCTTCTTGTAGAGGGGGAGGAACTCGCGGCGGGCGGAGTCGCAGGAGGATCTGGGGAAGCGGTGGCGGGCGGCGGCCGTGGGGGGGAGGCAGGTCTGGGGGGTTCGGAGGAAGAGGAGGACGAGGGTGAAGGTGGCGACGGCGACGGAGGCGAAGGAGAGCTTGTTGAGGAACCTCTGAACGTGCCTGTCCATCGTTCTCAGTAGGAGCGTTGCAGTCGTGGAGTGGCGGGACGAGCCCTCTGCATCTTCTTCACACCCAGAGAGCGATGATGACGATGGTGCAGCTGAGCTATTCGTGGAAATGCGTCCGCTCGAACAGGACTCACCTCACCCCATTTCATGTGAACCCAATTCTAGTTGCTTTTAATTTGCCAGCATTCATATTAAGTCCTTTGAATTTAAAATCTCCCTCTAATAATTGATAATTATGCTTGGCAAGATCTCGATCATGTGCGCGATTACTTCGGCGCTCTTCAAAGTTATCAATTAACATCGACATCCGGAATGTATATATGAACGTGAACCCTCAATTTAAATCGATGATTAATTGAGTTGCCAAGATTCATGGATTCTAATACCCTCCATTTCTCTAAATGATCACTCTTCCCAACCTTTATGAAATCTCTTGTTTGGATGGATCCGGCTCCTCTGCCTTAAAGGCAAAGGAGCCTTAGGATCTTCACCACCCACTCCCCCTTTTTATAGGGAGGAAAAGCTTTTTGTAAGGCAGGTGATCCAACCCCTGTTTGGATACTCACTTTGTCGGACTTTTATTTATAGACTCTCGAGGTTTAACAATATCACGGAGTTGTTGTTTTTTTTTTTTTTTTGCCCAAAAAAAAAATTGAAATTTGTAACTCAACAAAAGACATCATCTCTGATTGGCAACAGTGAAAATTAGAGTAGAAAAGAGAATTTGAGAAAGTTCTACATATTTCAATGTACATAAAAAAGTACATTGAGAGTATTTATAGTCTTTATTAGACAATTATCTAAGAAAATCAAAGGAAATCAAATTAGATATGCATAATCAAAATCGATATAAAAGATCAAAAGAAATATCATAAATATTGTCTAAAATACTTTACTAAATCACCTTGAGTTTGAATCAAGGTTGAATGCTCGTTGCGTGGTAATAGGCTTGGTGGATCCGCAAGGGGGCAGTGTGCGAAGCCGCGTCTACCAAATCTAGCTCGCTCGACGGCGACTAGTCTAATGGTAATGTCGGCTTCTCGAAACGAGAAATGGAAAGTCGAAAATTGGATGCATTTAAGCCCAATAACATGCGTCCTTTCCAGTCGACTTTACGGTTGAGATAATAGCTTAATAAATGTGGTTGATATGGCCGGCATGGCTATAGTAAATGGAATAAGCCCAGCACTGCTATGCGAAAATCTAAAATTATATTTCATGTATTCTATTTTTTTCCTTGATTATGAAAAGTTTACATCGTTCCATGAGACTGTAAATAAATAAATCCACAACATGAAATAAGAATAGAGAACGATGTAACAAATTTGCAAATCTCCGAAAGAAATAAAGAATTTCTCTGATTCTTTTCCTTTAGAGATAGAAGGACATGTGGAACCAGACCCTTCCCCCCTTTTTATAGGGGGAAAGGTTTTGGAGAGAGAAAATTTGAATGGTGGGGATTGAAAGGTTAGGAAGGTTTGAGGTTAGGTGATTCATTCCCGACTTGAAAGTACAATTTTTGATCGCAGGAAGATTTATTATTATTTTTTATAGAAAAATAGCATAAAAAGTCTTGAAATCACGAAAGAGTAATTGAGTTCTAAAACTTTCAAAAAATGTAATTAAATCCTAAACTTATTACGAAGGTACATTCGAGTTTTAAAGCTTTCAAAAAGTGCAATCAAGTCCTAAAACTTATCATATTGATCCAATCAAGTCCTTCCATTGATTGTACTTCTTGAAAATTTTAAGGCTCGACTGTACTCTTTTGATAAGTTTTAGGACTTCATTACACTTTTTGAAAGTTTTAGGGCTTGAGTGCATTTTCGTGATAAATTTTAGGACTTGATTGAATATTTTAAAAATTTTAAGACTCATTTGTACTTTCATGTCTTTTAGTACACTTATCTTATCTTTTTTTTTTTAACGCGCATTGAGAGGATATCTCACATATCTTATGATGAAGATTTTGATTGAGGTATTGATAGACTAAATCCTACTAAGTCCATTAATTCTCAAGAACTTCCCGACAACAACTCTACAAAATTCGGAGTCTCCGTCTGTCCGTCCAACTATGAATGGAGAGGATGGGAATGGTCTTTAACCTTCGTGGTTGCTCCGATTTATTAAATTTAATATTATCTATCCACAATTTTGTATGTTTGGCCAGCACATACTTTGATTTAAACAACTATCAAAATCTAGTTTAATTTGATAAGTATGGATGCTAATTTGATTTAATTAATCCAATTAATGATGTCGTCGTTCAAGTTTTTGAATACATATCTTAGCTTAAATATGTTTTCTAACACTTAAATGGAAATTTGGGTTTAGTTTGTTATACGAAAAATAAATGATTCAGAGAATATTTTCCTAGAAAAGGTTGCTTGTATCGCTTATAAATATATATGAATTAATGATATTTTCATTGTTAAAGAAAATTTTTAGGATAAATTGTGGTCGATAACAAAAATATTTTTTATTGATTGATTATTTCGAACAATACAAGCGACCATTAAAAAAATATTTTTCTAATCATTCTCTGCAAAACAAACGGAGTGTTGGAGTGATATAGGAAAATTACCAAAAAAAAAATCCTAAATTTATTGTAATTTTTGGTCGGCCAGCGTTGACATATGAACATTGAAAAGTCAATTGCACAATTTTTTTTTTTATAATTTTTATGCGTGATTTGTATCAACACTAAAAAACTAGAACATCTATAATCTTCCTTTCGCGTCATTCGATTTGCATACTGAAGATATTTTCTATCCCAACCCTTTTCACTTTCTTCCTAAGATACGTATCAGTTGGTATACCTTGCTATATATAAGAAATCAAGAACTGCACGTGGACATTATGGCTTGCGTCCTCTAGCTTTCTCTAAGGGCTTGAGTGGAACTGAATATTTGATCCAGTGGCCGTTGCTCAGGGCATCATCGTTACTCATTGAAAAGTTCAAACCCTAGCATAACCATCCCACGACATTATCTCAGCACTAGTATAACCCCACACGCGCGCGCATGCTCCATCGCGTTCCACGACCATGGAGACCAGATCGGCCAAGAGAAGAAGGCTATCGCTTCTCCAGGACGGAACTGGCGACCACGATGCCTCATCAGGTCGGCCGACTCATCATCGTCGTCACATCGGCGATCTTCCTGACGATGTTCTTCGCTACATCTTCACGTTCTTGCCCATCAAGTCCATCGCGAGGACGAGCCTCGTGTCGAAACGTTGGGCTGCTCTCTGGCGCTCCTTGCCCGATCTGGACTTCACGACCATTGAGTCATCAGACCGAGGCATCTCCGCCCTCGAGAAGCTCATCATGTCCAATGGCCCGAGCTTCGAGTTCCCTCAAGGGTTCCTGAAGTTCCTCTACATGGTCGACCCCGAGCAGGATTTCATCAGGCAGGTGTTGAAACACCGCAGCCGATCACCGGGTGATCCCGGGGATGGCCTGAGGCTCCTCCGGTTCTGTGCATACCTGAGCTTCACACGTCTGAACAACCTGATGCGTGATGCTTTCAGGCACAAGGTGAAAGCGCTCGACATCGAGGTGGCGACCAAGGACTACTTCAATCTGCCAAAGCGTGTAGCGACGAGCGAGCACCTGCAAGACTTCAGGTTCGTGTCACGGTTCCCAGGATTCCGGTTGCCACCGCTGTCGACGATGAAGAATGGTTTCCAGTCCCTGCGGAAGTTGCACCTCTCGGGTGTGATCCTATATAACCAACCCTTTCTCATGGATTTGTTCACGGAGTCCTCGTTCCCGGCGCTCCAGAAGTTGAGCCTTTCAAAGTGTTTGGGATTGGAGAAGATCAGCATCAAGTGTGGGGCATTAGAGATTATAGTCGTAAAGAATTGTTCCAAGATGAACTTCTTGGAAGTTCGCGGTCTGAAGTTGGAGAGATTAAGAGTGTCGGGTTGTTTTCCTAGAGGAAGACATAAGAGCGTGTTGAACATCTATGCACCTCGACTAGATGTTCTCGATTGGGAAGGCAGCGATGTTCCCGACCACTGTTGCTTGCATAACTTGAATCCCGCTATTAGGGTTTCACTTGGTTTTTCGAGCATCAAGGTTGAGGATATTCATGGAAAGCCGGCCAAGAGTTTATTGAGATTCTTGTCCACGATCTCTCATGCTCGGTCCTTGCGAATGGACTCGCTATCCATCAAGGTTGGTCCTCTCTCTATGCATAGGCATTTCTCGTGTGTGAAGGTGCTGAGAAATTGATATGGTGCGGAAGCATGGTTTTAATATTGATGGTCGTTTTTGGTTAGTGATGTGCAAGTGTATATGCGTATGGTATAGTTGATGTAGGAATGAACCAAGCACATGGTGGGATAGTTTTAGGAATATGGATCATGGGATAGTTTGATTAGTTGATAGAATTGGTATTACAGTAGTTGGAGAAGATGTTGGCAGAGGAGCTACAGGCTATGGTCTTTTAATTTATGCTCCACACAATTCCTCAGTACAAATGAGAGTGTCTTACCTGTTTATATACTAGTCCTAAGGCGGTGTGGAGGAAGTCTCCACACTTTTCTAAATGTTCCCTAAACTAATCATTTCATTGCAAGCTAATTTTTCATTAGAGAATTATAGAGTGGCGGCTTGGATGAGAAATCTGGAGCCTCTCTTCAGCTTGCCGCTTGCTTTCCACGTATTTCTAGGTTCCTCTAGTTTGGACTCGACCAAGTCAGAGGATAGAAGTTCATAGGATGATGAGATGGACAACGTTGTCGTTGATTGGAGTCCATTATTTGTTTCATCAACTGCTAATATGTGATTTACACGGGGTTTTAAGGCATTTTATTATGTTGCGGTGCACACGCAACTGCTCCAGATTCTAGGAAACATGGACGGCTTGGAGGTTCTGCGGCCATTCAAGAACCTTGCACATTTGGAGCTTTCTACCTTTACCGGCAGAGCCTACATTCCCCCGCTAGTTTCTCTGTTCGTGAATGCTCCATTCGTGGAATGTCTCCATATCAAGTTGGTTCCGGACCACAACATGCGCAAGAATGTCGGTACCACTTGTCCACACCTGATGATTAATGATTGTTCCTGCAGTGTTGGACTTTCTGCGGAATGTTTGGCCTAAGATGATCATATGGTTCTTGGACTAAGCTTTGTAATTTAACCCCTTTTTCAGCAATTGAATGGAAACTTGACACACTTGTGGGATGTGTCTGTCTCCGAGGAAGAGAAGCAGTGGGAGATCGGCAGTAAAGCCATGGGATCCTTTCTTGATCACCTGAAGGTTGTGAAGGTAACGGGGCTTTTGGACTGCGAGGAGGAAGCGAGCCTCTCGAAGTTCCTGCTCAGGCACGGTAAGTCCTTGGACAAGATGATCCTGTGCTTAGAGGCTGGCAAGGTCAAAGATTCTACTCTCAAGCAGAAAATCAGATCCCGAATCGTGGAATTCTCCGAGGCGGCTTGTAATGCTAAAATTTCCTTTACTTAGGTGTCGTTATG